>CM061363.1:15279879-16479879 GCA_030867105.1 Liasis olivaceus
TGAAACCTTTCGCACGCAAGAACTCCATTTATTTATTTGTTGGCTTGTCGGCTTCTCCAGTCTCAAGGAACATTCAAAACATTACAGAAATACCACCGCACCACAGGTGTTTGTACATGACCCAGTGTACACGGGTCTTCCCCTGTCCCCTAATTATCTTCACAAAAATCCTGCGAGGTAGATGCAGAAGAAGAAAAAACCCTTGTTTAGAAATTCAGGGGAGGAAGGGTTTTTATTCTTATTGAATCAATTTACTTGGATGTGGAAAGTCCCAGAAACAATTTTTCGGGGAGTTAAATGACAAGAATCGATTCAATGATTGATCATTCACTGCCTCCTTCATGACACCCAAAAGCTAGCTTTTCTCAGTCTACCTAAGAGTACAGTTGTCCCTGAAAGTGCAACTTTTAACCATGGTTAGTTCACTCATCTGGCATAGGAAGTGAGGATGCTTACATTAAGAAGATTTTTCTCATTCTGCTCACGAAGAACATTCCGGAAGAAGGCCTTGTGTTCCTTGCTAACAACTATAAAATAAGACAGTTTTCAACATCTTTGATAGCTCCTGTTGCGCTGTCTTTCTTCTGCAGCTTCTCTGCATTTCATAATTTTGTACTTTATGGCAATTTTTTACAGCAATATTTTAGAACAACTGTTAATATTTAATATCTGTGAGCCCGGCTGGAACTTTATGGAGGAGAACAGGCAGGTGATAAATGTTTTAAATTAAGGGGTAGGAAGGGGAAAAGGATAACACATCGGGGAGCTCCAGAATTTGCTGAGCTACAACTCATAGCATCGCTCATCATTGGCCCCAGCGGCTGGGGATGATGGAGGCTGGAGTTGAACGTCTTTGGAAGGTCAACGTGCCGTCTTCCAGTCTCCCTTTAAATAAATAAATAAAAATAAATAACTCATCTGCCTGTTGTGGAGGAAACAGGAGGCATCACAGCTTCTACCACTGTTGCAAGAATTTGCAACGGTCACCCTCTAATTGTGGAACCTCCTTTTTTTTAATGTTTTTTAAAATAAAATATGGTCTTCTGAGCGTGTTCCTATCATGCTGTTATGTTTCACGTTGCTGCTTTTATAGCTCACTTTTCACAATTATAAAGAGACTTGGATCTCTCAGGAAAGTAGAACACACTTATTTCCACACATTTACTACTAATTTGGCATAGATCTGAGCTAGCATGGTTGACTATGCCTATGAATTAATGGATGATAAATCTACTGAATGCAGAAAGGGCTTATCCTGGTGTGTCGGGTTGTCTAGATAGGCTTAAACTCTCACTGTCTGCCCTACACGGATACCAGTCTTTGATAATCTCCCCTCAGAATAAGGTGTGTCTACTCAAAGAAATCTGCAGAACTTGAGGATGACAGACTCTTGTGGCATGATGTGAACTGGTTTACAAAAAGTCATATGCAAGGCAAGCTTTGCACAACTGCATTACAAGGCCGCTGCCTCTGTCTGTCTTGGGCTGCCCATCCTATTCCTGTTTAAATTAAATTAAATATCCAAATGCCCTTCAAAAGGACAAGGAAGGTGGTTTAAATGATTGGTTGAGGATTAGCGACTCACAGTTGGGGCATCCATGGGAGGAAAGTCAACCAAGTCAAGAGGGCAGCTCCATGTGACTGAAGCCCCACCCTTTTAGGTCATATCTGCCATATTGGTTGACCTCCTCCCCTCCATGGCTGCCACTGTCCACAATCTGATTTCTGAGGGGAGGTGTTTAGTGGGAGGGTTTTGTAATTCTCAGCTGTTCGAGTTCCTTCGGTCTTTCATAACCTGATCCTTTGAAGAAGATGGCATGAGAAGGCTTTTCCACCATGGATCCCTAATAACTGGCATCTGGACCTTGTCTGGGGCGTCATCTGCACGTTAGAGAGCTTTTCCTAAGCTGGTATCCCACAGACGTCATGCTCTGTAATCTCCAGACCCCTTGATTTTAACCCTACTGGCGGCGGAGCATAAAGAAAATTATTGCCAGATTTCTGATGCTTATGGCCAACATTTTGGTGCTGGCACTGAAAGTTAAAGGGAAATTGGTTTTTTCCAAAAACATTACTATGTTGCAAGCAATTATTTTGTCATGTTAGAATAATATCCCCAGGGTAACTCCAGATAATGGAAGAAAACGCACACTTGTGAATGGTTCACTTCAAAAGAGAGGGAGTAAGAGAAGAGGAGGGATAATCAATAGTGTTAAAACTGCAAGGAGTAATGTTTTTGGAGAATTGCTGACATTTATGTCATTGAATTAAAAGAAAATACCTGAAGACATCATTTACACTGATCAAGGCGACATCACCTCAGCGCTGGGGCGTCCAGCTATTTCCTTGAGCTACAAAAGAGACTTACCCCTCCAAGGTTACACCTTTCTCCAATCCATACCAACCCTCCTTCCCTGCTGTCCTCAAGATGTGTTGTACTAAAATTCACAGCATCCACAGCCTGCCCTACCATTCCTGTGGAAGTGAGGAAGGAGAAGCAAAGCAAAGCGAATGACAAATGGCAATTCCAGAACCACGATAACAGATCTATGGATCTGCAATTCAGGGCATGTTGGAATTCTAGATATTTTGGAAACAAGGTAGGGTCATTCAGAGAGCTACTGAAGTCAGCAAAATTCTGGTTAGGAGAATTAAAAAGAAGAAGCACATTTTCTCTCTCTCTTTTGTATATATGCTCTGCTTTCTACCATCTTCTTAAACGTGGTCAGAATGTGATAACAGCCCGTAGATAGGTCTCCCACCACCCACCCTTTCCAATCAACTTTCTTCTTTCGCAAACTGCATTCCCACCTCATCTGGCCTCTGTTCAGAAGAGCAAAACCATCCTTTTTCTTGGTTTCAGAATTTGGAATTTTCTTGGAGATTTGGAAAGGGATGTTTCTGCTCAGGGCAGGAAACGTCAGCGCCCTTGAGAATGGGTTCTACTTCAATTTTAAATGGAATATTTAAATACTTTAAACTTTCTATAGTTTAAACCCATTATTCTGGGTCCTGCACTCCAGGTGACATTGTTTCGATAGGGTGTCATTGAAAACTCCCTCAATCTTTTCTACTTATGACTAAATGGGCCAGCTTCTTCACTCTTTTTTAAATAGAATTTTGTTTCTTGTCCTTTGATCATCTTCACTGCCCTTCTTTGAACTGATCCATTTTCTCTAAATCCTTCTTGAAGTTTGGTGTCCAAAACCAGATATAGAACTTGAGATGAGATCTGACCAAAGCAGATCCTAAGAAGGGTGGCAACCATTGGCATCTGTGGGATGGGGTGGGGGTCCAAAAAGTCAAGATGGCATTGTTGGCAGCATGACTGAAGCAACGCAGAGAGCTGGAGTTTCCATTGAGCTTCTGTGACCCTCCCACAGATCCTGATTAGCAATGTTTTCCTGTTGGATAGCTATACTGAAGTATGCTTGATGGGACCAAGGCCTGCCATGACTAGGAAGATGTCACTGCTTGTGTTGGACATTGGAGTAGGGTTGAGATCTTTTCCCTAGTCTTTTTGCATGTGGGATTTGTAGAATGTGCAAAATCTATTTTAAAGGCTATGCGGTCGTGCTTGTATGTTTCCCATTTCAAAATGGAAAGAAACACTTTTTGATCATCAGAACAATGTATCTGGGAGAGGGCTTTGGTGATTGCAAAAAGACTTTAGATGTCCTTTTGCCCATCCCCGTCCTGGAGATTGGGATGGGCTTCTTCTTCATTGCTTATGGATTGCACCATAAAGAGCTCTTCTGTAGTCCTCCAAATGTGGCATCTGACAGATCCCTGAGTTTCCAGTCCACTAAATAAACCAAATACCAACTATGTGTGAAATGCTGTCTCCGGAAATGAAATAGAGAAGATCCCTCCAGTGTCTGAACCTATTTAAACCATCCAAAAGAAATGTCATCAATTCACATTTGGCTTCTCTGTTCATTAAGAGACCTGTTTATTTCATTTGCATATCCAGCTGAGCCAGTGCTGGCCTACTCAATTTATTTCCTCTGCAGAAAGCGGGTTACCAGGCAAGAAAAGTAGACATTAAAATAGAAATCAGAAAACGTGTTAAAGACAGCAGAAAGGGAGGGGGGGAAGTATCCCCAAGAAATTCAAAACAGAAAAATCACGCTTAATAAATGATAAGCATGCAGGAGCCAGAGTTAGTTGAAACAAATCAGCTTTTCATAAGATATGAATGTAAAAGGAATTATTGGATGGATCTCCAAGGGGAGACCACACTGCAATCTTGGGGTGACCTACAGTGCTTATGTCTATCCACTTTTAGATAAGAATTAGCCTATAGAAGGACACTTTTTACTTGCTCAGTATCAGTACATCTCAAATCAGAGACCATCAATAAACCCAAACCACAAAATGCAGGAGAAGCAACTACTTAAACAAATGACAAAGGAATATTGGCCCAATATTCAAAAGCTGGAATGAATGGTTAGGATCTCAACTGAAGCTGAAAGGACACCCTCCAAGAAGACAGTATGGCGTAAATAGTGGTGGGCACAGCCTAATTTTAATTCACGTTGGGCCTAATGGCAAAGGTCCAAGTAGAAAAGAAGAGGTGATTGATTTAGCCTTCAGGCTCAACATATACCTTTCACTTCAATTTATAATCTGGGTTTGAATTTTTAACTCAGTAAAACTTATTTTTCTATGGTCTCTTCCTGGTTTTCTTTACTCTCTCCTCTCCCTGTGATTGATCCTTTCTTTTTTTGTTAAAGCAAATGTATTTATTTATTTGTACCTACTGTCTCAACCCAGCTGGAGTCTAGGCATTTAAATGTACAGCTAAAAAATGATGGTGGCGCTGGTACTACTGAGGTGTGGAGTAGGGCCAACTTTGGGATTTTAGGTCAATAGCGTCAGTGGAGATACCTTATATGGTTTTATATCTCTTGAAGCTGTCTGGTTGGGTTCAACTATCTTAAAAATAATTGTTGACCTTTAATGCTCAAAGAGCGAGGCAGATCATAGTTGCTCAGAGGTGAAAGGAAAACAAGACACTCCGTACATATTTAGAAGCCCTTGCATTCATTAAATAGAGAAAGGAACAACATTTTACACGATACAGAATTGCCCTATTTCCTAGAAGGCTTCTGGTTTATTACACAGCCTTGTTGGTGGAGGATGCAATCATGTTGGTCACCTTGCATCATCTATCAGCTTTCTTTCAGTCACAAGACCTGATTCAGCAAGCAGGAACAGGAAGTTATCTCAGGTTGTTCTACAAGGCTGGGAAATCTCTTTTCAAAGGCTGCCCTGTGGCTTGCTTGTTTCAGGAACTTTGCATCATCCAATCATAAACTCACAAACAAAAGCATGAGACGTAGTTCTGGAATGAATTCTGCCATAATCACTTCTACTATGGTATGCTGAAAGGGCTGTTGTAAGGAAAGACATCATCAAATGCAGGCGAGATATACCAGCAGCTTGTAGCTGATAGAGCTTCCACATTAGGGGGCTGGGTATCTTTAGTTTTGAAATGTAGAGGATAAGTAGGAGAGGGATGCTTCTGGTTGTCTGAATCAAAGCATGTACAAAGTCATCGAGAGCTAAACTGTTGGGCTTGCCACTTGAAAGTACTGTAAGGGATAATTCTAAATTTCCCAACACGGCTACCACCAAGTTGTAGGCAATCAAGAACAATCATTGGAATAAGTTTGGGGGCAGATCGGAGACAAACTTACCGTTGCAACTGAGTGGCTTTGGGGTGATGTACATGGGGCCCCTTGCCTCCCTTTCGAGATCCAGTACAGCTTTATAGACGTCCCTAGGAATGTATGACACCCACTGTTGACTGTAGGAGAAAGAAGAGATGGATTTGATACTTTTTCAGACCACCACCTAGCAAAACTGCAGGGGGCTTCTGTTTATCTGTTTCTGAATCACTGACATACTTTTCAGGGTCTTTGCAATTCTATGTGTCTGTCTGTCTGCCTGTCTGTCAGACAGGACAGAGTGAGTGGTTGTATTGATTAGAGAAGGGGGTTGCGAACATTATATCAGCGAGGAAAGTGGACTGCTGCTTCCCTGCACTTTATTTATCCATGTTAGGGTACTTCTGAGTTCAAGTTTTAAGGACTGATTCCTAGTCTTCAGGGAGCTTCCAGAATTATGTTGGATCAATGCTATCAAGTGAAGCGTGCATGAGCTCTGATGTATACGTGTGATGGCTGAGAGGTTGAACGGGTTAACACAGCATGCAAAAGATGTCAGGCCCAACTTTGGCGTTTCCCACTGAAAGAGGTCTTGGCAACTGGCATGGTAAAGCCCCTGGTTTGGGACCACACTGTTGGAACAGAAGATGACGAATGTGACGGGACAGTGGTTTTCTGCCTGTGAATTGACTCCATTTCATCCAGTAAGATATGGGCAAGGGATCAGATTATAAGTAAATCAGTGGGAGCCTTGGCAGAGTCCGGAAGCTGTGAATTTCAGGGAAATATCCCAGCTGTCACAAAGGGTCTGATGGTCTACAGCTCATCTCTTGCACATAGCCATTTACATAGCTTGCAGGAATTCTGCTGGTCTGTAAGCCCAGAATCTAAGGCTCAGGGTTATTGACTCTCTGTGGACCCAACCAGATCTCCGTTGGGGGAGATGGGTGGCATACAAGTTGAATGAATGAATGAATGAATGAATGAATGAATGAATGAATGAATGAATATTGGTCACATCTGGGAAGAACTATTTTGATCTGTCTTACTCTTCCACCAGTTATTCAAATCTTGATGGCATCAGGACCTTCTTGAACCCTGAAAAAGGCTCTGAGATATGCATCGGTGCCTGTAATATCTCAGAACTGGGGACAGAGGTATAACCTTAACCCCCTTCCATTGTCTTTCTCTGTTTCAAACATCTTCTATGGAGCAGAAATGAAAGAATCATCCAACCTGTGTAAAATACTGCCACTCTGAAACATTAAATGTTTTTTGTGCCTTACAGTGCTGTAAGATTAGCACTAGCTGTGTAGGGCTGGGGAACTATTTTGGGATTTCAACTTGGTGATGTTGATTTTGCTTAGTGCTTATAGGTAAAATCTTGAGTATTTTTGCTGTATTATTTAATTTGTGTGATGTTTAACTGAATTGTTGCTTTTCGTCCAGTGGTGTTTTAGTTAGATGTTGGGTGTTCAGCTCATCATGAGAAAATGGCATATAATTAAGCTACATAAAACCAGAAGCAGAGACCAGCTCATCCTAAAAAGAAGAAATTGGCTAACTACGTACACAGACCAGAAAGTACAATTATGTGTGCCTACCAAATGCATTTGATTTATCCCATGTTGTTGAAATCAGCCCAGAGCAGTGCACAAATAGCCAAGGAAGAAGTCGCTGGATGCTCACTTTATATCTCAAAATTAGCCCAACCTGGTTCTCTGGGGGAAGCAGTGATAAATGTTCCAATTAACTCTTGCCAGGCAGGGCTAGCAAAGTAATCTAGTTAGTGCTCAGTGTAAGAATTGCCAGAGGTGCCCTGCTCAACAGACAGCAGGATAATAAGTTTTTGTTGGTTGGATTGTTTGGGTAAACACTTTACCCTTTGGACAAATATTAGCTATCTATTGTATATATGCAACAGAATTAAGTGGTATTTGTTTTTTCCTGGAAACTGGCGCTTTCATTTGCAGGCAAGGGAGTCTGCCATTCAAAAGAGTCGAGATGGCAGTCCCAACCATGTGATCACAGCCCTACCCCTTTTTAACATATGTCACAAAGGGTGTGTCATAATGGGTGTCTCAGCTTGGGACCTCTGCCTGGAAGAGTCTGTTTCCTGAGTCAGCTGTTGTCAGGTTCAGCCCAAAGAACTCCAAGAGACAATGCAAATACAGTTCTGTTGCATTTATTAGCTCCAACCTCCAGACAGAAATCTCCCCAGACTGAACCCTAGTTCCCAAGCCAGCCAGCCAGTCACACTGTGAATTCCTTAGGGAGGTGCCAGCCAAATCTTCTTGAACTTCCCACGCTCCTGCTGGGGGCTAAGAACACGCTTATCTCCCTGAGCCTGGCCTTCATAAGTCCATTCCATCACAGCCGTGTAGACAAGGTCAGCTGAATGCTTTCAGTTGTGTTGGATTACAATCTACATGGGCAAGGAAAGCCTGTTACAATTCAAGCAAACGGCAGTGATGCCATTTTTTCCCATCTGGAAGGTAGCCTCTGACCCACCTTCTATCCACATCTCTGCTGGACGTTTCTGCTTTTCATCTCACCAGTTTGCTGCTCAGTTCCAGCTGGGCTTCTAATCATGCCTCTTCTGGCAAGTCTGCATGGTGCAAGCCATAGCACTCCCCTGGGAATAGAAAAACAGCACAGCTGAACTCTTTCCACGCTAACTTTCTACGTGCAGGGAAAGTTAGAGATTTAAGCGATGCGATGCTTCCAACAGCAGCCCAGTATGACGTCATCCAGCAGAAAACCACTGAAGGCAGAGACCTGTTCTTTCGATTCCTCCCACCCCAGAGAGCGGAATCTGCTAATCTGATTACGATACTATTACTCATCAATGCAGCTGCAACACCTCTGTCCTTCCACAGATAGATCTGCCTTTTTCCTCTCCTGCACCTTCTCGGAGTCTGTAGTAAAGCGTCTTTCCAGTAGGCGGCCTCATTCTGGCAACCTTGATTGATTATGCGCATCAAATCAGGCTGGTGAGTGACTGACAGCAAAGCAGCCCCCTTTGCTGGCTCTCGTTCAGCAATGCACAAGCTTGGGCTGTGAAGCTGCATTACCATCCGATTGACCCTGATCTCTTGGTGGAAACGTGCCAATGCCTGCAAAAAGAGTATTGGAGCTTGGTGGAAACAGGTGCCATGTGAAGAAGCAGAGTCTCGGGGAGTCAGCCTTTATACCTGAGATGGAAGAGGAAGAAGCACTAATAATTCTTGAAGGGAAGGAGTGCAGCTGAAACTTTCCATGTCGGGGGGTTAGTTGAATTTGTAAATTATGATTGGTTTCCTTTAAGTGCGAAGATTTCAAGAGAACATCGAGCTCTGAACGCCGGCATTGGAATGCCTGCTCTAGAATTTTATAGGCATAATCTGGTGAGGTCTTCTCAGAATTAGTGTCTCTGATCTTATTCCATGTTCTGTCTCCATGGTCTGTTGCAGTGTTTCTCAACCTCTGTGACTTTATGCCATGTAGGCTTGAACTCCCAGAATCCCCACAGCCAGCATGCTGGCTGGAGGGATTCTAGGAGCTGAAGTCCACACAGCTTAAAGTTGCAAAGGTTGAGAAACACCGACCTATTGTAATTGTGTGATTTCCCAAGGTAGCCCAAACCTTGGCGTTATGAAAAAACATTGAGATGAAACTTATGGTTCTGTCCTGGGATTGGCATCAAGTTGATTAGAATCAATTAATTGCTTTCAGAGCGCACTGCACTAGATCAACCAATATTTGTGGTTAACAAGGGTTTAACCATCATGGGTTTTCCCCTTCCCTCTATCCTCCCTTCTCTCTAAACTGAAGATAGATTAAGGAAAAGCTTTTTACCAACATGCACTAGAAGTCATCGTGGCTGCACACACTGAGGACCAGACCATGCCAGGCTTCTCTGGTCATATGCAGTTTCCCAGCCTCGACTACAGTATTTACTTTGATTCTACCACTGTAGTAGAGCACATACCATTTATTCTGGGATACCCCTTAACTATTCATCTGAATTTTGTGGATTCCAAGCTCCAAACGTATCTGCATTTGTTTATTTGTTCAGAATTTCTTGAGAATTCAAAAAAGAACGGAAGAATGAAAAGTCTATGATATACGACACGTAAGATGTTTTTATTTGCACATCTGAGCTGCTCTGAATTTAAAAATTGTGTAAAACGAGTCTGGCTTTACAAACCTGCAGTTCCAACAGGGTGGTGGTTCTCAAAGCTTTTAAGCCAGAAAAGAAGAGCTTTCGTGCCCAAGCTAGCAACTGACACTACAGTACATCCAGGGTAAATATTAAAAATGACCTTTGTGATTAATCCTATAGTTAGAGCAACGGCATACCAAGGCCCGGCCTTGTCAAGTCTCTAATGCATGATGATGGGAGTAAGAGAGTAAAATTCAATTCTGGTGTCTAAAGGATATCCAATTCTGTGGGTTTCAATTGCCCACCCTCTCCCAATTCGGTTGTAACTGAATAAACACAGCCAATAAAAACAGGATTACAGAGATGGATGTGGAATGGGAGAGCAGAAATTACTTTGTTAGTGTCAACGAGCTTTAAAAGAATCACCTTTGATAACTTCCATTTGAAAGGCAAACAGAAGAATGGAATGCTTTCTAAAGCAGTTCCTCTTATTTTGGGAAAACAGTCTCAGAAAGAGGCATAACCTCTTTCCATTACCAATTCTCTCTTTGGGGAAATGGTGACTGTTAAAAGTTCATTTCTTTTTTTGCCCACCATTCTTTCTAAATGATTTGCTTGAAGAAAAGTGGGAGCTCAGCTAACTGGTAGAGCTGCATGGCTTGGTCTTTAATTCAGGTTGACGTAAAAAAGAACATCTTCAAATTGAACTCCACTCCTGGTGACGCATCCATGTAGCATTCTTGTCTGCAAAAAAGAATTGGTGGGCCATTTTCTTCTTCTGAGATATTTTTTCAACCTCCCAGTCTAGCCCATAGCCCAGGAATTCCTTGGTGGATGGGTGGCTATATAAATATGACCAACCAACCAACCAACCAACCAACCAACCACACCTCCTTGTGCTTAGTTTTTTGGTGCCAGCATGGTTCTGCATGCTGATTGACCTAAATCAATACGTTATGGAAAAAGCAGGTGGGATATGCAACGAAGCGTTCTCTTGTCAGTGTGTCTGTTCATTTGCTGGTCTGTTAGCCATGCTCTTCCCCAGTGCACTTGCTTTTCACCCCAACCCAAAAAGTCTGTTATCCAGGGAGACCATACGTTCCCAGTTGGCACTGGACAGAAAGAGTTGGTGTCCCCTGTTGGGTTTACAGACATATCATGTCTGAGTGGTACTGATTTTGTGCCTGTTTATAGATGGCCCTTAAGTATCCAGTGTTTCTTCTAGGAGGACCAGCATATTCAGCATTCCAAAAACTAAGGTCAGATGACAGAACATTGAGGGCTTCCATTGCCATGATATTGTAAAGAGCCAGAATGGTAGACTAGGTATTTCCTGAGTAATTCCTATTTTTTCTTTTGCAGGGAAATTAAGTCCACATGTCTATTTTAGCAAAGGGGAGCCTAGTTGGGGCACCGTGACCTACGGTATTTGCAAAGCAGTAAACCTAGTAAGCTCTTAAATCGTCCGTGATACTTCTTGGAGTATAATACAGAGCATGCAGAAGGAAGATTGTGATCTGAGAACAGAGGATCTGCCTCCCTTCCCTATTATTTAATGATAGTGACAGCACATTTTTCTCTCCCTTTTAACTAAGGCTGGTTGGAAAAAAAGAGGACCAGGAGTGAAATTATATGTGAAAGGATTTTGAGCTTTGAAAACCACTCTGGCCCAACATGTGATCAGAAGCCCTTTCAAAGAAAGTCCTTTCCTTCTCGCTGTCCATCCCAGAACCAGTGTTTTGCTCTAGTAGATCTTGTTCAGCCAATCAGTACAATGAAATAATTACCTGTTCAGCTCTGAACACCAGCAGAATTCTGGGATCAAGTGTTGTAATTTCTTCTAAAAATACACAACTTAATTAAGACCCATCAAGTGGATCCAACTGTCCCCCATGTGCACACAATATTCACAATGGGATCATTAAGCCCACATCTCTAAGGCATGGGGAGCTAAGGCTGAAGAGCTAAGAGAAATTGCAACTTCTCTCCATGTTCATTCTTTGTTTCTTGCATCCCTTCTGATCAGCTTCATTCAATCATGAGAAAAGGACCTTTGCCATTGACTGATTGATCTCCCTGTATAACTCTTTACATCTGTGACCCAAAAAGCCAGTTTTGAAATCTTGAACTATAGCTATCACAGGATTGGAAGCTATTTGTTTCTGTTCAGATTTTGCAGTTCCAGCTCCTGTGATTTCTGGCTTATGACATTTTGAATGGTCTTCAGCAGAAAGGAAATCAGCAAGAAGGCTCTCGTCCTTACATGGTAGCACCTAGGAAGCCTCCTTTCAGGAGTAACTTGAGGGACCCTTCCAAGATGACTGAATAGGCAATTAAATGCAACTCCTTCCCAGTCTGAGTATTTGAATGGGGAAGTACCACGGGATTCATCCACATAGACACGTTTGTGTACTTTCCTCCCATCGTTGAAACTGGAGAAAAGTATTCTGATAAAAAAAAACATCACCCCCACAGCTTACCTTTTCCCACAGAGATGTGGGTCACTTTCAGAGCAGAGCTTGATTCTCCTCTTCAAAACCTATGCTGGGAAAAACAATTCCTTATGTGCAAAGTTCTCCCCCAAGTGGCCAGCTCCAAACAAGGAAGAGCCACTTCTCTTCTTCAGGGAGTTGGAAATCATATCACTTTTAAATACGTTCTATCCACAGAAATACCCTAGGAGCCTCCATAGTCTTGTCCTGATGTCAGGGGAGTCTTCTCCTTTCATCAGGCCACCATGCCCATGTCCAAACAACAAAAATTAGAAGAAATAGGCTGGGCCAGTGAGGTGTCCAGTGCACAGCAAGCGTGGCCATGCTGGTGCAGAGCCCAATAGCCGGATGGAAGGAGGCTGTCCACCAATAGGCCAATTGGAGCCCAGAAGATGGCTCACCTCCCTGCAAGAATGTCCACATGGAGGTCTTCTGCTGCAATAGTTGGGAAAACATTACTTTCATACTGGGACACCTTGGACCAGTTTCAGCCTGCCCAGCAAGAAACCAGCCAAGAGATGGGGGCCCCCTTATGAGGACATATCCTAAGCACAGAGTTAGTGGGATGTTTTTGCACTGTGGTAACCAGGACATGTAGATAATCTGCCTGGCGGTCATTCACATATACATTTTTGCTTCACACAGAGGCCCCTTTCACACCTGCTGTGGGGTTGGGAAGCTAAGCCTTGGGCTCAAGGGCCTGAACCAGAGGAGGGCATTTTCTCTGGAGATCCATGGTTTGGGGCTTTCTGTTGGTAAGAAGTCCCACCTACAGTCCCAAAGAAATAACGAGAAGGCACTGGTTGGAGCCCAGGTTTTCTCAGTCTGCACTGGCCACCTAAAAGGCCCTTTCTTCCTCCCACGTCATCATCTACTGAGGCCAAAGGGATGCTTGCACAGTGGGGTGAAGACAAGAAGCTGATGACTGCATGGAAGCATACGGAGATTGCTCTCAAGTCATCAAGTTGCCTGAAATGAAAAAGCAGCATTGACAAGCCAGTGCTAATGCCATTTCTTGGCTATTGTTCAGTCATTCAGTTGCTTCTGCATGTTTGTGATCCAATGGATCTCATTTTGCTAGAATGGTCTGTTAGAAGCTGCTTCTTTTGAGTTCTCGTAAGCTTGTTCATGCCACCACTGAGAGTATCTTACCATCTTTTCTTCTGTTGGCTTCTTTTTTCAATTGCCCTTGATTTTGTCTAAACATTAAGATCTTCTCCAGTGATACTTGCTTTTGCATTATGTTCAAAACATTTAAGCATAACCGTCACAATTCATGCTTCCACGGACCAGCCTGCTTTAATTTAACTACTGCTGAACGATTCACCCTTCTTGCGGTCCAAGCTATTCCCAGCTGTTTTTCCAGTCTCAATTCAAAGGCATCAATTTTAATTCCTTTAGCCTTTCTAGCAGTCCAACTTCCATAGTCTTGTCACAACTTGGAAAACCATGCCCATGACAATACGTACCTTTGTTGTCAGAAGGATGCTTTATCTAGATCTCTCAAGTGGCAAATATCTCTTTATTTCATGGCTGTAGGATGTAGAGTTCCCACCAGCTGTGCAGGGAGAGGCACTGAAAGGAACAAGAATGGCTTAACAGCACTACTACTCTATTTTCTGCTGGGCCCCACACAATGAATAGAAATTGCAAGGGTGGGTACTCTGGTAGCTCCCCAAGAAAACCAGCTCAGTTTTTATGTCTGAATGTGTGTTCCAGAGCAAACCGAGGCAGGTAACAATGCTAACACCGAAATAGTTTACAGCAACCTTTTCTGTTGGATGGGAGTGGCTCCGTCCTCCCGTTGAGCTTGATGTCTGAGTGGGGTGAGCAAGTTCCTTCAGATATGGAGGACAATGGACCACCATATAATTGGGACCTGATGGGAAGGGGCTGTTGCATCCTTTGGAGTCATAAGCAGGCCAGCTCACAACAGGGGAAAACCAAAAGCCTCACATGGAAAGGACTGGAAGCCACAGCACTGAGAGAGAGCATGCATCAAATGTGCAGGTGATCATTTGTAATCCCTTGGTTTCAAAAGCCATTTCAGCTTTGTTCAGAGATTCCTAGCTGCTTTGTTCAGGTATGCAGCTGAACAAACGTTCAACCAAACGTTATCCATGGTGCTTTTGCACTAATCCATCTTGCCAAACGCCAGCAGAGGGGATAATGGTTTTAGGAATGCAGCAAGTCCTGGTGGAGAAGAACCGAAATAGAAGACAAGAGAAAGGTGATCATAAACTGCAAGGATTAACTTTTCAGGTAACAGAAGGGACGTGGAACTGAAAATTAAGTGCTGGAGATGGTGCAACAAAGTAAGCAGCAAGGGGAGAGAACCATCCCTAAAAATACTTACTTCCTTCATTTTTGTGTGACGTATTACTCTGCTTGATCAGAGGTAGGGAGAATCTTTGGGAGACAACCTGGAGTCACCTTAATTTACATTACCACTGCCTAATTCAAAAGAATGGAATTGACTTCCTTGGCTAGCGAAAGGAAAAGGGGTGGGGGAAAGAAAACCCAGACAACATTACAAAAGCATATTTTTATTTTTAAAAAAATTCTTTTAAATCATACTCCAAAGTGGTTAAAATGGTCAGGTTTTGATCATTTACGGGGTTTTCAAAGGAAAAAAAAATCAAAGCAAACTCAACGTCATCAGCTCCATGTCTTAAAGTGTTGATTGTCTTGAAAAAAAAAGACATTCACATTTACATCCATTCTACCCTGATAAGAGAAATATACCCCCAGTTCACTGCATCTATCCTGCCCAGAGTCACACCTGGATGGGCTGGTCTTGACCCAGACCTGACAGGCCACTGAGTTGAGGTCAGCACTCTTTCTCCGGGCGTCAGACGAAAGAAGAGAACCCTGTCACTGGAGTCCGTGAGCCTGGAGCGGGCTGTCCTGTTGGGGTGTAGACCCCTCCTGAGCTCTGTGTTGTGATAACAGTCTGGAAGTAAGGTTCTGTCTCACTCACTACACGTTCCTCATACCTGTAAGGCGTTGAATGCTTTGTGCCCTTTTGCTGGCGTTTCCACGAATTGTAGTAGGTGGGGTCGCTCATATAATGGTTGACAAAAGAATGCTTTGGCAGCTCGTCTTCATAGTCGGAATCCGTCCCCTGTGGTTTTAGAGAGAAAGGATCAGTTAATTACAGATGATTGTCACTATTTTTAATCACTAGTCTGTAGGTCAGAGGACCAAGGAACAGCTCCACTTCAGCCTGCAGAGAAGAAGGTGAAATACTTTATTCCCCCCAAAATCACATTTTATGTGCAGGATTCAAGACAGCACACTGCAGAAATCTGTAGGCACGTGATAAAAAGAGGCGCCATGCCTTACCTTCACTGTGGCAGGAAACAGAGTGCTTTGTTTATTCCACCTTGTGTTGGTCTTCTTCAAACCTCTCCCAGATGTGGATCAGGATGTTCACCATACTGAGCTGAATGTCATTTTTGTTTGCAGTAGATAGATCTCAACAGACTTATACACATTCTAAGAAGAACCACAACCTTTCCCCAAGGAAACTGATCCATCCAACTGGACTGACCAGAGAAATATTTAAGGAGACACCTTCTCTGGAACCCGGTTCCCATCTTTGCTGTTTCAAGAGGAATCTGTATGAGCATCCACTCTGAGTCTCATTTATCTTTTAAAAGGTGTTCTGTCATAAGACATCATCTCTAAACCCTTTTGATTTGCTCCCCCCACCAAAATAAAAAAAATCCTCAAGAGCTTGTGTCCAGTGGTTAGATCTTAGCTTGGTTTCTCTGCTCGTTTATAACAGTATCCAAAACCAACCCATGGGGCCAGCTCTAATCCCCCCTGGAGCTTTCTTATATAGTCGTCCTTTAGAGTGGCATTTGGGCAGTCCAGGGGGCTTAATTTATTATATTTAAGTGTGACATTCTCTATTTTATCTGTTGTTAAAAACACATTTGAGAACTCTAAATCTGGAAGATACGGTTTGAAATGCATAAAATCAATTTTCACTATGCAGCTGCTTGTATAATGAGAACTCCTACATAGAGCTTTCAGCAGTGAATGGAGGTTCACTAGGTAAGAAAAGCAGGCAAACTGGGGGCCAGGGAGAGGGGGAAACCAGCATGCAAATTAGGAATTACAGCTCCCTGAAAAGAGCTAATGGAAAAGTGGGTGCCCATAATCCCCCCGCCCCTATTGTAAAGTCAGCCTGCTCAGCTGTTCTCCAAAGCCAACGGGAGCGTAGAGGATGTTAAAGCCAGTATCTGCTGGGGCTTGCAACTCTGCCTCTGTTTAGTTTACATGCACAGCAGGGAAATGCCAGCACTGGAGTAATGAGTCCCATTCTGATTAGGAATGTCTATTTTTATATCCAGCCGCATTCCAAGAGAAGCCCAGCCACCTAAGAGGCTAAATCTAGCCAGTTTACTATGTCTTCCCCTTCTTCTTTCTTGTTACGTCTCCATGCTATTACTAAAAAAAACCACACTGCCAAAGCTTTGTCTGCAAGGGGGAGTGGGATCAATAATCCAATAAGAAAAGGAAGGCTCTGCAGATTACCAGCTTACCAGGGGGTTACCTCTCCATTCAGTAGCAAGTTACCCTTGAGGAACGGTCAACCACATGGACGCGTCTTGGGAACAGAAGCGTTTATAAGCCAAGGATGTCCTTCTTGGCTTCAAACAGAAACCAGGAGCAGAAAAGAGCCTTCTGGGGTCACAGTATGTGGCCCCCTTCCCAGGGGAAGATGGGAAAACCCAAATGGGTGAGGATGGAGCAGGTAGGAACTAGGCAAAATTCCCCAGCTTGAGGACTTCCAGATGGGTTGGAGTCTGCCCCGCAGGCATCAAGCTCGGGGGTGGTGGTCTACCATCTCCCCTGGGGCTTGCGAAGAGCAGACTGGTTAGCAACTACCAGCTCCAGAGACTAGGCTTGCTCTGATCCCTGTGCTGTGAACCTGAGCCTCTCCAAATTTTCTTTCCCCCGCAGCCCCCCGTTGTTACCCAAATGGCCTCCACACATGGCTGACGTCTTGGAAGGAGCGCGTTCCTTTTAATGACTTCAAACTATTGACTAAGTGGAAATGCTGCAGGCCGCTTTGTCTCTGCGGTGCAGCAAGGCCCATCGTGGCAGCCGCCCAGTGGTTGCCAGGGCAACAGCAGCAGCCTGGCATTTGATTGGACGCTCAGGTAGATTGGAAATTGACCAGCAAAGGTGTACCGATGCCTGGGAAGCCACAAAATAGAGAAAATGCCTAACAATTTCAAGTATTTTTATTGGTCATGTGGAAGAAACAAAGGCTGCAGGGAGACAAATTGGCGCACCCTGAGCTAGTTTCGCTTAAGGCTGGCATTATAGGGAATTTCAAAAGCATTGCAGCTGTCAAGTTTCTGCTGGAAACAGCCTGAAAAAAGGAGTGGGGTACTTTTATTTGTAATTGCAGAAGGGGCCACGGCTATGTATGTTTGAGTCCTTTCGAAAGGCAACAGAAGGAAAACAGTCTACCTCGGTTTGCTTCCACCTCCTCCCTTCAGCCTTTCCCTTCCTAGGACTGATAAATTCTGTAATTCCAGGGATTCGTGACACCTAAAAATGCAAGATTCTGGTAGTTTGGCCATTCCAGCGTGGACTAAAGGCAAGGCATTTGGGTTCTTAATCAGCCCCAAATGCATTTGTTTTCAGGTCAATGCTCTTAGGAGGTCTAGAGGGATGGAACTGTGGAAGAATGAATTTTAGGGAATAGGCTTTATGGTATGCAGTGTGTGGCTAGACACGTATGATCTTTAATAATAATATTAATGAGATTTCTTTCCCTCTCTCTCCGCCAGCGTTTCCCCATCTGCACTCTCTCTACTTGACAGAAACGAGCATTATTGATGCGATTGGCTTAACCTCATTAAAATTCTTCTTGGAGGGTATCCAAAACGTTCGCCCACCACCGACTTGACAGGAGGGCAACTTGAAAGGGATCAACTCTGGGTTTGGGGTAGAACTTGATACGCATCTTTTGCATGTGGTTTCAACCTGATTATCTCGATATGGTGGGGAGGTGGGAAATTGAAGGAGCAAAGAGGTAGGTAGGGGAATGCTGTCCAATGTCAATCCTGCTGATTGCCTTGGGAAACCCTCCCTCCATGCAAGTCCCGTCAATTCAGACTTATTTCAGTTTCCAAGCATGGACTAGAGAGATCTGATTAGGGACTTTTTGATTTACCTCTTCCCTGAGCAAATATTTTCCTCACCTCACTAGTAAATACAGGAAGTCAGGTTTGTCTTGGAACTCATCCATCTGCCCCAAATAAGCAAAATTAGATGACTTATAATTCCACTAAAATGACAGACAGCTCTCAACACCTCTTGAGTCTCCACCAAGGTATTGATATATGTCTATTTGCATCACAGTCTTTCTTTAAAAAAACAGGTCCAGTCCCACTTTAAAAGCTACAAAACAGGGAGGTGATTTACATCTAGTTTCCTACACATGCCCCTTTAAAATACAACATGGACAAAGCGCGAATAGTCTCAGATTAAAAGTACATTGTGAAGTGGGGATTCTCAAGTTAGCCTAAGCTATGCCATGTTGAGCTAAAGTTGACCCATCTCTACCCTTGGATCCGTTCCCCTGCCCTTCTCACATAGAAGGACTAATAGTTTTCTTTGGATAGTGAAAGGGAGGAGAAGAATATTAGAAACTGGCGCCAGATGCAGACATCCCTTCCTATCCTTTGATCTTTCTATTTTTATTTCATCACTTGTTCTAGACTATGCAAGATGCTTGCTATTGCTGTAGCAATGGGAAAGACACTTGTACTCAGTGCTGTTGTCAAGAAAAGCTTTCTGTTTGCATATTCAGAGAGTGGTCTCCGTTCTCTAAACAAACCTTAGTGGGAATTTCTCCTACAATTGAATTTTGGGGGGGAGGGGTCTGCAGGTAGCCAAATTTGAGTATAAAAAAATGGACTCCCATGGGTATCCCTTTTTCTGGACCTTGCACTTGCATTCTAGTCATGTGAGTTTGGGGTTATGCAGACACAATGGTACTGGGAGGCAGGTGGGAGATGCGCATTTGTCTGTCTGCTGTCCTCAGCTTTCTACACCCTCCTCTGGGTCAGTGTCTGAGTAATTCTGGCCAAGAGACCCTGAACAGCCATTTTAACATTTTGGAGCCAGGCTCCACATGGCATGGCTGTGTACAGAAGTACCTATTTGGAGCAGAGGTCTTTATTATTATTTTTTTTACAAAAAAGGATTAAAATCTAAAGGAAAAGCAGATTAAGAAGATTCTGGTCTTGAATATTCTGGCTCTCAATCACATCTTCTAGACTGAATGTTCTATCGAAGAAAAACAGCTGCCTGACAAGCTGAAATAAGTTTGGCTGCTCCAGGAAAAACATCTGCCAAGCTCTGCTGGAAATGAGACGGTGAGTTCACTGCACACTGCATCCTCTCCTTCCCCCAGAAAGGTGGAAGGATTGGAATCCTTGGGCAATCAAAAGTTCACTCCCTCTCCTGATACCCCAAAAGAGGAGAAAAACCAGCTCAAACCCAGTCACCTCCCCCCCACCCCCCAAAAGAGGATGAAAAGATCCAACTTTTTTTTAAAAAGGAAGGCTAATGGGGACAGGCTGGATAATTGGGGGGGGGGGGTTAACTTGGATGTCACAAAACCAGGAACGTGCTTGTGCCAGAGCTCCTTGCAGGGAGGTTACGGCTTCCTTGACATCATGGACAAGGAAAGGGTTTAATGAGAGAACAGACCCACTTTGGTGACCTCGGCCTCTCTTGGCTCTGCCTGCAGAAGTCACCTCGGCCAAGAGATGGACATTATGCTCTCTCGGGCATGTGGAACTCCTGACATGAATAACAAACGTGACCCAACAACATTCGTACTAATGCCCTGCGCACTGTGTAATGGCAGGTTTTAATTCCCGGGTGTCGCGGAGAGAAGGACACAGCCACTGTGAGTGTAATCGCAAGGTAATGTGCAGACATCACAGGGACGGGCTGGAGATGGCACAACAAGGAATGTTGTCACTCCCCAGCGGCTTGGTCAGAGGGCAGCCGAAAGCAGCAGGCTGCCAGAGATAATTAACAAGAGGTGAAAGGCAGGTGACCATGAGGGAAGCCTCAGCAGAAACACGGCTGAGAAGACAATTAATCTTCTCTCTCGGCCCCCTTTGCTGATCCTGGCTCTTCCTCGATTCTCCTTGCCAAAGAGTTAAGCCTGTAATGTTTTTGATGCTGCTGCTGCTTTCTCTGATTTCTTAGCCAAGTTAGATCTTAACAGGATTTCAACAGAGCTGATGCAGCTCACCCCAGACGTTTCTCTTGGTGAACGCTAACCCTGGTGTCCCCTCCCGAGCTCAGCTGCTATCTGGCCCTCGGCAAGGGCCTTCTCCCAGTCACAAACGTCAGCAGGAAACAGAAGACAAAAGGCAGGCAAATGCTGCACTGCGTTTCAGTAAAAGCCACAAAGTGCTGGTACGAGGCTGGGAAAGTTACCCTCCTCTCGTTCCTTCTCTCTGACTTCCCTTGTGGATAACGTTTGATCAGATGTTAGGAAACATCTGGAAAGGAAGACAGGAACGAGTTAAACTGATGGAAAAGCTAATCTAAACATAAGATGGTCCATGGTAAGTAACATTTCTCACCGCTTTTCACAGCTTGTATCAACATTGACCCCCAACTTATGGGGGCTTTTTAAAACTTCTTTAAAACACTGCCTCCCTGCTTTGATCTCCCATAAATACTGATGCTGCTACGTCTCCTGCTCAGTTGTAAGAACGACCTAGAGGGGGTTGACAATTAGGCTCAGAAAGCGAGCATTCCCTTTTTGCCTTCCTCAAGGTCTTCTGCTTTGGAACAGGGTCTGTATGTTTCAGTCCATCAGAGGAACCAGAGTTTCCAAGTTTCTTTCTGTCTTCATTCTCCTTTCTTCAGGCTTGGACCTGTTCCTTGTATAACTGTTCACATCCTCCGGGATTACATATTTTGGATGCCCGGCCTTGCCCCATGTGCTCCCAAGCGATTCATTTTCTTCGTCAAAAATCGGAGTGCTGTGAAAATGCTTCCAAAGTATCCCATCTTAAGGAAAGCCCAGACTTCCTCTGGGCCCATAACATTTGCCATGCCAAAAACAGCTTTTTCAGAATACCGAAGGCACCTTGAAGCCCAGGGAGCAGGAAAAGGTAGAAGTGCTCCTTGTTCGCATGGCTGATCTTCTTCATTCCTCTCCTTTCAGTCTTCTAAGACAGTTTAATTGGGGGAGACGGAGCAAAGGAAGGGGACAATTTTGCAAGACTTTGCTGCCCCCCTCCAGGATTGAAAACAAAAGGAAAGTGTGGGGGCAAATTGTTTAATTTTTTTTTTTTGCTATAGAGGGAGACTTTGCTATGGCGAGAATCTTAGTTGGGGTATTTTGCAAGGTTGAACAAACTGTTCTCAGTGTCACTAACACTATCTGATTTGGGACAGAGGCAAAACTCAAAAGAATGCACATAACATTCTTGGCCCTGTGAGCCAGGGATATATATTAATAACCATCAACTTTGCTCAATATTGTGGGTAACAGCAGCAGAGTCAGGGAGGAATCTGACAAACTATAGGCCCCTCTCCCCCCAATTTCAATCAAGTCAGTTCTTTATTTGACAGAAAGGTCTTTCCAGGTGAAACCAGGAGAAGGGATCGCAGAGAGCCTGTGATGTCCTAACCTGTCAAAGTCTTTCTCTCCAAGAGCTTCAGCCCAGGAGGATCTTCTCTGCACGAGTGCGAAGCAGGGGGTCCCTAATCAACATGCCTCTGACATTCACGCTGATAGATTGCATTTCCCTTTTACAACCTGGCATTTCAGATCCGGAGATAGAAATGCAGGCATTGTGTTGAGAAGGGAGGGGTCAGCCTGCCTTGTCAACTTGAGGCTTTCAAGATAATAGTGTGTTACATGGAAAAATGGATTAAAGTTGGAATAGAAAGGAGACAACAGTGCAGCTTCCAAACTTGACAACAGAAAGATCCCCCTTGGTTCTCCCTGTTATGGCTCCTTCCGGTAGAAACAGAGGGAGCAGAAAGGAATGATCCCTGCTTGCTTGGGTAGAGGACTATGGCTAGGTACCTGGCCAAGGTTCTCCAGAAAAACCAGCTGCAAGAAAATTTGGGTGACTCTGAGAGATACCAAAAGCACTTAACTCTAGTCCTTGCTGTGCAGCCCAGACCTGGCAGCCCTATAAAAAAGAAATGGTTGCTTGAAAGCATTCACTGGTCTCCAGCTTCAGGCAAATTCTATCCAAGGTGTTCTCCACCGGTTTGTTTTCACCGTGATACGTGCATTTGGATCACGTCTCCCTGGATGCTTTTGCTCTGCTAGTTATAAAATCCTCTATTTGCTGTGGAATGTCTAATTTTGACTGAATAGCCCTTTTAATGCAAACTAGATGATCTGCTGTCAGAAACATTATGGAGAGTAGTCTGACTCAGCAAGGGTTGGTATGTGCTAGAGGGCCATGCTAGGCACTAAAAGAATAAAGGGTGAAATATTTCCATAGTAACGGGTTCCCCTGAAACAATTATTGGTTAGATACAAATCCATGGCCCAGTTGAGCACAGAATAGCACAATCTTTCTGTTAATGATGCTTTCATAATTCTTACTTAGTAGATCTTTTGACTATTTTGCTCCTTAGTTTGGGTCTTTCTCAAGAGAGCGTAAAGGCTGCTAGGACCTTTTGTCCTAACTTCCGTGAAATTCTATCAAGCTGTAGATAGATTTCCCCTTTATCTTTACCCACCTCCTTCTTGTCTGCCTATCCCACTTCTCCATTTCCTGATGCAACCTGTCTACTGCAGTAGTAATCCCAGGCAAACCTTCACTGTGGAACCGTAATAGGGTTCCTCCAACCACAGCTGAGCTATCAACTCACTTCTGATTCTGAAGCATCCAAGGGTTTCTCAGTGAGGGCGATGCTCTCTGCCAGCACGGCTCCATTGTACTTATTGCAGATGTCCTCATCAGAATAATGTAGGCCTCCAGGGCTTGGACGAGGTGGTGATCTGGATCCATTAAAGAAAATAAAATTAACTTTGGGGTGGCTTTTGATTCTGTCAGATAGATAGAACACATCCACCACCATCTATCTCTATATAAAGTGTCTGTTACAATAAAAGCTGTGAGGCACATTCTGTTCATTTCTAAAAAATAAGGTACTTGCAAGCGTCAACTATATATATATGCACCCCCAAAAATATTTCTGCAGAGAGAAATCCCCAAATCTGAAGTTAGATGAACAAGCCTCATGAAAGTTGCTCTGATTTTTTCCCCAAACTTCTTAACTTCATTTATATTTATGCTTCTGTATGTTATAAATGTTATGCAATCAAGCTTTCCAATGCTACTGCAAGACTATGTGGACAATGTGTCATAACAGAGACCTGTGTCCTTCTATGCCTTTGTAGACCAATTCAGGTGATTCACCAGACTTCACAGAGCTGGCCAGATATTGAATATCTTGATGGGAAAATTAAAAACAGCTTAAGCCCAACACATTATCATGCTTTACAATATGAATCAGACTTCACACCAGAGGGTAGTGGTCAATCATAGCTCTCCAGACACTTAACTCCTGAGTCAGCACTTGGCTTGACTTGACAGAAGACTCTCAGATGCGACTCAGATAGATTAGATTAGCCTTCACATGTACCTATGCTCCAGAGTCTTGATTTTTTTTCCTCCCACCCTTCCAAGGGAATATGCATAGCTAATCCTGTCCTGCTCCAGATTTTGTGTTATGTGTGTGTGCCCGGATTGTGGGTGGGGCTGGTGCCACCTTACCTTGTCCCATTCTTCTTCAAGAAAGTGTTTTTGACACTGAGGTGCCGGCTGTTGAGTTCCAGAGATGTAAACCCCCCATTATCCAGAGTGACAGATTCCTCCACGTTGGATGCATTTTTTCCTGGGGACAAATGGCGACAGAATGAGCGAAGGCGTAGGCCCTTCTCTGGCTCTGTGTGAAAACAGAGAAAGAATCACCATTTTTGAGATAACTATTTTTTGAAAACATAAGCACTAGGAGACGGTAGGACACCTTGTCCTGCAAATTGTTACAGTTATTAGAGTATTGCAAGCATTTTTACAAATGATATCCAAGTTTTAACTCTTATTGAGGGAACTTTAGTAGTTTTTTTTTCTTTTTCTTTTATACAGTAGGTGTTTCTCATTTGTTTGGGCCTTTTTGGAGGGGTGGGAGAGGGAAATAACCCCTTTCTGATCAACATACAGATTTCTTCATCTAACAGAGATATCTGGAGCACAATGTAAAGCAAAGATTAAGCACTGATGTTTTCAGACTTAGCAGGTCATTTCACCTCAGGTGTCCCAAGTACACAAAATATACTTTCAAATCACATATTTGGTGCCATTCAAGGCACCTAAGGCTCTATTGATTTCAGTGAGATTTGTCCCCAAGGAAGTAACTTTAAGATTACGGCTTTGCAGCCTGAATCTGTTGCTGTTCACTGAGAAATTACTTCCACGAAATTCATTGGGAATCAAACATGGTGAATATGAGGCAAGCTGGAGTGAGAAAGGCTTAGCAGAACATCTACAGACAGTGGAACAATTCATGAGCTCCCTTCAGAGAGGATGAGCACGATTATATTTTTGAACATACTTTTGTTTTGTTTTTTTAAACACTGTCCTGTAAATTGAAAACTAGACTAGAATTTTCTCCCTAATGTACCTTTAACTTCCAGGGAGGTTTTTGATTTCCAATGTAGGAAACTATTTAAAAAGGCACCCCATCTTTGCAGCCTGAGGTGGTATGACCCATTTTCCCATACAGGTGATTCAGGTGATCATCCCATTCAGACCATTCTCTCTGTGGGTCATAGAGAGAAAAGGTCTCCCACCCTGAAAATGTTAAGGTACCCAACACAGCAGCATAACACTGCAATTGCATGTCTTTTTGGAAATAAGCCTTGCTTGTATTCAGTGGGCCTTGTGCCTAAGAAAGGTATCCTGTTTGAATTAGACATAGTCCGCCTCTATGTCCCTATCAGTTGTGTGAACTCCTATGCCAAGAGATCATATTGCAATAAAGTACTAAGAAAATGGCTTGCAGGAGTTGACACTCAATATCCCTGGGAGGTTTTCACTTGGGGAAGGGGTGCTAAGATTAAAACACGCACACACAGTGGAATCCTGACCACTAAAACATTCTTTAAGGACACAGTTTCTAGGTGGTCATTGGTGTAATGTTCTAGCAATTTCCTCTTGCCTTGCCCATCATTGTTCCCATCTTTTTCCTTTCCAGAAAACATCCATTGAAGAGGAAGAATAAAAAGGTGCACCAGGAAACCATCTGTTTGGAAGGACTCCTAAATGTTCTAGGTGGCCTGCCGGAAGGGGGTCTCTCTTATTACGACCGCATATCCACAAAACCTGGGTTTTCCCAGCCTGATCACAAGCACGTTTGCTTTCAGGATCCTGCATGGGTGCCCTGAAACTTATAAGACATGCCTAATACTTCTGATCTCCGTTCTGTAATATAAGCCCAAAGGACTGGTTAGGTCTCGGCTCCCATTCTGTTAAGGAGCATTACCATCCGTGGTCCCCCATCAACTTCCCCTGCTTCAGGAAAACAGTTCCCGCCCAACTTCTGCTGCCATAGCACACAAAGACTTTGCAAAAGGTGGAGGTCAAACCTGCCCTTTCATGTCTGTCCTCCAAAGAGAGCTGTCTGTGCATTGCGCATAGGAATTTAAAATAGCATTAGCTCGATAAAATGCCATGGCATTCAAACATTTCAAATCCCAGAGGAATAAAACCTGAGTTCCTAACACTTGTTAGAAGTGAATTTATACTTGTGGGGGGGGAGGGGGGCAGGGAGGGAATGGGAGAGTATAAATCTTTGGCTGCGAATTGTGGAGTCTTCCGAAGAAAGTTTTCCTTGCTGGGTCTTTATCTCTTACATATACAGATGCTCGGCACAAAATCTTGTACTTCCACATCATGGTGGCCAGTAGGACCCCTTTGCTTGCTGCTTGCTTGTTCTAAGTTCTGGGGGGGGGGAACCTCTTGTTTTCCAGCCTCAAAGAGTTAATATGCCTGTCACACAGACAGACACAGGTTATTGAAGTGGCATATGCTATTGGCAGCTTTTGAAAGGACTTTGTGTCTCAGGCGGAAAGGGCAAAAAATTGATTTGCAAAGCTCTGAAAACAGAGTTCGGGGGCTGAGCTATAAATATTTAAGCTCCCCCTGAAACAGGCCAAGAGTCTGGGTTTGCAGACAGGGGGATGAGAAGACATTATTATTAAGGACACTCAGGGACTAAGAATGTCCCCCCAGGGAGTCCCGATTTTCAACAGGCACTTCAGCCTGCAGTGAGGATAACTCAGGCATTTGGGAGTGGGCACACAAGACAAGGATACTCATTGAAGGCTACAGAATTTCATCTGATAAAACTCAGGACGAAAGTATTGTGTCAGGCTGGGGGTGGGACCAGACATGGGGCACTGCCAGGAGGCACAAGCGTTTTGTCACATATCAAAACACCAAATGCCGCAGACAAGAACCAATGGCTTTGTAAAATACATTAGGTCATAACCACGAATGTGGATTTGAATTAGATCAGTGTTTTTCAACCCCAGCGACTTGAAGATGGGTGGACTTCAACTCCCAGAATTCCCATGGTTGCTGGCTGGGGAATTCTGGGGGTTGAAATCCACACATTTTGGGAGTTGAAATCCACACATCTTAAAGTGGCCAAGGCTGAGAAACACTGCTCTAACCCATTGGCTCTCAAGCCTCTGATTTCACCAGGAAATATTATTTTCCAGTTTGTCACATAGGCTGAAGGGCCCAAGGCATGGGGAATGGAGAGGAGATCCCACCTGTGTTGCTGTCTCGGTACTTCTTAGTCTGGTTGTGCAAGATCAGCGCAAAGACGACCAGCAAGATGAGAATGAAGCTGCAGAGCGCCATCACGAGCAAGAACCACCATTCTTCATAGAAAGGAGATCCCGCATGAGCTGTAGGGAAGAAGGACCGACAAGATTTAGGGATCAGCTCTGGGACACACATTTTACCCCAACTTACCTCATTTAGGCATCTGTTTCTTTCCTTTGAAAATGTGAATTTATTTTAAAGGGCAAGAGTGGGGAGGGACTCATAGAGATGCCATGCGACCTGACCAGGGATCTCTATAAATAAATAGCGGAAGGGTGGACCCTGAAAACATCTGCTTTTAACTAATGGAGTTCCTGATCTACTTCAGCTGTTTAGTGTTTCACAAAGTAGCAAATGAGCAGTAATAAATACCATTTCAAGAAACAAAGAGGAATCACAAAGAAGCCAAATGCACTTTTTTGTATAATAAATATGTATGTAATAAGAATACCATCCTTTTGACAAAGTCAACAAGGACTACTCCCCCATAAACCTACAGAAGGTATGTGGCAATTTTCTTCCTGCCCTCAACAGTGTTTTCTCACGCGATTGTCATAAAGAAGATTTACAATGTTCCAGGCAGGTATAAGTGTTGACCCTTTGAGAACGAGGCAGGATTTAACACATAAACTTAGATGTCATGAAGGAGAATAGTTAGTTGAGAATAGAAAGCAGTGGGAGGGTGCAGATGGGTCCAAAGTTCTCTTCCATAAGAGGGAGCAATGGCTTCCTGTAATGTCTGAACTGGGCTAAGGTATGGTATTGACTTATGGCCTTCTTCTCAAGTTGGCAAACACACTGTTTCCACAAAGCATACTAGAAGCGAAAAAGAAAAGATGATTTTAGGGAAGCAAAACTCCAAATACTTCAAACAAACACTTATGAAATGGGTGCTGGAAGAGCAAGAGAGCTACATTTTCCTGCTTCAAGAGTTTGTCTGCTACCTCCAGATGAGAACTCCTGCATCTCCATCTGCAACTTCAATGCAGGTCACCTCCAACAAGAACGCAACCAAGAAGCATATTTCACTCAGGCTTCTTGTTTTATGAAATCCAGTTTCTGACGCCTTTCAAAGAATCTGATGAGGAACAAAGAATCAACCTCTAAACTAAATTGTGGCTGTGGAAATAACAGGCGATGCTCGGGGCTGGCTTAACTGATAACTGAAAGTGGTTGCTCTCCTAGACAACTGGAAGCCACTGTGCTTTGTGTCCCTTATTCTGGGGGTTTCCAATTCAAGTGATTTCCTTTTCCAAAGCTCATCTGTAGGAAGCTTTGCTACATAGCATTAAATAGTTCTGCTCAAGCAGAGAACATGCAAATGAACTGGGAATTATTGGCTGTGGAGAACAAGAGCTGGGTTAAAGGACGCACCAGATTATTGCAACTGGAGTGAAATGTCCATGTCATCACGTCACATCTAACCCCCTTGTCCACTTTTCCTTGTGGGAAGCAAGAGATGGGCTCTGAATGGGAGCTCCCCTCCCCTCTTAGAGGGCCAAATGTAAACTATTCAGGGACAAAGAAGGAAATGAAGGTTACAGTTATGATGATGGTGGCATCTACTGCCACTTTTGATTATCCTCTTGCTAGTTCTGCTTATGCACCCTGCAGCAGCAGCAGCAGCAGCGAGAGATGAGAAAAGAACATTTCCTGGGTCTGCAAAACTGTTTGAATGCCTCCCCAGGTGCAACAGTTTTGAACTATGAAGTTTTTTTTTTAGAAATATTCCCCCCTCCCCTTGCTGAAGCAGCAAAACCAGTCTGAGAAATGCCTCTCCGAAGCAAGTCGAAAAGAGATTCTCAGCTAATATAAAGCAAGATTTGAGCAGGGCATTTTGCAGGGAGATGCCAATTGCTGCCAGGAGGAAGCTGTGAAACGTACCACCAAAACAGATGTTCTGGGTGGGCTGGAGGGGTTTCTCTTCTAAAGTTTTGCCCCCAGTCAAAATATATGCAGGGGTATAGCCTGCTCCAGTGGCAGGACATAGCCAGCTTTGCTGACCTCGAAAAAGCTGAACAGGGTTGGAGTTGAGTAATACTTGGATGGGAGATCAGAAGATGATCCCAGGGCTGTAGAATCTGGAATAAAAACATCTCAGAAGACAATGCAAACTACTTCTGAATTGTTGCTGAGAAAACACCATGGATGTGTCCATACAGGGACCAGAAATAAGCTGGATTCAAGGAAATCTTTAACTTTACTGTACCCTGTTCCTCAGATTAAAAAATTGCCCCCCCCCCGCAAAAATCACTCTAGGTTTCCTGCTTGCATCTGCTCTTCTACTCAACTGCCCAGACGTTAATCTTCCACCAATAAAGACGTCTCCAACTTTCCAAGGAAATGCTAAATGCAGTTTACCAACCTGAGATAGCTACGGAAGCTGCACTGGGTTCTCCGTATCCAAACTCGTTCACTGCCACCACCCGGAACTGATAGCTTACGCCTTCTTTAAGCTTGTCCAGGCTGACTGTGTAGGACGTGGCACTGCGTGGGATGTTTTTCACAAACAGGTCCCACACACCTTCATCTACAAAAGCAGCAAGGAAAGAGAGGGTTTGGTGATCACCGCTGATCATTTCATAGGAACATTCCCTGAGTGCCTGCTGTGGAGGCCGCCTCTGAGCGGAGATTTACCACCTGCTTTAATTCAGATAATAATGTGTGCCATTAGCGTGCCCAACTCCTCGCTTGCTGTTACACAACTGACTGCCCTCCAGGAATCTGTTGTGCTGGGTTGGAAATTGCTAGCTTTGGATCTCCTTCTTTGGGGAGGGACAGGTGGCAGAGAGTGGCCTTGGGGGCAGAAGAACCTGAGTCAACTCCCTGGCATCTCCAGTTGGAAGAGGCAGGAGCTGAGGGGAAAATGCTGGGCTACAGAATTCCTGTTGGATGGAGTAGCTGATACCTGCAGAAAGCTAGAACCGGTATAGGCAGTATTTTCTCTCTCCCAGGCTCCAGAAATAAACTTTTCCTACAGAGCCATGCTAAATAGGCTAGGTTCAATCATGGCCATCTTAGGTTTATGAGACAAGACATACAGGAAGCAACTAGTGACGGAGCCCATAGAGATATTAAGAACGGGCATCCCTGAGCTAACCATTCATAAAAGTCTGATCCAGTATAAGACAACTTCACAGGTCTGGTTTAAACCTTGATTACCTTGGAGCTGAGATTTTATTTTGTGGAAATTCATCAAAGGAAGAACCGATCTTACTGCTTGCTGTTCTTACCCGCCCAGAGTTCATAGATAAGATGGGTGGCTATATGAGTTTTTCAAATGAATAAATAAATAAATAAATAAATAGAGACCACAGGCCCATGAAATGCTTTCTGAAATCCCTGATAACTTTTCCTTTGGCTTGAAAGGAAGGGCCTGGAGCCCCTTTTTCCTCTCATGCTCCCTTGCATGTTCTTGATACAGAGACCTTCCACTAGTAGAAAAACCTCAGTTCCTCTGATTCGTGTGTCTCTAAACTTGCCTGCCCATAAATTTCAGTGGAGAATGGTATTGGGTTCTGAGCACCAATGACAGTGATTAATATGTTCTCTGTTGCCTATTGTCTGATCATGGTGTTTGGCAAGCCCCCAAGGATGAGGCCGTGGGCGGGGGCTGGAAACACGGCCACATTTTAGGAGGGCAACCTCGTGACAGAGCAGGTAATTTCTCCTCTAAAAATCCACCATGGAGAATCATGTGCCAGCACGGGTCATAAATTCAGAAAAACGCCACCTCTCAGCATCGGGATAGATTTCGGCACAGAATGCAAAGGATCAAATGAAAGACGGGGCTTTTAATAAATAATTTTACAATGTAATAAAGGAAGCCGAGAGTTTTATTTACTCCAAGAGACAAGAGGACAGAGAAGCAGCCACGGAGCAGGTGGTTCAGAGCACTTGCAGAGAAATAAAAAGCTTGGCTTTGTTCGGCACGAGATCCTTGCGACAGATAGGGCTGTCTGAGTCAATATGGAGAATTCCAATTTAGGGCTCCGTGCCTGTGGCATCTCTCTAATGCCTTGATAAAGACAACATTCCAGTGGTGGGTACCGTGAGAATTGCCTCCAGGAATCGCTGCTGCTGCTAAATCCAGCCTTTCAGCCATGGTTCAACAACAGCCACTTGTCAGGAGTGGGGAAAAAGAGAATTCAGTCATCTGGGAAAATCTATCTGTTCTGCTAGATGTCGGTCTGGTTTTTGACCTGAAGCTCTTATGCTCTTCAGATTTCTTTCAAGGCAATTTGACGCTGTTTAACAGGAATGCTTAGAGCAGTGTTTCTCAACCTTGGCAGCTTGAAGATGGGTGGACTTCAACTCCCAGAATTCCCCAGCCAGCATGACTGGCTGGGGAATTCTGGGAGTTGAAGTCCACCCGTCTTCAAGCTGCCAAGGTTGAGAAACCAACTTAGAGGGTAATCTTGCTAAGGTATCCCCTTTTGTCATACAGGTCCTGCTTCCGTCGGTAAGAGGCCCATCCCAACCTTTCTAAAAGAGAGCCAGGCATGGTCATACCAGACCTCACATGAAGCACATGTGCAGTGATCGCTCAGTTGTAGCTTTCTCTCCTCTTACATACCACGCATTCATTTCCCTATGAATGGGTTGAATGCTGAATTCTGGTTCTTTTTGCCCTAACGGGGAGCTCACTGTAACTCAACGTGACTTTCCATCAAGGCAAGCTAGCGCAATGATTTTTCCTCCTCCAAACTATTCACCCCAAAACATTGGAAAATGATTCTGGGAAAGGAGAGTGCATCTGTAGATCTATGACGAGGATGAGCGATGTCTTTTCTGCAGTACGCAGGTTGGATGGTGAAGAACCCATTCCCTGTATCCTGACGGGGAGGCTTGCATGCCGAAGACTAATAAATGAAGGAATTGTTTTTAAAGCTGAGGAAAAAAGAAAGCTCACCGTGGTAAATCATACTCCCCCAAAATAGGTGCTTGTTACTCCCCATCAATTCTTGCTTAATGTACTGTGAGATGCAGTCCAGCTGGTTATGGGGTTGCAAGAGAATTGCTCTCAATTGCTTTTTGCTTAGAAACATCTGTCCCCTTCTCTGCCTTTCCTATTGCCTTGGATGGCCACATTTATTTGGAAATAGGGGATTAAAGGGAATAACTACTTCTTTTTTTAAAAGCATCCTATCGTCACAGATGTCTCGTTGCTTTCTAGCCTACTGTCTTGACCCTAATGGTGGGGGTAGGAAGGGATGTTTTACTTCTATAAGGATTCCACTGGATTCTGGAGAAGACCAGGAGGCCGTCCACCCTTTCTCTTACAGCTCAGAAGCCCTCCTCTGCCTTCAGGTTTTATCCTTCCAGGGGGGTGATCAGTGGCTCTGCGAGCCGCAGGTGTTAGAACAGACGCTGCACCAACGCAAGAGTGCGATTTCACGGACAATTAATCAGGTGCTGTGGGCTGAATCACACTGTCAGTCAAACAACTGCGGTTTCAGGACCTGACGGGGCAGACGTCACTGATTAATTCCTTCCACGTTAGAGAGGGGGCTGGTGGAAACCTGTCACTTTTACGTCTCTCTGCTACCACTGGCATTTTCCCACCCTGCGCGCATGTGGCAAGGGTCACATTGTAAAAGGTGGCCTAATCTCATGCCAGTCAACGCTGGCAGCCGAGCCTTCAGAGGAGCCTCCCGTAAGGAGCCCAGGAGAACCACATGAAAGCGTGAATTTATTTTCAAGGAGGAAAGGGTGAAACTACAGCAAGGACCATCAGAAGGACAAAGATGCCAAATGAAGGCTGACAAGCTGTTGACGTGACGCCTGCCATTCAGGGAAAGAAACAAAGGAAAAATGGCCCTGTGGGAGAGACGTACCAGGCAGCCAAAGACTTTGCTTTGAACTGACTGACTTGTGGTGGTTTAGGTCCATGTTTGAAATGGAATAAATGGAAGTGATAAAAATGCTACTGAAAAGAGCAGAAGGGGATGTCTTTTCTTGGGGGCAAAGAAGCCAAGTGGGGATCTAAATAACCCTCTGCTGCATATAAGAAGGACAGAAACTCATTCATGGAGAAATCTCAATTCTTCCTGCTTGGTCACTCTGCCAGCCCTTTTCAGAACCTCCCAACTTTGGTAGCCTGTGTTAAGTAAGACCTCCTTAGAGGAAGAAAGGAAGGAAGGAACCAAATGAGGACAACCCTTACTAGTGATGGGAAGAACTTTGCTGGACCCAAGAACTTGGATTTTTCTTTCTTGTTCCCTACTAAGGCTTCCTCTATTCTCCAAGACCTACTGCAACTGCCCCCCAGACACCACAAGCACAGAAAGGAGTAATCCTCCCTCCCCCAAATAGCTAGAAGACACTACTTTACAGAGTAAAGACTTTCTTCACCAAGCTCTGCTCCTAACTTAAATGGTTTGTACCTTAATGGTGGTGCATCTGCTTTGTATGCAGAAAAGCCTAAATACTTTAGTTAAAAGAGATCAGGTGTCAAGTGATGGGAAAAGTCATTCTCTCCCTGGGATCCTGGAGAGGTTGTCCTGGGCTAGGTAAGAAAAAGACTGCTTTGATAAAAGGGCCCTGAAGAGTCACCAACCCTAGAGGAATTTTAAAGCCTTCTGAAGCCAAGTGTAATGGTCTATGGGAAAGACCTTGGGAGATGGGGGGAAGAGATGCTGCCTAGGGAACGGTCAGATAAGAGGGGGCAGAGCCCACAGCTGGACAGTGGGTGGGGCAAGAGGCTCAGAAGGGACCCTCCCTAGTTTCTCAGGCTGTAAAGGAGACGGTGGGAGAATTTTACTTTCAGACTTGCAAGATTCTGTTCATGGAGCTTTACAATAAAGTAGAATTAGCTCATCTGGTCATGATTCCTGTCTGGTCTACCTGGTAAGGTTTACACCAAGTCAAGAACTGGTTGGCTGAGGATGACTGAGGACAGAATGGAAAGTCATGAGTTAAACTCCACAACCAACTCCCAAATGGATGGTGGCCACCAAGCCTGCTATCAAAGCTGCAGGCTCCCGATGCATTGTATTTAGCTCTAATTTGGCAACTTAACTATTGGAAATTTGTAATAAATAGTGTGCCCTACTTGTCTGAACAAGCTTAACATCCTGGGATGGAGACACTTGGTCTTCCTCCAAAGACTGACTTTGGCCCGAGGGTCCTCAGTTGCCAATTCCAGCAGCCAGGTTTGCTCATGTAAACTTCTGACAATTGGGAGTGGAACACCATGTTAATAGGCTCTGGACATTTAAGTTCTGTTTTTCAAAATCCAGAGATCCAGCTATTTCATGCCTTTTAAAATATATCGCTCCCTAGTAAGAGTAGTGCTAATACTACTAATAGATGGCAACTTAGAAGCAAAATCTTAAAACAGTGTTTCGCAACCGTGGCCACTTGAAGATGTGTGGACTTCAGCTCCCAGAATTCCCCAGCCAGCCATGAGCCATGTTGAAGTCCATACATCGTCAAGTGGCCAAGGTTGAGAAACACTGGCTTAAAGTATTGGCAAGCTGTTTAAATATGGATAAAGTGCTAGCATTTTTCATTTGCTAGTTAAGATGCTGAGATTGTGGCGACGAAGAACACCAAGATCCTCCCCCTTTTGTGGCTTGGTACATGAAATCAGCAGCTTGGGGTCAACTGCCAGCCGTGCTTCACTGCCAACGATGAGATGCAATGGATCTTGGCCAGCCTTGGGTGAAAACAGTGACTCATGATAAAACCATTCAACCTCATCTTCTGCCAAACTCTGCAACCGGACAGTGAACCCATCCAAAATGTAAGAAAATTCAACCCACAAAGACAGGGAGTGCTTTAAATGAAGCTGAAGCCGTTGAACTAATATCTTTCGCTTTCCCCAGATCACATTTCACACTCTGTGCAGAGCCCACCCATATAAGGGATAGGAACCTCAGTGTACAACTGCCTGTCCTTTTCTTGCAAAGAAATGAATAGGACTTAAATAGTCTCTGGAGGAATGGAACAACGCAGCGGTAAAGGAATGGCGGGTTCTCCTTTTCCCCCTATTTACCGATTCAATGGAGTGGGGCCAGGCTGCACAAAAGCTGCATTTGTGTACCTAAAAGCTTCCTCGGAGAGATCTTCTCAACCACTTCCCAGTCCACCAATGTACTCTGTTCTGGTAGCTACAACGCTGAAAAAAATTAGAGGATGAATAACAGATCCAATACAGGGATGATGGAAGTAGAAATTTCTTTCTTGGTAAAGTAAATCTCTACCCAAGACAGGAAGAGTTATCTCAGTATCCTTTCCCACCTGGAAGCATCATCTGAAGGACCTTCCTGCATATACATTGGTGGAATGTTCAGGGTCTTATGGGGGAGAAGATACAGAAGGATCCCACAGCGCAAGTCCCCAAGTTTTCTAATTAATATCTGTCTTGGGACATTTTCCTGGGCAAGCTTCATTGAAATGAACTGGACCGGTAGAAGAGCAAAATGTTTCTACAGGGGGAAAAAATCAGCCTAGTTTCCCTTCATTTTGTTATGATGGATGGGCCATCCCTAGATAGTCTTGTTTTACTCAGAACATTAATTAATTTAAATGGATGAAAAAGTGGGTTACAAGCTTCAGTGACTGGGGGGGGGAGGGAGGGGGGAGGGGGGAAAGAGGGCCAGCCTGGAAATGGTGATCCTTGAATGCTAAGCATGTTTCATTAACTTGGTTGTGAAAACTGTTATCAGAGCTACATTCTGAAAATTAAGGAAAAATAATGGAGTACTCGAGATAAGCACTGGGATGGAAAAATGCCTGTTCTCAGCAAGAACAGGAATTTGTAGCCTTCTCCATTTGTTGGGATAATGCGAGGGGTGGGGTGAGGGCACACTGAAGGCAGCTGAGAAGCTTCAATAACAGGCGGTTAAGGGGAAGTTTTAATGGTGGAGCATGATGTGTCAGGGTTTCAGAGAAACAAGCTAGACCTAATGCTTAGCGAGGCTTTCTAGGAAATAATGCTTCGAATAATTGTGCAGAGTTCCAAGGGCAGCAGAGGAGAAAACACTTCTGGGAATCTAGAGGATTCATGGAGATCAACCTTTGGCTGGTGGCACCCCAACCGAGGGACTACTCAAGGTAATGGGATCCTCCACAGTGGAACTGGAGTAGATCCAGAAGAGAGCCGACTACAGTAACAGCGGTGTGAGCCCAGAAACGTAAGTAGAGAATACTGCCCTGTGTCAACCTTAACAGGAAGCGCCCTTCCTTCGTGGGCTTGGACTCTGCTCTGAACAAGCAAGTCAAGAGTTATGGACGGGAGTTCTACAGCTAGTTGTGCCTCTCTCCTTCGGCTTCTCATAAACCAGGTTGGGGCTGCATGCAATCTAATTTCATGGTTGTCCTTGGGGAAGAGGAGTGCTTCTCTTAGGAGTATCAGACCCTCACTCTGTTTCTATTTCGAATCTCGTGAGACAGCCAGACTGAGAGATAACTATCATGAAAGAGAGAATAGGGTGCATTTTCCCCTGTTCCAGCACTCTGAGAATCCACATCTGGGCTTTGCTCTGTGGATCCATCCTGCACATGTGGCGATTCTGTCTCAGGCAGCAGGAATCCAGAAAAAGAGCTGCTTCATCATGCCAATGGTATCAAAAGCCTGGAAGGAGGGAACCCTCTGACACAAATGGCTCAGGACATGTTCCTGTGATAATATCCCCCCAATCCCTCTCTCTTTCTTTTGTTCTAACTGGGCTTGCTCAGTCGGTTGATTTTGACGTACTGATGCACAGAGACTATGACCTACCTGAAGGCCTACTTTCTATGACATAGCCAGTGATAGGTTTAACTCCTGAAACTCCCTCTGTCCAGTATAAAGTGATTCCAGAGGTGGTTTTTGAGACCAGCACATGCTGCGGAGGACCAGGAGATCCTGTAGGAGTGGAACAAACAGAGTGATGGTTGAGGCAGGAGAATGAAAGAAGGGATTATTCATACTGTGCTCTTGTATCATACTTTGAGACGAGAGAGAGAAAAAAAAATCTGCCAGCCTCTAGCAAAATTGCCTCTTTTGACAGTTGGGTAAGAGGTGAGAGTCCTCTGTACCTGACTGTGGCCATATCCCTGCCTATAAATTAAGCCAGAATGTGTCATCAGAAAGCCCCTGACTCCCATCAGGGGCAGCCTGCCAGAGACATCTCTCTACTTCACAGACTATTTCAATGGTGTAAAAGATCCTTTAATGAGGATCAACCCAAAAATGAAATGGAGACACTATTTTAAAGTGGCCTTTGGATTTTTTCCCCCTAATGGATGGCACAGCTCTCTATAATAATTGCGGAGAACGTTTTGAAAATACTTTCCGCCCCTCAAATTGCAGAATTTATAATTACAGTTTCCAGGCTGGTCCTCACGTGCTGAGAATCGGTCTGTTATAGATACCAGTAATCTCGCCTCGCAACTTAATGCTCCCTTGGCTTGGAAGTGCGTTTTGAGTCTTTGCTGTGGGTGCTGTTTCAAGCTCCCATCTTTATAGTAGTAGTTGCTCTTCATTTCTGGCATGCTCCTAAGGTCTCTCTTACCCTCTGCTGGCCCAGCTGTCATGTTGGCTTGCAGCTCAGGTCCATAGATAATGGTCTTGGCTTGCACCCGAAACAAGTAGGTCATTCCTTTGGTGAGATCTCTGACTTTTAGCCAACGCTGCCAATTGCCCTTGATGTCCACGGTCACCACTTTGCTCACCCCTAAAAAAATGGTCAAAAGATAAGGAGAGATGGTGGGGGGGAGGGAAGGTGAGGAGGAAGGGAAGTAGACAAGCAGTGAAACAGTAGAGCCTATGCCAACTAGATTACCAGCAAAATTATCAAGCCGTTTGCTAAAGAAGTATTTCTTACAATTAGTGGGAATTTAAGTGGCAATAATGGCCAATTTTCAGCAGAGATAAGTGTAATTAGACTCTAGGGTTGATAAGTGGATACTGTTAAGGGGAGGGGGAACCTTACAGCACAGTTGGGAAATTTTCAAGAGGCTGGAGATTACCCTCACTGATTACACGGAGATAGAAGAAAGAGGTGAGCAGAAGTAATTGTGGCTTGTAGCTCTCTCTAAAAACCCAAACTGACTCCATGGGAGTCCTTTCACCCCATCATTCTGTCAAATCACTCCTGGGGAGAAAAATCGCTAGGCCAAGTCTCTATTGACCAACGTCTCAACATTTTACAGGGAAGCAAGGCAAATATATAACCTTTTAGCATTTCAGATTTCTACTGCTTGTTGGTTAATTCCTTCTAAAAGAGGGAAAAAGCCAACAGCAGAGGAGAAAGGTAAGTTAGTAGATACGCGTTTCCATGTGAAAAGTTCAACTTGGTTTCTTTCAAATCAGTTTAGAGCAAGAGATGCTATTTTATTAAACATATTTATGGGGAAAATGGTAGGCTTGTGTGTGTGGGGGGGAAAAAGGTAAGGGTCACCTTTGGAGATTCAACTACATTTCATTTAAATTAGGATGTTTTTCTAACAGAGGAAAGTGGACGCAGGGCCTCTTCCCCTTCTGAATGAGGGCCTAAAATCTGAAATTTGCTTTTTGAGTTTTAAAGTTAAGTAGTGGCATTCTTGAGACTCATTAGAAAATCAAGCTTTTCCCTCCCTTTAAAAATACTTCCTTATACTGTGACTGCAACACTGCAGTTCGTGTTTGTGGAAAAACCCAAAAGAACTCTCTTTGCCCTGGCAGTTAATTGGGAAGCCAACCATAGCTGGCATCTCAACAAGACTTAATTCTGTTTGGATTGGTTAAATCAAATTCAGGACTTTCCAGAGCAGCTTGGTTCAATTCCTCCTTCCAGCTGCAATTTGAGATCAAAGAGTCAGAGGGGAGGGGACAGGGTCAAATACACCGGCTACCATCCACTGTCTCTAGAGGGACCGTCCAATTCTCAGTCAAATCTGGAGAACAAAAAAACCTCCCAACAATATTGTTACTTAAAACTGTGGTGAAGAATGGCTCTGGGCTTAGTTTGTCATTGTCTAATATTAGGGGAACTGAATTTTAAACAGTCTGTAAGGAGCGAGTTCAAATATGAGGAAAATCCAGCCACAGAGGAGAAAGTCTGCAGAGAGCCCCTTCTTTAAAAAGCACTTTGAAGTTCTGGAAATGAGGGGCAATTCTGTATCAGAAGCAGAATGTTACAGGGAAATATAAAATAATCATTTTGAAAATACGCAGAAGCCCCAAAATTCCTGAAGGCACACGGTGCAATCAGATATTTCTACATGCAAATGCTTTCTCTGGGTCTCTCTTGCACAACTTTCCTGCAGCTCTGTCAGCCCAAGATTGCTCAAGCACCATCTGTTGTAGAGAAAACAGTGGGGAAAAAAATGGAAAAGCATTTCTGCTTGTCCTGTGGCATGAAAGGAGAAGGAGGCGAATGCTTTCTCTTCAGTTGTTGTACTACCAATTGCAATCCATTCGGAATAGGAATTGAGGAAAAACAAAACAAAACAGAAACCTGAGCATCGAGAAGGCCCTCAGGACCAACCTATTCACCTGTCTGTCCCCCAAAACTCCCCGGCAAAGAAATCGTTCCAACAGTTGAATGGCCGTAGGGATGAATTTTTGAAGGGGAGTATCAGACTCACGGGCAGCTGCCTAAAACTGAAAGCGATTCTCTCCAAGCCTGATTCTCGCAGTTTTCTTTAGCAAGATTTATGAAAAAGGATGGGATGAGGTTTCCCATTTAGAACCAATATCATCCCAAATGCATTAGGGGAAGAACTTTCTGATTGTATTTGTAATAGCCTTCCGATGACCTGACAGGGAGGTAGGTCTCTTTGCTGATCATGGCTGTTTACATTCTACCGGCATGTGGAATCTATTTCTAAAACATTCCAGGTAAGCAAATATTTTAAAAGACAGATACCTTGTGGGTTTTGTAGGAGACATCACATGGGAGAAGTACCTCATAATATCTCAGCCTCTTGCAGACCCCTTTCTTGGGGTCCTTGACTAAAATTACACAATTTTTTTTGCTGTGGTACTCTCTGCTCTCCCCCCGCCCCATGGCAATGGTGATTCAGAGTTTGCTCAGCACGTGGGATGGAACTTCAAACTTTTCTCTCTCCCTACTTAGAAGAAACAGCCCAAATAATGCACACAATGGCTCCCTCTTCATTTGAATCAGCCGAATTAGTGCAGTCAAAATCAAAGATCCAACCAAAACCCCAACAGACCACAGAAATATGCAATAAATATTAAACAACCTGGCTTTTTTTTTTCAATCTTAGGATTATTTTATACTCATCTGCAGGCATATTACCAATTATTTTTCTGCTGTTATTTTGGGAAATTAATCTCACAATTTAAGTTCCCTTCCAGAGGAGGGATATATGAGACCCAGGGCTGGATAAAGAATGCTTACGTGCTAGTGCAAAAAATAAGCAAGGCACCTAAAATACAGACTTCATTGCATTATGAGCCTAGCACAAGAGAAATAAGCCAGTCTACTTTATCCCCAAGCATTTTAGAGCAATTTTGGACTGATGGATTATTTTGATGCCTGCTCCTTTAATACTTGTTCTCTTGGCAAGAAATGCTCTCAAGGGAGATTAGAGAAGTGAACGTTTGTGACTAACAGTAAAAGTGGGCATTCGTTATTGCCTTCAGATTCTGAGGCTTGGAAGAATCAGCTTTTCTCTGTGACTGCAATCTTGATGTTGATGTTGCTTCCAAAATTAGTGTTGGAAACTCACTGGCTTTGTTTAGATGACATATTAGACAGGTCATATAGGGTAGGGTGCCATGCAAACAGGAACATGGGGATAGAGATCTGCCAATTCACCCCACAAGATTAATTTTGCCCCAAGTAAACTTAGCCTTGTTGGGGCTAAAGTACCTTTCACCAGTCAGCTGTGACATCTGAATGGTTGACTAAGAGATTAATTAGATCTTGTCTCCCAAGATTGAGATATCAACATTCTAGAGAACCCCATAGAAAACAGGGCCTAGAGCACTGTCTCTATCACTTTCTCATCCCTTCCGGTCATATGGGGGTAGAAAATGAGCAGGAATGAAAAAGGTGAGATGTGGGTAGGGAACAGACTCTGATTGCACTTCACATTTTTTAAAAATTTATTTGCTTCAGAATACAAAAATTCATTGCACCAGCTAGAAAGACTGTAAAAATGGCTGAGACATGGCAGGCCTAGCTACCCTATGTTATGTGCTGCTACAGTTTGAAAGTGGGTCAACTGAAGGTGAGAGGAAAGGTGGGATCATTCCTATTATGTGAACAGGACTACAGTAAAGAAACCCAGAGTGCAGATTGTTCATCTTAGAGAGGATTTGGCAGGTCTGAATTTAACATGGCTTTGCATATTTTCTAGAAGACAAGCCTGTGGAAATGCATGGGGAGAAGAAACTGGTTCCTCATGTAAGCTGTCTCAGACAGGTTGCCCAAATTAGTCTTCGCCAAAACAGAAAGAGAAGATGAATGGATGTATATAAAGATCAACTGCATCTCAGTGACAGATCACTCATCTCCCAAGACTAGCAAATTTTTCCTGGGCTTTCTTACCTTGAACTGGAGCCAAAGGTTCATAGATTACTCGATAACCCTGCAGGATCCCATTTGCTGCTGCTGGTTCTCCCCAAGACACATGAAGTGTAGAGCATGTGATTTCAGAGAAAATCAAGAAACTGGGGGCACTTGGAGCTGGAAGAAATAAAACAGAAGGAATGCTTGGTGTCAGAGGATCACAATGTTGCCATGCACCACACAAAATGTACGTATTTATTACGGCATTGCTTCAAGCCTGTATTCGGCCTATAAGACTGGTACCAGGGCCTGTAACAAAAACTCTCTTCTGTTTTTCTGTCTGATCAGTTGTGATTAGTAAACTCCTTCTCAAAGTATCACTCTTTTTCTAACTGCTAAGATAAAGCTTCTTGCAACTGTTCGGTGCTTTACATCTTAAAATCCAAAGCTTTTCTCAGTTTTATATTGGATTTTGGGGACAGTTTTCCCCACCCGTGTTGAACAACGTCTTCAGCACTTGTCAGCTCGTATGCATACTGACTGGAGAAACATTAAAAGGAACCTTTCACAGATATGAACAGACCTTGATCCAACATGATGAAACCTTCTGATTGGGCTTGTTTTGGCCCAATCTGCTGCGCATTTCATACATTATGTCCAATAATATGAATACACAATAGTGTCGTTTCAGCCTAGGCAAAAATTGCAAACTGTTCTGTAAGGACAGAGCCTCTTTAGAATATAATGCCCTTTGGGATCTTGACTACCTACGTAATTTCAACTCCAGGTTCAGGTAAGCTAATCAGTTGGGTGCAGATTTGGGCTAGGATGTGTCTGATGTCACATTCACAGGGAAGCAGCTAAGAAAAATGGCCAAATACTTATATATCGTCATCATGTCAGAACACTGAGATGTGAGAATGAGACACATATATTTAGGAGAAACAATCCTTGTTTATGATGTACCTTATCTCTGACCTTCCAAGGTGTACCCCTTTTCAATTTTTTGTTTAAATCACAGGAAAAGAGGCAAATGTGTGGGCTCACACATTTTTCTAAGCTATAATGAAGTTTGTTTGGCTTGGCTTAGCATGATATGGAACCCAGCCATCTTGATTTGTAAACCATGGTTTATGGCTTCGTGCAGCATGAACCCAGACAATTCTAGCTTATTTAACAAGCTGTGGCTAAAACATACTATGCTCTAGTACGGTGTATAAGCTCAACCACCAAGTTAAGAGTGCAAAACTCTGTTGAAGAATCCTTCTTGTGCTTACCTGACTGGAGAGTCCTGCCTTCCCTGGGGCTTGTCTTGGGTCCATCCCCTGCTGCATTAAAAGCGGAAATAGAGACCAGGTACTTGGAGTAACTGGTCAGGTTTTTGAGCCGGATGCTTGTATCTGGGAGGAAAAGGACCTTCACTTTTTCAGTGTCATTCTGACTGTCTTCCTCCCAATAATAAACCTAGTTGGGGAAAAAAAAACTTGACTTCAATATTCTACCTTTCAAGTTACCATTAAATCATTTCTAACACCAGTTCACAACAAGCATACCTGTTGCCTCACTGGCAGGGAATTCTGGGAGTTGGAATCCCAGTGCACTTGAAAAGCACTTTAGATCTAGCAGTCGATTCTTGGGGCTGAGCACCAGTAGGGCTTGCTCCGTATCTAGCCACTTCACGGCCAAGTTAGCATGATTACCAGCGGTTAAAAAAAACCCAAACCCACTTTCTCATAACTCCCTAGCAGAGCCCCTGGCTTGGCAGTGGAGAGCCACTCATGAGCATAATGGCTCATCAATTCTACCCGAAGCTCACCAGGAACCTGACCTCACTGTCCAGCCAAGAGTCTGCTCTGGTGTTTACAAGCCCAGCTATCAGAAGAGCCCATGCACAAACAAAAGGGAAGGTACACAAATTGCTACAGCAGGTAGATAATTCTGCCAAAGAGTAATGCCAGCTTATTTCGTTGGCTCCCTCCTTCTCCATTTGTGGCTCTCACATGCAGGTGGAGGATGAGCCAGGCGATGGATGATGGCCAAGCTCTAAGACTTATTAGAAAAATAATGCCATGTCAGAGTTTTAGAGGCCAATCATGGGCCATTGGCTAAATTGTCTCTTGGAGGGGATCCTGGACCTGGGTGCTACCAGACCTCTAGCTAATGACAGTCACCTGGTGTGCTTTTCTCCAACTTGGATTAGTCTTCTAACGTCACCCTTCCTAAGGAGGAGGAGGAGTTGGCTTTGAGTAATTTCTCTGGCAATATCCAGATTGGATTACTCTTGTATTTGCATATTTGACACCAGGCAATTTTGAAGGGCATTTGGAAATGAATGATAATTGAAGTGTGACTGCCAAATAGTTACTACCCAGAAAATATTCTTAACTTGTGACAAATGGTTTCTAGTTGGTTTCTGGGAACAATTCCCTATGATCTCGTGAATGCTTTGTAGGCTAGGGTATATTTAGAACTGCCCATTGCCACCTGAATCCCATCAGGCTCCCATTTCAGATTTCCTACCCAGAAGAGGTGCAGTACTAACTATACCTCTTGATGGGAATCCCTTAATGATAGCATCATGTCTAATATTCCGTACTTCTGCTCTTCAGGGTTTAGACTCCATTGAGACTTTCTTTTATGAGAACTTGTGGCTCTCCTTGAGTGAGGAAGTCTGAGCTTCCCTTCTTCAAATTGAGAGGAGAGGGAGTCAACTGTATTAGACTTCAACTCCCATCATCCCCAGCCACACACATCCTTTGCAGTTTGGGAACAGCATCCCCCTTGTTGGAAAAGGCTGGTCTCAGCCGGCACTGCTGCATCTGTCCTGATTCTTTCGCTGCTTGTAGATTTGCAATTGGTTGCATTTCTAACTTACTGGGATGGGCAGACCCTGCAAGAGCAGGGCCACTGGGGTCAAAAGGAAGAACAAAGTGACATGGTTAAATAATCGATGTTCATGAAAACAAGATGGGCTTCCACGATCTGTGTTTTGGTCTCGCTCAAAGAGTCAGAACATGCACCCTGGCTAATCTCTTGCACCAGCTTGCCTTGTAGCCTTGTATGTTTCCATTCTGGCTGTCCACGGGAGGTGGATCCCAGGTGATCTCCAGCTGACTTGCAGACATGGCACTGATATGGATGTTCTGGGGAGGCATTGCTGGAGCTTGGGAAAGAAAACAGAGAGAAGAGATTGGGAGAACGAAGAGGCGTTGATTGAGCTGACACCATAGCCAGAGGGAAGAAAAAGATCTCATTTGACTAAAAATTTGGTGTGCGTTAGATTTCTCAAGGACTGCTGCTACCCTCAACATCATCTTTGGAGACTCTGCCTCCACCTCCAAAGGAATTCAGTTACCAGATTCTTCCATCAACTTTCCAATATTGTTTCTTTTGCTTTGGCTTCAGGTGACTGAGAAAGCAGAGACTGAAACCCAGTTAGCCGTTTGGGAAGCCCAGCCATGCTTTCTTTCTGAAACTGCCCCCAGATGATCTTAAAACCAGGAGACAACAAACAGAAGCTGGGCGTCTTTGGGCCAGTCCCTCTCTCTCAGCCCAACTCACCTCACAGAGTTGTTGTGGGGAAAATAGGAGGAGGAAGGAGGATTAGGTATGTTCGCTGGCTCGAGTTCTTTATAAAAATAATAAAGGTGGGATGAAAAAGAACCAAAAAGACTTCTTTCAGGAGTCTGTTGTCAGGAGAACTTTGCAGCTCTCTTCTCATGGAAGCTCGTGAATGCTTTGTAGAAGCGATGTGAACATTTCTCCTCTCAGTCGGCATTTGGAGAGCGTGAACCAAGTATGGGGGAATTTAACTGGATAGGTATTTTAGGCATCTAAATTAGGTGCTAGAAGTGAAGGGAGGGACATAGGTCGGATAAATAAACGCCTGTTACTTTTCCTCCTAGGTTAGCCAGCAAAACTGAAAAGCCCACACAGACGTTCTTTCTCCTGACCGACCAACCAGCTCTAGCAGACGCGTACGAGGCATTTGTGAGTAGGGGACACCGAACTGATTTTAGCGGGGACGACCAGAGGCGATCAACTTTTCCGAGGTAGCTGAAAGAGAACCGAGTGCAACGCCTTTCTCGCCTGCAGGGGGGACTGCAATAACTTCTGTCCACCGTGCTGGAGAACAGAGCTTCGGCTGCTCGGTGCCCATTCAATATCCCACAAATGGAAATCATAAAACATTTGCTACCCAAAATATAACTCCAATTATCTACTCCTCCGGTGGCTTCCTTCTATGCAGGCTCTGACCTTCATAAGGCACATTATTATTATATATTTATATATTTCCTCCTCCATTCCTCTCTGGGGTTATAAAATAAAATAGTAATTAACACCCACTCTGCCTGACACCAACTATTTATTTTGTTCTAACTGTGCCGCTTCCTTATTATTGCTGCCCACCCTGCCGTTAATGGAAATGTTAATAACCAGCGCCAGGTTGTTGTGACAGATGCTTGAGATCATTATCAGAAATTCTTATTTACCGCTCCATTAAACGACAGAATCACACACCCAAAAGGGGGGGGGGAAGGGGGGGGAGAAAGAAAAAGAAAAAAGAAACAATTCCATGAAACTAACTGGGAAGAATTGGAGCAACCGCACTGCTCATCTGAAACATAAATGCAAAGATGCGGAGGGTCTGACAGGCTGGCCTTTTGCGAGGTAGGGGGAAATTAGTGGGGGAATCATTAAAAAGTGAAATGCAAAACAAAGCAGAGCCGTTCTGTTGGGGGGGGCGATTAAACAGAATTAAATGATGGTGATGATACTAATTAAATGACTGTTGTTTTATGAACGCATTTTCTCAAACTAAGAAGCATTTTGGTTCCTCAGGGTGAACGCTGCACACACCTACCTACGCTGAGATGATGGGTGGATTTGATGCACAAGGAAAAAAAAATCTCCAGGCCCCCCCTACAAAATGCCACATCTGCAGCCCCTCCTTTCTCTGAGCATGGCATGAATGGACCCTGTTTTGATCTCTGCACAAACCCATGACATGAATTTGACTCTTTAACACTGGTTTCAAGAGCACCGGCTCTCCCTGTACAGAATACAGTAGATTGCGGGGCCTCCTGATTTTTCTTAGCCAATTGCGAGAAATGAGCATTCATATGGATTTTCTCAAATAACTTTTAATCCCTGGAATCTTTTTCAGCTGATAAAAAAGAGACACCCCACCCCCTGGAGGGGCTTACACAAGAGCGAGAGGAAATTGCTTCTTTTCCAGCTAGATTGACAGCTGAGGGCTCATCGATGGGTGAATGATTCAAAGAAAGTGAGATGAATTAAGGGCTGATTTTCAACAAGAAGCTCATCGATTGCACCGTTGTTCCCAAACTGGGTTGCTACAGTGCATCTTTTTATATACTTATTCTTATGCTTCTCTGTTCAGATGTGTTCCAGCTGCTTGGTAAGCTGAAAGGCTGATGCTCGCTGTTCGTCAGTGAACAGCCAGGTCTTCAGAAGGGTTTTTGTCTTCCTGCTGCTGAACTCGAAGGGGAGGGCTGCTCATTTCTTTTTGAGGGAGCAGAATCACTGGAAACATTTCTTGGGTTCTTCAAAGAACGATGGGGTCCTGGTGATGCTGACCGCTTGGACCGATGATGATGGCTTATTTACATAATGCTCTTTGGGATGCAGCTGAGAGGAGAGATCTCCCCTGCCCAAGAAATGAAGAAGTGATGGCTCTCCAAGCCTTGCTAGAACACAGCTTCTACCGGCCATGCTGTTGGGGTGTAGTGGAGACAGCTGGTTTTCACAAAGCATAATGTATCCATGCTCCATCCATATTCAAGGACATTATTCTCTGGTGAATAGACAAGAAGGCACCTTTTATCCCAGATCCTCTGCTTCTCATGGATTCTCATGGATTCCATAAGCCTTGATCTCACCTAATATACCTGCATATTTTCAGAGATTAAAATGGCACCAGCCCAACCCAGTTTGAACTGTCAGAATCAGTGCAATTAGTTAACTGACTCATTTCACCTGCACAGTTAACACAGTTGCCTCCTTTTCAGGGAACAGGTTTTGGAATCAAAGCTGTTAATCAGGCAGTTATTAAGGAGAGCAGAGAGAGATCAAGTGCCTTACCTAAGCAACAAGGAAATTCTTGGGTAATTTACCCATGAATTCTACAAGAACTCTTGATCATCACCTAAAGCAGCCCTCATAGCTAGAGATGGGGGATATTCTGAATTAATTATGCAGTCAGGAAGTGCAAGAGAAGAGGTACTGTTGTGACTGCTACTACTACTACCAAGACCCTCACCACTAATATCAGAAGCTTAGAATATGTTTCTTAAAAATGAATTCAAATAAAGTTGATCCTGTGACTACGCACATATGTGAAACCAACCTCTGGGCATTTAGGAATAGTTTACATAGAGCCCGTAGAGAAAAACATCTCCAAGCAAGGATTCAGCTCATCAATGGGACATCAGGTATGGCATGGCTCTCAAACCTGATGGCGTATCTTCAGACTAGCGAACTGCAGTTCCTCCCTTGTCTTCCATCTGGAGGTGAAGAAGGAAGATCAACAGGCTTCTGAGATCCACTTGGAGTGACATTGGAACCAACATTGGGTCTACGCCCTGAGTTGGAGAAACGGAGGCTGAATTCTGTCCAGTGAAGTGAAACCGATTAGCAGTTCAGAAGAAGGGGCTCTCCAGTGGGGACTGCTGCTTCTTCCATACTTTCTCTCTGCTGGCCACTGCTGAGGCTGGGGAGGGCTTGCCCCAAACCCCACTGCACCCCCTTTGGCCAAAATGAAATTCATTTTTTTAGGTTGGGTACAAGCCCCTTTCGAGCTGCACAACAGCACAAACCAAAGCGCTTAACCAAGAATTAAACGAAGAGCTGTACCCCTACCACATAACCCATTGGAGTCATACTGAGCGCTGCTTATGAGTAATATGAACAGCTCAGTGAGCTTTTAATGAAGTACTCAGCTGCTACAGCAGCCCAACCAGAGCAAATGATTTCTTTGCATTTTCAGCTTTACCAGTGGGGAATTAAGGGTGGCAGATAAACCCCCTCCAACAAACATCTCAATTTGAATGTATTTTCTTCGTGTTTTAAGACTGCGGTCTCGCAAATTGCTCCGGTAGCAGAATGTGGAGTTCGCAAACCTTTCCCCCTCTATAGCTTAGTCTCTTCCTGCTCTTCCTGGCCTGGATTGCTGCCTCAAAAAGATCTGGGGGAATCTCCATTTGCTTTGCAAGCATTGTAGGGGGAAATTCCCCAAGACCCAGCTGATGACTGGAGGCCACACGATCTGCTTGAGCCAAGTTTATTAAACTGTACGGGGGACAGACCACAAGGTTCGGCCCACTGAAGAAGGGTACAAACAGCCGTTATATAGTTGTACAATAAATGCTGATTATTAATGACGTGGATATGTCATTAATATTCAGCTTGTACTATTTGATTGCAAGGATTAGATTTATGCTCATTGTGTAAAATGTGCAATTAGCAAAGCGAATATCTGCAAAAGCCAGCTTTTGTGGTTATGGACTTCCCATTTTCTCATCTAAAAATACTAGTATTGCTGCAATAACACATGAGCCAGCGTCTGTAGCTTTCTGTAAGCATCTAGGCAAGCTCATGGAGCAAGTTAATAGAGAGGCTAACTTGAGTCTTTAGAGGCCTTGATAAGTTACAGGCTTTGCTTCAGTCTTCGGTTTGACTCCTTCAGCATCAAGACCTCCATCTAAGGAAGAAGTCACAAAGATGAACAACTTGCCACGATGCTGAGACTGTTGTTAGAACCAGCGGTTTCAGGAGGTCTTCCTGAACAGTTATAAAAGATGAAAAATCTTTTCTTTTCTCTTTGGAATAGAATAGGTACAGAAAAGGTACGTTGGACAAAGCAAGAACAAAGGAACTTGAGAGAAGGAGCTTTTTGCATTTCATTTTTGACATTTATCCCTTGCTTCATTCACCTCTGTTCTACAGAACTGAGAGAAACAGAGAAGAAAAAGAATATAGTCCCACATAGCAAAACTCAAAGGAAATATATCCCAAAAGATACCCTAGCTGATGCCTGTGAAATCAGGGTAGGATACAAACAAGAATTTAAAAAGCACAGCTCCTTTGGCTAATCAGAGGTGCGCCTTTATTTTAATTTTGGCCATAAAATTTTAAGGTGTGCCTTTATTTTAATTTTGGGATACTTCTCATTTCTCAACCAAATACCATCGACTCAAATCGCACCCTCAAGTATGCAAAAATGCATATTCCTGGCATGAATTTGGTTTAGAGGGCAGAATTAGTTTTTTTTTTTTTAAATAAAATTCAGAACATGTTTTAGCAACAAGTGGCATAGAAGCAGCATAAGTTTTACCTAGAGAGGCTATCCTGTTCCAAAACTGATTTCAGTGTGGTTTAAGCAAACTGGTCAGTGCGGGACTGAAGCCAAAGAGAGCTGATGGGCATCTGGGTGTAGAAATGGAGAGAAATGGCTCGGGGACAGAGAACATCAATTCATGTTCTCCACTGATTTCTAGAATTCCCATTCCTGTCTTCAGGCTTCCTCCCCATATGCTTCAAGAGGCTAAGGAGAACATTTTAAATCAGATCCAAAGGACCTTTGGTGTGCGTACATACAAAGAGATGCCTTTGCCTTCAGATTTGAAGGGCAAAATGAGATGTGGAGCACGCGTGGGCGTCTACACAGCCCCAGTGGATGTTGGACCACCTTAAGCAGCTGCAAATTCCCTGAGGTCAAGCCGCTGCCCTCTGTAGCTACTATGTGGCCCTCGGAAAAGATGCATTAGGTTTAAGGTGTTTCCAACAGGTGCTGAACACTTTTTTTTTTTAATCCGTTCAATTATGTCCAATTCTCAGAGACTACCTGGACAATCCCTCAGTTTTCTTGGCAAGGTTTTTCAGAAGTGGTTTGCCCTTGCCTCCTTCCTAGGGCTGAGAGAGGGGGACTGGCCCAAGGTCACCCAGCTGGCTTTGTGCCTAGGCGGGACTAGAACTCCTGGTCTCCTGGTTTCTAGCCTGATGCCTTAACCACGACACTAAATACCTGTGTGCATCTTGAACCACATAATGCTCTTGGAATCCAATGTGCTACAAATCTTAGCACATAGCATATTGCAACCTGAAGAATGAGGTCAGGGAAGCTTCTGTTTAGAAAAGGTGAAAGCAGAATCAAGGCATAAAAGGTAACTTTTATTTATCTTTCTCCCTCTTATTTCCCTAAATGAGCTTCCCTCCTTCCTTCAACTTTCCGTGAGAGTCTGACACTCATGTTCATTATCTGAACTGCTGGCCGATGTCCTTAGACCGCTTTCTGCTCCTGCTTGACCAGCCTGATCAACCATAGACCCTCTGGGGAAATCAAGGACATTATTTCACGGGAGCTGTCCTGAAAACCAAGCCACCTGCAATTTATTTATTTGATTTGTCCCCTGCCTTTTTATCCGGGGCTGACAACAGAAAAATAGGCATTACTTGAAAAACACAAACAAACAAACAGATGTGCAATTGATGTTTCAGACCTAGGTAGGAAAACAACTTAGAGGAGATGATAGCTTCAAACTATTTCTCGGGAAACATGGGCAGCAGGAGGAAAGCAAATAATTACAGTCAACAGGAAAAAAGCCCATTTGCTTTCAGCTCATTCAAGACAGAACGAGGAAGCAAACTCAAGGGCTGGACTGGGGCAGAGAGCAATTGCTCCTTTCCAGCGCTCTCCCCAGGCTACCCCAAACTCCTATTGTGTTGATTGAAACTGCTTCCTTTTTGCCTAACAAAAACAGCCTCACACAAGACGTCGCCTTTTCAACAGAACCCCCGCAAGGCAGTTGTTAACACGAGTCAGATAAGCAGGCCGGTTCCCAGGGAGCAGCAGGTTTCTCTTTCCCTGCTCCTTTCCATTACTGAAGTCCCCATCAAAGCTCATTATAATTTCTTTTAAAAAAATTAAAAGGAAGATGAGAAGAGTGGAGATGTATTTCCCAGTTGCATCCTCTCCCATGAAGTGTGAAGGTTGTGAGTGTCATCATCAGTTAAGATGACATGTTTCACTCTTACCGCCGTCTTTGGAGTAGAGGATTTATGGCTTTGGTTTAAAAAGAGGCTATTTGCGGGCAAGTTTCGCCTTCCTTCTTCACCTTAACCAAGCCCACTTCCTTACAACACTACATATTCTGTTGGAGTTCCACCAAAGGAGCTTGGTGGGGTAACAAAGGGTCACCCAAGTGTGGGAGTTTGTTAGTGGGGCTGCATCACACTCTTTGGTTTTATTCACCTTCCTACATTAAGGAGAAGAAAAGAATGCATGCCATCTTGAGAACCTTGGAGAAGAGGGAAGATAGGAGCCTGCTATATGTATAAGTGAAAACGTGTCTTTCAAAAATGACAAGTGACTGGTTGCCACCACATCAACTACTACAGTTCCATAGCAAACAAATGGATGTGAGAAATGCCTTGGAAGATTTCAGAGGTTGCAAATGTCAACATAAGCCTCCCTACAAGATTTGTAGGACAGTTTTGGAGACAAAAGTTCACGGGCTACTTGAATATGCCAGTGGAAGCTCTGTGTGGTGGGCGCCCAATGAAATGAACATCTCACACAGGTGTATCATGTTTCACTAGGCCACCACAAACATTCTAAGTGTATAAAGTCCTCGGGGTCTTGAACCAAGAGCTCTGGCTGTGATGTAGGTTACTTTTTGGTGTCTCTGGGGCTGTTCTAAGGCAAAAGTAATTATTTGTTCATTTTCTGCTAACTTGCACAGCTGCCCATGTGGAGGCCAGATATAGTAGTGTTTGCCTTCCATCCAGTGAGACCGCATGAGGCAATTAGTTAGCTCTGCAGGATGACTGCTCCAGGGTTGACTCATGATTCTAACCAACTTGCTCAAGGAGAAGCTAACAAATAAACTCTGCATGGTCCATCTCACCTCCTTCTCTACCTGCTCCAAAACTTGATCACTGGCTCGTGTCATCAGCTTCCAGGCTACTTCCAGCCAGTTGCCCCCAGCTGGCCCACCACAGCCTGATGAACTTCCAACAGAAGCCTCTCCTTTACCTTCTATTTGTTGGAAAGGCTTTCTAAGAAGACCAGTGAAAGGAGCAGGTGTAGGATGTACTCCTTTTCATATACAATGTTAACATCTGGAAAGGTAAATGCATCAAATAGATCACTGCTCAACATGTGCAGAATTATATTTACACTGTCTTCTTTGGCAAGTGGAAGATCAACCGACTGGACAATTCTACTAGCGACTCCTCAAGTTTTAGAAACTGCTCCACAGAGAACAGCACTGATTAATTTATGGAGTTTAGGAAAACGATAACAGAGCATTACCACAACCTTTGAAAGGAAAAGGTCGGGAAGAGATAATGGCTTGTCTGGGGCCTGAGACATCTTGAAATTTAATGAAAATGTAATGAAAATAATGCTAGAACCTGAAACGAAAGCTTTCATGATAAATACAAAGGATTGGTGAAATATAAGAGAAAGGAGACTGGTGCTGGAGGTGCACACAGAATCTATTGTAGGGACCTTCCTTCCACGGGAAAAACATGAACTGAATGCTGCAGCCATGAAAATAGACGCATTCTATGGCAAAGAGACCCAACGACCGTGTGGAATGTGGCCAGACTGGGAGGAGTGCAGACCCACCGCACTGAGTATAACGACATTTTGGCAGCCTAACTCGGGCTTGATGAACCTCTGCCTGCCCGATCTAGTACTTGAAGGCCACCATCTGTGATGGGCAAGATTGCATTTGCTTTGGTAGACCACATCCTCTTCAGACCTTCATCAATGCTAGATCTTCTGAGAAAGGCAGCAACAGGGGGCCTTTTATGAAATCACCCTAAATCTCTCTCTTCCAACTTCACCCCATTAATCCCAGTACTGACCTGAGCAAATTAACACCGGATATTTATTTCTGAAAGACAAGTTTTCACTTAGACATATAACAGGCTCCCATCTTCCCTCTTCTCCAAGGTTCTCAAGATGGGATAACGTGCATGCGTTCCCCCAGCCCCCTTGTTATTATGTTCCTGGTAGCTTTGTGAGATCAACCTGAAAGAAGGTAACTGTTGCAATATTAGTTTAACAACTAGAAAAGTTCTTCTTTGATGCAATAGACTTTATCTTTCAACAGAAGCTGAAATATAGATATTACATGGAAGTGATAAACTTTTAAATCACGAGAGCATTCCTTTACCAACATTTAACAGAGTTAGGAATGTACTAGGAAATCCTTTGCCTATATTTCTGTTCTGCAGAATATTTTGGACATTAAACACAGATTTAACCTGGATCTTCTTCATTTGAGTCCAGGTTTCTGTTGTCCATTCTCAGCTGTTAAATATGAAATCTCAGGCCGTTGCTGTCAAAGTTTGATGCCTCCCACTTCATCCATGTGTGGAACCTTTTATATTCCCTACTATCTGGGCAGAGATCTGAATTCTGCTTTTATCCAGAGCTGTCTGGATAAAATTTGTTCACTAAAAGCACGTATAACTGAAACCTTTCACTTTCACTAAAAATGTATTTGTCAAACAAAAGCACCAGATACCAAATCATAGACATTGGAATTATTCTCAGAATTGCACATTCACCTTGTGTGGAAAATGAATTAAAATGTCATCTCAGGCAAGTTCTGCAGCAGGAGGAATTAAATTCCACAGCCTGAATAAATTATACACACTGGGAGAATTTGTCTGATTTCTCTTACTTTCCATAATTTATTCCACAATCCTTACATTTGAGCTCACGCTGGAATTTCATTCACAACTCACTGGAAATTTCATTCTCCCCAGGCTTTCAAATTTAGCTTTGCATCCATCAGGCTTGAAATCTAATATATGCATACCCACCATACTCTTCCCTTTTGGGGTAACACAGCTATGCAATGTGCAGGGAAAATCTTGAATCTTGCTTTTAAAGCATGAAGTCCCATCTAAGTACTGCAAATTCCACATTTCTGACATAATGGAAACAGGTTGGGGGCACGGCATCTTACATAGATTTTGCATTGGTGCTGTAGTTCATTGAGTAGCATGTGTTTTTGAAAATGATTCTGAAAAGGTCTTTTAGAAGCAAGGGCGTGTAAGCACGGGACTTCTTTTCAGCAATGGCGTCTTTCTGGGTGGCAACTCTCTGTAAGTGCTGCTGCAATCACGCTCCTGTGTGTTCTGAAACACGTCTTCCCAAAACACGCACAGCTCTATTGGGAAGGATCCCAAGCCCCTTAAGGTCTTCCCTTCCTCCAAGGTTCACAATGAATGGGAGTTTTATTCATAATAATTTTACAGGATTTTAACAGGTTTCTGCTTACCCGCTTCGCCAACGTAGACTTCCACAGGGGCACTGGCAGGGCTTTCCCCAATAATGTTATATGCTGTCATGACCACTTCATATCTCTTGTACTTTTTCAATTCTAGAAATGTAAATCATTGAGATTACAGGCTAGCATCGTCTTTAACAATCCCCAAGAGAATTTCCCCGTCAGTGTTCTCCCCAAGAATACTAGGAATCGCAGTTCATAAAGCGGTTGAACATTCTCTACTAGCTACTCCTAGGATGGTAATTTCCAGAAAAAAGGACATCTAAAGGATTATTGTGAGCGAGCACTGCAGGTAAAGGCCAAACTGTCTAACTTGCTTCCATAACCTGTGATAATGATCACTAGCGTACATGGTTTGAAAACAGAATTAGGCAAATTCATGGGGTCAGTGATTACAAGTGAGGAAACCCAAATAGAATCACTGTGATTGTAGGCAGTTTGCCACTGAATGTCAGTTGCTGGGAAGCCGTGCAGAAACGGAAGATCTGCTTTTCAGGGATGCTATGATGATGGACTTCTTCAGTGACAAGAAACAGGCCAAGCAATCTTTGAGGTTGCTTCTGGCTCCCCCCGTCATTTTGCTGATGGGGTTCCCCAGATGTTAAACATTATTTGAAACGGAGATAGTCAGCTTTGAATATGTCAATCCTAAAGCTGCAAATATCTGCAGACCTCTGGGATGGAACATCCAGGGATGAGCCTCTCCTCATCATCCTGCAGGTTATTACTGGAGGAAGCTGTCTGGGCTGGTGTTGGAAACCGGGCTAGACAAATCCATCGTTTGATCCAGCAGAAGATCAAACCCGCTGGATGACAGCAGAGATAGATGGGTCTTCAACAACTCCATACCTCTTAAAATAAAGCCACAGTAAGAGCTACAATATCCAGCTTGGTATTCTTGGGGCTGGAGGCTTTATTAGAGAACAAGGAAAGCATCAGGAACCTTGGGAGACAGAGCAGGGTGACACTGAGATGTCTTTCCTACGCAGCAATCACAGCTCTTTAAAGTCACCAGCGCTGCACTCGGCTGCAACCTTTTGTGAGCTAAAACAAGGAGGCAACACTGACAGATGCAAGAAGGGAAGGACAGCACACTACAACACAGAAAAAAACAAAACTGGTACAGGGGAGGAGAGAGTGCAGGAAGTGGGGGAATCCTTTGGCTGTGGTGTAATTAATCACCAAACTAGGACGAGGGCAGGAAGACCAAACTGCACGCCTTCCCTCTCCCAGAGGCCTGTGCGTCTTTGAGGTTCTGGGGATTTGCATATTCAAATTAGGCCACCTATCTTTCCTGAGAACATGGATCACCTGGGGAAGCCCACCAGCAAAATACACACTGAGAGCTTTGCTGGAAATCTCCAAGGACGGTGCTGGTATCATGCAGAGGTGTTTTACTTGCAAATTTGTTTTCCAGCAATGTGTGAACTACCCTACAGCTCTCGTTCAGCTGCAAACTATCTTCCCAGGAAAGGTTCTGTGAGATTGATAATGAGCCCTTCTAATTTCAGATTTCCTAAAGTGCTCACAAATATTCTGCCCACATATCTGAGTCAGACGCCGGTGTGTTGCCTGCCGGTTCCAGGTAGACAGACAGCTGATGGTATCTAATTTACTGCTTACATTTTGTCAGCATAATAAATAAAACTACTTGATATATTGTAGGAAACTGACAGTTTTATGGGAATCTGAAACTCCTGCCAGTTAATACACAAGGACTTTTTTCCCTCACTTGCAAGGGAAGTGATATATTTCCAAGCAATGTGCAAGAAAATGGCATTTGGACATGACACATTTTCTTGGCCCGTGGGGAATGCTAGAGCAGAATGTGTTGCTTGGTGGATGGAGGATGTTCAGGGGTAGTGTGAAGGCAGACCCTGAGCTGGAGATACTGGCAGTGTATTATGGGGAGAGGAGGCTAGGATTCCCAAGAACAAGAATCCAAGGTGGAGAGGACCACCTAGCCTGAACACAGTTAGGTGCCTGCAATACATCTGGTTCACCCATCTGGACTTTTTTCCAAGAGGGCCCCTTTCTGAACCGTGCACCAAACTTCCCTAAGCACCTTCTAATTTGGCCCTGAGCTCGTAGGAACACCATAATATTCTTGGTAGGATAATGAAGGCAATGCTGATGGGTCTGAACACAGCCTGGGAAATGTGAGCCAAGCAAATCCACGCACATTTGCCATCAAACCTATCCATTTGTATGAGCAGTTCCACCAAAACAATCCAAAATAACTTTCTTCAATGACTGATGGTTGAAGGACTGAAAAATCATTTAAGCTAACAAGAAGTCGTTCTCTGAAATTGTTGCCCCCCCTCCAACCCCCAGTTAACTTCAGGTTGAAGAGACTGTGGGAAGCCTGCACGTTCTCAAGCCCTGCAAAGGGTTATATCTAACCACCCTTGCGTATGCGCTAATTAACTTACTTGTTAATTCGTAGGTTGTTAAGACAGAGCTGCTGTTCACTGCCTTGAAGATGCTTTGGGCTATTCAAGGTAAGCAAAGCAGAAAGGAATCAGAGGGCAAGGTAAGCAGTTACTGTCAAATCAACATGGTTCCAGCAGTTTGAGTTGGGTGTGCAGGCAGTTGTTCAAGGCAAAGACCCCTTCAGCCCCCCATCTGCCTGCATTACAAGCCAGCCCCCTTTCCAGATCCTCAGATTGGAGGGCTTACTCAGCCATCTTCCCACATAGAAAGAAATGATAGAAATGAACACTGTAAAGCAACGAGAAATGTCTGGAGAATCACTGAGCCAGCACAATTCTGTTCTAAGGAGAAGAGGAAGAGGAGGATTCTCCAGGAACGTTGTATTCTTAGGGTTTCCAATGTTAGAATAATGGGGGGGGGGGAGGAATTCATTCATTCATCCCACCCTCCCTCCCAGTTATTATATTGGTGGTTGCTAAGGTCTCCTGTTAGTGTCCAATTTCTTTAAAAGGGTGCATCCTTGGACTGAAATGCATACATTTCCACCACCAGCTTTTTGTTTTCCAAATCTTAAGGACACAGCAGAGTTGGGACCCTGGCATGGATGAAGCTTCTTCCTTGCCCTTCATTCTATCCCCCCCCCCCCCCAAAAAAAAAAAGATTAAGGCTTTAACTTGATGCACTAGGAATGCTAGTTCTGGACACCAGATTTACAACCAAGAGAGGCTCAATCTGGAAAAAAGCAGAAGGCAAGAAGCAAGAGAGGATGGGTGATTCAGAGAAAAGGAAGAGAGGAAAGGCTCACTGGATCAACTGCCAATCTGACAGCCAGTTAGCAGAGTGAACTTGAGAGCATGCACGTTTTTTGTTTTTGTTTTCATTTTCCATTAACCGTTTTTAATATCTGTCCATCTGAATGCAAATGTCAAACCATTCATCACACATTAAAACAGCCCAAACGACTGGCTCCTTACGTGTAATTTCTGCTCGTAAAGCTGATGGGTTTTTAAGGACTTTGGACTCTGCTCCTGGTCCAGTACTTTCAGGTTCCAGCTCCCGGTAATAAATACGATATCCCAAAAGGAGACCATTCAGACTCTCTACCTTTGGAGGCTGCAAAAAATGCCCATTAAAAAAAGGTTAAGTTGCAACTTGTGCCTGATATTTCACTAAAAAAAAACACTGACAAAAACAGACATATATATTTCCAAACAGTGGTGATATATCTAGGTGTTGGTCCAAAAATATATTGGTGTATCACATGATCAAAACTTGCACTCGGAATATCTTGCAAAGTTGAGATGCCGTGGGAGAGATTATCCATCCACCTGGGCCAGACAAGCATCTCTAGCAATCCTCGGAGTCAAGAGACAAGCTGAGATGTACAGCCCAGGATCCATGGGGAGGATGCTGAGATATAATCTGCAACAGCAATCTTGACGAGTTCTTTGGAATACTTTCAGAGAACTCTCCTCGGCCTAACAATTTTCACCCAATGGTGTCATGGTGGTGCTAAAAGGCAGAAGGAACAAGGTCGGTCCATCTGGAATGTAAGTTTCCCCAAGGAAGAGCAGCAGTCTCTTCTCTTCTGACTATCTTCTGAAATTGTCCCCATGAATTAGAAATCTAACAAGTCTAGAAAGATTGAGAAGAATCCACAAAGGCCATTTCCTCTGCTGACACAGGTTAGGAATACATCAGGATTTACCTAGGCAAGCCTAAGAGGTCAATCAAGGTGACAAAGGTGGCTTTCATTCCACATTCCAGGCACAAGGCTGTTCCTGAGATAATCTGCTTCACCTCAAACTTTATAGAGTTGGTCTAACAGGGCCCAGATCTCATCACTCCTTGGGAGGTAGGAGAAAGGAGCTACATCATTTATCTGCAGTCTGCCTTAACTTTGATTTACTGTTCTCCACCTCCTAATTTCAGCTTGGTGGTGTCCAGAACATATTTTGGTATACTGCTAAGCTGTTTGCCTGAGGCCATGTTTCTGATAGTCTGGGAGAATATCCCTTATGTTCACTTAATTAGAAACTAGATAAGAAGGGGGAGATAAAGAGAGGAGGCTCTGTTGCTTAGAATCTAACAGGGGATACACCACCAAACCAATTAACAACTCATTTTCCATAATCAAGGTTGTGATACTGAGGGCTCCACAGCATTTCCTCCTCCCCTCCCCCCAATTATTTTCCTTCCTGTCCTTCATACCAATTTCCTGATTCATATCCGGTCCACATCTCAAAAGCAACAAGGGGGACTCTCCCTGTGGCCTGTGTCTGATCTCAGATTTGGAAGCTGTCCAGCACAAAGAAACCTGGGATAAATGGCATGAGATGACATTTCCTTCTTTGCCTTGACAGTTTTATTTCTGCCCTGGGAAAGGTACTCTACCAAAAGATCAGGGCATCCTGCTCTTATCCATCTTTGATGAGTAAAATTCAGGTTTTGATGTAAAGGATTATTTAGGATTTCCTAACTATCTCTGAGAGAGGCTCAGGGGAACTGCAGAGGCACAGAAATCTATTATGATTCAGAGGAATGATAACAACCATGTGTTTACGCTGTGAAATTGCGACAAATTCTGGATCAGAGGAAGAAACAGGTGAGAACAAAGCTTGCAAGTTAACTTCCACACAAAATGGAACATGAAATCAGTCCTGAACAGATTTATGATGGCAAGAACTCTATTGTTTTTATGATGGGTATGAAATTATGGAGTGAAATGCTCAATGCACCAGCATTTAATTTTGCTTCCTGCATTCCCCAGCAAAGCAATAAAACATTACCTTATGCCCACCTGTGTTTTCTCTGCATTTAGCTGGAGTCTCAAATTATTTTACATTTTTTATTAGAAAACTATAGAGTCTAAATTGCTGAGTGCCCAAATAATGTAAGCATAGTAATGACATGTAATTGCCTTCAATTCCCTTGATGCAGCTCGGGTGCAACTATCCCATTAGGTCTTCATGAAATAAAAGGTGCCTAATTATCTAAACTACCACCTATTTCACATTCATTATCGACCCCAAATCTATCAACAGGATCAACCTTTAATGAGATGTGCACCACCGCATTGTCCTTTGCTTGCATTAGTGGAACTTCATTGTATGCTTGAATGAGAGGCGAGTCGCTGATTGGTACCTACACTCGATTCCTTAGTTACAAACAGTCAATATGCTCCACGTTTTACATGTTGTAATCGAGACTGTGATTGCTCCATGAAAGTGGCTTCCTGTGCAATCAGGAAGGCCGACGCAAAGTCTACACAACAAAGCGGTACCTAAGAGGGAACTACCCAGCTTCCCAGCCTGTTCTCCGATCCAGTGGCCCTGTGTGATCTCGGGGAAATTGTTCTGTGATGCTGTGCCTTGCAGAATTGGAAGAAGGGGAGATGTATTCCAATCCTACCAGCTTGGGGCAAGTCTGGCCCAGGTGATGGGATGGAGATGTAGAACCTTCTTTGCGGGGATACCCAAACAACTGGAGACAAAGGACAAAATGTTGCCGTTTTTACACGGTGGTTGTTCTAACCTGTTTTTATTTTGCTTTTCATTGTGAGCTGCCTAGAGTCATATACGTGAGACGGAGGACCATATAAATTTATTAAAAACAAAAACAGCACCTCTATTAACCTGATGATATTTTAACACTGACAATACACCGGCATCTGTCAAGGAGGGTTTGACGTGTTCCGAGCTTCATCCTAATGATTCCTTTCACACCCAGCACATGGCAGCTCTCTGATATCTATGCCAGGAATCTTCTCCTGGCTACTGAAGCACTGTCCTCAGAGCTTACTTTGTACTAACCTGCCACTGCACCAGAACCGAGGATGTCGTGTATGGGGTCACAGACACAGAATTTGGTGGTTCACCTGGAACTAGAAAGGAAAAACAAAACAAAAACCCAGATATGAAGATGAGAAATGTGTTACTCTGCAACACAGCTCTATAGTTCAACAACAAAGGAGTCCAGGAGCTCTTCCTATCATTCCTGCCTTGGGAGGCCCAGAAGCTTTGGCCTATTCAAAGGAATGCGTGTCTATGTGCTGAAGGTGCAGAATAAAAAACTCAGAAGATACTGTAGGAAAGCTATCAAGGAGGATAATGTAGAATAATATGGAGGTGGCCCAGAAGAAGGGATTCAACAGTTTCATGAACACCAGTGTAGCCCTGAAAGGCAGGAGGGAGTGAGAAAGATTGCCCTGGATCAATTCTCTGGGGTGTAGGAGGGGGGAGAATCTCTGTCAAGCTTTCACAATTCTGTCATTGTGCTCCATAACAACAGAGTTCCAGTAGTCTTTGCGATGCTTGTTTCCTGAGCTGGCTTACCTGGAAGGGCTAACATCTAAATATGGTTACAGTGACCCAAGAATTAATTTTGGCTGGGCGTATACAGGTAGTCCCTGGGTTAAGAACGCCTGGTTTACGGATGACCCATAGTTAAGAATGGAGCCTACTGTAGCACAATTCGAGTTAAATACACAATGATTCGAGTTCATTGCACAATGCTACTTATACAGCATTATACAGTAACACTGTTCCAGCTTACATACAAATTCAACCTAAGGACAGACCTTGGGAACAGAACTCATTCTTAAACTGGGGACTATCTGTACTCCAGCCCTTCCATCCCAGTGTACAAAGTTGGGAATGAACAACTAGGTGAGTTTCCTGAATTATGATGAAACAGGTGCTCCAAGCTTAGCTTTTTGCAGAAGCTGGCTGGCTGCTCTGGTCCTTACCGTCTTGCAATGTAGTGACCGCCTCCGTCTCAGCACCAAAGTTGCTGTCTCCAACGTCGTTAGTGGCTTTCAGGCGGAACTTGTAAGAGGTAAAGGGGTTCAACCTGTGAGGGTGGACCAAAATAAAAAACAAACAAAAATCAACATTTGCTTCCTGTTATGTTTCTCATCATCCAGGGGAAAGGCAGCATCCATCTGTTCTGGAGTACAGTTCCCACAAGTACTACACAATTGACACGTTAGTTGGAGTTCCTGGAAATTGTAGCCTAAAAGACCTGGAAGGTATCAGTTTGCATCTTGCCTCTTCTTGATTTAGTTCAGTTAGCTACACTCTCTCCAAATCTATTAGTGGGTGAAAGAATTAGTTTATAAGAGGGCATTCCGAGCAGCTAATTAAAGAGTGATAATTTATTATTACCATGTTAATATTATAATCTTTTTGCTTCAGACACCAAACTACCTAAGGTTATTGCTAAGAGCTTGTTTGAGATAAGAACAGGTTTTACAAGATTTTTTTCCCCCTTAAAAATAAAGCATACCAAATGTATTACTGTAACAGCCCTCGTTAGTACCCTAGAAGTATTTGGTTAGGGGGTGAAAGCAATAACCACAAATTCAAATTAAACATACATGTACTTAGAGGGTTCCACTCTTCTTGACTACTATGCGAACCCTCCTCTGTGAATCTGGGTGACACCTTTTGCAGTGATCAAAGATTATCCATTGCTGGTGCCTATGTGGGCCATATCAGTGGATTTATGCAAGAGCAGCCAGAATAACAGAGGGATGGCTGGAATAATATGCATCTCGGTTAATCTACCAGAGAGTACTAGAAAGACTTTCCTCATCATGGTTGCATCTCCAAGAAATAGTTATTCTGCTTATTTAACACTGACAGCGACAGGGGATTCCCCGCAGGATTCCTGCATGCTCAGTGATGTTAAGATATTCAAAGATGGACTTCCAGCTGAGGTGACTTGAACTGAGCTTCTCCCGTAACCAGCAGGAGTCTCCCTTTTGTGTCACTAACAAGGTCTGCAGGAGTTCAGAGTGGCTCACAATAGGCTTAGCTAATTATAATCAGTGAAAGGTAGCCAGGGCACTGGTCCTGTAGACCCAACTAGCAATACAGATAAAAGAACTGGGGGCAGATGATTAAACATGTGGAGATCAGATGCTGTGTCTGATGGGGAGCACAGGAAATTGCTTGGAGGTCTATGCTGAGAAAATGCTCTTAGGCAGGAGCAGCATATTCACTCCACTTTTCTTGGTATTAGGCAGTTGCAACAGTGGGGAACCCCAGGAATAGAACTCTTGTGTTTCACAGATGCATGTTTGGAAGGCAGTGTTGGAAATGCTGGTTGGAGTGTTCCTCAAGTCTACTGCGCTGTGTGGAGGAGATGGGAGGATTGCCCGGGGGCTGGAGTAGCTGTTTACATGTATGAAACAGCTCTGAGTGCTCGAAGGTGAGAAATTTTAATGTGAAACCAACCAACCAACTAACCCTAACCCTAACCCACCAACCAACATTCTTGATTGAGTAGGCAAGCTCAATGATTTAAATAATAAAATTGAAGATTCCTTAGTCAAGATTTGAAGACATTTATGCTTGTGTGATTTAGAGGTAATGGAAGCTTTCTGCAGAATCTCTAAAACAGCTTTCCATTTCCTGGAACTTCCTGTTTGTATAAACTCCCAATTCCCAATCAGACACAATAACTGAGGTGTTATGGGAGTTGCAATCCCACACATTCGAAAAGCCCAAGGTTGGAAAGACTGTTCTTGTGTATATTTGTTGTTGTTGTTGTTCAGTCGTTAAGTCGTGTCCGACTCTTCGTGACCCCATGAACCATATTGCGCCAGGCCTTTCTATCTTTCACTGCCTCCCTGAGTTTGCTCAATTTCATGCTCATTGCTTCAGTGATGCTATCTAGCCATCTCATCCTCTGCCGTCCTCTTCCCCTTTTGCCTTCCATCTTTCCCAGCATCAGGGTCTTTTCCAAAGAGTCCTCTCTTCGCATTAGGTGACCAAAGTATCTGAGCTTGAGCTTCATTATCAATCCTTCCAATGAGCAATCAGAGTTGATTTCCTTTAAGATTGACTGGTTTGACCTCCTAGCAGTCCAGGGGACTCTTAAGAGTCTTCTCCAGCACCACAGTTCAAATGCATCAATTCTTTGGCGTTCAGCCTTCTTTATGGTCCAGCTCTCACAGCCATACATTACTACTGGAAAAACCATAGCTTTGACTATGCGGATCTTTGTCGGCAAGGTGACGTCTCTGCTTTTTAATATGTTATCTAGGTTTGCCATAGCTTTCCTCCCAAGGAGCAAGCGTCTTTTAATGTCATGGCTGCAGTCTCTGTCTGCAGTGATCTTGGAGCCCAAATAAATGAAGTCTGTTACTGCTTCCATTTCTACCCCTTCTATTTGCCAGGGATTGATGGGTCCAGATGCCATGATCTTAGTTTTTTTAATGTTGAGTTTCAAGCCAGCTTTCGCACTCTCCTCTTTCACCCTCATCAAGAGGCTCTTTAGTTCTTCTTCACTTTCTGCCATTAGGGTGGTATCATCTGCATATCTGAGGTTATTGATGTTTCTCCCTGCAATCTTAATTCTGGCTCGTGATTCTTCCAGCCTGGCATTTCTCATGATGTACTCTGCATATAGGTTAAATAAGCAGGGTGACAGTATACAGCCTTGTCGTACTCCTTTCCCTATTTTGTGTATATAGAGATCAATAAAAACTGTCACAAGAGATAAACAGGTAGCTGTGTAGGCCCCACTGTAAAGGTACAGCTGCTTGAAGTCAGGGGTGGAAACCAACCTGCCTTGTGCTAGGGGGACTGGACCTAATAAGTCAAGACAATCACATTCCTGTTACTCTTGAATATCTCTTTCAATCAGAAAAGACTGGGATTGAAGAATGAACCTCCATAGACTTGGAAAAGGAAAGGGGCAGTCATGGAGGCTTGGTCCTTGGCATCTCCAGTTAACAGCTGCTGGAGGCTGCAGAACAGGAATGTGTTTGAGGGAGCTTTTCATCAATGAGGATGGAAAGATGGAGATGAAAGAGGCTTTCTACAGGTGCAACCCCCCACTTCCTGCAGTAGATGCTTTAGGCATTTGACCTTTTGTAAAATCTGAGTCCAAAAGACATTGCTTTCACCAGGACCAATCCATAAATTGGATCTAGGTAGTCCCCCAGCTTTTGAAATTTTCCAAATGTAAAAAGGCAACTTTGTATGAATCACAGTGTTTTCCCTCTGCCAAAAAAAAAAAAGAAAAAAAGGAGAAAATGGATGTATGGATGTTCTGGGGACAGTTTTAAAACACTTGGATTTCCCTCAGCAGGTTGGGAAGCAGACTAATTGGTAAGTCTCCTTTACAAGTACAGAGTAGCTTTCGAAGCAATTGTGGCAAGAATTTTAATTCCAGCCCAGTCTAATGAAGGCTGGATAATACCCATTTAAACAGAGCAATATTATCTCTTCCTTCCTCACTATGGAAAGATAGATGAAATTGACCTCATTTCATCTGAAAACAAGATAAAAAAACACACACAGAGGCAGAAGCTCAGAATGGGATGAAATTTCAAGATTTCAGGATGGGAATGAATTTCAAGAACTCACTGTCAAAAAGAAGGCGAAGGCTTTACAATTGTTGGCACTGTTCCTGCACTGCTTGGTGGATGGTGTCTGAGACAAAGAACAAGAGTCTTGCTAATTAACAAATGGAAATTAACTTGTCTGGGGTTAAAATGTGGCCTCCTTTCTGAGGTTTCTCAGAGAGCTCAACTGGGAATGCGAGCAGTTCTTGCTCCAACATCACCTCTTGCAATCTTGGGTGAAGGAAGGGATGACTATACATAGTAAGTAACAAACTGTATTTCTATTAACAACACATTTTCTAGATGCAAATTATTATTGTATGACTACATTACAGCTAGTCTTTCCTTATTGGGTAGGGGTGGGTGGGTTCAGCATGATGCTTTCCCATATTGTTGTTGTGTAACCAGCTATTTTGAATTACATAGTGATTCCACATGCCCTGGTGCTACATGTTTTAGCAACGCCCTGGCCAAGCAGCTGCAATAAATCTGTTCAGGAAAAAAGTTCATTCAGTAACTAACTCCAGCAATTTTAATTAGAAGCTTTCTCCTTCTTGTCTATGCCCTTTTTATTACTTCCTGTTCAGTGTGAGAGCAACACTGTTGATAAATAGCGTCACCCTGATATTAATTACTCAGTGCTTGTTCCTCTTTGTTGGGGAAGCACTTTAATCGCCTGATTTCTTTTTTGTTTGGTCCCTTTCATCATTTATTAATTTACTGAAAGAGTATATTGGGGGGGAAATAGTTAAATCCCCCTCATAACAACGAGAAAGCCAAAAGTTGTGGATCCTTGCTATTTATAGGCAATGGGTTCAACATGAAGATTTGAGCTCAGGACTCATTGGTCCAGCTCCCAGACTCTCAATTTATTTGGCCACAACTTTCTGATCGTGAATTTTGACACGAATCAGCAGAACCACACAACACACGGGGACAAATCTAAGATGGAAGCATTTGTGCCCAGGGAGGCAAACATCACAGCAAACCACTTCAAACACCCACATGCAATATCACTCTTCATCACTCACGATACCTTGGAATTTGGGCAAAGGCACACTGGTGCAAAATTTATGATAAATCCAATACTTACTATTATTATTTGGAGGTGGGGGAAGAATTCTTAGTCCCCAAAATCATTATATTAGCTTTAATAGGTCTAGTTTTGAGAGCTGGATGGACCATTATAACCTAAGTATCAAATTCAACCTTTGAATCACATATTGAGAATATAAATCTCTAACAATGTCTGTGTCTCTTATGCTTGTCAATAAAAGGAGCTCTCTTTGGTGCTTTGAGATTAGACGACGTGTGTTGTGTTTTCTGTCATCTCCTGATGCAAGTATTTATGAGACTTACCTGTCAATCAAACAGGAGGTAGCTTTGTGGTTGACAGAGGAAGAATATGTTTTCCAATCGCTATCCGGTAGCTCTTTCATTTGAATGGTAAAGTAACGTATTGGAGAAGAGCCGTCGCTTCCAGGAACCCAATGTAGCTGTAAACTCCGGGATGTCACTTCAGACTGAGGGACTTTTAGTTCCCTGGGAGGGGCTGGCCGTTCTGAAATTCAAAACACAGAGCAGTTATGATGCTCCTAGGAATTTGATGCTAATAGGAATTTGGAGGCATGAATGGAAGAATCTCAAAGGCAGTCCCGGTTGGTCCAACTATTCTTGCACATTGCTAGCTCAATGCTGAAAAAAAATGTTTTTGGCTAGTTTGAGAGCTGGGCCCTTAAGCTGTTGAAAAGTAGCCCCTTGTTGTTGTTGTTGTTATTTAAACACCACCAAGGTTAGAATACCTGCCATTTCCATTCAAAGTGAAATCAACGCCAGGCTGAGCCTCGGAAGGGAAGAGTGGAGAGCTATACTTGTAGAAACCTCAGGTCCTGCTTGGAACTGAAGTGCAGTTCACATGATTGCAGCCTCCTGATTTTATTCCGCCTCACCTTTCCACCACGCACGGTGCGTTCTTGCCCTGCATGTCTCCTAAGGCCCCTTAGTACTGCCCTCTGGCAGTGCATTCCCCATCCAGTAAAGTTCACCCTGGGCTCTGAAAGCACTGAGATCATGCTTCCCCATTATTGAGATGGATGGGGGTGGGCCAGAAAGGAGAACAGAATCTCATCACAGGCCAATTCTTCAAGAAGGAAGTCCACATCCTCAAACCAATATAACATCCTCTGGCATACCTTGCTCGATTTACATGTTTTGTTCCCGCTACAATATTTCCCTCGTGCCCCTGGAACTTAAGATTTTTCTTGTAGCAGTTCAAGAACGTTAAAGAAGAAGAAAAAATTATGAACACAGCACAGTGGCAAGTCGTTGGCACTGATTACATTTCTGTTCTTCTCTTTTATTAAATCGCTCAGGACAAAGTATGGGGTGTGCTCCTTTTCCTTGTAACCTATGAAGGAAGGCGCAGGAGATTAGCCCGAAGCTTTTCTTATATCCTTACGATTGTTGACTGCGCACTGGCTGATTTATTCAAAGGAATCTCTGGTACCAGACATTGCTTAATGCAGAGGGGAACAGTGGCCATCAGTAATGTATCAGCACAGAACTTGGCACCGTCTCTCTGCACCCATCAATTTCAGCAGGAAAAAATCAACACCGTGAGGAATAATTATTTAATTGTTTATCATGGACACTATTGATTCTGATTAAAATGTGTGGCATGCAATAAAGCAGGCATTGATTAGTGATGCCACAGTGACTTGTCTTTGAATTAATTTGAATCAAATTGAGAATCTAATTTGATTCAATTCCATCAGCACCTGTTTTGGTAAATATCTACTTCTGGCTGCCTGAATCTCCAACAATTTTCTACAAAGAACAGCTTGTGTTTTGGGTTTTTTTTCTCCCATCCCTCTGCCCTTCTGAAAACATTTGCCATAAGACATGGCATGTTTTAGCACTCAGTTGTTCGATGGTGCCAAAAGGATTATCAACCATTCATTTCCAAGTGTCCTCTCGACACCAGTGGCCTGAGTTGTATGAGATGATGCTGGGGTCAGCGCTAAAGTATCCTGGTTTGTTCCACTGGAAGGCACAAATGTTTGCCCAGGGGTGGGGAGAATAAATGATCTCATGTGATGCGGGTACCTAGAGTGGGAAGCAGATCGTTATCTTGGACTGGTTCTCTCCTGGGCCAAGAGTTTTAATCTCTTTCCTCCTAAGGACTTCAAAGGTTTCCCTGGACACCATCTAGCTTCCTAATTGCACCCTGGTCCACTAGAGTTTAAATGATTCCCAGAGCAACTGATTTGCATGCCAAGATACAGTACAATCAGATGTCATGCTGAACATTGTTCCATCATTCACTGCCTGACTGGAAATTGTTTTCCTGGATCGCAGGTGGATGAATGACTTTTCCAGTCCTGGTCCTCACCTTCCTGAGTCTTGACATACTTGGCAATAATCATTCATGCTCTGGGAGCCTCCTGACTGAATTGCTAATATATGTGAGGTTGCCCTTGAAGATGACTTGGAAGGGCCAATTTGTGCAGACTGGCTGCCATTTTCACTGAAACTGTTGGACAGGTTCATACAATCGTATAATAATAAAAAGAACTGCTCTGTTTACTTCTGGTCTTAATTAAATTGGCTAGCTCTTGCTTTAGATGGGTTATGATCAAAGTTCTTTCTTCTCATCCCAGCCTTGCCATGTCCAAAATCTTCCTCTGAAACTTTATGTTCCTTCCTCATTCCAAATGTGTTATGTAATTATAAAGGAGGAGATTTGCTTTAAGAGGACGCTGGTTTTGGAGTGACCTCTCCATGCAGCAAGGAATGCCAGGAGTCTAAATTACAATCTTTTGGGGTTTTCACATCAGGTTTATTTTTTGATCTGTGCATTTTATTTGCACAGCCTTACCAACTTCTACTGCAGCTGAAATTGGAGCTGAAGTGGCTGGCTTTTATGATGGCCACCAACCATCGGGGGTAACAGATGAAGAACGCCTGCCAATTCCCACTTGACAGCTCTTCATTTGAAGGTGAAACAGAATATCAGAGAAAAACCAAGATCCCCAGAAACTCACAGCAGCTGTAAGTTCCAGAACAGCAGACTTTGGGGTTTTCATTTACTGTCTTTTGTATACCCCACTCCAGAAGCTCATGCAAATCAGACCACTTGATTTTGGTTGAGAGGCAAATCATCATACTATCATACCTTTCATCATACAACGATAATGACATGGGGCATATGAATGCTTTAAACAAGTAGATGGCTTGGGTAGAAGTCCTAGGGATTGAAGTTCTACAGGTGAAACTCGAAAAATTAGAATATTGTGCAACTGTTCATTTATGTCAGTATGGCAACTCAAAAGGTGAAACCGATATATGAGATAGACGCATTACATGCAAAGCGAGATATGTCAAGCCTTACTTTGGTATAATTGTGATGATTATGGCGTACAGCTTATGAAAACCCCAAATTCACAATCTCAGAAGATTAGAATAGTGTGAAAAGGTTCAATATTCTAGGCTCAAAGTGTCCCACTCTAATCAGCTAATGAATCCATAACACCTGCAAAGGGTTCCTGAGCCTTTCAATGGTCTCTCAGGCTGGTTCAGTAGGAATCACAAGCATGGGAAAGACTGCTGACCTGACAGTTGTGCAGAAAACCATCACTGACACCCTCCATAAGGAGGGAAAGCCCCAAAAGGTCATTGCAAAAGAAGCTGGATGTTCCCAAAGTGCTGTGTCAAAGCACATCAATAGAAGGTTATGTGGAAGGGAAAAGTGTGGTAGAAAAAGGTGCACAAGCAGCAGGGATGACTGCAGCCTGGAGAGGATTGTCAGGAAAAGGCCATTCAAAAGTGTTGGGGACTTTCACAAGGAGCGGACTGAGGCTGGAGTTAGTGCATCAAGAGCCACCACACACAGACGGATCCCGGACATGGGCTTCAAATGTCGTATTCCTCTTGTCAAGCCGCTCCTGAAAAACAAACAACGTCAGAAGCGTCTTACCTGGGCTACAGACAAAAAGAACTGGTCTGTTGCCCGGTGGTCCAAAGTCCTCTTTTCTGATGAGAGCAACTTTTGCATCTCATTTGAGAACCAAGGATCCAGAGTCTGGAGGAAGAATGGAGAGGCACACAATGCACGATGCTTGAAGTCCAGTGTGAAGTTTCCACAGTCTGTGTTGATTTGGGGAGCCATGTCATCTGCTGGTGTTGGTCCACTGTGCTTCATTAAGTCCAGGGTCAACGCAGCCGTCTACCAGGAGATTTTGGAGCACTTCATGCTTCCTTCCGTAGACGAGCTTTATGGGGATGCTGACTTCATTTTCCAGCAGGACTTGGCACCTGCCCACACTGCCAAAAGTACCAAAACCTGGTTCAATGACCATGGGATTACTGTGCTTGATTGGCCAGCAAACTCGCCTGACCTGAACCCCATAGAGAATCTATGGGGCATTGCCAAGAGAAAGATGAGGGACATGAGACCGAACAATGCAGCGGAGCTGAAGGCCGCTATTGAAGCATCCTGGTCTTCCATAACACCTCAGCAGTGCCACAGGCTGATAGCATCCATGCCACGCCGCATTGCGGCAGTCATTGCTGCAAAAGGGGCCCAAACCAAGTACTGAGTACATATGGATGCTTATACTTTGCAGCGGTCCGATATTGTTTTATTTCCAATCCTTGTGTTATTGATGTCATGTAATATTCTAATTTTCTGAGATTGTGAATTTGGGGTTTTCATAAGCTGTACGCCATAATCATCACAATTATACCAAAGTAAGGCTTGACATATCTCGCTTTGCATGTAATGCGTCTATCTCATATATCGGTTTCACCTTTTGAGTTGCCATACTGACATAAATGAACATTTGCACGATATTCTAATTTTTCGAGTTTCACCTGTACCTGCAAAGCCACGGCTTCTCTTTCCCTCTCTACCAGGGAGAAGGGAAATAGGAACAATAGGAACAATCATTTCCTTGTTAGCAGGAGTTGCAATGAAGTGCTCTGCAGCTGGCCAGTGTGAGTCAAAAGCCCAGCAAGTGTCACTGTAACAGGAAACGTTTAGAGGATTACAGACTCTCAGCAATGTCTTGGTTGGAACAATCTCACCTGGCAGAGAAGAGCTTGGGATAAGCTTGGTGTTCCTCCATATAGATTTGACCCATTGGTTTCAAAAGGAGCTTAAAGGGTTGTTGAGATGCTTAATACCCATCCTCTGTGGATGAGATTTAAATTTGGGCTGCTGACTCCCAAGCGCTCTTTTGAAACACTCAGTTTTCCCTTCCTCCGCCTACAAAGGGGGAGGGTGCTTTAAGGCTGTGCTTCTCAGCCTCAGCAACTTTAAGACCTGTGGACCTCAACTTCCAGAATTCCTCCAGCCAGCATGCTGGCTGGAGGAATTCTGGGAGTTGAGGTCCACAGGTCTTAAAGTTGCTGAGGCTGAGAAACACTGCTTTAAGATCTTCTTTCTCCCCATCCATTGTAGCATCCAATAATTCCATCCCCTATGAACACCCACATCATTCACCTACTTCATACTACACCAGAGCACAGCTATATGAGAACACTGTTGCATGTAAATATGGAAACATGGATGGCTGTGGCTGAACTGTCAGCCCCAAGGAGAGCATATGGACTTAGTTGCTAGGAACTTAACTATTTTGCCACTTTCTCACCTTACAGGATATGCAGTAGGTGGACACACAGCCATATATTAAAGAGAGAGGGAAAAGGCTTGTTATACAGCAAGTCTTGGATTCCAAGTACTCGAGACAATGATAAGACTTGTTGTTCTTGCAACGAGAGGGAAGGAATTATGTGATACAACTATTACATGTCAAGTGGTATCCCCCACATAAAAAGGTAAAGTTGCTCTCAAGTCAAGCTTGATTCTGGGGATTACTTCCCTGCGGTTTTCTTGGCCAGGTTTTATGGTTTTTTATGGCCGGGAAAAAAAAAAAAGATTTGTTTCTAATCTATGGGAGACTGTGTATTGGGGGGAGTATTTTAGTTTTAATTGCAAAAAAACCCCCTGTTCTCTGATGGATGTTGGCTGCATGCAGTATTAATGTTATGACATTTTTCCAGGGCAAAAGACAGACTAGCAGAAGGAGGGGGGTGGGGGGAACATTTTTGCACTTTTAATACCTGCATGGAACAGGTAATTTCAGCAGGGATAATACAAAGTTTTCTATAGACCCCGTAAAGTGCAGGAACCTTGTCTATTTTTGTATCCCGGGGTGGCTGCATCAGACAGACCTGTGATGATCTTGGAAGGTTAATAGGACAGGACCTTGTGATGATTTGAATGGGAGACCACAAGAACATTCCAAGATTTTTGGCTATATGGGGAAGACAACGAAACAACCTGGAAGAACACAATGCCAAACCACTTCCGTAATGTTGCCAGGAAAAGGGCCTTCCATTTACACGCATTAGTGATTGGCAGCTATGGGCAGACAGAGTTGCAGAAGCTGGGAAGAAAAGGATCCAACTTAAATTATGATTTACAGCGTTACACTTGTTTTGGCCAAGCTGTCAGCGTTATTTGTGAGTGGGCACAGTCCCCATCTGCTCCTTGTACGTTATAAGTGAACAATTTATGACAAGAGCATCAGAAATCTTCAGTGCTCAGGAATAAGCATCCAAACAGCAGCCTTGGAGCTTCCTAGCACTAGGTGAGGGAGCCCGGAATGCTATAAAGTATGGCAGAGGTAGGAGTGGAGAGTAGGTGTATCATACAGGTTTCCATCAGGCAATTCTTACATTCACGAGAATTTTGAACTCTCTTGTTCCCAGATGTTACTAGTCAATGGAGATTTTGTTGAGCATGTCCATGGGAAAGCAGCTGATAAGTTAAGTAAATTGCATGTGGGTGTGTATTGGTGTACATGCATGGGTGAAGATATACTAGCCATCCTTAATTCTGGGAGTCACGGTCTAATAACCTGGAGCGTACCAGCTTGGAGAAGACAGCTCGAGGGCATTATAATAAATTACAGAGGCTATATTGGGTGCTCTGGAGTTATGTTGGAAATGTAAATAACGGTTTTCCAGATTCCAGTGCCTTGGTGGTATCTACCCAGTGCTTAAATATCACTTTTTTGGTACTAGATCCTGACAGCCGTTCAGAGATGTTGGATGTTGATACCGGACCTAAGCAGATATAATCCTGATGCTGAGGGATCCATATGAATGATTAGCTCCTATTCATTTCCATGAGGAATCTGACACACAGAGTCCGTTAGGATTACAATCAAAATATGCTCTATAACAGGGTTCCTCAACCTTGGCGACTTGAAGATGTGTGGAATTCAACTCCCAGAATTCCCCAGCCAGCCATGCTGGCTGGGGAATTCTGGGACTTGTAGTCCACACATCTTCAAGTCACCAAGGTTGAGGAACCCTGCTCTATAATATTGAATAGGTCTTTATTTTCCCATTTGTCCCTATTTCCTGGGGACCCTCATTCCACAAAGACCCATTGTTCCTCAAGGACATTTAATTGGGACACAACAACCCAAAGATAAAAGCACAAGCAATGAAAGAGTTTGCCTTTGGTTCATTTTCTTTCTAAAGGAACAGCACATGATATCTTCATCTGTTTTAAAGGATGGGGCATCGGTGAAGGATGGACTACTATAAAGATCAAGCTCTTGTGCCAACACAAGGAACCAAAGACCAGGAAGCCAACCATCTTGGGCACTTGGGTGAAAGGAGGTTTTATTCTGAACTGCAGTCCTTACCCCTCTTTTCTGTAGTGATCACTGTTGCTTCCAAGGGCTCACCCCAGCCCTGACGGGTCTTGGCGGAGGCTCGGAAAATGTATGCTGATTCAGGGGAGAGATCTGTAGCCACAAACTGTTGAACTGTTGAGCCAACTTCCACCGTGGTGAACCTGTTGGGGCTGCTGGTTGCCAGACGGTAAGCAATCTGGTATCCTGAATTCAGAGCGACAAAGGATGAATCCATCCATCCATCCATCCATCCATCCATCCATCCATTAAAATAATAACAAGATTACAGCAGTTGGGTTAGTTCAGCTCGTCTTTTCATGAAGGGAAAATGCCAAAACCATTAGCACATCCTAATTCCTTATTTATTTTAAAGGAAAAGAATTTAAGTGGCTTCTTTTTAGGATGGATCAGCTGAGTTTGTAACGCCTTTCCCCCTAATGCAAGTCAGATTCAGTACAGTATCTGGGAAATTACTGGAAAAGGACTTCTGAGTAATAATCTACCATTTCATTCTTTAAAATGAGATGCTAGAACTGTTTCATCTTCCTGGAGCATATCGATGTGCTCTGAAAACATGGCAAATGCCACAGAAAAGTGTATGTGGATGATTTTGACAAAACATGGCTGGCTAGAAATGTATCCACTCCAGATTTCCTGTTTTTTCACACAAATTTGCTGAGTCCTCCATTGTGCCTTGTTGAGTCTCAGGCTTCCAGACTGTAGGTCTCAACGGGGTCCTGAGATTCAAGAAAGCATGGGTCCCAATGGATTGGGATCTATCACCTCTGTTGATTCTGAACATCCTTGCCCTGATGGCCAGATAAAGAACTTTTCTTGAAGGAAGGTGACCATTAGGAAAAATAAAGTGGGGGTGCCAGTCAATGGTGGCACAACTATTGCCCCAAGGGAATAGATTTTGCAACCCTGCATGACTCTTGCTCACCTTGTACTATCCCATCATTTCTCATACCCACATAAAGTGGATGAAGATGTGACTTCTATAGGAGTGAGTCTGGAATGAATAAAGGGTCTCATGAAGTCTAGACATTTGGAAGATGTTTTAGGTGGCATGAGCTTTGGGTCATGAGATGGTCCAGAAGCTAGCTAGCTTGTTTGTTTATGAAAAAAAAATGTTTGTACCACCTCATTCAATCAGCTATGGGTGGTGATTTATGAGAAGTCCCTAAACAATATCCCCTTTCCATTAGGAAATGAACATAGGGCTTCCAACAGATAGTGTTCTCAATAATTCCAAAAACTGTCATAAAAATATAAAAAATGTTTTTGCCTTCTGGTGGCCAGACACCTAATAGAAAGAGGTATTTGCAAAGGCCACGTTGTTTTATTACACAGCATCTCTGTAACCCGTCTACTCCTTCCCTGCAAGCTTGCCTACTAATTATACTAATTATAATCTGCATCTCACAGTTCCTTCTTTTTCAGCATTCAGAAATTTATTGAAAACTTCTGTGTATGCATAGCCACACATTCTAAGCAGGGGGATATTTTCAGTTTGACTGATGTGAGTTCTCTGCCATCATGTTGTGCCTGGCTTTTGCATCAGCTATTTGGATGTTATGCTTTTGTTTTTAAATTCGCTGCTATTCCAGTTGCTTTCCTTTCTAATTATTGTGCATTGTCTGGCTTTTAATTGTTTTATTGTTCTTTTAATTCTATATGCTGCTTCTTATGTCCCAAGGAAAGAAAAGCAATATAAACATAATAAATCTAATCCAAATGTTTGTCATGCTCCTGCTCTTTTTCTTTTTTTTTTACATTCCTTGGTTCTTTGGGGAAAAAAATGCTTTCGGAAACTAATCGTCAAATCATGTAGGAAAATTCTGATAAGGATGGGCAGATCCTAAAAAAAAAAAAAATCCATTTCATTGTTGCTTTGGTAGGACAATTTTCCTTAAAAAAGTAGAGAAAATTGCCGGACTGGAAAGGGCTTGCAAGGGTGAACAGCCTCATTAACTAAGTTTTTAAAAGGTTGGTGTGTTAATGGCAGTGCTGTGCTCTTAGAAACCTCTCCTTTTCTCCAGCACTTCCTGGAATCATCATGCAACCATGCAAGGCTATGTGGCCTTTTTAGGAACAGCTGAAGATTTTTAAAGAGCCTTCAACCCCTGATACAGTTTTAGAAGTCAGTGAAACCTGCAGTCCTACTGTGGATTCTTTGGGAGGGCAACAGAGGATTGAGAAAATTTCCAGAGCAATTCACGGCAGAATCCATTCATATTGCAAAGGTTTGCTAATTTGGTGATGGGAAAGTGTTTCTATGTTGTGCATGCTCTTGCCCCACAATGTGAGGAATGAAAACCATATTATTAATGTTTTACAAGACTAGTACATTCCATCTGTCTTGGAATTCAAGGTGGTCTTCCATTCAGACCCTGATTTAACCAAGACTTGCTTAGCTTTAGAAAGATGGCAGGATCATGTGTCTCTCTGCCACTCCCTGGCATACAGGAAGTTAGCTGGAGCTGGGGGTGGGGTGGGGGCAAAGGAAATCACTTGATCTGGCTGGACTCATTACCTACAATCTAGTTGTATGAAGCAATGTGACCAACAACACGTCTCAGGCTGTGGTTCTCAAAGACAACATGCCAACTGTTCAACTGATTGTGCAGATTTAAGTCAACCTGTCAAGGTTGCTTTCTTCTGGAGCTCACAATGGACCCCATTCAGCTGCTGAGCTCCAAAATCAATTTCTATCAGCTTGTAGAGAGAATTATTAAATGCTCCATCAAGTTAGGTGGTGCAGAGCAGGGAAGACGGCGACCAGATCAATTCAATTGTGGGAAACTGCTCCTTGCACAACCACCAGCCTTTGAACTCCAGTGAGTTCTTCACGGACTGGAAATAAGTGACCTCCAGACCCCCCAGAGCAACTTTATATCCCTGCTCCAGTTTGGATAGTCTCCAGATCTCCATTGCAACAATATACTGTAAAGGGAGAATGGAAAGAAGAAAGCAGGACTAGCAGGAGGATGCTTGTAACAGAAGATTTGAGTTTAGATCAACACTATCCAGATCTTGCTGAGTGCTGGCACCGGCCCTTTTGAAGGAGGGCAAGCGGCAATTAAGTAGGGTTTTGGAAAGATCTTTGTGTAGGCCATTCTGCCTGAGCTCTGCATTCGCATGGGACTCTAAACTTAATTCCTGTACAGATGGTATTATTTGTGTGTACTGGAGCTAGCAATGCTTTCGCAGATAACCTGTCCCTTCCCTATATGTCATTGTCTCTCCAACTTACTCTGGAGGAAATGGCATAATTTGTGCAGTTGAAAGCGGTGGCTGCTTTTGTTCCCCTTGTTGATGAGTCACATCTTGTGTACTTTTCTGCTTCAGAAGTGTCATAGGATGGGGCGATGTTTCGCTGGCAGCGAAATTGCAGCAGACGAGAGTTGAGAGCAAGCCCACTTGTTCGGGTCCGTTTGGAATGAGACACATCAAGAGGAGCATTTCTGGGGGCCGTGTATTTTTTTTCAAGCTTGGCTCCATAAATCGTGCATCGAAGCATGCAGCTTCACCAGGGTGCCTGAACTGTAGGTTGGAGCCAGGAAGGCTTACAAGATAATTGCTCATCTTTGGGCATGCATGGATGATAAAATAAAATAAATTAAATTAAAAGGCTTGGCGATGACTGAAAAATCAAAAGCTCGGGCACGCATTTCATGGGATCACAACACTAGGTGCATCTCAAAATTATAGTATATCTGTTTAAGCTTCAGCTGATGCACTTAGTTATATATAAGTTGTCACAAATAATGCAATGCAGGCTTGAGCCAAAGGGCATTAAAAATGTCACCCTCTAGCCTTGGGTTTAGGTCTCAGACTTAAATAAATGAAAATGCATTTGATGAACAAAGGACTCGTGACAATCCCTCTGTGAGTGGATCAACACATTAGATACTTTCTCACCAATATTATTTGTATAACTTGAAGTTATATATTTGCATAACATACCTATGGTTAGCCTACAGAAGAGCAATGAAGTCTTCTGGAATCTACGAAACACTAATAGGAGTATTAGCAACCAGGTGGTGCTGTTAGATATTTGCATTAAACAAGTCTAATCTTCAGAGATCATTAACTATGAACGTTGATACAGTAAATTGAGGGGGAAAAAGAGAAATCCAAATGGTAATATACTTAGTTTTTTCCTTTTGAAATGCTATACCACCTGCCTAGGTTGCACATTGCAATTCAGATTGTGAGTCCTTGATAGGTAAGATCAGAGCAAGAAGGCTTTGCTCAAAGTCTGCCATGAATTGTCCTTCTCAATCTACCGTTTCTGTGCAGAATCCACAAATGTGCCTCAGGGAAAGAGAAAGAAAGGTGTCAGGCAAAGAGACCTGGAGATTGCATGTGGAAAAAGACTAAACCACTTTCCAATTGGATTGATTTGAAATCCAATCTCTTCAAGGCTAAAGTTTAGTAGGACAACATAGACTGGACTCCCCAAATTGTGAAAACAACTCTGTAATTCAAGGAGGAATGGTTTTGTAAAATGTTCATCCCAGACGTTGTTTCTGAAAACGCTTTTTCTGACAATCAGGCCATTTATGCAGAAGGAAATGCAACTAAGCACAAAGAAATTTAGCAGATTAGACTACCCCAGATTTACACTCCTAATCTGTGATCGTCTTTCTGTCTTTACATTCCAAAAAAGAAACACTATGGAATTACCTTTTAAACTTTGGGTCACCTTCTGAAAAAAAAAAATTGCAAGATTTTCTAATTTTTTTTCAGGTAATAGAAATGTAAGAAAAAAAGAGGTTGTTTTATTATTTGAGATTTTAAAATGACAGATATAACAATTTACTGTGCCTCTCTAAGATTTCCTTTAGCTCCAGAAATATAGTTGGAAAAAAATAGCCAATTTCAAAGGAAGTAAAATAATTGAAACAGCCCTTGTCAATTCTACGCAGTTCTTATTTCAGGCCACTCTGATTTGAGCCTGGTGGATCTAAAAAAAACAGTTTGTCACATAAATATGAAAATCTGCCATTGAAGATGCCCCAAAATATGTCCCAAATCGTGGTTATATGCATCAACTCCCAGAAGGCACTTGGGCAAAGTATTTTCCTTGGAAAAATACTGGGGTGGGAAACTTCTGCAACAAGACCAGGGGAACTACTGGTGAACTCAAACAAGAAAAATCAATAGAGGTAAATGGAAAGTGTTCAAAGAGAAATGAATGTATGCCCTGGGGCTACAGAAGCAACATAGCAATAAATGCAAAAGGCATTTTAAAGGCCATTAAGACATGAAGAATAGAAAGTCAGAATAAAACAGGACTCAAAACATTGCTAAACACAGTAAAGAACATAGTAAGAGGGGAAAACAGTGCCGTACAGGGTTTTTTTCAGAGTGGAATGGAGAGAGGCAATGAGATTGCAAATTATTTTTAAGTGGAGGAAGAAGCTAATAGGGCTGCCCTCCAAGGACAAATGATTATACATGATTAGAAATATTTGTAAAGGAATTTAGAGGCTTCCAGTTCCTGTTGACTCATATGGTCATCTTCCAAAGAGAAACCTTCCTCTTTTGATTTTGTGAGCTTCCCAAGTAGCATTTTCAGAAGCTCTGGTCTCTTTCCAAGCAACTGATCCAACCAGATGTAACCAGCATTCAGCTGACGTAGCTTCTGCCTGCTTCGTCTGAATCTCCATGCAGTTAACAGGACATATCACAAACCTTCCTCAAATGGCTGCCCTCCAAAGGTGTTGGACTTGATTTTCCATAATTCCTAAACAAACCCTACATGGTTATTGCCATGTACACTCTGCAAATGTATTATATGTTGCTTAAAGCAACGCTTCCCTACTGATTTTCCACAGTTGTTTGGGTCTGGCTTCCCTATAGGAACCTGATTCTCACCCCACTTTAGATTACTGGCAGTTCTTTTACAAAATCTATGGTTTATAATTAGCATCAACAGTGCACCACAAGCCGTCTTTGAACAAAAGCAGGGTCCTCTGGCACACCACTGCTTTCTGAGCCAAATAAATGGCAACAGTTTAATGTGTCTATTAAATGTTAGGTCACTCTAAGTCATTTCTTCCCTCAAAGCAAACAAGCAGGAGCAGGAAAAGGTTTCGCGCTCTGAATACTAATGCTGTTTTTATACTCATCATCACCTTCCAAAGCTCTCCAGATATAGCATGACCAAGTCTCAGCAAGTAGACAAGCATTAATTGAACTACAGGAGAGGAGGAGGAGAAGGAAGAGACAGAACTCTACACAATAGAGACAGATTAAAGTTGTTCTACATAGTTTGTGGATTTCCAGTTAGCATTTCATAAGCTAAAAGTGTGTACGAATGCAACTTAAGATAAAAACACCCATTTCCAAACTGCCTCATCCATTTCTGAACTTCATTCTTGATGGAGCTTCTTCTGACATGTAATTATTCTAACAGGCATGTTAGACTTAGAAAGGAGAGTGAGGTGATAACTAGAGGAACGAGACACATTTGAAAGAGGCCATGATAGTAGAGGTGAAGAATGTGCCCCTTAGGTGGACCAATTTATTTTAGGTGCACCATAAAGAGAGCATATGAAAAGTGGAATGCAAAATGCAGTGTCTATTAAGGGCCTCCAAGTCACATTCTCTAAAATAAGTGTGAAGAATTTAACCCAACACTTTTCTCTTCTGGAGTTTACTGCATTTGCATGCTCATTGCCAAAATGCTCAGTCATGCTTTAATACCAATTATTGGCATCCTTAAAGTATAGAAAGAGTTTACAAGATTTCCCATATCATCACTTCAATATTTGGAAGTAAGAGTTGTTAGACTGCAAACTTGGATTCCTACACGGGGCAGGCAGTTGGCCCTTTCCAACTCCATCATTCAGTGAAGAATTGTAACACGCTGTGGATAAACTGATTTTCAAGATGTGAGAAATGCCAAGCAGAACAACCCAAAGGAATGTGACAGAGAAATTATCTTGTGTCTGAAATAACATTTTGTGTAAAAAGTGTAAAATATTGGAGATGGTAGGAATGGTTTTTGGGGTGGAACCACTGCGGTTTTCTGCTAATCACTAAGATGAAAAAAATGTGCTTCTGCCTTTCGGTTTCTTTGGCCCTGAATACTTCTTGGGAAGATGCTTTCTGTTCTAACTCCCTCCATCACCATTTGCTTTTCACTTTCACTTACCAAGAATAATTCCATTTGGTTCTTCAGGTGGCTGCCACATAATTTGCACTGACGTCAGCTTCACTTCAGGAAATACCAACCGCACTGGGGGGCCTGGGACTGCAAGAAACCCGAAGCAACACCATAATGATGGCTACCTGCTGAATTGTTCAAAGATACCCAGATCTTCCCGCTGGCTCTTGATATAAACATCCTGCTTGCAGAAGGTTCTAGACTCAATGTCTAGCGTTCTGCTTAAAAGACAAGGACTTCCAAGATGAAAATGATCCAGTGGGAGGGCCCAGAACTTTTCTGGAGGCACTTTCCCTTCTTTGGAAGGAACCCCCAATTTCTACTCTAGGCTGTGAAGCTTCATTGCCAGTCATTGAGCTAGAGAGGCAAATAATCTGAACTACTAGAGATAAATGGTACAGAACCAGAAGAGAATGAAGAACTCTCTACAATATGAAAAGTTAGTTATTTGGGGAGTCAGCCTTGCCTACAGTTCTTGAGCTAATGCACACCCAGAGTCTGCCACAAAGAAATATATTTGCAGTGGGTTCTTTGACAAATTAAGTTTGACCTCAGGAGTTATAAACAGGCAAGAGCCTCTGAGGATTCTTACTGTTTTGATCTGATTCTATAGACAGTAAGCTCCTGGCATCATTTATCACAGCCTTACTCAACCTCATGCCCTCTGGATGTTTCGAACTACAGCTCCCAGTGAGGATGCACACTGGTTGGGCAGATGGAAACCATGGGAGCTGTAGTCCAAGGCATCTGTTGGGTGTCAATTAGGTTATGGTCGATATACTATATCACATCCTGTGGAGACACTGAATTACCTTGAGAGGGAGAGGTTAATTTCTACATTATTTGTTTCATGAATATTCACCCAGCACATTGCTAGCTTCCCAACTGAATTGCCTTCTAATTGCATATACTCATTGTGAGTGCCTCGGTTCCTCATGAGCATCAAAGGGGGGAGTGGGTGAACAGTGACACAGATGACAAATTACCTATACCAAGGTCACAAGGGAGACTTAATGATAATTTGCAAACCTAGAGGCACCTTAAGCCAAAATCCCACCTCTCCTCTTACCTAGGATGTTTTTAATTAAACTGATCAGGGAGGAATCAAGCAAGCTTATGTCAGGAGTTTGGGGATGGAAGAACAAATAGCACCATTTATCACCAAAGGCTGGAGGAAAGATAAAGTAGTCAGATCCTGATTTGTTAGGTAACTTAACAAGGGTATCCGTAATGTCTGTACCCTCTTAGTTATCCAACCCACTGGTATCTCACACAACAGCATCCAAGGGGTTATTCCTAGCAGGTTATCCCAATAATCCTATGAAGCATCAGGTTCCATCAAAAATTCCCAGGACAAGGAGCAGCATCCCTGGATTTAGGTCAGGGACTGAGGACTGTACTCAAGCCTTCATACGATATAATTGGACCCTCCTTTCAAAAAATAGGCAGGGCCAGGACGAAGAACCACTCAGGGCTGGGACAAACAGTATAGTTTTCTGTTGAGTTCAATTAAATTAATTGAATATAATTAATATGATTACTTCCTGTCTATCCAATATTTGCTCTTCTGTCACATTAAAAATGACCTCTCGGTGGCAACTATAGAAGAGCACATCTAAAGCTTTCATAGGCTATGTGCAACATGGGGATCAGGTCATGTTTCCTCGTCCCTAACCAGGGAAGAAGGATAAAAATCTCCCTTTATTATTATTTATGTTGCTTGTGTTTCAGTTATATTATGGAATGTCAGTAGCTGTGAGCTGTTCTGAGCAATTTCTTTAGGGAAAAGCAATAACTGAGAGAGCTAATGTCATGTGGTGGATGAAGGTTAGGTTCAGGTCTTCCCATTGCCAGAAAATCACTAGGGGCTACATTTTTCAAAGTCATACTTCATAACTCTGACCTACCATTCAGGATTGTTCTAAGGGTTAGATGAACAAAGCACTGAGGATCCTCAAAAGCATAGTATAGATTTATTTCTGGAAGTATTTATTATCCTAACTATGCATTTTAATTGCTTTTTGTAAGATGAGCTTTCCATTACAAAATTCAGAAGAGGGCAGAATATACAAATTCCTTCAGAATCTGGGACTACAGGATGTTGGTACTGATATATGGACAGCTCATACTGTCCGGTAGCTCCACTTTTGCTCTTGTTCCATTAGCAAATAGGACTTAGCTAGTACCTTTCTTAGACTCTAGGGCTAGGAAAGGTGGACAACTGGTTCCACAAAAAACTTAGAGACAAGCTGTAGAATTACGCCCACATTCATATCTGTTCAGCTAACGAATATACAGGTAGTCCTCCTTTAGCAACTGCCTTGTTTAGTGACCATTCACAGTTACAATGACAGTGAAAAAGTAACTTTGTGACTAATCCTCACATTTATGGCCTTTGCAGGTCTGTAAAGCAAAGGAAAGCTGAAGGGAAATCGTAAGCAGAGTTGCAATTTCACTTAGTGACCACTTTGCTTAACAATTGAGTTGCTGGTCCCAATTGTGGTCGCTAAATGAGGACTACCTGTATGTCCTTTCAATAAAGAACTGGAATAAGCTCCAGTTCTTTCAATACGTCATATTCTAAATACAAATTCCCACATTCAGGAAAAGTATTTGCAAATAACACCAAATGATGTTTACTTATTATTATTTTGGGGGGAAGGTTCATGTTGTTATACTTTTGTCAAAGGCTGTTGGGTAGGCACATTTATGGTATATGAATCCACATTTTGCTCCCATTCAATCACAGCAAGGTTTGTTTATCACGTCCTATTATACCACAATTTTTTTATTGGTATGATTGAGTTCATAATTGGACTGTAAAAATTCGCTTTAGGCTGGAGCTGGCTATAAAATGCAAGGCTTATGAGTGAAATGGTCTTTCTGTCCAATATTAGAAAAAAAGGGTGGTGATTTGGGGAGCAGATTCTCAGCTAAAAGTTAAAGGGACATTGCCTGTTGATATTAGGAGAAGAATTGGCTCTTTAAGATAAAAATGAAATCAAGATGAGATGCTACTAACTTGTTCTCCTTAAAGGGCATGCACTGAATGGAGATCACCTTTTTCAGCTAGAAGGTCCCAGCTCAACACACACTGACACACACACTCACACTCACCATCATCCTTAGTTTGCTCAGTGATTGGTGGAGTGCTGGGAACCCCGTCTCCAATGCGTGTGAATGCCAGCACCTGAATCTCATACACCACATACTTCTGCAGGCCAGTTAGCAGGACAGAAAGGGTGTGGTTCCCCCTGACCACCTGGCTGCTTTGCTGGCTTTCCCCGTCTCTGGCCTTATACAAAATCTGCAGGGGGGAAAAAGTCATAAGAGTCTCTGGGGAAAGAAACAAAGCCCTTCCCCAGCTAGTAACTCCCTTCATAAGACACGAAGCACAGCCACTTGAGCTCTTTAGACATACCCAGGGCCACGCGACCTGCTCCTAACCCGTGCAAAGATAACGACAGGGGTTAAAATACCTTTAGATAAACGGGGCGAGATCTTCGGGAGCAGGGACTGAGACGCGTACCTTGTAGCCAAGGATGAGCCCGTTTTGCTCGGGTTCAGGCACAGCTGCCCAGTTCAGAAGGATCTGCGTGGAGCTCACGGCTTCAGCGGAGACATTCACTGGAGAAGCCGAAGGAACTGCGTATGATCAAAGTAACAGCAATTAAAATCCAAATACACCATTTAGTCATTCATCTGTACTTCTAGAAGCTGAGCCACCATCCGAAATCCAAGGAGATACAGAAAGATAGAGCTAGTGATGTTTTAAAAACAAAGTAAACAAAATATCCCAATATTAATGGAGGCTTTGACGGAAGAGATGAACTTCATTTGTTGGAAGTCCGGAAATGAGGCAGCAATCTCTAAACAGATCTACACCAATCTTGAGGTGTTAAACTGAATTCACAGCTGCTGGAGGTGGACACTCTGAAGGGAACCGGGTGACATATCTGATTGTAAACATCTTCCCCAGGCACATTTCCCCTTTGCTGTTGCCTTGCGATTTCTAGCCCAAACCTTTTCTTCTACTCAGCCTTGTAATGGCATTTGAAGATAATGGTTTTCCGTCAAAGTAGCAATTGTTTTATTTGGCCTGTTAAATATTTTAATGAATTGTATTGTGGAATCATGTTGTTTTCAATAGTATTATAAGCTGCCTTGGAGATCAATCTTTAGTTGAGTGGCTTGCTATCAATCTTTTAGATGAACAAATGAATTAAACACAGCTCCCCAGATGGAGGAGACATCGTCTCATTACCTGAACAGTTCCTATCTACCTTGTACAGGACATTATGCATGCATATCAACCCGTGCAAACACGCAAGGCTTCCCACACCAGTCTGACACTGTTTTTCTTATATGTCCATCTTTGGACTGTCCTTGCGGCCTATTTGGAGGGGAATATTTGGAATTACTTTTTTGGCAAGATATGAAAGCAGTGTAAGACACTGCTATGCCCTATTGTCCGAGATTCAGACTATTAATTCTGGCTCACCGTAGAACTGGTGCAAATCTTCCCCTCCCTGAGGTAGTTATTTCAGAAACAACTACCTAATAGTTCATCTGCTCTCAAGATAGCCCTAAATGTGAGGAGAACTCCAACTACAGTGCTTTATTCATCAGCCAGTCTTAGGAAGCAGCATCACTGGGTATCAACTATCCCACTCCAGAAATTCCACCAGCTCCTGGCACCTTAACATGGCCACCAGATATTTACAGATGTAAGCACAGGTTATAATCAGAGGTTAATGGAGAGTGGATGACTCAGGCATGACTCTTTACCTGAAAATGGCATGGTATGAAGATGCCTGATAGCAACCTGCACCGAAAGTCCATCTCTTCATCAATGTATGAAAAGAGCATTCATGGGGGTTCCAAAATGGCTTATTTGTTGTTGTTGTTCAGTCGTTAAGTCGTGTCCAACTCTTCGTGACCCCATGAACCATATTGCGCCAGGCCTTCCTATCTTTCACTGCCTCCCTGAGTTTGCTCAATTTCATGCTCATTGCTTCAGTGATGCCATCTAGCCATCTCATCCTCTGCTGTCCTCTTCTCCTTTTGCCTTCCATCTTTCCCAGCATCAGGGTCTTTTCCAAAGAGTCCTCTCTTCGCATTAGGTGACCAAAGTATCTGAGCTTGAGCTTCATTATCAATCCTTCCAATGAGCAGTCAGAGTTGATTTCCTTTAAGATTGACTGGTTTGACCTCCTAGCAGTCCAGGGGACTCTTAAGAGTCTTCTCCAGCACCACAGTTCAAAGGCATCAATTCTTCGGCGTTCAGCCTTCTTTATGGTCCAGACGAAAAAGCCCGAAGCTAGATACACAACCACAACAAATCAATCTCTAGGGTTGTTACTAGCTTGCCGGAATTATAGTAAAGTGGGGACCACGAGGAACCTCTGGGGACAGAAAACTCCCCAATCATGGCATTGAAAAGGATAACGCTTTATCTGTAATTTCAGCTAAACACACCTCTTGTGGCAATGGAACACAAAACAGGGTCTTTGGTGACCACTATAGTAGGCTGGCTGGTAGTCTCATATGGAAGATCATGCCTTCAAATGTCCTGAAACTAATAAACATTTTAGGTCAGGCTCAAACTGGTGCAGAGACTACACAGAGAGACTCCAAATTTAGATCAACTTAGTTAAAATAAAAGCAAGAGGCAAGACTGGGAGATCCTGGCTGTTTAAGTGACCAGCTAAGCAAGCTGAGATGTTTTTCACAAGAGAAGTAAGACCAAGACTCTTCATTTTCTACAGAGGTGATTTCATGTCCTAGAACGATATTTGATGAAGGCCACCTCATCTAGTCTAATCCTTTTAAAAAGCCAGCAGCCATCCAATTAAGTCCAGGCCTCAATATCTGCTATGGAAACATAGCCTAAGAATGTCGAATGTTTCAAATAAAAACTTTTGAAAAAAGGAGAAGGAAACAAATGCATCTCTTTTCAATGTGAAGGCTATAATTTAAAGGTCACAATAAAATTACTGTCACTAACCTTCCCACGACAGGGAGAAATCCTACATCTTCTCTCTGAATTGCCTCTCCATTCTTATGCCTCTAAGCACCTTTTAGAGAGGTGTAACGCTATTTGGTTAACACAATTAGATTTTCAGGTTGCCTTAAATGTCTTGGAAGAGATTTTATTTTGTCTGCTGCTTATGCCTTTCTCCAACGTTCCCCTCTCCACATGTACATAGTGATGTCTAGAAGGCACAATTTCTCAAAAGGTTCCCATGTATGTGTCTGAGGAAGAAGGGAAACATAAAGGCTTTTAGAGAAAGGGTGTGGGTGGAGGGCACTTTCCTCTCAACATTAAAGGGCAACCTGCCCAAACCAGGAGAATGTCACTGTGAACCTTGGCAAGGAATTGGCAGAGGGAAACTTGCTTTGATTGTGCTTGTGTGTGTATGAGAATCATGCTTCCAGTTTTCATCCACACCTAAAAGGATGGCTATGCGCTCTAATTCTGGAAATATGAGCTGTCTAAACAAACACCTATGATGATTTTGCAACAACAAGAGCTGTAGTGGAAGATACCTTCATGCTGTCAGTAGGATTCCTGAAACCTTCTGGTCAACCTGTTGTGGGAAGCTGATGCTGCAACGGATGAGCTTTCATTCAAGCACAGCTGATTTTTTTGAAATGGCTCTATAGAGGACACATGGATTGCCAGGGAGCCTCTGGAAAGGCTGAAGACAGTGAAGGCATTTGGGGTGCTAGGTAGGGTGGTGGTAGTATCCCCCCCCCCCAATCAAATACATAGAGGAGAAACTATATTCCATACTTAAGAGTCATGGAATGTTTGTAGAAAGGCTCCAAATAGAGATTCTTCCTCTCTGTCAATCAAACAAGGAAAAATAGCCAATAGCTATTGAGGAGGAAGACGTCGGACCCAAGGGTAGAATAGGACGTGTGGGGTGAGGATAGACATCACCGACAGTTCGTGTCATGTCTTGTTCCTTCTTCATCAGTACCATGCACAACATTTCAGATCTGTCAAAACTTCACCATCTGTCACTTTTAACTCCGTATCTGTATCCTCATATTCCCACAAGGGTATTCACAAGAAATGCGCACACACTCCAACCAGCATCTCTGTAAGGCTCCAGATGATCAAATCACCTCCACAACAATTTCTGCATTACCAATTAGCCAGAATGTCGGAAGAAAATTCTAGTTCCCTCTCTCATCCCCTCTATGCTCCACCCCAGGTTGAATTGTTGTTGTTGTTGTTGTTGTTTTTGGTTCATGTTCTCCTAGGTTTATCTCTCAGAAGAATATACTTATGTTAAAGGAACATAGCTGGCTGCCTTGGATTTATCCATAGATCTTAACAAAGAGAAACTCCTTTATGAATGGCTTCTCAGGGGAGGGGGGGAAAAAAGCAATGCACCAGATTTTGGTGTGAAGAAAGCAATTTGTCATCCAGCCACTGTTGTTGTTCAGTTGTTCAATTGCTTCTGACTCTTCAAGACCCAATGGATGTAATTTTGCCAGGACTGTCTGTCATTAGCTACTTCTTTGAGTTCTTGTAAGCTCACAGTTGTGGCATACTCATGCATATTTTCTCCAAGGGAAGTCTGACCCTTTCATAGATATTTCTTAGAGATAGGATCATTTCATTACTATACAGTGTACGTCCTTCTGAGTTCAGTAGAATCAACTTCTGAGTAAACCTATGTAGGATTGCTGCCAATAATCTCTTCTGAGAGAATCAGATGGCTAAACTACACCCCATCTTCTTACTGTCAAATCCCTTGCTCCTGCTAAACCAGACTAAGCCCTATATTCTACTAAGGCTGGAGTTCAGGTGGCAGTTCTTAAGGGTTTCAGAAAGAGGTAAGCTAGACTTAAAAATAGCTGAAGCTAAGGAACAAACCTGGGAATATGCTACAGAGCTAATGTCCATCCTCTTTGACAACATCCTTTGACCAGCATTACAAATAAAAAAGAGAGTAATTTGCTACAGAAAACCTGTTACCAAAGAAATGATCATACTGACAATATTTAGGACAGCTTTTCCATTCCCACATCTTTCAGGCGTGGTCAAACTGCTGGCTCAATATTGTAGCAGTCAGAGTCTCTGCAATATCTAAGAGGTTCAGCATTGGAGAAAGGCTAACTTTGGGAAATTCATCTCCAAAAGACCAGGTAATGTCTGCTGTTGCTTAGACTATGTATATAAGCCACTTTGGGATGGCTCCATTTTTGACATCTTGTGTGCACACTCTGGAGAAAGGTTTGTCTTGGTTGTCCACATTCTTGGTGATAACACCTGGAATCTAAAGCAGGAGGAGGAATTTAAGATTAGCAACTGCAAGAAGCAGATCAGGCAGAAATGGCCTGATGTCCTTCAGACAGTTTTGGACTGCACTTTTCGGCAGCTTCAGCCAGGCTGACCATGACTTAAGCGTTATAGAAAATATAATCTTACTCTTGAAGAAGACTCTTTACTTCTCCCAGCATGTGACTTCTCTCCAGACACGTTAGGAATAAAAGTGATCAGATTTCCTGCCAGCAAGGCAGCCATCCTAATGTCTCTGGAAGAAACGCTTGGGGAAAGCTGCCTTATTCTAAGGATTAGTTTGTAACACAAACACCCAACAAAGCCGCTGGACTGATGGGGTGGGGTGAGGCAGAATAGTCAGCACTTTTATTTTTAAATATTTATTTATATATCAAATTTGTCACTGCCCATCTCATTCAAAAGTGACTCTGGGCAGTTTACAGAGGAGATAAAATCAATTCAAATACAATACAATACTTCAAAGGTTTATATGCAACTTCCTGACTGACCGAAAGCATCTTAACAGGGGAAACCGCACAACGCAGCAGCCCTTCATTCCTGTCTCAAGGGATGGCACCAGGATGGACTTTTGTTCAGCCTTGCAATCCCACTCTGCAGTACGCTTGGAATAATGCCATTTTTTTTGGCCAAGATGGGGAGAACCAGAGCTCCTTCTTCTCTGGTTGATGAATGAGGCCAGATTTGTTATTCCCCAATCTTAAAGTTCTTAGGAAGAACGGGGCCGTAACATCCTGGTAGGGCTTGGCTTGTTAGCTATACGATTTCTGCACACCTCACTGAAATCTTTGGGAATTATTTTGGAATAAACACGGTTGGAACGGAGGTGTTGGTCCCAGTAAACTCAATGCTGCTCAATCAGATCCACGAAGTACCATTCCAGGGATTATAAAACTGAGCAGTCCATAAATCTGGTGGTGATACTGCTATGTAGCAGTCCCACAGGGTTGTTGCAAAACCCTTGAATGGCTTTGCACGGTGCATCGAAGTGGCAAATTGGGACATCGGCCTCACCTGATACAATCTCAGCCACCTTTGTTCAAGAGCAAGCATCCTGCCAGGCTTTCTTTGGCTTTAATTGATCCCTTCCTCCATCATTAATGAAAATATGCAAATCTGAAGATGCCAAGCATTTTATAACAAAAAGAAAAGCAAACGGAGAACAAAAGCCGAGGCCCATTTTAAGTGATAAATGAAACCCAACCTTAGCCATGCAGCAACGGGAAGGCCTTGTATGATTATGGAGACAAATTGCAAATACAGCCCCTACTCATTGGGCAGGTTAGCGACGATGTGATTTACTCTCACTAGTGAATACTTAATTCCAGAAAGGTCACTGCGCTCAATTATTCACCCACAGTAGAAAGGTAAATTACATTGGATGCATATGGGATGGAGTCGACGAAGAAACCTTGTTAGAAGTTATCTAGATAACAGCTTAATAACTACCTTCTGCCAAAGCTCATGAGCGACCCTGGCTACTTTGCCTTACTGCTATGATGGTGCCTTACTCTTGGCAGCAGACGTTTCAGACCCTGCTTCGCTGAGAACTGCTCTTGCTCAAATCGGACCTCTGGACAAAGCTAGACTGCAGGAATCGAACGGATGCAAAAATGCCTTCAAGGTGCAAATCTTTTCGAGTTCAGCAGAACAATCCAAAGCCAGAGAAAATGTTTTAAAAAGCATTTAGGAGCAAGAGGAACAAGTGATGCTCCTTCCCACCGCTTACCTGACTCCCGTGTACGGCCTCGCACCACCTCGCTCCAGGGCCCTGATCCAATGGCATTGAAGGCCTGGATCTGCAGTTCGTACTCCGTCCACTCCTGCAGGTCCTCGACGGTGAGTTCCATCTCCAGTCGGTCGCCGATGACCTTTGTCAGGGCAGGACACTGCATGTCCGCACACCAGTACTTGATCCTGTAACCGACTGACTCGGGGTTCCCATTGTATTGTGCATCAGGCAGAGGCTGAGCATGGTCAAAACCCAAAAAATGGTCAGTGAGGGTAAGGGTCACTAGGAGGCATACTGCCGATTTAGTTCACTGTATGGTGTGTGTTTTTCTTATAAATGGCCTCAGGCTACCACTTCTCCAAATTAATATGGCAGTAATAGTAATTATACTACTACTATTATGGCTGTGAAATACCAATGAATTCATTTCAGATGCATAAGACCAAAAGGATGTACTAGAGCAGGGTTCCTCAACCTTGGCCACTTGAAGATGTGTAGACTTCAACTCCCAGAATTCCCCAGCCAGCATGGCTGGGTGGGGAATTCTGGGAGTTGAAGTCCACACATCTTCAAGTGGCCAAGGTTGAGGAACACTGTACTAGAGGAAGGTACCAGTAGGGATACAGAAGTTCAAGGTAAAGGGGAGAACCCCAGAAAGAGCTCAATAAAGATGGTGTGAATCTATTCATCACAGAATCCTGCATCTTCTTTTCCAAGAGAGAGAAGAGTGGTATATGGAATGGAATATGCTAGAAAAGGGCACCTCTCCTGGCTCTGCATTACAACATGGCGTCTCAGAGATGCCCTTGCATGCTGTGCTGAGAACTGGTGCCAAGAGGCTGTTTCGTTCTAGCATGAACATGGATGCACCCTTGGAACAGGGGCGTGAAAATGTCCGCATCCAATTCCATTTCAGCAGCAGGGATGTAAAGCAGGTGGGCCTGGAGGGTTCTCCATCCAACACCAACTCTGCTGTTGTGGATACCTTGAGGTTGTTACAGAAGCCATGTCCTGAGCCCAGCAAGTGAGAGGCTTCCAGAACAACAAGTACAGTAGATGTTTGAACTTTCAGAGCTGAATGGCTCTGTAAACTATTAAGAGCGACCCAGATGTGTGGCTCACTTGGGTAGCAACACTATTAATAACACTAATTATACAGTCAGGTGACCCACACCTGTCATTTTTGCCTGCCTCTCTGGCTCCCTGCCAATTAATCCATCTTCCACACTTAGCAAAACATCCCACCTCTTCGACAGGGATCCAAAGAGCTGGTTTTGGCACATACCGGCAGCTGGGGTACCTCTGCTGGGATCTGCAGCTACCTTTTTCCTGAACAACGGGCTCTTGCAGCAGATGCCGAACAAGAGGAGAAATTCATTCCCGTGGTTCATGGGATGCCTTAATGACCTGGAGGATGCACAGGGGCCTGGGACTTGAAAAAGCTTCCCTCCCTGCCAAGGTGAGGATGGTGAGTTTGCTTGGGGAAATTTGGGAGCACGTTTTTTGCATTCTGCAGCAGAACAGGAAGATGGCTTGGAGTGGCAGAGAAGCAGACACTGGAATATTTGAATGAATTTTCATCAGGCAAGGGTGGGTCAGCAGTCAAAGGCACAAGATAAATTCATTTATCAAGGGCCCTGCCATTTATCACCCGCTTCCAGAGTTAATCACTCAGCTCTGTAATCTATCACATAGATATAACCTCCACATTCACTCCTGTTTCTACGTGAAAACCATTCTCTTTACAGTTTAAAACTTTTAGGAAATTGAACTAAAACCAGCTCCACTGGCCAGGAATTCATTTCATTTGCTTTGAAATTGTATTGCCATAAACAAAGAGGCAACATATGGTCGATTCCCATTATGTTGCATTTGAAATTCCTTACTATGCTTTTAGTATTTGGTCTGTTAGTGAATGCATCCTATCTAGGGAGAAGGCCAGAACTGTGGTGCTCAGATTTATGCATGCCAACATGCAGACAGGAAACAGCAGAGAAATTGCAGGTAGGAAAAAGAGCAGAGGGGAAGCAGGTAGAAGCTCTGTTATGACCTAAAGCTGTCATGACCTAGAACCTCTAGCTCTGTTATGACCTAGAACCTAGTAGAGGAGGAAATACAAAGGAAATTGTTATGGATTTGGGAATCATCCAGTAGGACAGGTGTTCCCAACCTCATCACCTTTAGATGTGTAATGGGGACTTTGGCTCCCATTATTCTCAGACATCTCGGGGATTATTGGGGCTGACGTCCCACCCATCTGGAGGACAACTATGTTGGGGAAGACTCTCCTAGGAGAAATAGTTAGGAAGTCATTCTTTCTTCTACATAAGCTAGTTATTGGTAACTTACCACCCAGCGAACCCACAAGCTCGTCTCACTGGCAGTACGCACTGTCACACTCCCTGGTGCCACATCTGGTGGTGCCTGGAGGGTCTGAATGACACGTGAGGGTTGGCTCAATGGGCTTTGCCCAACAATGTTCACCTGTTTCATCCTGAACCTGTTGGGCAGAGAAAGGCACAAACGCACAGATTTGAAAGGCTAGAAATCCAGGTCTACTTGAAAATAGAGCACGTTTTGCCCATCAATGTCAGTTTAAGAAGTGTTTAATTTATTAAAATATACAGCCATAGACCAAACATGCAAAAGTTTAAAAAATACATTACACTTCATTCAATTAAAAAAAGAAAGGAAACTACCTGTTCATGCCTGTACAAGATACACCTAGAGAAAAAATTAAGTCCAGAAACTTCTACTTGACAGAGTTATGGTACACAATTTGGCTACAGGTCTCGCCACTAAACAATAAAAAATAACATCTTGAGTTCAGGACTCTTCAAGATAGTCAAAACAGCTTGCTCTGAATGTGAAAACTGGCCTTGAAACTGCCACGATTCGCTCCAGACTCAATGGTGTGCAGGTGTACCAAGTAACACAATTTGAATTTGAGAGAGTTTGAACTCAAAATATACTGCACACCGCTAAGAAGAATGTAAGAAGAGACTTGCAAGATCAGACCATCAGGCCATCTAATGTAGCATTCTGTGCCAGGCAGTGACCAAGTCGATGCAAAAACTCCCAGTCTTGGACTGGAAGCAAAGCCCCCTCCTTTGTCCCCTTTCATCATCCATTATGGAAAGCTGCTGCCTGTGATTCAGGAGGTAGTAAACAGCCATCAATATTAGTAGCCGCTGCAAGCAAGATCCTTCACGAACCTGTCCAGTTGCCTTTTAAAACCATCCAAATTGGCTGCCACTCGCACAACTGCTGGCAATGAATCCCAGAGTTTAATTAACGCACTGTGTGGAAAAGTCTTTCCGTCAGTCCTGCGAGAAACGTTTTGCTTCAATGGATGACCTTAATTCTAACAATGTGTATGTGAGAGAAAAACGTTCTTCACATCCAATATTTTGAAGGGAGCCATCAACATAGTTTCTCTATCTTGAATCGATCCATTTGATTTGCGTACCCTGGGAAAAAACTACTGTGGGTCCCCTGAAGGAAGTGGTGTCCCAGTGTTGGAGAACAGGCTCCTCCTGGAGATCAGACCGGCCGCCGGGTTGTTAGCTTTGAAAAGTTATTAAAAATGGAGTTGCTTTTGGAGCCCTTACAGAAAATGAGACTATCCCACTGGGTATTTGTGGGGCTGTTCTTCTAGCGATATGTTTTTGTTGTGATTATACACATTCGTTTACATTTTTTAAATTTATTTATCACAGATAATTGTTGAATATTTATTTGTTTATTATTTATTTACAATGTTCATAGCCTGCTCCAGTTGAGGAATCTGGATAGGATACAAGAAAATCATGCGAAGGGAGGGAGGGAGGGATAATATGAACATTGTTATGAAGCCCAATAAAGAAAAATCTCATAGGTGCCCATCACTAAAATGTGAACTAGCTGAACTAGTACTCCTCTGGTTAGTTTATGAGATCCCAATAGGGAGGGACCATCTATAACTCAGGGGCTGGGTGAGACCGTTTCAAAGAACAAGAGCCACTACTGAGAAGACTGTCACCTAGTCCATGTTCTACGTACCTCTCAAGGAGTGGAGTCCCACAACAGGCCCTCTCTTGAGAACCAGGACAAATGGGAAGCTTTAGTTCTATAATGATTATTATTGTTAACCACAGTGGGTCTGATTGATAGTGGTGGTGTGCAAATCTAAAGAAAAATTTGATAAATAAAACATGCTTCTGCTCCAGAATATGGAGCGGTGAATATATCTGTGCGGGTACAGGAAGCTCATAGGTGTGATACACGGGGACCACGAGACAGAACACCTGATTTATAAATATCCAGACTTGGCGAAAAGGCAGCCCCATGTATTCATGCTCATCTCTTTTGCAGAAGTTGTTTCTCTCTTGAGAGCAGTAATTTGGGCAGATGGGCCCTCCAATTCAGGAAAAGGTATTAGCTACAAAAGGCATTAGACTCCAGTGATCAGAAGCAGAGCCATTATAATAGCAAGAGAAAGCTTTTGGTTAAGGTCTTACTGTGTTAAGGTATTATCTGCTCAAACTGTCCTTGCTAAATGCTGGATTTTCTCCCGCTAAAATGTTGGGACTGAAAGAAAGTTGTGCGCTGTATCTTCTTGAATCTCGTTAAGAGAGTGCATTAAGAGAACATGCATTGAGCAAAACAATGCCATTAACTCCCCAAACACTGACAGCACACAAAAGAAAAGAAGGACATTTGACAAAGATGCCATCTAAGGTCAGCAATTGGTGCTTTCTCCTCCTCCTTTCACCAAGGAAGGATGTCTTGTTAACTCCCACCAAGATAATGGAACGGATAAGCCCAGGTTCACCCAGATGTTGTATCTTTTTCAATCATTGTATGAACACTCATACAATGATTCCAGGAGACTCAAAGGAGTGAAAACTTGACAAATGAAATTCAGTCGGGAGAGCTATCTACAACGGCATAACAGATGAATGCAGGGCAGGTATTTCCAAGCTAGCCTTGCCAACAGCCTCCAATGCATTTCTTCACCAAACAGTTGTACCTAGAACGCTGCCAGCTTTTTTTTTACGGGCCCTGCTCCTGCGCCACAAACTCAGACACAGATACAGAGCAGAGAGCAGGTGGCACATCCATCAGCACAGAGATCAATGGAAAATTTCATGTGCTTCCTTTCTCTGGAGTCAGTGGGCCTGAGGAATATTGGTAAATGCTGGCCTGTTGAGATTTCAGACAGAGATTTATTCTTAAAAGAAAAGAGAGAGGGTATGTTTTTCCATCTTTTTTTACTCTGAAAAAAGTAATGTGGCCCCTTGGGTGCCACAATCGTGCAGCTGCAATCTCAACTTTTCAAGTCTCAAATGGATGGGTAAATCTAGTTTAATGAAAGCACAGAATTGCCCCAAAGTCACAAGAATGCCTTTGTATGATCATATCAAAATAATTATGTACATTCGGAATTGAATGAATCTACATGCATTCTGTCACACTACTGGCCAAAGTACGTTGAGAATCCAAAACAATTGATTCCAATTTACAGTTTTCTATTGTGCATGTTTTCCTCTTACTACCTCTCTTAGTCCTTGTGACTTTGGTGGAAAGATTTACATTACAACAGGAGAATAAATAGCAAAATCGAGTCTTTACGATTTTGTAACGTACTGTAAGATTTACATTACAACAGAAGAATAAAATAGCAAAATCTATTTTGCTCCTGCTCCTGTTCTGAATCTGGTCACTTTGATCATAAAGCAGTTGCAAAGAATGATTTCTGTTTCAAATTCAAACATGCATATTTTAAAACAGCAACACTGCCCACCCTCATTTTTATTCCTAATTCTTTGAGATAATTTGTTTAAAATGTCTTGTCAAAAAGATGATAGATGATACTTGGAAATAAGTATGAACGTGGGGAGAAATTTCATTGCGTTTGCCAGCATTTTACTGAGAATTTTTAAAAAAGCTTAATTTTATGTTATGGCTTAACTTTTTGGGATCAGAAGCAATAAAAGAATCTATGGCACTTTAGACAGTCATTTGCATGAAAATGGGAAGAGAGACTTCTTACATGGTGCCACAACCTGGCTATTTTTGGTACAGCATCTAATATAAATTATTCTTTTTTTGAGTTTTTTTTAACATCAATGTCTTTTTTTCATTAAAAGTATGCCAGCTGGTCATTCAAGAACCATGGCATAAAAGGAGAAGTCTATGATTTGGTGCATTTTAGATATATCTGGACTACCTGTCCAAAATCCCCAGTGAATAAAGCATTATAAATTGTTCAGTGAACAAACATTTGTTCTTCATAAAAAGTTACAGCTCCAATCCCAGTCTCCAAAAGTCAGGAAAGACCTTTGCCAGAAATCCTAGGAAGTGGTCCCAGCAGGTAGGATAGGGCAGGGCAGAATGGCAACATCTTCTGAACAGAAGACAACCTCTCACTGATAACCTAAACTTCTCATGACCTTCTGACCATTTTTAACACTGTTATTTGGGTTTTGACTTGGTATAGTGAGGTTCCCTCCCAGTCAGTCTTGCAAAGCTACTGTATCATGTACCCCAGGGCCACGTCTGGGTTTAATTCTGCAACCTCTTTTGAGTTTAGCTAAACACAATGGAAGTAAGGAGGCAGAGGGGAAACAGGAGGAAATAACGCTATTGACTCAACTTACAAAAAGAAACCACTGCAATCTAAAGGAGCAATTGCTGTGCTGTTTTACCTGCAAATAAACCAAAATCAATTAAATCAGGGCAGCAAACTCTCAGCATCAGGAAGAGTGAACATATTCAGCAACACCGTTTAGCAGGGCACTTTACACCTTGCTCTCTTCCCTAGATTAATTAATTTACTCTGCAGAAAATGACAGTGAAAATACATCAAGTAGGGTGGTTTCAGGGCAGACTCTTTTGAGGTGCAAATTTAAGCTCTTTGGAGTGTGCATTTTCCACCACCATCCCTCCCACCAGCTGTTTGTGAACACTAATGCTGTTCCGTGCTGCCAGCTATGTGCCCGTAGATACAAGCAATGAATTACCAGCTGTTTTTACCTGTAATGAGTGTAAGGTGTGAGGTTTGGGATCTCCAACAACTGAGCATTCGACTCTTTCTCCAGTTCACACAAAGTTATCCATTCTTCTTCCTCTCCTATTACCCCAACCTAGGGAAAAGAGAAAAGGCTATTTTATACATTTGGGTAACCAGAAACTCAAGGCGCATTCATTCATTTATGCCTTTTTTTAGGTTCTTCCACAATGTTTTTTCAGCTCCCAAACCAACCTACAGCCCTGGCATCCCCTGGTAGTGTCCCATCTAAGTACTATTCTAGCCCCACCTGGCTTAGCTTCCAAACCCACCCAGCCAGGACCTGCTGCTCTATTCCTGATAAAACCCAGTTTTCCACTCTGGAGACTCCCCCTTGTCTCATCTTAAAATGCAAACTAAAACAGACACGGCAAAAAGAGCAACCATGTTTTCTTCCCACCTGCTTTTTTGTGTGTTTGTTATAGTCAGACTTTACCAAGCACGGCAATAGATAATCAACTCTCCAGAAACTGAGTCTTCAATACCAGCAGAAACTTCACAGTCTTAATACAGCTAGATAAATTGCTTTATTACAGACAAGATAGAAGCTGTACATGCAGAGATATGTCTACTGTAGAACATAGGAATCAAACTCTCTCTCTCCCCCTCTCTCTCTCTCTCTCCCTCTCTCTCTCTCCCTCCCTCCCTCCCTCCCTCTCTCTCCCTCTCTCTCTCTCTTTCAGCCCCACAATTTAAATCCTCAATCAAGACTTTGGGCCATTCTTTTCCCAGCCTTGAGAATTGGAGACACGTGTTCCATGTTGACATAACCGTTCTGTCTAGCCTGAGATTTGTTGATTCCTGCCCTGCTGGCTTTAGCCTTGCACTTGCTAACCACTATGCTTGATGAAGAGTTCTTAGAAACATTAAATCTTGGGACTCGAGTGAAGCTTCATTTGCCCCAATAAAAATATTGCCTCTATTGATTTTAATTATTGTTTTCCTCACAGCTAACCTGGTTGAGTCTGATTTCTGATGAATCATGTATTTTATTTTTCTTTACCGCCATCTCCTCTTCTCACTATTATTTCCTTATGACAAATTATAGACGTCTTGGGCAGGGATCCGTTCTGTATTTTACTAACTGCCATGCTCACTGCTGATGCCATATAAACAAACTCAGCAGCGGTAACATCCATGCTAGAGCAAATTATTTCTGAACTATTTGCCGTTCCATTTTAGTGAGGAGTAAATACTGCCGCCTATTTCTTGGTTCTTGGCTGTGATGAAAAGCTTCTGAATTCTATCATTTCACCAGCTTTTCAGTGACATGTTTTCCAGGTGGCCAATTAGCAGTAATAATTAAACTGCAAGAACAAATACTAAAAAAAAAAAAAAAAAAAAGATAGCAGCAACACATGAAAAAAGAACAGCAAGGAAAACAGCCTAATTTAACTAACCCTCAGGGGTTGGGCAACCAAAGTTAGCTCCTGGAAGAGATTGTCATGGGGCAAGCATTGCAAATGCTCCTTATTTTGCCAGTGATTTTGCCCAAGAAAGCATCACTTGTTTAACACTCTGTTCGTGAGCTATCAGCCTAGAGAAATTGTCGCAAAGTCCCCCAACAGTTGTATAAGCAGGGTAAATGAAGGGCAAACAGCAGGTATGGATCTGAGGATGAGATCGTAACGAAATTGATTCCATAGGTTGACCAAAGAAGAGCTACAGGGAGCTTCCTTCTAGCTCCCAGAAGCGATACTTTTAAAAGTCTAGCAACTAGTATCTCAGTTTGATTTTATCTTCCTCCTTCCCAAAGCCTGGAATTAGAGGAATTAGAAGGATAAGACTAGGGAGGGCACAACTGTTTGCCTTTAGGAGAAAATTCTTACAGGCTTCTAATCAAAGCACTAAGCCATGATTTCATGAACCACAGCATTCTGAACAAACCAGAATCTGTTGACTTTACCCATTGCATTAAGTCACATTGTCACAATTGAATGCAATTTCTGAACCCAGTCTCTGTGTGGGTGTTTCAGCAAACACTCCGATTGTTGCTGATTGGGATTTTAGATCTTGTGTTTCTTCTTCTTCTTTATTATTGTGAGCCGCCCAGATCCCCTGTTGGGGGAGATGGGCGGCATACAAGCTTGAAAAATAAATAAATAAATACATAAATAAATCTAAGTTGGGGGTCCTCTTTTGCAGTTCTTTGAGCGAAGCAGCATGTTCTAGGATTTCCCCAAAAACATGTTTGGGTACCAAGATTTGGACTGGAATAAAAAGAAAAGAAGAAAAGAACTTTAGGTCTCCCTGCTGGCTAAGCAGTCTGGAGACTTTGCAGTGCTTGGTATTAATTATCCCCAATAAGTGGCCATCGGCCAGGTCAGCAGATTATGCCCAAACAGATGTGCCAGCAGGGCCAGAATGCAGAGTTGATGGTTCTGGGAGGGAGAAGAGGCGCCAAGAAAGCCAGGAAGTTTGAAACAGCATGGAGGAGACAGCGGGCTGTGAAAGCACAGAAAGAAACATAATCACTGCCTACATCTTGAGAGCAACAAGACTGTGAATAAGTCACATAGCTCTATCTTTACCAACAAAGAAGACTTTTTCTTCATATTCATTAAACACCATTTATCTTTATCCCTAGAAAATCCAGAAAGTTCCTCAATCTGAATCGCCCACGTTTTGCGACCAGCTGCCTTCCAGATGTAAGGAACAGACCTCCCACATGGTTATTAGTTATTTGATGCACAAAGACGGCATTGAACAACACCAGGAGGGTTGGTCCTGAATTTAAACCCCCACTCAATCCCAAACTCAACTTGACGTTTGGGTTCCTGTGGCTTCACTCCTTCAAACTAACCACACAAAGTTGCCAGGAGGAGGAAGAAATGCAAGGGAGGGAGAACTCTGCATGCTGCTCTAAACTCCTTGAAAGACGGGCAGGACACAAATGTAATATTGTAAATATAAATTAAATTTGCATCAATGTACCAAAAGAATAGCAAAAGAATTTAGAGTCTTCAGTGGGGAGACCACAGACAGGAAAAATCAAAGGAACTGGAACTGCGGTAACAATCTGAATGTTATCTTTGTTCAAATGTTGTCCTTCTGGAGCAACAAATGGAACTGCTTTGGCAAGCACCGAGAAGGGATGTCCCAAGTGAGCGTTCAAACCAGAATGCAGGTTTTTGTAATTAGAGAAGATTATTGGTATGGTCTCGAAGGGAACAGCTGACTCAGGACATGTCTGGAATGTGGAAAGATTCCTCCTTGAAAAACCAGCTGGATGACAGGTGGCGAGCTACCTGCCTTGGGGCTCAAGAGGCTGTAGATAGAATGACTGTGATCTGGGGACAATCATTATGTCTAGTGCACCTGGAAATTTCAGAAAGCTGTGCAACAGTAGTGACAAAGGCAGCCGAGCACATCGCCTTCTCTCAATAGAAATGCCTGGCAAGCATCCGGAGTTGAGCTAAATTAGTTGGCCACCAGGAAAAGGAACACACAACTCACCACCTGAAACGCAAACACACGCACAGAGAGTGAGAACAGAATAGAGAAAGCTTTTCCTCCAGCCTGGCAGAAGCCTAAATCTCTATTTATGATGTGCTCCACCTGCAAGGGTATCATTCTTGTGTCAAAAGGAACAAAAGTGCTGTTGATGTTCTCCTTAGATATCATTCAATTGCCAGTGCTGTTGGCCTCTCTGGATCTATGAGGTGAGCTACAATATGAGAGGAGGCATCTAGATACCTGGAGGAGGATTCAATAATTTCTGGGCATAGCCACAGAAACAAACCCAGGAAAATTGGAAGGAATACAGGAAGCTGTTAGACCATTGGTGATCTAGTGCAGTGTCATCTGCACGGAGGTGGTCTCTGAATAGTTTAAGAAAAAAACTGAGCTTTCAATGTGATGCTGTCATAAATTATCCAATGCATCAACCTGGAAAAAAATCATTTAATCATTTCTAATAGTTCTCAGCTGAGGGTGACATGAATTCATTTCCAATGCAGCAAAGAAAAAGTAGGAAAATACTGGATGGAAGATTTGATCTGATCATTTCTGTTTTAAGGAAATATTCCATTCGTATTTGGGGCCTTGTGATCTCAGCACTCCCTGGAGGAGAGTCCTGCTGAAGGGCCATTCAGTAAGTGAAGTTTGTTCTTGGCAAAATCACTGTATCCAAGAAGACTTAATCTGGAACATGAGCATTTCTTTCTTCACCTCAGTAACAAAAGTTGTACACAGAGATCTTTCTAAAAATCAGTGAGAAGTTGCATACATATTCTCTCCATGAAAAGCTATCAAGACACTTCTTTTACACCAGATGTGCAAAACCTCCCTTGAATGTGGAATAATTGTACTCACAATTCAGAAAATTGACCTTGAGAAATTCAACTTCCCTACCTGGACCTGCACTGGTAAAATGTTCATAACACTTTCACAAGGACATGGTAAATGTCTAAGCAAACACCCTAATATATTCTTTTCAGCCTGCTTGACTTATGAGCAGTATTTCCGATTTGTCTTGATCATCAATTCTTGGATGATGATGGGACGGAAAGAGATAAAGCATAAAATCAAGGGAAGCAGGAGGAGAGTGAGGAGTTACTTCTATGGTGGCTAATGAGAAAGAGAGCACAACCCCCACTCTCAGTTTTTCATTTGCTGTGGGAACAAAGTCTTTAAAGTACACACTGTTTTCTTGGGCAAACAACATAGTATAAGTTGAAGGTACTAATTGCCTATTCATTGCTACCTTTGCGTAGGTTCCAGTCCTAGTATATATTGCAACTCGAAATAAGCCCCCTTGGACATGAACAGAGTCTCAGTCTTAATACCGAAAGGAGACCAATGTTGCTCTCTTAATAAAGATCAAGTCAACAGAAGGTATGAGCTTCTGGAAGTCTTAACTGAAACTTGGGATAGATGATACTATGATACCACAGGTGCTGTAGAAATGAGCTTTATAATTTTGTAATTGCTATCAAGCACCTTGAACAATCTGGTTTTGTTATGTGGAGAATAATCACTGGAAACTAACAGAAAGAATAATTTCCACCCAATATCATTAAATCTTAGTGCAAAGAATTAGATTCACCTCTCTTCTTCTCCCAAGAAAAATGATACATGGGACTCTACATGGGGCTACCCTTGAAGAGTATCTGGAACCTTCAGCTGGTGCAAAATGCAGTGGCACAGGCAGTTATGTGTGCCCCTTGATCAGTGCACATTACACCTCTGCTACACGAGCAGCACTGATTGCCAGTTGGCTTCCAGGTCAAATTCAAGGTGCTGATTATAACCTTTAAAGCCATGCATGGCATGGGACTGGGATATTTGAGGAGCTGCCTTTCCTGGTTACATCTGCCATCCCATCAGGTCCAGCAGGAGAAGCATGTTGCCGGTCCCATTGGCCAGGGAATGTTGTCGGATGGGACCTAGGAAGAAAGCCTTTTCTGCTGTAGGCCCCCCCCACCATGGAACATCACTCCCCCAAGGTGAGGTTAGCTCCAACCACTTCTGGAAGGCCCTTAAAACATGGTTTTGTCAACTAGCTTGGGGGATCCCATGGTAGAGTGGAGCCTATTAGGGGGTTTTATGACAGTTAATGGAATGCACTGCACTCTGTGTGTTTTTCCACCATTTTGTTTTTTAATTTGTTTTTATCTTGTTTTTATTTTGATTTAAATTGGTTGTTTTAATGGTTTTTATATATTCTTGATTATTATGTATGCTGCCCAGAGCCGCTACGTGAGATGGGTGGCTACACAAATGGGATTAAACAAATAAATAATATTAAAAAATTAAGTTATTGGTGGGAATATTTCCTGATTGGTAAATGGTTATCAGATAGTAGTCACTTTCAACGGGACCACAACGTTTCTATGTTCTATAACAGTTCAGGCTATGTCAATGTTTTCATTACAGAGGTTTATAACTCAACCATTTGAAATTAGGTGCATGGCTATCAGGCTAGACACCATTGTTTTTCCTTTTACACAAGAGCCCTTAAGTTGATTCAGCTGGTTTTGATTTAAAGATCAGCAAAAGCATAAAATTGTCCGAATCCCAGGCTCTTTATTTACCAAGCTCTAAAGTGAGAATGACATCAAGAGGCCCACTTTATACAATGGATGAATCTTAATGGCTTTGTTGACGCTGAACATCCAACTTAATCCACTGAAACTTATTGAGAAGTTTGTTCATAAATTCTTAACTGTGCATTAGGTACTTGTGCGGCTAACAGGCTGGTCATATTTCACTGCCTTCTCCAATGTATTGATAGTATGTAGTATTTGTTGAACATCTTAAAAGTCTTGGTGCTGGACAGGACCAATCCATGGGCCTTGCCTTAGGAAGTGCATAGGCATAAGCAATAAAACCAGAGAGGATAAAAAAAAGGAAATGCCAAAATAACTATAAAAAGATAAGCCAAATCTGAGCAGGAGGCTGGCCACCAAAAATAAGTACAAGGAATTTGCCTGCTCTCCAAAACAAAATGTACCTCTAACTTAGCCTTCCTCAACCTGAAGTTTGGGTGTTAGGTATAAAATACACCAGATTAGTATTGCTCTGGCATCACAAAACATTTCACAGAAATTTGGAATTTCAGTGCCAAATCGTAAAGTGAATTTTGGGAATTATTTGGAAGAGATTTTGAGAAGGATTACTTCAAGTTTTGTTATGCACAGATCTCTATCCATCTCTGTGTGTACATATATTACATACATACACACATATAAAATCTTATCATGTATAATTTTAAAGAGATACTTGTCTTTTTACATCCAGCTTTTCATTATTCTGCTCAGTTCATACATGCAGTTTGAGGGGAAATGAAAAATTAGTACTAATACATTTTAATAAATCTTTTAAGAAGCATGTCATGTGGATCTTCTGTAAATGAGGATGATGGCATTATAAGGTTGAAAATATCTTGACCTGCATGAGATAAGGCACATATAACTTCATTCTCCTTTCACATAAAGTGGAATAAAAAAGACTGAACCAACTGATATTTAAAAAATAATCAAAGATTTGGAGAACCTAGTAGTTTTCATACATGAAAAAATGAGATATGGAAAAAATAAGATAATAGGAAAAATTTATGAGCGTTCAAAAAAGAGCAAAGCTAGGAAAAAAGAATGGAAGGTAATAGAAAGACATCTAGTCCCCTCTAAACTAAGATTACACTGGAGTATTTTTTTTTAATGAGCAGGCCCTTCCCAGAAAGGCTTGGAAGGTAAACAGGAATTCCATCTTAATATGCTTGAGTCGGCCCTATTTATTTTATTAGATCTGCAATGAGAACTCTGCAGTGGAATGGGCTACACGTTACCCACTTTTTTTTTCTGTCCAGAGTCTAGAGCAATCTCAGTGTTCTTCAGGGGTCTCAGACTCATAATTTTCAGCCAACATGGCTTAGTCTATTGCAATATTTCTTATATTTGTAAATTGATTTGTTTGATAAACAGCATTGTTATTTTGATGAACTACATGGACTTTGATGGCATCTGTAGGCATCAACAGCCCAGTTTTGACCAGTGACCTTGAGTTGTACTTTTGATTGGTGATGTAGCTTTGGGAAGAGCTCTATTTATTTAGTTTATTCTGAAAAGGGAGGGGCAACAACTAATGAGAAGGATGCTTGTAAACAAACACAGTTTGTACTCAGAACTACCCTAGTTAGACTTAAATGAGAGAAGCTTTCTCCACAATCTACCAGCAATAATACTGCTCCCCACCCCTTAACAATAACTCATTATAACACCAAACTAGAAAATGATTCTGTAGATGGCTTTGATTTCAAGATTCATATTTTGGCCATATGCCTAGAAAACCTGTTAATAAATTACAGCTGCAATTCTTTACGCATTTACCAGGGAGTAATACCCTTAGAGTTCAACAGACCTTCCTTCTGAGCTGACAGGAACATGATGTTTCACTGGCCAAATTTCCTACTACCTCTATGACTTGACGGAGACAGAAGCAAAGTCCTGCAGGTTTCAATTTACGTGCTGGAGAGTGGTAAAGCCTGCCCTTTAGTGCCTCATTGAGAACCTTGAATCCTGGTTGTTATCCAAGTTATCCTCTACAAGCCATCTGTCATCCCAAAAGTGATGGAGTTCATTTAGTGTTGATGAAAAGGCTGCTTAGCAAAGTCAAAAAGTATTTTTGCACCTTCTGTTTCAAGTTAGGAGGTGGGGGGAGGACAGAAGCAACCATTCAGAGCCAGGCCTAATGCACAATGCTATTTCAAGGATGCTGAAGGAGGAAACTCATCCTGCAAAGGCAGTCTTAATTATGATTGGGAACAGACTAGGTTTCCATTAGAGAAAACTAAGCAACAGGCACCCTGGTTAATGAGCATCTTCCAGCTGGCACGTTTGGCTCACTGAGAATTGGCTTTAAGAATAATTCTTACTTTATTGGCTTTAAGAATAATTCTTACTTTAATTTGAGCCCTACTCACATAGGGCTATGGAAGTTCACATGCACGAGCCTACTGGTAAATGGATCTCTTTCCTTTGCTTTCTTGCAGATTTGCACTGCTCTTTTTAACCTGAGCATATTCAGAGGAATTGCAGCATGTGCTCCATGCCACAGGGTTAAGGGTCTGGCCCCTTATTTCAGCCCACTCTCTCTGTCAGCCTTCCTCAGCCCTTGTGTTCTCCAGACAGATGGATTTCTGCTCTCCAGTTTTCCCTAGCCAATACAGCTATTGCTGAGAATTCCGGGAGTTGAATCACACAACTGGAAGACACAGAGTTTGGGGAAGGCTATCCTGTTTTATAGTAATATCATTTTGTGACTTCAAGTCAGCCTTGATGCCTGGCAACTGCCTGGAGAAGTCCTGGCAGTTTTCTTGGCAATGTTTTCAGAAGTGACTTGCTATTGCTTTCTTCCTAGGGCTGAGAGAAAAGAACTGCTCCAAAGTCATTTCTAAAATTTATTACCCATCTTTCATTACTAAAAACAGACCCCAAATTCAGGTTTGTATATTGACAAAATAATGTACCATGAGAAAAATATTAAATTTTGTTTTTCATTTTTCTATGAATGTTTAGGAGAACTTTTAGATATTGAAATTCTTGGTGGACCCAGAAGGTCCTAGACCTGGTGAAATAAAATGTAAGAAGAGCCTCATCAAGACTGGGGGATTAGACCATTCTAAATGCATAGAAACGTGGATCTACTATTTTACTGATTGCAGCTTCTGAGGATTTTAAGGGGAAGGAGCCAAATTTGATACGTGGCTACTACTCATCAGTGATCAACCATCGTTTCTGAAGGGCATATTCCACTCCTATTCCCCCAAAATCCCACTAGATTTTGGTGTTCTCGCATGAAAGTTTCATTAGACGGCTAACATTTGGGAGATTTTACCAATGCTTATTTTTAATTGTATTTGAAATGAAGGGGGAGGTTTGGGATACCAATCAAACCTGTTTTCCAAGCTTTAGAAGCCTGTGCATATTGTACCCATAAATCTATATCAGACTACAAAATGCGAACAATCCCGGGGAGAGTTATATTTTTAAGAATGGTGGTGCCTCTGGATCACGGCAGAAGCATTTTCATTCATTCTTTACATTGCAGGACACTGAATACATTTTCATTTTACATTTCGAAAATTCTATTTTTATTAGCTAAACAAACAACCCTACCGAAAACTGTTATGACAGTTAGAACAAAACTCTTCTTCTTGTTGGAAAAAAACACCCACCCAGATGCCAATTTTGATCCCGTCTAATGAAGCATAATAAAAGCTTTCAATCTGTGACCCACAGGCAATTTCCAAGGATATTGCAGACATAACCATTCAGAATGACAAAGGGGAAATCCAACTCCAAAACGGAGGCCTTGCAAAGTACAATCGGAGATGCGAAACAAAGAGCTTGAGAACTGAAGCTGTAACACGCCAGAGGCAGCTGCTGAAGTGAGATTGGGTTGCACTATCAAGAATATCAGTTTCAGTCATTCAGGCAAGGGTTGGAGGGTTTTTTTTTACAGGGTCTTCAGTTGCTACCCCAATCCATTGCTCTGTAAGAGTGACTAATCTTAACATCAAAGTATCCTATGCAGATGTTTATGGCAGATTCCAAACCAATGCTATTGCAAGCAATATGATAATATAAACAAGAAGAACAAAAATCAGAAAGGAGGATCAGGATGTCACTTGGTAACTGTTATGGTGCTGCTCCCCAACACAAAGAAATGACAGCTAAGGCCAAAAGTCAAAGACTGTATTTGAGGGGTTACAGTGAGCTGAAAGGCTTTGAACTACAGAAGGGAAAGCAAAAGGCATAGCTGAGAGGGAGAAGTTGCAGCTAGAATAGGAGGAGAGTTCAGTCAAGAGAGAGACAGACAATTGCTCCCAGAGGATTTAATGTTGAGCCGCTCAACAAAGCAAGTACAATTATTTAAAATGAGCCTGACATCAAATTGACTCTTGGCCTTGGATGTTTCATTAGAACATTGTGCTCAAGTATTTTATGGCAGATTTCTTGCATTCTTCCCTGGTTTTTTTTCAAATCTTGAATCACACACAGAAAGGGGACAGAGAAAATGTGTGGGTGTCAAGCCTTGAGAAGAACACCTCACTTAGTGGACACTTGGATGTGTGTTGAGTCTCCCCTCTGAAAGTTGAGGAACCAAATGACGTTGGAGGCCTGCTCTTTCCAAAGCTTAGGTACATCCAAATTTGTGGGGGAGGGGACAGATAGGCTGAATGGGTTGGGGAAGGCCCTCCAAACATTTGGTTAAGCATCCTCCTTCCTATTGCTTAGAGTGGGAAGGATTTCCACCCAACCACTCACCCCAAAATTACTCACCTCAAAACCAAGCAAAAACAGAAAACGCTGTTCATGCTGTTACTTCCTGTACTCATCTTGCAGGAAATCTCCAAGAATGCTCTGACCAACCAAGAAATTAACTGTATACTACGGAGTTGTTGTCTTTCCTTTTATGCATGGACATCTCTTTTTTACGTTGGGAATCTATCAACGGTTGGCTGAGGTAGGATCTGCGAGTCTGGTTAGAAAGAGGTTCCTCAGCTGTTCTCTGAACTACGCATTATTAGCTAAACCGGGGACAAGGGTGCTTAGCTCCAAGGATGGAGTGTGTGAGAGAGAAAAAGAGAGAGAGAGAGAGAACACGAGAGAGACAGGAGGGAAGGAAAGGAAAGGAAAGGGCAGCCTGGTTACCACATGAATGGTCTGCACGTAACACGGCAGAACAGCCAGCAGAAGCTGGTCGCAAGACTCAATATTTAATCTTAGAAGTACCCATGGATGCTATTTACAGGGATCTGCAGGTGGGAAGGAAGGAGCTCAATTTGCCTGACAGAAGGAAATAGGAATGGCTCTTTTCTGGAGAAAGGAATGATAGAAACAAAGAGGGACGTTTTTGAGACTGGAGAACGAAGAGTTTTTCTCAAAGTCCTGAGAGTTTTCATATCTTGCCTATCTGGCTAGTGTTAACAACCTAGTCAGGCACATAATGATTGGAAGCATATTGTAAAAGGCAAATCATCTAGCCCGGCTCTTCAGGTCCCATAATTTAATCCCCCTGACATTCTGTTTAGCATAGAAACTCCCATAACAGAATCTAAATTCAGATTCCTCCACTGAGGAGGAGATAAATACCTAAGCCATTTGGATTTTGAATGAGGGCCCCGTGCAGTTTACACAGTGGTGACTTTCTCCTGAAGACACCCAAAGAGCTGCTGAACCTGGAGATTCTCTCACTTTTCCTCTTTTGGGCAGATATTAAAGGCACAGATTTATTGGGAAATGGGATCTTTTCTTCAGATGTAAGCCTATACTCTGATTTCTCTTGAGACTGTATAAATCTTTCACAAGCTTGTAGGGAGGGCCCGTTTTCAAGATCAAACATGGTACAATATGCTGCCCTTTTTAGCACTTGAAGACCTAATTAATCACAGCACGGCAACTTTGGAGATGATGATTTCCACCTTCTTGCATTACGGAGAGCCATCCCTGAGAAAACCCAACTCCGGGTCTCTGCAGTTTTCTAACAAGCAACTTAAATCAAGCCAAAGAGAAAAGTAAATCTGGAAAGAAAGATGGGCATGGATGGAGGAGCTAAACCAACACTTGACGCATATGCTTTCCTTTACCTGTCCCATGAACTCAGAGGGTAGAACTTTCTTTTCTAAACTGAAAGACATACGTGGGCAAAGAACCTCAGGCTCCATTGGAGAGCTGACCATTTTCTGTGTGATCCTACTAACACACATAAGGTTAAAAGTGCCTTGCGATGCAAAACATCTGGAGGGCACTGGGTTCACCTCCTTCTGGCATAAGCTTTCATGGGTTACACAGAGATGGGTGAAGTGTTAACCATTTGCTGGCAGGCACACATGAGTGGAATAAAAAATTGTCTGCCAGTGGGGTAACATTAAAAAAAAGGCAAAGGATAACTACAAGTCCAGAGAGGCTTAAAAAGAAGCAGGCTTGAGAGGATGGCATTTACTCCTGTTGGAATGAATGTATTACACGCTAAAACTCCAAAACACAACCCCAAAACATTATTAAACTAATAAAAAATGTGAACCGTATAGCAGTTGGGTAAGCTTCATAAAATCAAACGTACGTTGGTTACGAATATGTGTCTTTGCAGTCCATTTTAGCGGATGCATTTCAACAGGCATTCTCCCTTGATAATGGCCACTGAAGTGATCACAAAGAATGGAGAGTATCTGTGTCCCACATCACAATGGGATTGAAAGGTAACCATTAACATCTTGAGTTTAGACCAGAAATGGATACACAAGGAGCATTATTATACAGAAGTGGTACTCTACTGTAAGAGGGAAATGGCAGGTAAAGAAAACAGGTGCCTAGTCAAGAATACAGAAAGTTTCTGTGATAAAATGTTCATTAACTTCATTAATCTCTTTCTTTAAAAGATTTCTACAGCCACCAAACTCACATAATCACAACTCCAGTTGGCATACATCAAATAAATCCCCAAACCAATACAGTATGGCAAATTAAAAAAAAATACATCAACAAAAAATGGAACGCATAAACACTTCAAACAACACACAGCTGGCGCTCTTCCCAAAAGGGAAAACATACACATCAGATTATTTCTAATTTTAATGAAAACATCATTTGTAGGTGGAAAGCTTTGACCCTCCTACATACACATGTGAAAGAAGCATCCATGGAACAATAGAAAGAATTTGACACTCTCTTGTTTTTAGAAATCTATCTCTTAGCAAACTGTGCTTCCCTACTTTGCAACTGAAGCCAATTACAAATTAATTTGATTAATTTGAGCTGCTTAACTGATGAGGATAGTTACAAATGGACACATCAATGTTTTGCATACCTGGCCCTCCACTATCCATTTAGAGACAGAGGTTTTTCCATCATATCCAGGCCGGAACTGAAGGGTTGCAGATCGAGGACTAATGTTTGAGATGACCAAATTGGAAGGTGCACCAGGAAGTTCTGCAGAAGTCAACAGGTCAAATAAAAAGATGGAAAGATCAAGAACTCAGAGCAGAAGAATAAATACACTGCTCAGTATTTGGAGTGTTCGCTCCACTTTACAGTACAGAACTGAAGACAAGGCTATAAGCAGAGCTCTGAGAATCCATCCATTTTCCAAAAGAGTGATCCACCACTAGCCTCTAGGAAGCTTACAAGTACACTGCCCCCGCCCCCCCAGCATATTGCCTCTCAACTAGAAAGCTGCACAATTATTTCCCAGATGGTTTTGTAAACCAAAATGATTTACTATGGATACAGAAAGGCGTTTCGTATCTTAGCAAGCCAGCACCTCCACCTAGGTGATCCTTAGTCAGGAACTGAATTGCCCCAAAAGCTTTTTCTTAAAGTGTAATTTCAAAGGTCATGCTAAATAATTAATCCATGATGCTGGAGTCCTGCTCTTTGTACGCATGAGCAAGGCTCAGAAGCTGTCCTGAGATGAAGGAGCCCAGTGTAGTAGGAGCCTTAAGCTGGGTGGCCTTTCATGCATCTGCATGGGGCAGAAGGAGGGTGGAATAGGCCAGCCTTGTCTACCTTTTTTCTCTCTCATCCAGCTTGCTAGATTCCTAGCCTTTGTTCCTGTTGACATTTCTACAGATGTAGATGCCAGCGTAAGTCCCAGAATTAGCTGCTTTCTCTTTAATCTCTCTTTAAAGTCAGTGGGAAAAGAGGCTTCCATTAACCTTGAAAAGTCCCCAGTTCTTGCATGTTGGGACAGTCCATCAGCTGCAACTTCTTCATATCAGCATCGCACAATACCCAACCACCCTATTTTCATTTTTGTTTTCCTAAGTAGCCCTTGTGATCCTGAACAATCCCTGGACATTAAGCTAAATTAAATGCAATGCTGGCATTTCTTGGGCCTCTCCAAATGCTGCTTTACTAACCTGGGGGAACTCCTGATGAGATGGTAGATGAAGTGACCGAGCCGGTTCCCTTTGCTGTCATTGCTGCTACTTCAATTGTGTAGGTGGTAAGAGATGACAAGCCTGTAATTTTGTACTCAAGGGTTGTGTTAGCAAGAGTGCGAGCCAGACGAGATTCATTCCTGCTGTAGACCTCCCAGGAGATTTGGTAGCCTGGGGGGGGAAAGGGGGGGCAATGAAACCAAGCAGATATTATCAGAAGCCTCTTCTAAAGGCTCTCCCTCTGGAGGCTTGAACATCTGTCATGGACACCTCCCAGAACTGGGCAAGGAGTTCCTAGTGTTTTCATTACTTTGGCTGAAGAGAACAGCGCTTCCATTTAAAGATACAGTATATGTGCTCAGTAATGAGAGGTCAACTATCAGAAACCAGTCTTCTGTCAAGTTCTTCAGTCTGCTATCTGTGGAACTTCAAAAATGGGTAAGCCTTTATCCCTCTCAACAGTATTTGTAACCTTACCACTACTGATGTATGGCCTCACCTCTTGAACCTCAGCTCTTCAATGGCCCCCACAGGCTTCAAGAAAAGTATTCCCTTTTTATCCAAGTCACCCCAGTGACTAGTTCAGAACCCATCTAAGTTTACACGCACCCCTCTCCAACTTCCAAAGGTAACCATCCTCTTCTCCAGCTCCAAGCCTGACAAACAAAAGTCTCTCTCTTTTTTTAATTACGGAGTGGCCCTGATCCTCTTCCATTTCCCTTCAGAACTGATTTAAGTGCCCACTTCTCAAAATGTGCCCTATCTCATACCCAGAGACCTGAAGTGCACCTCGGTTTATCGGTTAAATGTTTCCATTCTCCAAGAGATGTCCATATCACAGACACAACCATAAGACATAAAACATGAAAACAGAATCAAGTGAAGACCCTAATTTTTTTTTAAAAAAGGCAATCTTTTTGCCAAATAATTCAACAAGTAGGGGAAGGGAAACACTGATGCAAGAGGGACAGAAACCGAGGGAAGCAAATGAGATGCTAATTGGCCCAGGGAAACCTGCTGCAAAGTCTGAAAGAGCTGAAAAGGTCTTTGTTCTGTGTTGCTGCCCTAGCACAGACTTTGGAAGCACGGTGAATCATTTTATCTTGTCATTTCAACCACGTCAAGAAAAGCCATTATCCTGATGTGTTTAAGACCTAACCCTCCACCTCGCTTTTCTATTGTGGACTCCTGGGCAAGCCATTAATGCCTTTCTCTCTTTCTTTCTCTCTGCTTCCATCGACTTCCATGGGTTCCTGATTTTCTCAATTTTGCTTCTGATTTTGCTTATCCTCCTCTCTCCCAGTCTATGAACCCCTAGTAACAATTTCATTCGCCCTGTAGCTCTTTTATGAACCTTACTAGTGATAGCCCCCCCACCCCCATCAGAGAGCCCAGGGGAAAAATATAGGCTTGATTGCAACTTCCTTGGTGATTAGGCCTAGGGCAAGATGGGACACGCATTCTGGGAGTGAAGTGCAGAAAAGGACATACCAAAAGCATCAAGAGGCTGGAATTATTTTCCCACGAGGAAAGGTTATTTGGGGAGATGTAAATCTGAGGGGCGGGGGAGAGCAAATAATGGAGAGCATTTATTTATTTATTTATTTAATTTATTTATATATCAAATTTGTCACTGGCCATCTTGTTGAAACGACTCTGGGCGGTTTACAAACATGACTGAAGAGCTCAAAAATATGCAAATGGATGGCAAATGGAGAAGAAAGACCAGATGGAGATCCTTAATCTATCAAAATTATGGTTGCAAATGTTGTGTAGGCTGCAAACACTGCATTGAAAAGATGATTGCATGAATCTTGCTCCAACCAGAATGGCCAATGCCTTCAATCTCTTTGACTTGCTCCATGGATTCAGCAGATTACTTGTAATGAAGGGTCTCCCTGTCCAAGAGTGGGGTCATGATAAATAGGAGTGAGATAGGACTGCAGGTTCATGCACTTCTTTTCACAGGTTCTGTGAATACACTGGTGAAGGCATGTCTTATATTTTTAACCTTCCTAAGGATCCCTATCAGGTTCACGAATGCTTAAGCAGTTATCGAAGCATCATGTGACCATGGAAAAATGGCCCGGCACTATGTGGTCAAGCAAGTGGATCTGTTGTTGATATTTCAACAATAGCATCAGTAGGAAAAAGCTTTTAAGCTGGAAAACAGAATGCATGAACTAACACGAAGAACTAAGCCTACAAAAGAAGTCTCAGTGCCCAACAAATGAAGCAGATAAAAAGAACCTGGAAAGGCAAACTAATAGTGTTTTCCCCTTTTTGAGAAAAAAAAATCTAACTTTAAAAAATTACTGAATGTGACAGGTAGGTGGCCAAAAGTACTGAAGAGACAGAGAACAGGCTTACTCAAGTGTAAGTAGCAAAGTAGCTTTCCTTTATGCTCTGGCATTAGCAGCTTCTCCATAAGCTGTGGTGTAACTGAAACGAATGACCTCAAGAGCTTCAGAAATAATTTTCTGTTGATCTGGACTAAATTCTGGACGAGAGAGCAGTATATCCAATCACAAACTGTCCGTCTGCATCCAGGCCCTCATAAATCAGAGTTTATCGAGGGAACGAGGAAGATACTGAAATTTACAATGGGCAATTTACCAAAAACTGACTTGTTCCCTCCGGTGCCCTCGTACTTTCCTCTTTTTCCATGGGCTAGATTTAAAGACAAAGTCACAGTAAATGACATCTCAGCGCCAAAGTGATGAAAGAGGAATCTCCCAGGAATTCTTAGCTTTCTAAGCAGCATTATCCAAGCCACCAAAACCTTTGCAGGCAGTGAATGATCTTTGTCACTTCCCATCTCTCAACCTAAAATGCAATGTTCTTCATAGTATGAGATGGTTTCCAACAGTGTCCATAGCAGGGGATCAAAGTCTGCAAGATAGTGGGTGCAGTATCATGATCCAAGCTTGGATTGTGATGCATCTTTCAGATTTTGATCCTCCCCGTGGATGATTCAATAATTTTGTCTCACAAAGCTTGCCTGATACATCCTTGGATCAACATTACTTCAGAAATAAAAGGGGTCATGGTACCCCCTTTGGGGGGCAATGGAATTAGTTTTCTACCTGAGTTACTGAACATCTAAGCCACTGCAGAATTGCTTCACTGCATGACTTGTGGGCCAATGTGCCTTTTCTCCACTCCTGCTGACTCTGTGGCCCATGGTGGTCAGGTCTGTGGGTGACACACTCTGCACAGAACCCTAGTTCCTCACTTGCAACCTCCCAGCACCATGAGATCAAACAAAATGGCCAAATTTCATGATGTAATGTTGCGTTTTTCAAAATTAAGGATGGGAGTGAGAAGGGGCCTCTAAGATACTTTCCCTTTTCCTCCCTTAAGCATTCCATTCCATCTGGTGATTTGGAATCATTTTTTGAGTGAGAGGAATAAAGACAGGAGAACAGAAGACCTTCAGAAGGTAAACTGCTCCCACTCCCATGTCTAAAACTCTTTACCTAGAGCCCCAAATCACCCTATACCTTCTGCCATCTTTAAAACCCTGAAAACCATGGTTGAAAACATTCACTCTGGTTTCCCTGGAAAGGCAGAAAGCTAAATTGTGGACTGGTGAAACATAGCTCATATCTATTCTATTTCATTGTTTTTAACTGGATACACTGGAGGTGGAATCAATACCTCCATTATGCAAAATAAGTTCTTTTCCTATCTTTCTGTCCTTGGATTTCAGGTTCATTTATCATAATAACAAAAGTTTGCTAATATCCTCTTCCATTGCTTACTGTACCTTAAATGTGAGTAAGAAGAATATACTTACAACATACAAAATGTGTGAAACCATTAGATGGTTCTGCCAGAGTAAATGGCAGAAAGGTCCAGTATTACAACATTCCAACAATAATGGAACAGTGAATGGCTTTATATTCTGAATCTTGCCAAAACAAAGTGGAGAGATAGAAAGGAACATTGACCCTATGTCCTATCATGTTGCAAAAGAAGCGTATGGAATATTTGCTCAATAGAGAAGGAACTTGACAAGTTCTTTTCCATTTTGGAGAGTAAGGCAACATCTTAGCATATTGTGAACTCTGAGGGGTTGCAGAAACTGAAGTGTGTGGTGATGGTGGAAAGACATGATATTTAGTAAGCTCAAAGACCTGGTGTAGAACAGCTTTATCCACAGACCACTTTTGGTGAGGCCATTATTGTCAAATGGCAGTACTAGTCCTCATAGATCTCCAACCAGTCTTTGGACTTTTCAGCTCCAGAGAAGTAAAAGCCAAGAGCTCACATTTTCTCTCAGGCAGAGGCTCTTCATAAATGCAAGCTTTCCTGAGCAGCACAATGCATTTTCCCCAGCCTTCCTTTCCTACACTCACAGGGCTGCTCCCCCCACCAGCTTTTCTCTGCAAGGTGTTTTCTAATAGCTCCTTGCTGATACTTGCCTATAATGATGCCGTTTTTCTCAACAGGTTCTTGCCAGCTGACCTTGAGTGAAGTGTCCAGAATCTCCGTGAAGCTCAGATGTCCCACCGTTCCTGGTTCTGGCAATCAGAAAAGAAAATCTGTTAACAGGAGAAGCCTCCTTTATTTTGGATCAGATTCAGGTTAGCAGGTTGGGGACTGAAGAAATAAAACAGCCAGCCACGAGGGCTAGCAGAGAGTGAGAAACTGAGAGCTGCCAAAACCATCAGGATGCTAAAGATGATTGCAGTTATCACTGGTATGAATTATTTTACCCACTTCATCCCAGCTATTCACAGAAGGGACTAGAAGGACAGGTTTTAAAGCATTGACTTATAAATAGGAAGGGTAATGGTCTTCTCCAAGCTTGGGAAAAAGGAGAGAGATTTGGAAAACCCTGCAAATTCATAACAACTGGGGTGGGGGTTCCTTCATTATTTGGTAAATGATGAATTGCATCTCTTCTTCAACTAAGGATGGTCATCAGAAGAATGAAAAAAGCTCTTGAGATCCCAAAAGTGGAAGTATTTAATTGTTGCCATTTCTGTAATGTTATGCTGCTTTTTCCCTTTCAATAAAGTGGTTAAAAAGCCTCAATAAGAATCTTATGGTTGGCTGTAATCAGCTGTCAAGAGTCTAATCTTATTACACCTGGGTGTATTATGCTTTTGGACAAATGCATGTAGCATGGCACTTTTACTTAACGTTTGTTCACCATCTTTCCTCTAGATCTTAATCTCACTCAAAGAGGTAGGCAGATGTGGAACTTGATAGCTTTGGAGGCAGGAGGGCCCCTTAAGAGTTTGATCTCAGCCTTTGATGGAAACACTATATAGTGTAATTGTAGGTAACATCACAATAGGATCCTATAGTACAAGAGTGAAGAAGTGTGGTCTGAAGATTGCCTATGGCCTGTCAGCATCTCTTCTGGAACCACCAGTGGACCAACACATTTTTCTTTTTTTCTCTTTGCATTTTGGGGAGTGAGAGTATTAGGGAGCAAAATTGGAGCCTTAAGCTTTGCAGATGTTAAGGCATCCGTGTCACCCCTTAAAACATCCCTCCTTACCACAGAGGCCCCGGCCCAACACATTTTTGCAGTATATCTCTCAACATGTCATAAAAAGCCAAATATGACCATCCAGCTATTGGAAGTTGTTCAGAGCAGCCATATAAGGCATTGAAATGGCCATCAAAAGGAGGTACCAGCAGGAAAGTCCAAAGAAAGGGAGGTGGAATCACAGGATAAACAGCAGGGAATTGAGCAGTAGTTCAGAAAATCTTCCCCTGAAGAGTAAAATCACAACATGGTGCTCCTTTTTCTCATCCCTAATACTTATACAGAAGAATACTATAGACAATGATATCAAAAGCACTCCAGAATTCCAAGAGATTCAACACAGCAAGCAAGAGGCTGAATATCCCCCTTGCTGGTCCACAGGGATGACACTGAGCAATGAAGTAGAGAACGTGATGGACCTGGAAGCTTTAATTTGCCATATTGCCTATTGGAAGAAGAAGGTTGGTGTAAAGGGTGGAATGAAGGCCTTCCTGTCTAGCTTGGTGCTTCTGGAGCACAAGGATCTTCTGAGTTCAGGACAGGACACCAGAATACCACATCAAAGCACTGCCACAGGTTGTCTCTCCTAGAAGTCCTTTTAACCCAGATTCTCAGTGCTGACTGGCAGTAGGTCTCCAGACTTCTTTGGTGGAGCTCTTCCCCATCCCTTTTATCCAAAATCTTGAACCTGAGATGCCACAGGATCAAACCAGACAAAGCATGTGTCTTCCATTAAGCATCATTTTTTTTCTTACCTGCTATAACTGACTGCTGAAGAGAGAGAGGGAGAGGGAGGGAGGGGACGAACCTCTTGCCCAGCTGGCAAGCAACAAAACAAACTCAGCAGTAGCCAAGAATAACTGGCTTGCAGCCACGCTAGATGTATGTATGTCGAAAACACCAGATCAGTTGTGCTGGCTTAATGTGCGTCAGTGGAATTTCTGAAGCCTTCAAATCAGATTACGTCTGAAGTAAGTAATCCAGAGCCACCATTCAGCGTTGCCATTCTGGATTCCAGGAAACACATTTAAAATTAAGCAGCTTTTGCAAATGTCCAGCAGCTATACTGCTGTAAACCAGCACGGAAAGGTTCTGGCAAGAGACAGCCTTGCCCCTCTGGGTTCAGAGGTAGCCCTCAGGAGGACTCCTACGGCCAGTTTTGATGCTTTTGGCACCAGAACTCCTTGGCTTGCAAGGCCAGCTGACAGATGTGAGGCCAGGAAATAAATACATCATCGCTATCTCCTCCACTGCCTGGATTTCTCTCAACAGCACCAAGGGAAAGGGAGGTGCTTTGTAAGCCAGGCCTGGCAAAACAATGAACGCCCCTCCCCAAGCTACCCCGTTTCTTTTGAAGAAAGATGATGCCTTTGCAGAGAAGGGGGCATTTCAAGCTCTCTCTCGACATGGTTTTGTTTCTAATAGGACTGAGCAGGTTCTTTTCATTTTGAACGTGGCGCCAAGTATTCCACTCCTATGTCGGTTGAACAGGTACCCTCAAGGGGACCTAGCACAGCCCAGAAACCAGACAGGGAGAAGAAGACCTGTCCTTGCAGCCAGCTGCCAGACTGACATTTCTTGGGCACCCTCCAGGAAGAAATATTCAAGAGCATGCTACTTTCAACTGGTGGAAGCTGCAGAGCAGGGCTTCTCTTCCGGAAGCACAACGCTGCCACGATGGAGTTGGATCGGTAGGTGGTGGATCTGCGTGCCTAGGCTGTGATTTGCTTAGCCAAAACTCTTTGCCTCACAGATGTAAGGTGCTCCACCTCAACGTGGGAAAGCTTAAAGCTTGAGCAGACCCTTTGTTTTGCTAACAAGAACTTCAGCGCATTTTTGCATGCCCAAACACCTTTATTATCAATCCAAGTGAAGAAGCAGGGCCATTCTGCTGTGAGGAACTGACGTGGATATGGCTTGGTTTTAAAAGGGCACTGACTGAAGCCCTTGTGAAGTGAAGCCATCCTTGGAAGACCTGCAAATTCCTAGTAAGGGGGCCATCTGTTTGAGGGAGAGAGCATTCATCCTATTCCAGATCAGAATTTTAAGAGATGAAATGGGGATAACTGGACACAGAATAACTGTTTCATGCCCCCAAATACCCTTCCCTGTTTTAGCAGTATATGAAGGCATCTGATTTGCCCAGGCTTCTCAGACATTCTGACTCTTTATTATTAATCTTTCTTTAGTTTTCTTCTTTTTGCCTGTTTATTGCTTTTTTTAGGGGGGAAAAAAAACCCTGTTAAGCCACACTGAGGCTGTACTGACACAATATGCATTATTTGGTTATTGAATTAATCCATTTCTGGGTTTTCACAATAGAATGGATTAGAAACTCACAAAAAGCATTGGTCTTGCTTTTAAGAAAACCAACCAAGATCAAAACAAGCCACGTTTATTAATGTGGTGCAAATGCAGCAATTAGGTCCTTCATCGTCCTTGCTAAGTGGGTTGTGAGAACCCAGACAAGGAGGCTGACTGATGTCTTGATGAGGGAGGCATTAATTATCCCTCCCCCCCACCTTTCATGAATGAACAAAAGAATGAGTTACATTCTGGAATGTACACAGACAAGAATTCCTGTGGTTTATGCCCAGTGTGATTGCAAATCTTGCGTGTGTTGACAGGCAGACAGCATGATTCGTCCTACCAAAGTTTTGTATTTTCCAGTGTCTCAAACAAAATATAAAATAAGATATATACTAGACGTGTTCTGTGTATGTTTCCCTCCTAGGGCTTTCCCATTGGCAAGCTGCAAGGCTATTGTGTGACAAATGCAGGAAAGCATAAAAGCTTGTGAAATATACCAAGATCAGCTAGAAATGCTGCTATAACTCAACGTGGATTGGACAGGACTAGACCTCAGAATGTTATGCCCAGGGGTATCTGGTTGTTGAAATGTTCCAACCTGGATTTTTATAATCAGGCTGCCCAAATCCTCCAGAGGAAGCCCTACAGTTTCAGAAATGTGGGGGAGTTGCACCTCTTGATGTTTCAATATCTTCTTTGAAGTGTATAATGTTCTTTCTCCTCTGCTAATATTAATCAATAATTCAACCTGTTTATTCATTTATCTCATCTATATATGTCAGCAAAACTCAGGGCTGCCTTTAATGGGTCCTCAAACAGCATCTCCATCAGACTCTGTCCAGACCCACTCTTCCTGATTTTCAGCAATCCATTGTGGACCTGAGCCCCAAACATCTAGGAAGTTGGAGAAGGAAAGACATCTGAACGCCACATGTTTTTTAAGGCATATCTCTCTCCCTATCCCCAGTAACACATCACAGCATCTATACTGTAAAAGAGGGACAAATAGAAACTTCATTGTCTCCTGGCTCTCTGATCTAGCCATTCATTGGTCTGTTAACATAAGTAACACAATGCCTTAATCACAGTTGATTCTTAGAAGTGAGGTAACCATTAATAGGGTTCAACAATTTACAAAACAATCCCCACAAGACAGAACTATACATTATTTATAACTCTGCAGCAAATTCTCTTCCAACATGGAACAGCTCCCCTTGATAAGACTTTTTTTTTTCAAATCTGCAGCGATCCTTTGCACAGGTTAATCAAACTGATGAATGGTTTTAACCTAATTAGGAAGGCCATAAACCTTGTTCATCGGCAGGCTAAGTATCTTGTAGAAAAATAGAACAATCTCAGAGGATGGCTATGGAGAAAAGTCCTAAGAGGGAAGATTGAAGGAACTGGACACGCTTAGGTTGTAGAAGACATACCTAAAGGGGTACTCTGTAAATATCTGAAAAGCTGATGCATTTAAGAAAGCAAACATTTGCTCTCTGCTGCCTCAGGGGACAGGACTAGATTGAATGGGCTTTCAGTTGCAGAGAATGAACCTTAGGAAAAATGTCTCCATAGTAAGCCATTCAGCACTGGAGACTATTGGTTAAATAGCATTCTGTCCCAAATCAGAAATCTTTAAGCAAATGCTGGAGAACCACTTTTTGGCAGAGCTCTTGCTCTGGATAAACTGCATCGACTGCCAGGCTGGACTATTTGCCTGTCAGACACATCCCTGTCTGACTCTAGACTTTGTAAAAAGCTGTTGGCTCTACTTACTGTCTTCATGCGTCTTCAGTAGCTGTGGTGGACTCCGCGGCCCATCCCCTGGGGTAGTGAAGCAAAGGATCGACGTGTAGTAAGCAGTAAATTTCTTCAGGTTGGTTATGTATCCACTGTGGACGCCATGAAAATCTGGAGGAATGGTGACTGTGGTCTTAGCATCTGGCACATCAGCTGGCCACGCCAAGAGCTAGACAGGGGAATGGTGGATTCAAAAAGGGATGAAATTCTTTTAGGGATAGTGCCCATCCACTGGTTACAAAAGCAAAGATACCCCTATTAATGTAGCTGGACACCAACAAGTCCGCATGGACAGGCTTACTGTGTTATGGGGTTTGTAATATATCCAGGCACAGAGAGCAACCCCCCACCCCCCAAGAGCTTAAAGCTATTTTTAAGGAGTTACAGAACCATGACAAAGCCCCCCTTTCTGCTTAATAGTGGTATGAATAATCACAGAAACGTCAAGAACATAAGAGCCTATGTCAGCAAAGGAAACCATTCAGGGGTTAGAAAAGAAAAGGATTAATGAAAGGAGGAAGGCGGTAGCACAAATGGTCCGGGCGAAAGAGATGCCTGGGAGATACGGTGTTAAGGTGAAGGAAACTAGGCCCACGAGCTGAAGCAGACTGAAGTGTGGAGTCATGCACTGTGTAGTGCACTGGACGCTGTGATCTAAGTTCCCCTTTTCAACTCTCTGAGTCAAGGTTGAAGTATTTGCCTTAATATTGTGCGTTGCCTCTTAAGAACAGCTCTCTCCATTTCTTCTGTTGTCTGGGGAAAACCCTGTTTGTGTCTGGATTAAAATCCCTTCTACAGAGGCTTATATAATGCTACTTAATAAGCTAGCTACAGTATACAATAAACTACTATGGCAGACTTACAGAGAACAGAAGACAAGTGTGAGCTCGGTTGCCCACATCCCACTTTGACTTAACTGTGATTGATCTGTTTTTGCTTCACTATGTTGTCTGCAACCAGGCTGAGCTACTGAGGGGCCTGCAGCAGATTTGGCTAGAAAAACGCTATCGCTTGCAACCACAATGCTATGCCCTCAAGGGTGCAAGCGCTTCAGTATTACAATATTCCCAGCTCAGCGCGCATAAGTCCTGGGCGCCTAATCCATTAGGGAAAAGAGGATTGTGCCAATCAATGCAATTCACTGGGCCAAAGCCTCCGGAAGACTTGACAGCAGGGAGCGAATGATAAGCCCACGGGATCATTGGCGTGGAAGTGGAGCAACTGCTAAACCTCAGCTGTGGGAAAGCATGGAGGACCTTTCCAATGCCACTCTCAACCATAAGCCATCCATACAGAAACCAGATAGAGTTTGCAGGCCAAGGACCTCAACCCAATGGGCTCTCAGCACTGGCCAAAAAAGGATGCTGCTCCCTGCATTTTTCCAGCTGTGGTGTGGTCACATCCTTGGCGAAAGGCTAACAGGGAAGCCAGCCAGTTCCAGAAGTAAAACAAAACAACCCCACCTTCCAATTCATAATGACAAATAGAATTATATCCCAAATTCTAAACTACGAAGCAGACTGAAAATGTAGAAATGGGTCACCAACGGGCTTTTACATTTCTTTGCTTCCGAAAGAGGTGAATATTCTACAGTTCCATAAAAGGAAGCTGAGTGCTTTTGCCATGGAAAATATACAATGGGTGGCACCAGCTGGGCAAGCAAACACATGAAATGTTGACTACTGGCAATTTATAAATCATTACGCAAATTATGTGCTACATGAAAATATGATAGAAATGTCCTCCCAGCAACTGTCCGTATGATGGTGCTTTAAAAATCCAGCCGATAAAATAAATAGGATCTGCACAGCTGTTTCAGTCTAAAGACATTAAAGAAAAGAGATGAAAAAGGAAGGAAAGAGAAGATAAAAAGGAATCTTGACAGTTAAAAGCCAGGATTTCAGTACCTCCTGACAAGTGCAAATCAGCCTGTGAATTACTTTGTACATCTTCTAAGAGAATTGCCATTTAAACAAAAATTGAATATAAAAACAAGTTCTGAAAACAGCCTTATGGTTTGGACATTTTTGTTTTTAAAGAGATTGGTGCTAATAATTGAAATGAGGGGCCTTTGATTCAGCTGTATTCCCCTTTCAGGTAATGGTGGCAAAAAGGATTGAGGTGAGCATTCAACAGTACCCTGTTGCCAGGACCCTGTTTCTTGTCATCCACCCACCACACATTTCATGGCAAGGGCATAATGAACTTGGCCCCCATAATAGATCCAAGTTTGTGGGATGGCACTTTCATTCCTGAGATCCATGGAGCCAGCTCTAATATGGATTAATTCAAACCTTGTATCCCTGGTTGATCCCGTTGATGAATTGTTGTGGAGGAGGGTTCCAGAAGAACTGGATGGTGGTTGAGTTCACTGCTTCTGCTTGGACGTTCTGAGGTGGCGCAGTGGGCACTGCGCAGCACCAGCCGGAAGATGACAATGCGAAACGGCGGGCAGGCGGGCGGGCGGGCAGGCGGGCAGAAACAGAGGAGAAGCAAGTCAAAAAAGGAAAACTAAACCCTTGGCCGCCACTCACAATTCAAAGGATATAACAGTGGTGTGGAAAAGAGACTTGTGATTTATGTTCCTGATATTCAGTAGTGACTTAAAAAGAAAGTTAATTGGGTTATTTTTCATTTTCTGTTAGGTGGGAATCCCTCAGTGGACACAGCAAGAGATGAAATGGTTCTTGTGGCTTTATTATTCCACCGACAAGCTTTTCCCCACGACAGAATCACTAATAATGATGGGTGAATCCTTTCTCTTAATTATCCATGGGTGTGATGGGACTTTGCAGTTTCAAACAGAAAAAACTCCCACAGCATAAATGAAATGTTGTGCTTCCCTCTGTTTGATAATAATGGCAGGAGAAGAAAATTGGGGAAGGAGAAGAGACACCAAGACAACATCTTATGGAATAAAGATCCATAATGGAGTACAGTAGAGAATGTTCTCTTTTATTAAGGAATTCAGAGTCTTCTCCTCCTGTTGTCAACTGGGTTTACTCCCAAGTGAGGGTGCACAGATTATAGAACAAAGTATACAACTTTAAACAAGAGATATGCTAAATGCTGGCTGTTACATATGCTGGACATCTGGAATTGTATTTTATACAGCTCTTCATTTGCAAACTGAAATGGATGTACCAGAAGCAATTAAAGTGTATTAGGATCTGTAAATTTACCTTTTACTTATTCATTTTTGGTTTTTGCCTTTTTAAAGAATATAGAGAATACTGTGGTCCGCTACTAAGGAATGGAGCTTCACCAAAGCAGCTCTTAGTAGATATTCTCTCCAAATGAGAAAAATACAGAAACCTAATTTTATCCATTTATTTGGGCTGCTAATTCTCCTAATACCTGAAACCTGAGAGCAAACCCTCAATAAGGTATTCAAACAAACATGTTTTTTTAAAAATACTTTTGTTCGTTTTTCTGATGGGAGGTATCTGTGCAATCTGATATGCGAGGGAAAAGTTAAGACAGTCTGTATGCCATTAGCAATCAACATTTCTCACTGATATTAGCGTCTTCACTAGTTCCTGTATTGCCAAAAGGGGGATGAGCTTTGGTTATACAAGAGGACCATAACAGAAACCACTAATCCCTTTAATTCCACAACCTGATTTGATTCCTGGAGTTACAACATATATGACTCATCTTCACAAGACTTTCTGGAGTCCCTTGATGGTCCCCACCTCTAATGAGGTCTGCCATTCCCAGGAAGTCTTTCAGAAAGGTATCGGATATTAACTCTTCATGATTCTCAAAGTAGTATTAAAGCTGTATATCCTTCATATAACCTCTTATAACTTTCAGTCCCTTTGTCCTATTGCTGAAGTACAGGTAGTCCCTGGGTTAAGAATGCCCGGTTTATGGACAACCCATAGTTAAGAATGGAGGCTACTGTAGCAAAATTCAAGTTAAATACGCAATGATTCGAGTTAAATACACAATGGTTCGATTAATTACACAATTCTACTTATACAGTATTATACAATAATACCGTTCTGACTTACCTACAAATTCGACTTAAAGACAGACCTCAGGAACGGAACTTGTTCTAAAATTGGGGACTACCCGTATTGTGAAAACCATGGGTGAGGATCCAAACTCCCCATTTGTCAGAGGATGGGATTGATGACAAGAAGTGTCTGGGGGAACTAGGTGGAAAACCACCCCGGATGGTGGATGAAAGCTTTGTAAGGAAGCATCCCATCAGAGACCCCCATGGATGAGAACATGGGACAGGCCCACGGGGCAACTTCACCTGACCTCCACATCTGCGGAGTCATGATCCCACTCTCTGACTCATCCAGGGCAGCAGAAAGCTTCTCAGTCCCACCATTAGTCACCTGAGGCACTGTAGCTCTCCTTCCTATCCAAGTTAAAATGCACAAACTTCAAAGCAATCAGGTAATTTAGGCACCCATGTCAGAAATCTCCATTAGTGCTGTTCCCTAGCCTAGCAATGGAAAACACAAACATAGGACTTCTTTACATTACTCTTATTTTGGGAAACCAACAATAAGGAAGCATTTATTAATATTGTTCACAGATATCTGGCTTGGTTAGTGCTAAAGCTTTCCCCTTTTATTTATTTTAAAGTGGAAAGGGTTTTGTTTCAGTGGTATGTGAGTGGCCTTGAACCCAAAATAAATTACTTGCAGAATAACTGCCACAAGGGGAATGATAACATCTTAACTGCAAATCAGAAGAACTCTACAAATCTTAATTTATGCCACTGCTTACAGGTAGTCCTTGGGTTACGACCATTTGTTCAGCGACCATTCAAATTTACAACAGTGCTGAATGAGGAGGACTTACAATGGGTCCTCAGAGTTCTGGCCATCATAGCATTCCCGCAGTCACGTGATCCAGGTGCTCAGCACCTGGTTTGCGATTATGACATTGCAGCAAGCAAAGTCAATGGGGAAGCTGGTAGGAAGTTGGAAGTTGTGATCATGTGAGGTCCTCACTTAATGACCCATGTGGTCTCATTTAATGACAGCAACTGGGACTGCAGAATTGCCATTGCTAAGCGATGCGGTCATGTGACATCCTGCTTTACGACTGTGTTGTTTATCAACGGAGTCCCAATTGCCATCGTAACCTGAGGGCTATCTGTAATTCTATAGTGGAAATTAACTTCAATTTTTTTCTTCAGTATAAAGATGCTGATCCCAATCTAGGATTCTGCATACATGGCACTGAGGTAGCCCATGTAGTGCCTGCTCTTATACCATTCACAGAGGTAGCTCTTTCCATCACTATGTAGGCTGTTCCAAACCAACCCAGAACCACTTCCCTGAGAACGTGTCATTTTCAGCATCTTCAGAAAAATTTGAGCAACTTGTTACTTTCTCAGAGCAAAGCTAGCACTATAGGGCTTCCCACTATACTTCTGTACATACTCCACTTCCTATACTCCATTATACTTTGCTTATCTGGCAATATATTAAGATTCAACCACTTGCATTCCATGCTAAAACGTGGCATTCTAAAAGTGCTCTTAGAAAGTCCAAAAGGTAGTGTGGGGTGAGAGCCACTGAATGGAAGGCTATGGGGAAAAGAGGAGAAGCAAAGGCTAAACAGGAGAGCATCTGGATGGTAAAGACTTAATAAAGGTTTGAGCAGTAGGCAACATCTGAGAGTTCAAAAGTCCCATCTCAGCCTTTCATCCACAGCAGCCATCCAGTGGTACGATGTCATTGGTAGGGACAGGATCGACATTTCCAGCCACCTTCAAGGACATGCTCTTGGGTGATGGAGGGAGTTGCATCTGCCTTTAAGGAGTTCTGGGTGGTCTGTCTTTATAGTTTCTATTTCTCAGCATGGCAAAGTCTTTGGATTGCCTCCCTGCCAACCTTCTCACGATTCGGTTTTCCTTGTGGAATACTGGTTTAAAATGTAGCGTGCTGATATTTAGACCTATATTCTAAGCATGAAAATGTCTATGGAGCAGTCTTTCTAATCCGCAGGATTCTTCAGGACTGTAAATCAGAAATGCATAACTAGCTGCAACAGGAGAATGGTTTCCCTCAGGGGAATAGCAGAATAGAATGTCTCTACCATTTCATCCAGTTCCCTGTATTCTGGTCTCAAGAAGAAACCAGCATGCCTGCCTCTTTTTGCACAACCAGTAATCTTAAGCCACCTGCTTTACCCTTTCCATGGAATCTAGGAAGTATGGGTCTTTGAAGACAGTGGTTGTCTTTGCTACAAAAGGCTCAACAAAACTCCTGTAATATACAGGAGAACCCTTTGGGAAAGCTATACCAAAATCAATTTAGGGATGGTTTAAGCTTGGAATGCTTAAATATAATGAGCATTAAGATAATATTCTTCTCAGTACAGAGCTCATGAAACATGGACACAAGAACCAGCAGTCATGGACTGTTTGATTTGGAGTGGCTTCTCTCCCAGAATACTAGGAAAACTAAACACTGTACTGAAAAACCATCTTGGGGCAGGGAGGGACAGGTATTTTGGGGCGTTTCAAGCATTAAGCTAACTTTCTTTTAGATCAGCACAGTATGGGTGCAGAATGCATTTCTCTGGCCAGAGTTTCTCAGAGAAGAATTGGACGTTCTTGTCCACCGTGAAGCTTAGCTCCAGATCTTCTTGATCTGCAAGCCATTAAAAACCGCAGCACAACTTTGCTCGTTTACTTTGTGCAATTTCATTTATCTTAATAGCTTTCTAAGGATGATGCACACAAGCATTGTTTATTTGCTGAAGTTGGGATTTTAATGCATTTCGATTCATCCCATTTCTTAGCAGGCAAAACAATGCATGAAAAAAGATGGTCTACCAAGTGCATTAATAATGCATTGAATAATTTCCAGTGCATTTCTGATATTTTCATCAGAGCAACTACATTTCCCTCTCTCACCTCTAATCAAAATGTAGAAATAAAAACCTTCTTCCAAAGTAAACTGTATTTAACTTTACAGTAATATTGTCCTTCTATTCCCAGGGAACAAAATTGATAATGATTGTGAAGTAACGGATGCACTGTATCTCAAATGGAAGGTTTTTATAGCTTGCTTGCTTTTTACAGCCCACTAAAGCAAAGACTGGAACACACTCTACTGCTCAAAATTCAGCATTGACCTGCAGTTTGGGATCTTCAACAAAAACAGCAATGGCTCCAAGATGCTTTTGATAACAAAGCTGGAAAGGAACTGAGGAGCAGTGAGCCTCAGAAGATTCCACAGACTTTTAATATTTCTTTTTGCAACCTCCTTTCTGCAGGGAAATATTCTTTTGTCCGAACTGGACCTAGGACTGAAGTCTGGTTCTTGAGTGTGATCACTCTGCAGGGTGAACAATCACAATAACTGTGTGGAGCTTCTCCCTGCACAATGAAGGGTTTTCAAGATCGGCCTACCGTCCCAGTGGGTCACTGGATTGTTCTGAATGGAGAGACTGCTAAGCCTGAGCAATAGATTTTCAGCTCTCATCAGTTCTCAGCTTGGGTCTCTCATGGTTCAGCATCTCCTGAACCCTACTCTACTTTATTTTGGGCAGTTGCCTATGCTTCACCCTTGACACATCTTTGAACCTTGGCAAACCTCTTGGATCTTAAAACCACATAACTTTAGATCTTGCTTCAGCACTCAAGAAGAAAACATTTTTCTCTCAGTCTCACTTTCTTATATTAATCACAATTGGTCTAATCTACTATATAACTCCCCCTAGATTGGGAGATGTTATCTCTTATTTCCTTGCCCACAAAAGAAACCCATTATCATTTCTTACATTCAGGAAATATCCCCTCCATTCACACACACCTACTCACACAAGCCAACAGACACAACTCTAGTATACCAATAGAACCCCTCATCGAGGCCATTTCAAAGCCCCTGATAGAGGATATTTGGCAGACAACTACTCACCTCCTTGCAATGTGTATTCAGTGACTGCTCTGCTAAAGGCCCCCAGACCAGCTCCATTATAAGATGCCACCTGGATTTCATACTGAGTCCAGATGATCAGGTCTTTGATCAAGCAGTAGTTTATCTCTGCACTGGTAATGTTCTTGAATTGATACTCCCCAGGAAGGCCTGCTAAGCGATATCTATACAGAGAAATGATTATTTGTTGCAACCAGTTCAAGGATTTCCATTAAAGCAAACCCACTGGTTAGGCTCCTAAGCAATGGTAATGGGCGGTTGAAACATCTCCCTTCTAAGATTACTAACCTCAAAACCAACAACTACAGATCAAGTGCATTCTGACATCATTGACCCCATCCCCCAGACAAAGTCAGTCTTGGAAAAGCCTTGAATGGAGGCCCAGACCTAAAAGTACAGTGGCTCTCTGGCATCAGGAGGCTTCCTTCTCTTCCTTTTCCTAAGCCCTAATTATGTGAACAAGCCAGAACCGATATGGACTCAACCAAAAGTTGCTGATAGGGTGGCTTCAGCTGGTGCTTAAAGATTGCTGAACCGAGTGTTTTTTGATTCACTCTTAATCCAATGGGATTCTCTAGTTGGACAGCTCTTCTGCTGCTTTGGAAACCTCGCTTTATTCTGCTGAACAAGGAAAAATTAAGCCATATTTGTGGGGGAAATGGGATTAACTATCCAAACACCATCATTATCACTACACAGCAAGAACTATTCATAATAGTGGTATTAATGAATTATTAGTAACATTATTAGTAAAACATTTAAAGATTTGCAAAGACAGAATTACAACGATTCTCATCTGACTGCCAAAATACTTATATTCTGATCTCATTGTGAATACATGTCCAGGACTAAACCAAAACTTGTGTTTTATCCTGTTTTATGGCTGTAGGAAGAAAAAAATTACAGCCTGTCTAATAAAAATGTTGATTTAGTGTCCAATGTCCCTTTGCTTCCTCCCTCCTCTCTGACACACTTAAATATTATACTTTATCAGGCTGCAGCTGTACTGTAAATCAGTTTCCTTGTTTATTCCTTAGACTTTGCCCCCTAAAATGGAGAACTGGATGTGATCAAACTATCACCAGGATGCATGCTGAAAGCAAAATACTAACAATCATGGAAGCAATAGGGCTTCCTTGGAAGTGAAAGAGTCGATGGAAAACTCTGAAGAGGCTATAAATGATTAAGAGTTTGCCAGTTCAGGCTACTGACAGGATTAGCCATGGCAACAAACAGTCCTTCTAATGCTCTTCCACTGCATCCAAATGACTAAATTTGCTGTTCTCTTTGTTTTACCCAAAGCAGGCAAAGGGTGGAGAGTTCCTGCAACAGAACAGTTAATTTAGTGCTAAACCCTAAGGGGAGCAGAAGAGGACCAATTTGGAAATGTTGAGCCTGCTTGGGTTCTTCCCATTCTTCTCAGCCATGAGGTTCAGAATCCCTTCAAGGTGCTACAGCAGTTGGACAAGAGAAAGGGCCTGAGAAAGGGCCTTACAATGTCCAAGCTTGACAAACACACACAACACTTTGCAATTCAGGGGATTTTAAATAGGCGCCAAGAGTCTGTCAAATTCCTAGCTGCATGCTTCAGTGAAGACCACTGCGGGGAACAAGGGAAGGGGAGAAGCACAGCTGACAGCTGATGCTGCCAGAAACGAGCAAGACACTGACATCATCCTGCACTGGAGCTGAGATGAAAGCACAGAGAGATGGAAGGAAAGTGGGCGGCCTGCTCTCCATCAGTCAAGAATTGGCTGAGGGGTAGACGCTGCTCACCCACAGTGTGTCCTTTGGGGGTTAGAATGTTAATGAGCGACGTTTTGATTCTATAGAATCAAAGGAAGCAAAACCGGCTGATCAATCACCTGGGAGACAGGCAGACTGAGACTTCTTCCCTCAAGGTATCTGGGGACCCTGGTGGTTGTTGCTCCTTTTTCAAACAAATCATTATTGGGTAAGACACAGCTCTTGTCTGCCAGCGGAGACCAAGGCTCTGTCAGTTTGAGGGGGAAGCGCTACCTTCCTTATTAAAATTGTTACACTGGATTTACATCACATGCCAAGCCATAATGCGGTTTCTTTGGTTTTGGCTCAATGTGCTGTAAGTGTCCAACAAGCCATTGTTAAAAACTGGTTTGGTGTGACAAGCAAACTGAGTCAATTGCTTCAGCCTCTCGAGGTAAGTAAAGGGCCTTTTACCTTATGATATAACCATGGAGAACACCATTATGTTCACTTTCAGGAGGAGGTTGCCACTGGACCATAATAGACTGATTAGTCCGCCCGCTAGCCACAATGTTTTTTGGTGCAGCGCTTGGAGGTTCTTCTGGTAACATCAACCTGAGTACAAGAAAAATGAAGCAAATTGACAACCAGATTTTCACTTATGTCTTTACTTAGAAACAATCTTATTTTTTTCACAGAGGGCTAACTAGAAAGCAGCAAAGCTCAGTTGCTGTAGACATGCTCGAAATAGTTGTAACAAATCAATGTAATAGAAAATCAGTTAAGCAATACAGGAAACAGCTGTTGTTGGTAGGCTTATTCTATCTCAGGTATCCAGCTTGCCATGATCAAGACTGCAAGCCTGAATGAGTTCATACACTGGCCCAGAATCTGTAATTCTGATCAAATTGGCTCATTCAGTTCTTCCCCCTCAGCCTCACCAAAAGTGAAATGCTTACAAAACTTCTCCAGTTCAAAGTCCCTAGTCCCCTTCTGCTTTGAGTAATAGTAGTGATGCATTTTAATCAGATGTGGTAGAGCTGTGCTTTTATGGCTTATCCGATGGGATTCCAGTAGGGAACAACCAATGCACTGTAGCTGTTTCACAGATGATAAAATAAAATTTAAAGTCATTTAAGAGAGATTTAAAGTAATTTCTCTGTTTATGCTGCACTCATCTTGGCATATGAAGCCTCAGAGAGCCAACTTCCCTGAAAATCCACCCAAGTTCAGAGAGAATTTGGAGCGTGAAGCAGGATGTTTATCATCATCTAAACTCTCAAAAAGAAATTCAGAAAGTTAGGGGAGATGTTGGGGAGGAATTTCCAGAGATAGCCAAAGGACGTGGCTACCTTTATCTTACATCATAATCTGTGTTGATGCCTCATCTCTTTTAAGTGCCCATCACATCCTTCTCGTATACACATACTGAAATAGCAACACTGAGCGATGGAACAACCTTTTTTGTTTAAACCTTTCAGATCATATTAGTTCTTGGAGAACAAATGACTAGGAAAATCAAGATATGCTGACTGTATCTACAGTTGTGGCTGTTGTTTCTACAGCTCTCACTGGACAAATCATAGATACCCAAAGAAATATAATCAACCTGGCATTTATCAAGAGATTTCATTTCAGCGAACCTGCTGGTTTCTAGGCTGTACTGGCCTTTGCCCACTTGGTTAACAGCACACACTCTAAACTGGTAGGTACGGGCTGGTGTTAACCCGCTCACAGTGATGCTGGTCAGCTTTGGATCGATATTGGAGAGATGAACTTTCCAGGGAGAATCTGGTGGAGAGAAAGAGAGTTTCTATCATTAATGCAGCTCCAGTATGTGATTAATCTAGTAGTGTTCCTCTGTCCAAATGTCAGTTCTGGATGACTCCCAGAAAATCAACAGCTAAGAATGAATGAATGAATGAATGTATATGGCCACCCATCTTACAAGAGGTGACTCTGGGTGGCGTACAACTTAGTTCCCCAGTCCCCTCCCTTGCCCCAGTTGGCACTGCTATTTTCCACTGATACACTTAACTTTTTACTTCAACCCTACCAGTACATTATATGGCACCAAGTATCTCAGAGGAAAGCTTGAAAGTATTCAAAGAGAAACAGGAATTCCCCTATTCACGATTTCTAAATTAGAGCTATCAACAGATCAAAGATTTTTCCAACTCAATCCATAAACCTATTAAGACAGGGTTCTTGACAAAGTGATTTACCCTCACTGGTCCTAGCTTTATTACCATAAAGACAGAGCAGTTACACCCCAATCCTAAATGTATTGACTGAGAAGATACAAGCTCAATTCAAATCAATGCATCTTGCTTGCAAGTAAACACTCTTGGGAGTAGATTGTTAGTCAATTAATAGTCTACCTTCAACCAATTGATCAGCTGCTTAGCTGCTTAAAATAATGTAATGGAGGACACTTCAACAATATTCATTGAATGTAACAGGCTTGACTTAACAACTGATATATATTTTACTTTTGGAAAAACTGTCTTCCCCTCTTTGCTTAGAGAAGTGTTTATAAAAATGCCATCATCAGCAATAAACATCTTCACATAAAGTAACAGATTAAAATTCAATTAAAATTTATCTTTTAATCCACTTTACAATTATTCCTTATGTCCCATCCAATCCTCCATTAGCTGTTCTTTGCTAAGTTGAAGAACCTTAATCTTCTTAAAGCTGTTTGCTCACATTACCTCTTAATGATAGAAGTGTTCTATGTACATTATAAGCACAAAGTGGTTTGATGCCACTTAACTTTTAAGAGTTTCCCTCAAATACCTGAATTTTTGTGCAGATAAAGAAAGTTTGCCTAAAGGCCAAGGTCATTTCTTTTCATCAGTGTCTTACAGGTTCTTCTAAAGACATCCAAGCAAAATTGTTTTTGCCAAAATAAGGCAGTCTTTATAATTACTGCACATGGTGTTGGATGAAGACGTTGTAAGTTACTAACAGGGCAATGGGATAATTTGCCCATTATTCCTGTGCATGACACACTCCTGACTCCTTTGGGCCAAAAGCAAAGCCATGCACACTCTCACACCAAACCATCTGAGATGATTACACAGCCGATACACTTGTTTTTATCTGCCTTATGGATTCATGCTATAAAGCATAGTTGAGTTTTACAAAAGTGAAATGAAAGGTGCCCTTATAATCTCCTCTTGTCAAAAGCTAATACCATTAACCTCTGTAATCTCACTCCTAGAATATTTACTTAAAACCATCTCACTTCCAGAATATATGTCCAGGGGACACCGCCCCCCTCTTCACATCCCACTCCAAGCCCACTGAGGCATCTCTTCTACCCCCCTTCCATAGCCCTTTTCCATCACAGTTACTTTATTCATTTTTGGGGTGTTAACAAGATTGAAAGGTGGGTTAAAACTGTGTGTGTAAGTGCACATGTGCATGTGGAAGTACATATATGTATAGATCCTTCCCTGAGATCAATCCCCACCTTATGTATTGTTTGCCCTGTGCATACTGTTAAGTAGCAATTTGATCATGGGACTCAAATCCTGAGTGCACATGAATTGATAGAAAATGATCACAACTTTCTTCTAACTTCTTGAACCAGAGTTTTTAGATCCCTCAGCTTCTCAATTCAGCTTGACTTGGCAGCAGTTCTCTTAGCTAGCTTAAGAGGAGATCGGTTTCCATCCGGGAAAGAAAGGCAGCTTCCTTCTGTGTCCACATAGTTAAGCTGATTGAACATTTCTCCACCAAAGAGTGACACTGCACGTGTCACGGCATAATAAATAAAAACTATATTCATTAACATTTTAATAAAGGAGGAAATGAGCATGATAAAGACAGATGGGTTGTGTATTTCTCAACCCATCTGTTTGGCAGCCCATTTGTAACACCACACCCAGGAGCAGAGCAGACTTAAGGACCCTAATGAAATTCTCACAGCTAGCCTGGAATATCTTCTCTTCACACATTTCATGCAGGTACGGAACAGTGACTTTCTGAGCCAAGTCGGCTCATCGCCACAAGCCTAGAAGATGGTTCTGCTGGGAATCCTGCACACTTGGAAAAAAAGGTCTGTGTGTGTGTGTGTGTGTGTGTGTGTGCTCGTATTGTGGGAAAGTTACTTGGCCTGACATTTTCAAAAGGGAAGTCTCAAAGGTAAGACAGCATTGCTGGGAGTGCTATAAGCTATTCCACTGTCAATGTCTGTGTATCATGCACTCCCTTTCTTGCCTACGCGGCTTTAGCAAGACTGCAAAGAAATGAAAGCATGAAATCTGCATGAAATAAAACAGAATCACCTTCTTTCCAACCGAGGCTGATGCTGCTATTATTATTAGAAAGCCATCTGCCTGTGCACTGGGTGGATGGAATTGATTTCTCCCATCAGTATCAGATAATGCTCCAGAGTCACACCAAAAATTTGGAAATGGGGAACCTTTCTGAGATTACTGGAGTGTTTACTCTCCATAAACGCTGGCTAAAACGCTGGCTATGCCACCCAGAGTCACCTTGTGTGAGGTGGGTGGCTATATAAATATGATAAATAAAGGAATAAAGATCCTCTCCTCCTTTCTTAATTGGTGGGGATCACAACAGGACTAATTCAGATGCAATGTTGCTCTGATCTCTCAGTCGCCCTGGTTGCCCTTAGTGATATCCTGCACAACCTGTACTGGCATCGTGAAATCTGCCAGATGTTCTCCAATTGCTGAAATCCCATACTGAAGGAGAAAGAAGCTCTGAGCAACGTCTTGGAATGACAGAGCAAAAGCAGAGGGCAACGAGACAATGATCTCTGTGAACAAAACAAACGTTCTCTGTTTATGAGATGCTTCAGGCCACTCAAAAGAAATAGTCTCTCCAAAAGGGTGCGAGCAGACAACATCTCCTGGAGCTGATTTTTTTTTTTTTTAATGAAAAACAGATTTGTTTGGAGGCAAAGAGTTGTATCAGCCCATTCCATGTTGTATTTGCAACTGATACAGCAGGGTCAGAGGGTCAATCCAACTTCAAGATTATTGTCCCTTAGTCTCCACTATGATATACCTGCTGATGGATCATAATGAAAAGAAGTTAACAGAACATGATCGATGATTAGGGAAATTTTGCACCAATACTGTCTCAGTGTACTAGTGGCCCATATGACAGCAAGCTAATATCCTCTGAGATGCTCTCCTAGTTGAGTGATAAAGGCTGCACCTTTTATTTACTTAAAATATATTTTACTGTAATGCCTTTAGTAGAGGCAGAGAGATTACTGCTACTGTAGGAACAAGGAAGAGTTTCACTTGAACAAGGGATCAGTGAAGCCTGGAGACTTGCAGGAAACCATCAGCAAAACACAGGTATGACAAATGCTCTCGCCTTATTTTTGATATCTGTGATTCAATGAGGTGCAGGTACCAAATCTACCTGGAGTTATTAGACTGAGGTTTCTTTCCTAATAACTCAGACTGCTAAACCCTAGAATTACTACCTAAACAATCCTGAAAATATCCTGGAAAGTAAACACCTCAATAAATACAGATATTTGTAATCGCACGCAGGTCACATCGATTGGTTTGTTGAACCAATTCATTTTGTCACCAAGGTGTCCTGCAAAATTTGCATTGTTTCTACAGGGAAGAAAAAGCTGTATGGATAATTTGGTACAGCCCTTTTCTCCTCCTTGTCCTACCTGTTGAGTGTTCTTTGGTTTCTTCAGAACAGCCACATAAGCTTTATGTTTAATCATGCTTGAACAATTTTGATAAAGTTGCAATCCTAAGTAGGGGTACTTTTCAATGAACGCAATGAGAATTTCTAAGTAAAACGTGTTGAGACATGGACTCCTTGCAGAAACTGGATGAGGTCCAATGCTACGGGACAAACATATGTCCTCACTATATTTGCTGTAGGGGGAAGATACTTGCCGCCCCTCGGGTGAGGTGGAACTACAACTCTCACTGTTCCCCATCTGCATGGTGAGGGAGTTGTAGTCTGTCAACATGAGGATTGTCATCAATTCCTCACTGAGTCTATTCCATCCATTTCCCCATCTCCCAGAAAGCATATAGGTTGCTTCTGGCAGCAACTTTGCTCTGCCTTTTACAGACGAGCTGATATGCATCAAAAGAGGATTTGTTGTTGTGTTAGTGTCCAAGGAATGTGACAAAAATGAATAGGAAGGAGAAATGAAGGCCAGGCTGAATTAATAACCAACTTAAAGAAGTTTAATCAAGAAAATGGAAGAGCAGACACTAACTAGAATGTCGAATGACCATGAATATGCTAATTGTCACCGGTCTGTTTCCTGAAGCCATTCTGTTCCATTTGTTGACTGCAAGTGTAAACACCACTCAAGAGTGCTTAACCTGAGCCGTTCGATCAACTGAGCTGTTGGATTCGACAACGGAGCCTATTAATCTCCCCACCAGCTTAGAGTTGTGCTCTGTTTATATGCCACATCTGTAGAATACTTTAGTCTTTTTTTCCTCCTTTCCTTGGTAGAAGATAAAAGATCTGGCAAGAACAGAGATTAAACTAAAAACTAATATAAACGAACCCTATTCATCTCTTGGGCACTCTGCTTTGCAGGGGAAATAGTAGTTTGAAGGAAAAGATGTGCTTTCTCGCACAGCCCAAAGATCTAGCCAGTTTGCAGAGTACCTTTAAAAATTTAAACAGCGAGTTTCTCCTAATAATCAGGCTAAAGCTTTTCAAAGGCTGCTTGTCCCTGAAGCACAGAATCAACCAGAAGAAAAGGCTGAATACAAAGATTTATGGTATGGAGCAAAGGAAGACAGAATTTGAAGTGCAGTTATGCACTGATGATGAACATGTACTTGTTAAAATACATAAACTTTTGTTGAAATTTGAAGCACAGGAAGAACAAGTTAAAGAATGTATGATAAAGTGGGCTAAGAATTTTGGTTATAATATACAGATGGACCAATGGGAAAAATGGTCAAAAAGGTTGAAATTTACATTGTGTTACGATCTTAAAGAGAATTTTTATAAAATGATTTAACATTGGTACATAACTCCAGAGAAAGTATCTAGAATGTGTAAAGGTACTTCAAATGTATGTTGGAAATGTGAACAACTTGAAGGGACATTTTATCACACTTGATGGACATGTAAAAAAGCTAAAAAATTTGGATTCAAATACATACTTCGATACAGAGGATTTTAAAGAGTAATATTCAACTGAAGCCAGAATTTTTCGTTTTCGGAATAATGGATAAACAGAAAAAAACCATGGAATAGTATTTCAATGTATGATCACTGCAGCAAGATTATTATATGTACAAAGATGGAAAGATTTGATGCTACTCACTATGGAGGAATGGTTGGTGAAATTGACAGATCTTGCTGAGATGGATAAATTGACTTCTTTGATTAGAGAAGACACACTCTTTACATTTATTGGTGACTGGAAACCTCTTGTGGACTTTTTGCGTAAAAATGAAAAAAAAATCCAACTTTGATGATTAGACTTTGATGATTAGACAGGATAGTTTATAGAAAAAAAGAGTATTACGATGTAACTTTAGAGAGAGGTTAAAATATCATTGTACTTATAATTACTGGGAAGAATATCGGAAGCCACTTTTCTCTTTATTTTCTATTTTTCTTCCATTTTTTTCCTTTTCTTGTACTTTTTTCTTTCTCTTTACTTTCTTTCTTTTTCTTTTTCCTTCCTTCCTTTATATTAGTTTGTATTAGGGTTTGCCTTCTTTTCTAAAAGTTTCAATAAAAATCATTCATATATATCTATGTATGGCTGAATACAAAACTGCTTGTTAAACAATACAAAAAGAGCAATCCATGTGTTGGATTGTTCCTTGTTACCCTTTTCTATCTTGCTTTCAGAAGAGGAAACATTCCATAAAAATGTCCATGCCCAGTTTCGTTGCCTTTGTCCTTCCTAAGCCACCGTCACTTGCCCAGTCCCAAAGGCCCAGAGAAGTTCTGTAGAAGCGACAATATCGGCATTGGGTTAAAGTATTCAACGGACCTTCATTGTGTCTCTCATTTTCCATCAGTTGTCTGCATAGATGTTCTTGGGCTAGGTTCTTCTCCCTTGTGCTGCGACGGATGATGCCTGAAAATTTTCACTCCCAAATATCCCACAACCGATAGATAGTATTTGATCATGAACTCAACTCTGCAGAGACAAATATATCTGAACCGTCACGCTGGAAAACAGCTGAGGTTTACCCCAGAGGTTGAGTTGTGGTCCAGGTTGGCTACCCTCTCTTCCATGCCATTCATCACTATCCCTATTTACTCTTCTGACAAGTAGCATGCAGGCAATGGCAACAGCACTGAAGGTTTTCAACATCCTGTGTAATGAATACAGTTCCCAAAGATTTATATTTTAATAGCTCTGAAATGTTCTGCTTTACATCTGGCAAAAAGAGAAGATGGGGAGAGGGGACTTCTCCTGCATCCCTACACAGCCTTCCCTGTTGCTTTCTCTACCCTGAACAGCTTCCCCCCACCATGTTTTGGGAAGATGGGGTGATGGGGGTCCTAACCCTAAACCCCAGTAAAATGAGCATTTTACCCATCCCAAATGCTAGGTAGAAGCTCTAGGAGCTACAGTCTCAAAATATCTGGAGGGCACCAAGCTCACACAGGCGAATTTAAAACAATAATTTAAATTAAATCAACTGTAATTTTTATTCATTACAGCTATTGTTACTGAAATGATCTCTTCCGCAAATTGCTTTGACCATAATGTATCTACAGATAATGCTTGTATAAATCTCAACTCTTGACTGAAAGAGAGGTGGAAGACAATGTTCTGATGGTTATAAAATATATTCTGATGTGTATCACCAAAATTATACTAATTGGTGATTTCTTTACTATATTTCCTCTAACTTTAGTAAAGGGTATGGTGACCCCCAGGGTATTGTTGAGAACATACAGAGCAGGTCATCTTGATGTATCTCATATTGTTTAAAGGAAGATAACCAAGAATTTACTAATATGATATACCTGTTCTAAATAACAACAACTGAAAGAGAAACTTCTGCTTTTCAGATTTGGGGGATTCTTGCATATTGATATTTTGTATAGCAACTTTCCCATTATCTCCTTCCTACCATTATAATTTTCCTAAGCCGGTAGTACAGAAGGAAAGAGGCCTAGATATGATTGGTATGTAATGAGTCACATGAAAAGAGGGAGAGACTATCTTTGGGTAACTGGGGAACACACTTAACAAGGGGAAGGGCAAGGATAATACAGGAGGGGTGATGATGCAAATCAGGGTTTCAGCTTTGTTCATGATTCAGGGGCAGAATTACAGTCTTTGTTTTGTTTTAAACTATGCCAAGTCTGTTTAAGAGCTTAAAATTGTTGCGTGTTTCCTGTCTCAAAATTGTAGGAAACTACTTCTTTGCTTTTCAGAAATCATACTTTGAGGGAACTTCTAAGAGGCCCCTCTAAAAAAAAATAAGTTTAGGAGTTATAAGTTACCATCCTCTGCCTTAAATTCATACTTAAGAGGATGCAAATTTCTCAACTGCTCTTAATAATAGTTAGTTGAATTAGGAAATGTTAGGGTATACGTTGATTTGTGTGCTATATGTTAACATTATTAGAAAACGAGCCAAGCCTCGGTAATCTAAAGGAGAGAAACCTTAAATAATTGTAGAACCCCATTTGGGAGCAGATGCACTATATGATAAAAATCAAACTCCTGTGTTAAGTTTTTCAATGGACAAACCCAGGCGATATTAAAACTCCACAGCATCCTGTCTGCGAATCTCCCTTGACAGCTGCAGAATTACAGAGAGTAACCCTAACTCTGGCATCCTTTGCAAGTGAGGAGCTGGGCACCTAACACATGCTGTGCCATCTCAGCAGTTGTCAAGGTATAAATATGAGCAAATGAAAGATGATTGACATTAAAAAAACCGGTCGCAATTTAAACACAGGAGGGCAAAACACTATGGAAGGGAAGATCCGAGAAAGACAAAAACTCCCAGGCAGAGACACAGCTGGAAAATCTCTATGACAAGGATGGGAAACCAAAACACTGTCCCCCAAAATAAGTGCAATCCCATCCAAAATGCTGGCAAAGGCGTTATATGCCTGAGTGCGGAGCAGCGTAGTCAACAGGTAATCACCGACAGCACATGAAAAATGTAAGCACTAATCTCACTCTTATGCTTTGGTGGCTCCCAAGGCATTCTTTCTTTTCTTACACACACATACTTTTCAGAGGTCCATACATATTTTTCTGATGCCCCTGGTTCCTCTTCAGACCATGACGAAGGATGCAAAGAAAGGAAGCACACACAAAAGTCTTAGACAGACTTTGAAGAGCAGGAAAAGACGAATATTTCAAGTCAAGGAGGAAAATACATAGGCAGCCAAGAAGTTGGGGTTTTGAGAGACACAAACGATAAGCAACGTAAGAACATGGTCTACTCTTCGAACGCACACACTGAAACGTAACGTTGGATATTGCAATTCTCTACCCTATTTTAAGAGTCGCTTTTGGTGAGATGGGCGGTATCTAAATTTGAAAAATAAATAAATAAATAAATAGATAAATAAATGGGCCTTTGTTTTCAGCAATTAAGAGTTATTCCACACACACTAAAATGTCTGGAGGTGTAAGGCCGAAATATTGTTAAATGCTCCTCCATATTAAAATTTCCTGTGTGTAGTAATGTAGCATAACAGTGTTTAACGTGCCCCAATGTGCTACTTTACTTCCATAATGATGGGAATTGCTGTTCTTTTTGACACGGGGGAGAAAGCTGAAATGGGACACACTCTACCTACTGTATAAAGTGATTCATTGTGAATTCTACCACCAGAGTCTCTCTACTTCAAAGAAAGCTTCCCTGGTGAATAGGGGACAAAGTTACCCATACTGTAAGTTAAATAATTTTCTGTTGGGTATCCTAGATCAACCTCAGAGAGGCATGAGTCCTGGCTATCATCTTCTGCAGAAGGTACCATTTGGGATGACAGTTACAGTCTTTGAATCAATTATTAAGATGAGCCTAGAGATAGAAAAATAACCACTGAATCAGGGCGTAGCTGACTCCCAGTTTGAAGATGGAAATGGTCCTGCCTCTTCTAGACTGAGATTCTTAAAGGCTGGAAATTAGGTAAGGTTACCCATATGAAGGTCTATCTATTGTCAATGCATCCAAAACGTGACGGACTAGAACAAGATGCTTGAATGGAGCTCCTGTATCTATGCTAGTATAGAAAGTATCAGCAGTTTTTTTACCCTACATTTACTTTTCACACGGTACCTTTCATTCAGAGTATTTACAATCTTCAGTCCACTGATCTTTCCAATAACTCCTTGTAGAATTGCCCAACACAATTAACTGTTCCTTATTTTTTATAACACAAACACAAATCAAGACGTGACAACTTGCCCAAAGCATGAGTCCATAGACAATTCAGACATGAAACCCAGATTCTTTTTTTTTACAGAATTGATCCAACCAATCTTACCCCCATCCCCTATCCTCCAATTGCACCATTCTGTTGGAGCTCCACCTCTCACTCCCTGGTTTTGTCTCCTTTTGGTAGATGTGCTTGCAGATACAAAGCACAGTGAAGTCCATGTATTTGATAAGCACTGAGATATGCTGGTAGATTACGATGCTATCAGCTAAAATCACAGGATTTGTCTGACAGTGTATGAGAGTTCAGAAAAATCTCTTCATCCGCTTCAGGATTACTGGAGCAATTTTTGTAGGATATTATCAAATCTCTGCTGAGCTTCTTACAGAATTTTAGAGGTGAATTATTATATTTTTCAGTTGACAGTGTCATCTCTGTTTGTAGGACTGATTCTGGCAAAGGTTGATATTCTGGATTGCATCTGACCATTCAAATCTGCAAAATTTTATCTACCTATGCACAGGATATTGTGGTAACACGGATGCTGATCAGAAACACAATTAAGCAATTGAAGTACAAGATATTTGTTTTTAAAAGGGTATTCAGAAGCACACCAAATACATCTTAGCTTTTTTCAGTATCTAACAATAAACTAAACGTAGGTACCCTCTGAAACTGTAGACAAGTCAATGAGGACCATCATCAATGGGATGAGTACCATTGTGTGTCTGTACTTTCTTGGACAGATGCATGCACATCTTTTCCTTGACTGCATCTGGCTCCTCCATTTTCCTTTCTTACTCACTTTTTTGCAGGAAGCCACAAAAGTGAAAGAGACATTAATAACAAGCATGGTATGGCAACAAACAGGGAAGCTATGTGGGTGAGAGGGAATGTATGACAAAGGCATGGGGAACATGTGCCATCTGGATGTTGCTGATTACATCTTCCAAGAGATCCCACCAGCTGGGCTAGTGGTAAGGAGCATGGGGGTCAGTTTGGCAATGTCTTGAGGGCCACGTGTTCCCTAACGAAAAGTTTCAATGGCAGAGGAAGCTTAGGACTTAAAGGAAAGCTGCAGCTTTAGTGAATTACCCTTTAAAAAAATCTGCTGTCAAATCAGAAGAAGCTTTTCCATTCTATCCCGCTCCAATCTTACCCTTCATCCCTTCATTTCCTGCTTCCGGGAGAGGAATTCCAGGTGTTTCAGGTACAAGTTGGGGAGAAGGGTAGATAAAAAGAAAGGGAGACAGGAGGAAGTAGTGGGAAAAACCATAGCTGTCTCACCTCTTGCTTGACAACAGCAAATCTAAAGCTAAAGAGGGCATTTCCAAGTCACAAGCTGTCATTAACCCCAGGTGAAGCCCTGTCTGCATCTGCGTGAGAGTGCACCGAAACATTTTAGGGGTGGAAAGAAAGGTTCTTCATTAACGTAGAAGAGCAGGTGAGTCAGTATGTAAAACAGGCTCTGGGGCTAAGGCCCCAGGTCATCAGTTTGCAAACTGGCACAGCTCTGAAGTCTGGTTCTGTCTATTGCCATAGAATTTAGAATGACAAAATATCATGGAATTGACAGAACCAAAAATTTCGAATTGATGCCAGGGCTTCATAACTGCGTCTTCAAGCAGGGAATAGCAAGGCACTCACCCTAGGCTTATTAAGTCAAACATAATGCGATGTGCAGCAGCCTGAACAGCAGATGTGGCTAAGGGAAGCTCCCAATTAAAATCCCCAGTGTAGCACAACAAGCCATTATTCACTCAGGGAAATCATAATTATTTTTAAAAATCCACAGGAATAAAATAAGCAGGGCACCAGTTTTGCATGCTTTCCCTGCTTAAACAGGAGCTATTCCAAACAAAATGAGAAAGAACAATATGCCAGAAAGCCTTAGGAAGTGAAGGAAGTTCTCTGCCATCACTTACTGTTCTCAGACACTTCGACAATGTAATACAGGACCGGACTGTTTCCGTCAAAAGGACGCACCCAGGAGAGGATGACGCTGCGGCTGAAGGAAGAGTTCAAAGTGGCGAGAAGGTTCTGCGGTGGATGAGGCAGCTCTCTGTGAAAATAAACCACCTGTTATTTCTTGCAATGAGGATCAACAAGTAGGGTCTTGACAAAGCAATCTGGGCATCAGAAGGATGCCAAGATGGATACAAATGGACTGGATTAATGATCAAGTGAAATAATGTTGGAACATTGCTGAGTTGTGTCTGGTTTCTAATTATGATTCATTTGGAAGAAACTATGGTTGACACTTAAGCAGCTAATGGCACTGCTATTTAACATGGGGGTAAAAGCCAATTTTCACATTTGTTTTTGTTTGTTTTTTGTTTAATTGAGGCAACTTGGTCCATAAATTCTTTTTATGGGGAGATTTTTTTCGTAGTGGAATAGCTGTAAAACATACGAGCAGATGATCAGAGTGCTGGAAGGGGGCGGAGAGATGATTTAAACCAGAATCTTTCATACTCGGGCAAGCAGAAGACATTATAGCCATTCATGGAGAGTTTCAAATCTCACTTATGGTGGTGGAGCCCTACCATTTTAAATGCAGCCATCAGTACATGTCAGGATTGGTAGATCCCTAATAACATAATTGGGATTAAAAGAATGCTCATGCAGAACAATGAAAATGCCCACAGATACTGTATAATAAAGACTAAATGGAATACCGAAAAAAAGCAGCCTTAAGAAAAACAGGATTTCTAAAAATGCACGGGAATTATTAAACACATACAAAGACGCACTCGTCCTCTCACAAGGATGAAGAAAAGGAAGTGGAGCACGCACTGTTTTCATCTGAAAAGCACCAGGAAAGTTTTTTTCAAATTAAGGGTATCAAATATTTCTGCTCTAAGGCAGAAGCCAGGATCGTAAGAAGATTCCTCACGTTCAGTAGGATTCACACTCTCTACATCAGGGTTGCACAATGTTTTTCCAGACAAAAGTTGCACATTACTTTTGAGTAACTTATCTGGGCTAGGCTCCAAAGAATGGACAGATATGATGGTTATTTCCCAAAATGATAAAGATTCAAAAAGCCATTATGTAAACAGCCAGCTGTAAGCTTCTCCATTATCAGTGAAAAGATTCATCCCCCCATTGAAACACAGGAAGGGTGCTTAGAAAGAAACAAAAAAATCTCTCTGCTCTAACATATTAAGGGATAAATTGGTTCTAAATAGGAAATAGTTCAGTTGTTGAAATTCTTGTAACTCCATCCCTTTCTCCTAAATACATTTCACTCCTAGAAAACTCTCTAGAAGGATCTAGCTAGGAAAGAATTACTTTCAGTGACAGTGGGATGCGGACAAACCGAGTAACAAAACCAACTCTGATTTCATTTTTGTTTCCTAAACATTAATTAAACGCAGTGGGCCTGGTTAAGTCTTCCCATCTGTGTAGTGTTTTTCCCTTTTGTCACACTGAAAATGACAATTTGCTGGCATTTTTTGCAGGAGATTTTGGAAGCTTCATCCCTGGTCCTTTGGACCATAGCTGGCCCTGGGTCACCCTTGACCGGTGCTGACCAGTAAGAGCTGTTTCCCAGCCCTATCTTGTGATGCTGGTCACTGAATTTAGGTTTCCTGTATACAAGAACATGCTACACGTCTCCCTCTGAGCAGTAAACCCCACCTAAACAGTGGAGCTAGTTTTGGAGAGCACTCGGAAGTGAGGAGAAAGCCTCCAGATTGATTTCCTTCCTCCCTCCCTCCCTCCCTTCCTTCCTTCCTTTTCCTTTCATCATGGCAATGAGGGGAGAGGAAAGGTAGCCTGAATCTTGTCCCAAAGTCTTAAGTTCCCTGCAGATAATGAACAAAACCCTCGATTATTCCCCTTCATCAAAGAAGGGGAAAATGCAACCCACCTAGGAATTTAGCCCCGAATGCTTTCAGGAAGTTTCCTCTCAATATCAATTATTGCTGATCCTCGCTGCTCAGACCAAAAAAAAAAAAACCCCAGTAATTGTACTTGACATCCTTAATTTAAATCTGTACTCATTGCTTTTCATAATTTATTAAGCTGCTGCATACTTAGTGCTAACTAAAATCTCAACGTGACCATATTCATAAACAAGTCCAGTTCCAGCTCGGTGCAGTTTTAAATTGGAGCTGTAAAAAGCCGGCTCTGCATTTCAGATGTGGCTGAAGTGGAGAAATGAACTTAATTTTGCATCGCCAAGTACATGGTTTCTTATAACCTTGGCCTTAACTGAAGAACTAAATTAGATTTGTGTGGGTGAAAGGGAACCCTGAAAGGGAACAAGGCTGTTCTGACTTCGTTTATTAAATTCCAAATGAAAGAGCTACCTTTTCAACAGCAACAGATGCGGTAGAAAAACTCTGCAACGATACTAAGGGGTATTGTAATAACGGGGACCTGCCTGACGCAAACCATAATTTCTAGGAATGCAGATCATTGCATTCTTTCAGATGTATGGAGTCCTAGGCTGCAGACTCTGACAACCGTTTGCCCGTTTTAAAGTTCGGAGCCGAAAACCTGTTTCCCTCCATCCGCATTCTTCCAACGTGCAGGCGTTTCCAAATTCATCTGCTGCCATTTGTTCTTCTTATCTTTGCTACTTCTGTGTCATGACTTTCTCGTTCTTTCTCTCCCCTATGGATCCCACTGGGGGTGTGATAGCATCACATGTGCTGCATAGCCAAATAAATTGGAATATACAATGACATTACTGAGAGCTAATTAAGGTGAAATATTATGAGTTTTGGCTTCTGGGATGGATTGCAAGGACAGTCCTAGGCAATTGCAGGAATACAGAGTAAATGTATGACATCACAGGAGCAAACTAAACCACTCTGTGGCATGACTTCCTGGATAGGTGGCACATGTCAGCTTCTTGCCACAGAGAAGATGTTGAGATGAGTCTTCGGTCCAATGAAAGAGTGCTTAATCACACTCCTGCTTTCTGCTCAAATTTACCTTGCAACCTAGGAGTCCAAGGCAGTGACATGCCCCAGCAAGCATGCTCAGGCAGGATCCACAGCTGCCAATGGCTGGAAGGAGTGTTGTTCTATCTACAACAAAATGATTGTAGGATCCATGCATGGATTGGAAGCTGCTCACATTACTCAAATCTCAGTTACAGCTGGCCCTTCTTCCAATGCTGGCAGAGTTTCTGCAGAAAGGCTGTGAAAACTGTCACAACAAACTGCCTAATTATGCAAAACAAAATATGCAATTGCACATTGGAAGAACTGTTGGCAGCGGATAGTGATTACTGGTGCACCAAATAAACGTGACTGTGACTGCACTACAGTCAAGCCAGTTTATGCCTTTGATGGATAGGTATGTCTTCCAATGCAGAGCTAGTCCTTCACATTTCTTTGCTGGTACTTGAAGATGTTCTCTTAAGCAGAATAAGAATCAGGATCCTTTGGGATAAGTAAAAAATTTATATGATGGGAATTTGTTTTTACCTACTTCAAATTCTGATCTCTAGTGGAAATGCAGAGATTCCTTGACTCCTGAAACACAGCATCAATCTTGTGTACAATGTTTAGAAAAACATGCCAGATCCTTATTTGGGGGACGACTGCATCAGCTGATGTTTCTTTTAGGAAATCCTGAGTTAAATACATGTTCTGGCTTAGGATTTGTTGACGACTGATTAACCCGGAAGACTTTCAGCAAATTTTATTAATACGTTGGCTGAAATGTCAACCTTAGAAGAGCTTAGTCTAGAAAAATCTGCACTATTGTCCACTAATTTACAGTATATTGACCATGATGGCTTGGAATTAATGGAGTCAAGGTCCAACACATATGGTGGGTATCAAGGTGAAAAACCTGGTATATTTTAAACTGTCACATTATTGCAAAGTCCTTTTTTCTGTTATATTCGGTGGGCTGCATGTAATAATAGCAAAATGTTAAATGGTCTTTTCAGTTAAATAGTCTCTGGTGTTAATCTGTAAGACCATAAAATGTGAGGATAATGAACTGTTGCCTTCTGTAATCTGTAACTGTCTGCAGCAGTTCATGCTTACGTACCTAAGTCCTTAAAGGCAAAATCACTGAGCATGCAAGAAACATTTCTCACCGGAAACATTGATGGAAAATGAAAGAGAATTCCAGAGTAAGAAAATGTACTGGCCTCTCAATTCTATACAAAAGTGGATATTAACCATTATTAATCTCAGGTGAACAAATGTTTTGATGTCATGCACTGAAGCACAGAAAAGATTGCAAGTACAGTGAGTAAAAATGAGCTGCGTTTATAGCCATGAACAGTGATGTGTTCATCAAGATTTCCTGCCTTTCTCAGAAATTTAAGTCCTTTGCTCTTCACATCTATGAAATGATTTGCCTATTAATGAAATCTCAGAAGTGTCAAAGGGGCAGATCTTTACTGAAGTATCTTGTCTGTCAAAATAAGGAAGTAAAAATCCTTCAAATTCAAAAATATTATACTGCCTTTACAATAGAAACCCAAAGTAAGAGCTATTACTAGATCCTTTCTTCTTTAGGCAAATGTGTTGCAGATATTTAACCCTAACAAATCTTTGCTTTATGTCAGCAAGGAGAACTTCTAACCATAGAGAAAACATTTCTTCATCATCTATTGGCAAGAAGTTTTAAGATGCTATCAAGTTAAAAAATCTCCTTTTCAGTTTTGGCCTTGTGTTATTTTACTTGAACTTGAAGTTTGTGTACCAATCTTTAAAAAGGCATATTAAGGCAACAGTATGGTTTCTAGGCTAGCTATTCAGCTGTTCTGCCCAGGAAATCAACTGTAGTTGGACAATAACTTACATAAAGCCAATAGATTTGCACCTACATTGGGATATTCATATTAGTGGCAGCCTGAACTTTTCACGAGACTTAATTTTTGTTGATACAATGGACATTTTTTCAGTCCATTCTTGCCCTGAATTATAGCAATAGGTTCTGATGGGGATGAGGGAGTAATCAATCCCTCCTTCCCAGATCCTTAGATCAAACTTCCTTTAGAGAGTGGATCAACTTTAAGCCCATCAAGCTTTACTCTCACAACCAATTAGATCAAGGTTAGAAAAAGAGTTACTCTAGTAACATCAGCAATGGGGATGGGTCCACTCTTTCCCTAACGGACTTTGTAAAATAGAGAGGAAATAATTCAGTGATGATGAGTGGCAGGAGACAAAATGGATCCTTTTTTTACATACTGCTTAACAGCTTTTTGGAACCCCTTGACACAAGTGGTGATGGTGATGACCCATTTGGCTTGTCTTTCAGAGATCATGTTTATAGAGGAAAGTCTACCAGATGGGTCTTATAGTCTTGCTGACAGACATGTAGCTGCTTTCTAAGAGCCAATAAGCCAGTGAATGCCAGTTCCTGGGGAAGACAGGAAATCTGTGGCCTTCAGGGTTTTTTTCAGGGATCCCTGAAAAAAGGTTGTCCGGCATGGAATGCACAACTGGAGACTGTGGTCTGATCTTGTCTCAGGGCTCCTAATAAACCAGCATGTTCAACCTAGTGCCCTCCAGTTGCCCCAGACTTCAACTCAGTACCCAGCTTGCAGGCCAAGCAACATGAAAAAACCCTAAAACAAAAGAAGTTGTACACACTGAAAATGTTTGCATTTCCTCCCCACCCTCATTAATTGTTTTGACACTGATGTAAAATGGACTCTGAGAGCAACTGTCTGAAAGCAGCTTGCTTACTTCCCATGCAAACAAGAGGGAACCATTTAGCCCACAGCCAGAAAATGGAGAATATTCTTAGAAATTCAAAGATGTTACATAATAGAAACAAACACCCTAATGTTTAAGAAACAGTCTATAGCTGTCAGGGGGAAGTAAAAGTTTTACTCAGTAAACACCCTCAGGGTACCTGACCACATTAGCTAAAAGCAAGCTATCTAGGAAGGGAAATAACCCCACCCCCCACACACACACACCCACACACAAAAAGGAGTCCAAAAGGAGGTAAATTATAGTGACTGTGGCTGGAGAGAGATTATCCAGAATGAGGGGCAAGAATAAGTAAACCTCTTGGTTAATTGATTAAGAGGGGAAAAGAGACAGAGAAATAAAGACTTCTACTTGGCCACAAAAGACTTCCACAGTTAAGACAACCATTAAGTTGCTGGGGAATGCTGGGAGTTGAAGTCCACACATCTTAAAGTTGCCAAGTTTGAAAAACACTGACTTATGGTAATTGACCTGGCTTCAGGAAAGAACGCGAGGCATGACACGTTAATGTCGACTCTTTAGGGCTGAATGAGATGTTCTGTTTACAGACCCAGCTGGTCAAAGATAAACCTGCATCATAGGAGGACGGTGCGACTTGCAATACAGAAGGAGCCACGGGAGTGGGGAGGAGCTGCTTAGCTGCAAAGCAACAGCGGGAAGGTGCAACTGACAGCAGAGAAGCGATGAATGCTAGAGATTCCTGACGCCAAACCCACCTACCACACTTCCTCGACATCTCCTCCCTGCTAATGTATGTTTGCTGAATTGACCTAGAAGACAAGGAAAGATGTTGTTGCCTCTTCCTAGCTGCCACTTCTCTGTCCTCTGCCTCACCGAGTCCCGTTCCAACCTTAGCTCACAGCAAGACATACCCAGGCTTTGATGGGACTTGTAACTAAACAAACATAATATTTGGGCCGGACACCATGAATATTCAAGGTGTTTCCAAATGGCGGGTCTCAGGTCTCCTTGGCACAATGGAATATAGAAAAATACCTTCCATCAAGGCAGTTCATTGCTCTATTTTCCTCTGAGATGGCTCTTCTAGATTTCAGGAAAGGGCTGAACTAGGCGTTTCTACATGCAGAACCTCTACACACTCGTGTGCTACCACAAAGCCATGTGCCCCCTCCAGAAATACCCACTCTAGGTTAACAGCAGTGACTTCTCAACGGAACCTGTGCCTGTCTTGATTAGGGTTCTCTTAATTTCTTGTCAGAACTGCTTAAGACCAATGTCTTCTTATTCTGGGAAGCTGTCTGATTCACACGACACACATTTCTGACACTGTAAATAACCTAAGGAAATCATCCGAGACCTGATTCTTTTTTACTCATGTGCTGAGAATGAGGCATCTGATGAGAAGACTTCTTCCCCCCTCCCTTTGTGCCGTGCAAGTCTGCACATGTGTTTTTCTACCACTGCAGGTAATTTTGGATACAGCAGTAATTTTTCTTTCCTGCATAATAGCCCACCAGAGAGGTTGGAAATTACTAAAAACCTTCTCTATTGTATGGAAAAGATAATCTGCTTTCTGCCTGACTTCTTCTTAATTGTTCTCACTCAGATGAAGCGTGGAAAATAAAAGGAGTGCAAATGCTACGAGTCAGTCCATGCAACTGAAGAAATATGTAGAATCCACAACATGATGTTTTTTAAAAAAAAAAAACGGTGTCATTTAGAGTTGTGCTAGTATGCATTTCTGAGAATCACTCTTATTGAGTCTTTTATTAATGGAGAAATTCAAACTGGCTTGGTTGACATTGCATTTATGCTCTTATCTCTCCTTTCTGTTGCTCTCATTGTGTTTGCATTTTGAATGTACTTAGGCAGTATCTGTATGGATACATGACTGAGGACTGGTTCCTACTGGTTTTACACTTGGGAAATTAAGGTAGAAAAGGAGTGATGGTAGAGGAAACGGCTTAAGGAAGAAAGTGCAGGAAGAGAATTAACTTGGAGTCCCTGAAAAACAGCATAGTATGTGGCAGAACATGTTCTCTATGGAGAAGGCCTCAAATCCAATTGGAGACCACTCGGATTAATCCTGCAGGGCTGGCAGAGATCCCAGTTTATAGACACCCAGCCAGGATGAGAAGGTAATTGAAGATGATGAGTCAAGGGCCTGGAGTGTCTTTGCCCTTTATAGGTCTCGAGATGGTCTGCCCATCAGATGCCAATAGACACAGGAGATGTCAAATTAAAGATGAGAGCTGTGCAAACCCTTTGAAGGAGGTTCTTCAGAACATGCAGGAACATACACTATGCATCTCTTTTTCAATCATTAAAGCAGCCGCATCTGGAAAAAAGCAAAGCCAAGTGAACGTACATACACAAACAGGCAGAGACAGCTGGGAGCAGCTTTGGGAGTAGCTGTGCAAGCCAGGAAAAGGCATGTCTGCTTTAACAATTCAGATAGAGGTGCTTGCTATGCTCTCCCGTGCATTCTGAAGTGCTTCTTTCAAAGGGTTTACACAACCCTATTAAACACAGGATAAAAGACAATCTGGAGTCTGTTTCTAATGGCCTTCTTAATTTTGTATTTCAACCCTTCCTTCCAGATGAAAAACTGAATAGGACAATGCAACAATGGGTGATTTCAAAAGAGAAATCAATCTAGGCTTGGCAGTGAAGAGGTGATGTTGTAATAAAACCAAGATGGGCTGTAATAAACTTCAGAAATGCACACATTATTCAGGAAAAAGGAGCCTTAGGCTTTAAGAGAAGTTTAGGTGTGATGAGCTGGCAAAAACTGATACTATTCCCCCCAAATGGTAGTATGCACGTTGGTTCTACAAATTATTGCATTAGAAAATTTCTCTTCTTGTTCCACACAACTGTCTGATTCTTTTACTACTTATGTTTGTTGTTACAGTGGAATAAATTCAGCCAAGGAGCAATGAATTCAAGTCCCTTTCAGTTGCATCAGAACATTTAATATGGAGAAACATAGGCAAATGCAGCTGTTAATGAGGAAAATCTCACAGTATTCAGGAATCCAGGGTGTTCAAGAGATCAGAGGACCTGGGGATCTTACAGAAACCTTGGCTTGTAAGAAGCACATTTTCTGATCAATGTGTGAACTGGAATATTAAGATCCAATTGTTTTGTAATTTTCGAGACATGGTAACACAATTTGCAGCACTTTAGGCAAGGTACAAATACATTTCACTTGTATAAAAATAAACGTTTTCAGTCTCAAAAACACATTAAACTTTTTATGTTGTTGCCACATACAGAGACTCATGCTTGCTATCCATGTAAAGTCTTCTGCATTCATTGTGCTTGGTGTATTTTCCAAAACAAACTGTTAAGAGGAGATGATTAATACTGAAAGAGAGCAGGAAGGAATACTGAGTGAGCAAGTACAAAAAAATAATTGGAAGTTAAAAAGATGGAGGCACCCATTCTGCAGTTTCAATTTAAGGCCCTTTTAGTGGACTACACCTCCTAGCATCCCTTAGGCTGGCCATACTGAGTGGGAAGCTGAATTCTATAACCAAGAGCCTCAGGCTCCTTACCCAACATGTAAAGTCTAATGTGTAACGGATTCCATTTGGGCTTCAGTGTTGAGTCTTCCTGTTCAGAAAGGGAAAGGCAATCCTGTCACTGGGGCAGATCCCATCCAGGCATTTGCATGAGGGACGCACATTACAAACTAAGTTGTGAATGTGATGGAGCCAAGAGTTCTGTCTGGCCGTTTCAAGAGCCTCTGGAGGGAAGTGCTCTGTTAACCTTACAAATACATTTAGAAAATAAGACCAGTGCAGATTAGTACAGACAACTGTAAAGATGAGGAATCCAGCTGGGAAGGAGAGGAATCCCGTCTCTTTGTTGAATGATGAATGTAAAATGGAGAGAACTATTAGTATTATTATGTAAACTAGCTTTTCCTGTGTAACTTTATAGTAGCTCATAAAATATTCTATTCAGGCTAGTTAGTTCCATTGATTTTGAAAGCCTTTATGTGTGATGAATCTAAAGCAAAATTAAAACCTCTGGAGAGAAATACACTCAAATTAAATACAAAAGTCAAAGCTAAAAGAGAGGAAAAGGAAGAGGAAGCTACTAATCATCTTACAAGTTTTCCATCCAAATGTGCTATGAGAGTACTCACATCACTTCCATTCGAGCCACCCTTGAATCATTTCCTCCAAAGGAACTGACTTCACAGGTGTAGTCTCCAATGTCGCCAGACCACGTTTGGCCAATGATGAGACTGCCATCTTTCTCGATAGTAATTCGGGAGCTGCTAGATGGATTGATGACAACGGAGTCCTTCTTCCAAATATACCTGATTGTCACAATATATCAGATGGTTAAAGTCAGCTGTCTATTTTGTTAAACATGATGAATGTGCTGAAATTATATGGTAAAAACAGAGGTAAATCATTATGCCAAATGGTGAGACCCGCTAGCATTTTTTTCAAGGGTTCAATTGGTCATAGTGAATGTCTTCTAGGCCAGCTAGACTAATAAACTCTTCTGATAAAGCAGTGTTTCTCAACCTTGGCAACTTTAAGAGGTGTGGACTTCAACTCCCAGAATTCCCCAGCCAGTTGTGCTGGCTAGGGAATTCTGGGAGTTGAAGTCCACACCTCTTAAAGTTGCCAAGGTTGAAAAACACTGTGATAAAGGATGCAACCCTCCTCTGTAGAGCTCAAAGACAAATATGTCACTAATTTTTTTTGGGGGGGGGGACAAATTTGCAGCTATGATTGGCAACCCGAACCAAACCAAGTTTTGGAAAACCAAAGACTTTCTCCTTCTGAGTTATGTTTTCTTGGCTTCACAAAAAATATTGGGCTTTGCTGTAGAAACTGCCAGGAGTCAAAAATACTCATTTATTTAATTTCAAGATGTCTCATCTATCACATGTCCAAGATTTTATTTCATTTTTAAAATATACTTTATCATATGGGGTAAGAAACAATTCCTCCCAATGCAAAAGTACATAGGACACGTTTCCCCTCCACCATGCTGCTAGTCTGGTCAGAAATACAGTATAAGCAGATACTGTCTTTCATTGTGCCTACAGAAAATTAGGTAATATATGTCATTTCAAGATTCAAGGTCAGTGGTTATGAAGGGCAATAGTCTCAAAGACTGGGATTAAAGAATAAAATAGAACACTGAAGAATATTTGTTGCTGTACCTTTATTATACTAAACCCAGAATATATTCTGCCTCACCTTTCAAAGCTGCTGCAAAGGTTTCTTAGGTAACAGGTGAAAATCTTCACTCTTGAAAAATACTGTATAAATGTTAATTATACTTAGCATGAAAGACTGCAGGGTTTTTTTTATGCATGATCCTCCTTTTTTTCCTGTCTGTGATTTCAATGTCACGATTTGTAGAATAGAATTCCTGCTTTATACCATTTGTAGAGGGACTTGTACTCAAAATCCTACCAGCATTTATGAGAACAAAACGCTTCTAATATACAGTTTCCTCTTTATGCAAGTCTAGACTCTTCCCTTTCTCTTTTTACAAATGGCATTGTTTGATGTTTTCTAAAGGGAATGGCAGCATTTCAGTTGGATTTTCCCTTTTCATCCGCATTCTTTTTCATACACACACACACACACACACACACACATTTTCATCCTTGTCTAAGAAATGGAGTCTTCCTGCTTGTAGAATTTGGTAGCTTAAAGATTCACTCTATCTGGATTTGGTACTTGGTGCGTTTTGGTTTTTCTCAGGAAAAAAGTGACACTTCTAAGACTTTCCAAAACCCATTTGCAAAACCAATTCCTTTAAATTGCTTTGGGTTTTATTCTCATTAAGTATCAGCTTCTGACAAGTCAGTTTTATTGATATTGTGTTAACCTTGACAGTAAATCATAGGAAGTTGTATTGAAATCATGAAGTGGAACATAGCTCATTGTAAATAATATATACGGTTGAAGTGGAAAAATAAAAAGGAGTTGATATGATTAATGGCATAACTTACAATCTCAAACTGTGATTGCTGCGAACACCAGTGCAAGAAAACCCACCTAAGCCAATGCTGATGGTTTGGACAATTAAGTTGAGATAAATTATACGAACAACTGCAGACACCACCAACCTGATTGAAATTCTTGGATCATGAGCAGCTTCACACTGAAGCATCGCTGTGGTTCCCTTAATAACAGTGCTATCCTCTGGAGGGCGAACAATAAAAGTGCGATCTGAAAAGAACATGACCCACAGTTCAGATCAAATTGCCAGTTTCCGTCCTGACTTGGGGTTTTGCCTTGGGAAAGCGGCAAGCCAGGTTACTCATCATTCCAGACAAGAATCGTTCTGCCCGCCCAACCCCTCTATCCAGCAAACACATGAAAGGCTAAAGTGCCTGTGGCTGCAGGTTTTCAGGAAGTGGGTCACGAGGAATCTTGTCCGCTGCTAAGCTTTCATGTTTGTTGAAAACACAAAAATGTGAGATCATGAGGAAAAATTAGACATTTCAAGAGGAATTCCAACAATTTTCCACAGGGTTTCAAACTATAAAGGTGCAGTAAAGCAAATTTTACTTCTATAGGTTTCTTATGATTTGCTCCCCCACCCAACATTATAATGATTTGTATCCTGCCTTTTCGGACAACATCCTCCCACCATGGCTTAGAAGAAACATCACATCATCTTCGTCATGTTTGCCATCCTGAATCAATCCACTGAAAGAAGAAGGCCTTTTCGTTGAAGGTTGTGGACTCTGCTGGTCCAGTGTAAGTTGTAGTTCTTTCTTTTCCCACGCTAGGACTGACAGAGAATGACTAACCCAAGGCCACCCAGCTGGCTTCTGTGGCTGAGGAGGGACTAGAACCTGGGTCTCCCCATTCCCCTACCCCAAGCTGGGTTATGTAGCTATGAGGGTGAGAGGAAAGACTGAAGAATGTTGTTCCAAGGAAAGGAGCTATTCATAAGATTTCATGCCCAGAGGAGGCAACATTTACCCAGATGTCATTAAAGCCCTATCATTCACACCTGTCCAGGAAATGGAGGTCTCTATGGCAGGTGCTGAAGGCACAACTTCCTATAACGCCTGCCCCTAAAAGAAATGGCTGAAGAGCCCCTCAGATGAGTCCAGGTGCAAGAGAGGAAGATAAATCAAAAAGGGGAACGAAGTCCCATTTCCCAGAAGCAATCATGAGCCGTGATGCTGGAAGAGATTCTCATAAAAGGAAGACAAGGCAAGCACTGTTTGTCAATTTCAGAGCCCCTGAAACACCACTGGAGAGGGTTGAAGACTTCTGTTTGACACTTCAGGTTATATACAAAGAGCAACCTCATTTTAGCACGTAAGGTGTGCAACTGAATGAAACGCAATGCCAAAGATACAGAAGGACATGAAAATGAGCTGACAACCTGTGCATTATGTTGCCAGTTTAGTTCATATTAGATGCTAAAACTTATTTAGAGATAAAGTTCCACTGTAGATCCTCAGCCTCTCTAACCCTTACCTTGAACTGACATAATGCTGGATAACAAGCAGCCCATTGCTGGATTTAGGACTGGCTGCACATCATCAGGATGATGCCGAGGTCTGGCACAAGAATGGCACTTTGGGGTGGCGTCCATCTAATCTGATAAGCATTTTGAGCTGCACAGCATATCCTTTCCAGATGTTTACAGTGGGACACAGCATACAAGTATTTGTAATATGTTAATAATATTAAAAGTTGATATTGCTGCAGTGTTACTTTCTCCCTTCCACTTATGGCTGGGTTCTTGCAAATTAATTTGGCTGTCTTCTTAACAAAGGAAGAAAAGTTAAAATGAGCAAGATCTATGAATGTAGAAGACACATTATAAGGCTGAGACAAGCTGTCAAAAACACGCTGACCACTTCTTTCAGGGGAAATTTTGATTGCGGTTCTCCAAATTGCTTATAAAAAGCAGGCGAATTATTCTTATTACTCAATGCCTGCCCTACCCTTGTGACATGAACATTTTGTAATCAGATTCCTAATTAATCAGCTACTATGAGAGATGATTAAGTCAAGATTAATATTAACACTGAAAACGAACAAGATTCTTACTCCATACGGTGAGAGCAGCAGACGCATTCAGGGCTCCTTCTGAGTTGACCGCACAGCAAGTGTAGACGCCAGCATCTTGGAGAAAGACGGGGGTTATGTGGAGCCCTCCAGACTCAAGGAGACGGAACCTGGGGAGCTGAATGGAGCCACTGGCCAAAATCTGATTCCCTGGAACACAGCAAGTGGAAACAGACTCAATCCTCTGATCTGCGGTGCATGAAGATGTTAATGCTATGCTAATTTGTCCTGGTGGGTTGCCAGAATTTGAGTGATTTCCCAGTAGAATAGAAAGCGTGTACCCCTTTTCCATGCTATGGCAGGCTTTGGTGCTCCAGAAACGTCGCATCTTAAGATGGCACTCATCCCTTCAGTAACAGTAGCATCTGCCGGGGGCCAGGAGAATATGGGCGCAACATCTGGAATCAAAACCAGGGCTTCAGAAAAAGATGGCTAAAACAGCACTTTAAAAGTTTAGAACTCTTGTGGAATTTGTCACGATAACTCCAAGAACCCCTTCCAGGGTAGACAGCAAACTTCCACTGCACCTCTCAGAAGAATTCTTCAACTTGTGCAACAGGGCTTTGAGATAAAGCAAACCAGCTTCAGAAGAGGGGTTGGAAGAAAGCAGATGGATCAAATTAACCAGAACTGTTTATTTTTATCCTCGCGTTGCTCTTCTTTATGATGAAAAGCAATTTCAGTCTGACACCAGTTTGCAGAAATTAAATGCCAGCCAAAAGAAGTTTCTACTTGATTCAAAATATTTCTGTATGCTCCCCTCCATGATGTTTCTTTGGCACTTTCTCTCAGCCTCTGATGCAAAAGTTCAATGGGGGAGCCTTATTATCTCTAGCTCAGAAAAGATTTAAAACATAAGAGCGCTGTGGTAAGTCTAATAGACATCTAACACCAAGCTCTGGAAAAGTTGAAAACCAGGTGTCCATCCATCCTCCCTGAATCCAGCTCCAGCTGAGAAGACCACAGGTCCTTCTAGCCTGACCCTGCCATAGCCAGGTTGCAGTCAGACAATCCTCCACTGTTCCCCTTTCTACACAGAAGGCAACCATTATTTTTAGTATTCTCATTTTTGATCTCAATGTGGGACCAAAGTCTTTCTCCTCGTTTCTTTATTACTTTAGAGATCCTAGAGGAGCAAAGGCATTAGCAATTTCCCCTTTCCCCAGTAGTTGTGTTGGAAACTCAGGAATGACTCTGAAAAAGCTCCAGATGCAGCCTGGTCAACCCACAAATTTCCACAACCTTTCATTAAAAAAAAAAAAAAAAAAAAGGAGAATGCATTTTCTTTGGGAAAATTGATAGTGGATGCAATGGGTAGGAGCAGTAGCTCCCTGTGGGAAAACAAACCCAGCCATGAAGGAGTAAAATACGGCAACCACAAAATCTATGTGCAATTTAAATGAGGAACTCTGAAAGGGGCTGACTCTCCCCTTTTGCCATTTTACTCCCTCCATTCACTTTCCTGACAGCCTGTCAAAACACTGTTTCCTAAGCTGTCAGGAGCATGACGGTACTGGAGAAGCTGATGGTCTGAATGTCTCTCCACCATTTGGTGGAGGACAGAAGCATTCAGCAGCGTGGGCAACAGCAACACTTTGAATAGCCACCGAAGGCCCCATCCCTGAGATGAGAAAATACAATTGAAAGGAAAGGGGGTGGGTTTAACTAGAGTAGTAGGCACTCCAGAATCCTTTCTTGATTTCCCCCACCCCCTTACAGGACGTGTGAAGATCCAAACTTACTGGTGACTTCAAGGTAGGTATGGCTCTCTATCTCGCCAACCTCATTCCTTGCAAAACATTGAAAGATTCCAGAATCCTCTGGCTGTGCTCTCCAGATCTGAAGAGTCCCATTGAGGAGGATTGTATAACGAGGACTAACTAGTTGGCTGATGGGGACAGCATCTTTGTACCAAGCTAGAACAGGCCCTGGGATGCCTGCATGAGACACACAGAGAGAAAACTCGTTCAGATATGCACTCCCATCATGCATGGCTTTAGAGTAACCTCACCCCCACCTTTGACAGAAATACTCTGCTCATTAAAATAATGGCTTGAAGCACACTTTAAAGGAGCAGAATCGTTTGCTGGAGGAAGTATTACCACAAGCCCTCTGAGCTTTCTTCTCACCATACCTTAGGAACATAAGGTCTTCTCCATGGACAAATGGGGAATGTGGAGGATATCCAAAATACTGAAAACTTGAGACTATATTTTAACTGACTGGCTTTACTGTCTTGAATGGAAAATATTAATTCAGCTCAACTTTTCATATAATGAACCTTATTTTGACTGCCTTTCTCCCTGTATGTGTGACATCCAGGACAACTGTCCCCATTTCCCTCCCCCAAAGGCCCTGATTATGGATGCTTAAGAAAGCATCATAAATATAATTTATCAAGTTAAATCAAACAAAGAGGAAAACAATGCCATATGAACTCAAAAGTCAATATAATAAATGTAATAATCTATAAAATTCTGTTTTCAGTTTACTCATCTTTCTACTGAAACTGAAAGTTGTATTATATTCCAAAATAATATCGAGACAAATGAGGAAAGAGGGTTTCAGAAAACAAAGAGGGAAATTTAGTGGTGATAAAACTATTTCTGTACCAGGATGTAATCAGTTCCTGAAATCACACTTGAAGCTTCCATTTTGTTAGAATAATAAAGCCATTTATTGTCTAAAAAAAATCACCTTCTGTGTGCTGTGTATTTATTTGTGACAAAATAGATGCAGTGTAGCCCTGTGAAATAAAATATAATTTAAAGTTCATGCCAAAGGATGGTCCACAGAATTCTGATTGACAGAATTCTTAGTGCAAGTACAATTTACTTCGTTAAACTGCTACAAACTGAAATTACTACAGACTGAGTCGTGAGGAAGCAGATAATGCAAAAATGAAGTAGTCATCGGAAAAGCCTGAAAACAGCTTGAAGCTTGAATAGCAATAATTCTGTTATATTTTAAAGGGAACATAATAGAATTAAATCTAGTATTTGGCTTATTCCCTAAATCCCCTCTGACTTAATAATGTTAATTTAAAAAATCAGTGGGGGAGCTAATTTTTCAACTGTAACCACCATTACTAAATTTATCTTCTCTTTCTTTCAGCACCGTGCCCTAAGAATTGCTGAAAGGACCCTAAAATGAATGACAAAATGCCCCCCATTGATGCTTAGTCTTTGCAAAGAAAGCCACAGACACTTTCTCAATCAAGTGCCACTGATTGTATATAGCGGAGGACCACAGTCATTGGGAAACCATCATTACAAGCACCCGTGGCCCTCGAATGCTTCAAGAGACCTGAAAAAGTCCCAATGATGTAGTGGGGTAGATAGCATCCATCCGAAGGAGGTAGAAGGGGTTTTTCAGAGTTCTTTGGGGTCTCTGGGAAGATTGCTAGGAACAAGGGGTCTGCTAGATAGAGCACCATCTGAGATGCTGGAAATGGTTGTAGGAATCCACAGATGGGATCAGTTGGGAGCAATTCTCCAGAGCACAAAAGAACTGATGATGATGATTATTATTTTAGCTTCCCGATACACTCCACAAGGGCTCATTTTCATTAGACAGAGACTCGAAAGTGATTCAGCCATACTGTGAAATGCAAAGTGCCTTGCCATCCGTACTTATAGCATTGTTTTAAATATATGCATGAAGCATATATTGTCAAGACCCCATGTTTCCTTAGGGATATTTTCTCAGATTAGTAACTTTGTAGCTTCCCGGTTCACTTTCTTTTTGCTGTTTGCATCAGTATGCTAAAAGGGGAGTGGGAACCTCTTATTGAAGAGGATGCTTCCGAGAAAGGCGTTTTATTTTAAGTGGAATTATAAATGTTTTGCAAGTTCTGGTCCGTTCGAACATCTTCCCATTAAAATGAGAATGAATGAGTACTATTACAGAAATGTAACTACAGTTGGACGTCTGTTGCTTCTGACATTTTCCTCCTCCTGCAAACGCTCCATAATTTTAAGAAACAAGGAGCTTTAACTATTGCGGTTATTGATTGCTTCTCCACAAGCTAAGTTATGGGTCCCACAGCAACTGTTTTCCTTCCATTAATTCATTCGGCTCAAGATGTTCATCCCTTTCTCAGACTGCATTTGTGGAACACAAAAAGACGGAGAGGCAACTTGACAACATCGCACCTTTTCAGACTCTTGCCATTTTTACATATTTTGAGGTAGCTAAAAAAAAAAAAACTATTTTTTTTTTAAATCCCTATCCCAAACATAAATAAATGACAATCCGCTGGGCAGCTCCATCTTACAGCGAACAGCAGAATTAATAAAAAGCATAAAGAATAAATACGTTTTGAAATGAAGTTATGTGTTCATACCCTACTTACCCATTGCTTGACATGAGATGCGCACCGTCTTCTCTACCTCTACCAAAATCCGGTTTTCTAGTTCGGCAGTAAAATATGGGGGCTCTTATGGAAGATAAACCAGAAGACCATATTAGTTCATCTCAAACAGAAGAGCTAATCTAGAATTCATTTGGTGCAGAGGATCACACTCATGGACAAGCATTGAGAGAGATCCATTCACTTCCACGAAGAGATCCAAACTCTTCACCCAACCTGTCATCCCTATTGTGTTTCATATAATGTTACAAATGGAGTGGTCTGACTTCTACTTTGAGTTCATACTTTCTTTTCAGTGATAGCCTCATAAAACCACCTCAACAATTATAGATGATGATGAATATGCACTTCAAAGCATATGGAGCACCTGCCAATGTATATTTAGAGATTTACACCACAAATTAACATCAGAGCAGAGGCCACTTCTCATTTTACAAGCACGAATCAGTGAATCTTTCAATTCTTTGCTGAGAAGGTTCTTTCTATGAGGTCCATAAAGGTTTTATTTACAGCAATGTATGAGATGGAAGGGTCTGCCTCAGTTTCTGCTCAACAACCCATGCAGCTTCAGAAATAAAACACTAGAGCAGAAATCTAGCACAGCTGTATTCATAAGGATCCCATCAAGTTTTCATCATGGTGTGCATGAAGGTGGGAAATTCAAATTAAACTACATCACATCAGCTTTGCACTACCCAAGACTGGTGTGGCAGTCAGCATGCATTTGGCATTCATAAAACCTTCCAGAATCAGTTCTGTCAAATGTAACATGAACACTCACTCCTTGCAAGTTTGGCTTGTCTAATAAGAGAATACTTCACCTGCTATTTAGTTTTATCTTTGGGAACAAGTGTGGTAGGAATGGCAGTGTCCCATATTGATAACACTGGCCACAATCAAATTGAATTAAAGAACAGAATCTGAAGTCAGCATTAAACAAAATCAAAGAAACAAATCAAACTGATTCAGGGATATCACAGAGTGTAAAGTTTATTTACTGCTATTTGCACTGTAATTGCAATCTTTCCCCTAGTATATACGACATACTTCTAGGTTTGAATTATTAGTGCTAATAATAATTGAGCAACTACATTTCTTCCTTGTTGAGCTTTCGATCGAGGCTGAAATCTTCTTTAATCCCATTTTATCATAGTTTGGGGTAACCATTATTTGACCTTCATAGAAGACCTCAACCCACCAGGCAGCAGCCATGCTAAAGTCCATGCCATTCTCTTGCATTCTTACAATGAATCTTATATGAGTCACGACTGAGTTCTGGGATGGGGTGGTTTAGCCTGGCATAAATTCCTCTCCGGGTCCTTCTCTTTCTCAACTTCCAGCTTCATAGGGAGCCGCAAAGGCCAACAGAAATTGCCAAGGCTACTGCTTGTCGTGAAATGGGATAAGGGTTCATTAGCAGAGGCGGCCGAGTTGTTACATTGACAGCTCAAATCAACTGAGATCCAGCATTTGTTCTTCATCTGTCTTCAGGCAGTGAACATCTGCCAAAAGCTTTTTCAGCGATAGCTATGACACTGATTAAATAAATAAATAAATAAATAAATAAATGAACCAACCAACCAACCAACCAACAAACAAACTGGAAGAAAAGAAGGGATGGGTTCAACCATTACTGTATTATCTGTTAGGAAAACAAGGGTTTTTTCCCCCCCTGTGGTGGGGGCCATCTTCCATTCAAAGACTCTATTGAAAGCAAGCAGATGGAGGAGAGGCGCAAATGGTGGCAGGTGTCTCTGCTAAAAGCATGGACGCCTTTGAAGATTACCTGTTGAAAGTGTGACTTGGAAAGAGCAGGACTCATCTTTGCTGCTCATCTGGGGAATTTCCATCCTTTTGAATGGTCTCATTTTTCTTTTCTTCTTTGTCTAGGTACCTTTTCCTTTCCTCTCATCTTCATCCAGTTTTATTCCTCCCTTTGGTGTCCCTTCCCTGCACAACCACCTCTTCATCCTGTTTTTCATTCTTTTTTGCAGCTTCTGCTGAAAGGGGGGACAGGAATGTGTGTGTCTCCCTGCATGCGTTTGCGTGTGCCTAAATGTGAGAGTGGTGGTTTCTCCATGTCTGAGGATAGTTGATAGATGTGGAAGGGGGTTCATTTAATTTTATGAATGGATACCTAATTTTACAGGCAATTAATTTTAATTCATAGTTATTAATTCAATGAATATGATTTTTTTGTTCCTACATTTTGGAGCGGCTGTATCTCTTCTGGCAGGAACAGATGCATGCACATATATAAGTGTGTCACACACACTATCTCTATTTTATTACTACCTTAATAAACCCAAATCACATCCCCATACAATCTTGAGGGAAAAACTCAGAATGATCTTATGATCCTTCTTCCTGTACGTTTTATGTGTAATGTCCTAATATTAATTTTTTAAAAAACCCTTGGTATCTGCTTTCAATGCTTCTTTGCAATGGAAGCATCAAGAAATAGCATCTCTAGAAAATTAAACCTGTAGAGTGAAACCAATGTGCTTAGCTGTTTGTACAATTTATAGCTTTTTTAATAATATAAATTTTCAAGTATAGTAGATTTTCAATGCAGAAGTAGACACTAATATATAGAGATACATTTACTGTGGGTAGGAGGCAAACTAAAAACCTAGGCATTATTGGAAAGCCAAAGTGGGTGGGGGGACCTTGATTTTCCTCACTGATCCTAGGTTAATTGACCAAGCCTATACCTACGCAAATGTGTGCATTCAGTTCACTGGGAAAAGATGTAATCCTCATATATGAGCTTTGTAAAATTGTCGATGTTGACAGAAATAATGGTCCAGGAGCAGGAGAGCAGTGGTTTTATAAGGTCAAGCCATTTTTAAAATGTCTCATATTACAATTTAGAAACATAAAAAATACATAAAATCATTGAATGAATGAGTTGAAGGGGACTTTAGAGATAACCTGTTCCATCCCCTTGCTTAGTGCAAGAATCCTCTGAACCACTCTTGTCAGGTGGCCCTCCAGCTCCCATCTGAAAATCTCCAGGAAGGGGAAGTCTTATTGCTGTCTTAGGCAGATGGTTCCACCTCTTCAGCTCCTGTCATCTAGAAATTCTTCTTAAACTTTCGCTTGTATTTCCTTCCTTTGAATGTCAACCCATTAGTCCTTGTCCTGCTCTCTGTTTCGACAGAGAACATTACTGTGCCTTCTTGCATGTGACAACATTTTAGCTATTTGTAGTCTACTATGGTATCTCTGCTCAGTCTTCTCTTTTACATGCTAAAAGGGCCCAGATCTTTTAATCACTTCCAGACTCTGGATCATCTCAGTAGCTCTCTCCAAATCCACTCCAGATTCTCTATGTCCCTTTATAATGAGGTGTCAGAAGTGGACAGAATACTCTGAGTGTGTTCTAACCAGTACAGAGTACAATGGAATTATGTGGGTGCAATTCTTTTGTTAATGGTGCTCAATACACACATCTATACTCATATTCAGCTTGTAGTCCATGAAACCCCTAGATGCTTTCCACATATGCTGCTGCCAAGTTAGATCTTTCCAATCCTCTTAACTAATCATTTGAGTTTTCCTGCCAAGACCACCAAAGACCAAAAAATGGACTATGGTCAAGAGTCAATTGTAACTAGTTTCAATCATTAATTTCATTAATTAATCATTAATTTGCTCTAAGCTTGACTCATATTACAAAGCGCTGTTGCTGGTTCTCAGGACATTTGCAGATGCCATGTGAAGATGCCCTAGAAGTGCTTAAATAATTTGATCTTTACAGATGCCAATATGAACTGGCCTGATGCACACTTTCTAAACTTATGTACAGATTGGAATGCCTGACTCTGCACTTCTCCAAACCTTGTGACTCAATACTTAGCTGAAAGATGTAGAAAATATAGTTAGAAATATGTTTGAGATAAAGTATATTTAAGCATGCATGTTTTTAAATAGACGCATTAAAAAAATTGAATTTAAATACAATTTTTCTTTCATTTTTTTTTAAGTTCAGAGAAATGGTATGCAAGAGATTAATGAGCAAACACATGCTAATATGAAATCAATTGGGAAAATACTTAATTGTCTATCCCATTTTGAAGAAACATTAAGGCTTGCTCTTTCCTGAAATGAAATATTAGGAAGAAGCTGAGACAGGACAGTTCAGTTAGAACTAGGAATGAAGAATGGGCTACTTGCCAACATTTGCATGTAAATAATTTTGAAACTACTACACCCTGTGTTTAACCATTGTAAATCTGGAATATTCTTGGTCCTGTATTTTATTTTATTTCATTCTTTGTAATTTGTTCTCTGAAATTCATTTCAATATCTAATTAATACCATCAATATGATGCTGAAATGTACTGATATTATAACTGAAGATTTTCTTTCTTATTTATGGAATCTATCATTATAAACGGAATGACTTATTGGCATATTCTTGGTGATTTTTTCTTGCCATGTCGGTTATCTCACCCAATCTCATCAAAGAAGCCACTACAATTATGAAATAATTGATGGACCAAATACATTATAACCTAACCATCTTCAGTATGATTACCCAGAATCAGGTTCCTTTGAACTTGGTGAAGCTAACTCCTTAGTCTGGGTGTTTAAGATAGTTCTGTAAATGAAGAGGACAAGAATTAAGGAAAAGGCGGCTGATGATTTCCTTGTTCCAGCTATGCTGTTGGGCATGTGGGACTTGTACCCACTCTGGAGAGGGGAGGTAAGAGGCCTGGTCCTCCCTTCTCATTCTCTTGCTTTCATTCTTTCAACCTTGTTGCAACATTCATTTTCTCCTCTACCCCAGCTTTTCTTGTTATTCACCTTTCACTGTGGACAGTAAATATCAAATATAACTGACATCTGGCTGAGTGACACAGCAAACTGGATCAAGTGGTAGATATCAGAAGGGGAACAGTAGCAGTCCAGCTCTTCCTTCTGAGCCCTACAGCCAATATTGCACCCCAAACAAGCCTGCTAACCTTGTCTGTGGTGAAGGATCTCATCCCACAGTGAAGTAAAATTCACTCTACATGGGGCTGCCCTAGAAGAGTATCCAGAAACTTCGGCTGGTGCAAAATGCAGCTGTGTGAGCAGTTATGTGTGTTTCTGGTAGAAACCATAACCTCTGCTTCATGAGCTGCACTGGTTACCAGTTTGTTTCCAGGTCCAGTTCAAGGTACTGGTGTTGACCTTTAAAGCCCTTCATGGCGTTGGACCAGGTTATTTGAGGGACTGCCTCTCCCAGATTTCATCTGCCCGTCCTACCAGATCCAGCAGAGAAGGCATGTTATGGGTTCTCTTGCCTAGGGAGCTACATCTGGCGGGCCCCAGGCAGCAGGCCTTTTCTGCTGTGGCACCTGTGCTGTGGAATCTTCTCCCCCCTGAGGTGAGGTTGGCCTCATCATTGCTGAGCTTCCAGAGGTCCCTCAAGACCTGGTTATACCAGCAGGCCTGGGGACCCCAGGGGACGGGTGAACTAGTGAGGTGGCGCTATTATTTTTAACATCCCTTTGTCTATTATTTTTTGTTTTAGTTTGGTTTTTATATCTTTTAATGCATTATTGACTGTTTTAGCCCCGTTGTACGCTACCCAGAGTCACACGCTTGTAAGATGGGCAGCTATATAAATTGTAAAAATAAAATAAAATAAAATAAAATTCAACTGCCAGTGTACTTCTATGTCTAGAAGCACCTTAGACAAAATATCTCAGGCTCAAGTTGTTGGGATATAGGGAAGGGCAGACATTCCATTAATCAGGTTTTATTTTAAAAAATGAGAAAAGTGAATTCACCACTGTGCCATTTGTTTCTGCTTCATCTAATCAATGCCCTTACTGAATGATCACTGGCAATGAAGAATCACAATTTTGCCCTATGAAATCACTTTCATCTTTATTTCTGCTTTGCTTTTCTCCCTCCTTCTCATTTTTGTCCCCCATTTTATTTTCAGCCACAGTAACTGCTTTAATACACCCTCATTTTATGTACTGACAGGATTTCACAAACTTCACTGAAATGGCAGTATAAAAATAATCATTTGGAGCAGCTGGGTTCAAGAATAAGAGGAAAACACTGTCACTGAAAAAAAAAAATTAAATCAGTGTGATGGCTCTATTTAATCCTTGGATGGCTGGTAGCACAACAAACATATTTTTATCTAATCTGCAGCAAATCTTCCCCAAAACGACAACTGTGTCAGTTGAGGAATAAGCTCTACTGTTAAAAATTTATAACGACCGTGGCTAATACAGTTAGAGTTTGGAATTACCTCTGTTTATCTCTGTTGGAACAATATGAAAAGATGAAAGTGTTACCATGTTGGTTAGAAAATGGTAATGCAATTATAGGTTAATAACATAATACAGCTCATTTAATCTTAATGCCACCAAGGTCTAGGGCCTAACTTGGAAGATCACGATGACTTAATTGTAAGGTTCCAACTATGCAAAGGGGAATCATTTATCATCCAGAAATCAGAAAGTGCTTTTCCTGGCTTGGTGGACATATCAGACTAAGACACAATTTGCCTAACTGTAGTGAACTGAACAGATCCCAAGGCTGGGTTCAAATGCAATGCCAAATTCAAACAAATCACATTATGGTTTAGTGTAATGTGTAAGCCCACTCCAGGTCCTCTTATGGCTTATGACAAGCTTTGCAATACTGCAACCTCCTAAAATGATACATGAATTTTATGACCACTCACTTTATGAATAAAATTAATGATCATATTGATATTTGGGGCTGAAACAAGAATATTACTTCCTTTTCATCGCCAAATGTTCATCAATGGATCATAGGAGTTTCCAACATGCAATACGGCAACTGCATTGTGAGGTTGTACATGAGCAACAAAGCCCCAAATGAGCTCTGACACATCTTCCCGTTTGGCCTGTGCATGAACCTGTTCGCCTCACCCCAAACTGTGATCCCTGAAGGATCCCAACTGACATTGATGAAGATTCTGAGTCATCCAGGTGGAATTATCTGGAGGTTGAGTCATGGCAACTGGACTTCTTTTCTTGACTGAAGAAGCGGCTTGGACAAGCAGCGAGACGGATCAAACCAAAAGAAAAGAAGTCCAGTTGCCATGACTCAACCTCCAGATGATCCCAACTGACAGTAAGAGACACTTTGACTGATGAGATTGCACTGACATAAAATTCAGCGAATTATAACTCAAAGCGCTTTTTAACCCATAATGAATTTAATAGCATCGTCTTTCATTTTCTCTCTTGCCCTTTTGGGTTAACCACAGACCTGCTTGTCATAACTGAGCCCTGCATTATCCAAAGGTGGTCTAGTCTTCCTGGTCTATTAGAGAAAAGCATAATTATAGTTAACTGGTTTGCTGTTTCCTCCTCTCCTTCCTAGCAATGAGCAGTTTGTAATGCCTTGACTTTCAAGTGTATAATTACATTTAACATGTTTTATCTTAAAATCTGTTCCAGACTTGCATCCTCAACTTTTCTAATACTTTTCCAGAACTGTTGGTTCATTTTACAAAATCCACATTGTCTTTTGCCCATCGACATCATAATCATCTTTATTATTAGTCCTGTTCCAAAATATAAATTATAGCTAACCGGTCTTGTCAAGACATGTAATCCTCACTGCCTACTGATATCTGGAATCATTCCCTCAGATTCCAGGGGCCTTATTACGATTTGAATTGTTTCAAGTATCCTATCTCAACTATAAATGTCTACTTTAAATGCCTTCCTGAAAATCATAGCGTTCCTATTTTTGGTTGTACTTAAGATTTTATCCCAAGGAAAGAAAGTCTACATATGCAGCCTTTATTTCCAAACGTGCAGTGAAATACAGTGGACAGCATTCCTAGTGCAAATAACGCTTGGCCATCCTGGAGCTTTCTTTAGCCAATGATTTTATTCTAAGCTAGTTTTGTTGCTGAAGCCAAAACGTGCAGAGAGCTGCATGGTGTTCCTTATTTGTGTCCCCAGCATATATTTTATGTGCACAAATGGACAAGTATAATTAAGTTCTTAAGTGCTACTAAAACAGGGTTTAATAATGCAGCCTGTACAAGAAGCACCTTCAGGATAGGTCAGCAAGAATTATCCCTTTTATATGAGCGCACTTGTTTTTAAATTTCTGTCTATTTTCCTCCGGATTCTGTTCCTTTGCCAATTAAAACCTTGCAGGACTCCTATTTAAAGCTCCTGCATTTTCATGAATTAGTATTCCACAGTCTGCTGTGGCACAAATGCATACATTTAAAGATGTAACAGGCCAAGCTAACACTGGAGTAAATATTAAAATGAGAGGGCCTTATGGTGTCAAAGGTGCAAGAAAAGTAACTGATCACTCATTTATTACTGACTTGTTTTCATCTGTTTATATCATGAGCTCTGTTCATAACTTTGTTCATCAAGCATCCCTATAAAACTGAGATAAGAAATAAAGCGTCACACACAAAGATGTACAAGCTACTAATCAAAGTTGTAGCTTTTCCAATCTTTTCTCTCTGTGTTTGTTTCTCCATTCTGTCCAAACACCGTTTAAGTGCCAACTGCAATAGAAGAAACATTGCCTGAAACACTGCAGGATCAGACAGTACAGCAGAAAATTAAATGAGTCACTATAAAATGGTGGGGTGGGGTGGGGTGGGGGTGGTGGAAAAAACTGGCTTAAATCCAAATCATAAATAATTGAAATGTGTTCCTGTTCTTTTAAAGAAAATAGAGGCCATAATTTGAAAGAGTAAAAGAAAGGGAGAAATTGAAGGACAAGGATGGAACTTAAAACCAACGTTGATGTAATTTATTATAAAGCAAGAAGCAGACAATGAAACTGAAACACACTTTTGTACAGAGAAGAGAACTGCTTGACTTAACTGTTTCTGAATACACAAAAGGGCCGAGGTTCATGGCAACCTTCCCATTTTTCTCGTAATTCTATTACAACAGACTAAGGCAGCTACTCTTTTAGAAACGGGTGCAAGGAGAAAGTCCCCAAATATCTCCCATGAATGAGCTGCTTGATAAGTATTTTAGCAGTTTAGACTGTTTCTAATTTCATAAACGCAATCAAAGATTTGGAATGTATTCTGCATGGCATCTGTTCATGTGGAACAGCATCTCCCCAAAGATATGTACGGCTCCCGCTCCTAAGACCTGGCGCTGTTCCTAGGCCTCGGGTTAGGGTGTCTGTGGAGCCCCTGGCGATTTTTTTTTTCATTTCTGGATGTTATTTATGTAGTTTTGTCTGGGAAGATATGTTCCTTTTTAAATTATGTATTCATGTAAATAATGCAAGCCATTTTGGAGTCAGGTGGGCTTGAAATCCAATAAACAAACAACCAATTTTCTAAGAGAAAGAATATCCTTAATAACCTTAATATTGGCATCCACAAAGAAGGGCTGAATTAATTTTGAAGACTGCCCTATTTTCCTTCTTTTGTTTTATCCACTGTGGAGGAGTTTGACAGGTACATCAATGACATATTAAAATTACCATTTCAACTTCCTATTATACTTTGGTTCAAGACTCATAATATGGAAAAAGCAGCATTACCCAGGATAGATAGAAAGGCGTTAGCACTTTCAGGCTCGATGGGGCTGTTTCTCAGTTGTGCCTCACAGACATACATTCCAATGTCAGCTGAAGTTGGGTTTGCGATAGCAAGACGTCTCCCCAAACTGCTAACTCCATTGATGATTTGGATTCCATTCCTCTTCCAGGTGATACTTAATTTCTCAATGGGCCTAGCAGGGAAAAACTCATGCCCATTATTGCCCTGAAGTACATTATGAAGTTAACATCTTTCAGCTAACAAAGACCACAGGTATACAGAAAGCTAGTTGCTTAGAAATAAATTCAGAAGCAGCTCCAAGTTCTTCCGCAAAAAATATGCACCAGAAAAGGGGGCGGGGGGGGGGGGGGAGAGAGAGACAGAGAGAGAGAGAGAGGGAGAGAGAGAGAGAGAGAGAGAAACAACTTGAATAGCTTTCATATCCTCCAGATGTATTGGATTTCCAACACCCATATTCCCCACTCTGGTAGAACCACACTGGCTGCGAATTACGAAAGTTGACATCCAAGACATCTAGAGCAGGGTTCCTCAACCTTGGCAACTTTAAGATGGGTGGACTTCAACTCCCAGAATTCCCCAGCCAGCCTTCTGGAATTCTGGAAGTTGAAGTCCACCCATCTTAAAGTTGCCAAGGTTGAGGAACCCTGATCTAGAGGACATCAGAAATGGGGGAGACTGCAATAGCGATAATCCAAGACATTTGCTGCTTGACCCTTTTCCATTCCAGGTACAGAAGGCAATTGGACGCTTGAATATTGCTTTAATACTGGAAATAGAAAGGGATCCTCCCAGGACAGTTAAGGAGAGCAGGCTAGATTAGGGCATGTGAGACAAGCTCTATCCCCTAAGAGAGAAGAACGACCTAGTGGCTCAATAAATAAATACAGAGAAAGTTCAAGCTGTCAGTAAGGTCCCTGAACATCTGCTGTTCTTTTATTTTGTCCACCAGTTGGGCAGGCCCTGGCTCAAGTGTCATCCAACAACGATGTTTAATTATAATAGTAGTGTAACTTTTTCATGCTAATGGTTTGCTTTGCCTAAGGGAAGGTTGCTAAAAATAAATACTACTCTGGGGGTACATCTGTATAGAGAAATACTTCCATTATAATTCAATTCTAAATCATGATTAGAAGATTCTTTCCCAGAATACATCTTTTCCCTCTTAAAAAAGGCCAAATTTCAAATTACTCACAAGAAAAAGCATCTTAGCTCCCAGTTTTTACTAAACACTATTTTGGGTGTAACAGTTGCCCAGCAAACAATGTTTTGATTTCTCTTTTCCAAACATTTATTTTCGTCCAAAAGTGGAACAAAATAAGAAGTCATGGCTGATTTTTAAAACTGTTAGCACTGTAGATGCTTGTCACAAACAGTGGCCCAGATGAGGTAAATCTCTGGTGTTTTCTGTTTTATAGTAGTTCTATACAAATAATTGATCTAATTATTTTTCTTTCCTCATCTTTGCTGCTAGAGTAAAAATCAACACCACTCAAGCATCTATAATTCTTTGTCCAAAGGTTCTGCAAAGTAACCTGCATTTTTGAAATCTGTCTACTCTCCCCAAAAGAGCATATATTTGGGAAGGCTGCAAAAGGTAAAGTTGGATGCAAAACTGAACAGAGGAAAGAAAGTTGTATGCGATAACAAATACAAATATTCTAGCAGTTGCAAAACTCAGATGGAACAGAAACATATATTGATCCCTAGCTCTTTTATTATAATTCAGTTTCAGTGATAACATTAATTGTTACTGAACAAAAATGACAAGGAACGCATTTTGTGCCCCCCAGAGCGTTTTTTTCAGGCTGTGTATTTTTTGGTGTGTGTGTATGCCTTCAAGTCAGTGTTGACTCCTGGAGACTGCCTGGACAAGTCCCTGTAGTCTTCTAGCAAGATTTTTGGGGTGGTTGGCCCTTGCCTTCTTCATCCTAGGGCTGAGAGAGGGACTGGCCCAAGGTCACCCAGATAGCTTCATGCCTAAGGTTTAGGACTAGAACTCACGGTCTCCCTGCTCCTGGTCCAGCACCTTCACCACTAGATCAGACTGACTCTGATACAGTCTTTAAGTCATACTTGACTCCTGGTGATCGACGTGGACCAGTCCCTGCAGCTTTCTTGGCAAGATTTTGGAAGCAGTGGGCCCTTGCCTTCTGCTTCCTAGGGCTGAGTGAGAGGGAGTGGCCCAAGGTCACCCAATTGGCTTCATGCCTAAGGCAGGACTAGAACTCATGGTCTCCTGGTTTCTAGCCTGTTGCCTTAACTACAACACCAAACTAGCTCTATTTTCAGCCTTTAGGGAGGGTTTTAAGAATTCAATTGGTGTCTTGTATCTTACAAAGACTTATCTTTTGAAAGCCTCTTGCTACTCATCCAACTGGGCTGACCAAATTTGAACCTCGGCAGCCCTTGGGTTGTCAGAAGTTGTACACTTCTAACCTTGAGCTTGATTCTTCCTTTTCTGGGGGGTGGGGGGTAGGGGTAGGGGTAGGGGAGAAACAAAATCTGCATTCCCTTCTGCAGAATTCAATTTTGAATGCAAGAAATGTCCTTCCCTCCTGTTTCAGGCTTCACTTGTTCTTTAAAATGAGCCCTTGTTTGTCTGTTGCTGTGTTTACGTTACCTGCCATTGGCCACACATTCCAGGATGGCTTCATTACTCCCAGTTATTACACTTGAATTACGTGGAGGGATTACAATCACAGGGGTCACAGTGTTGGTTGAAGCATCAGCACCTGTAAATGGGAGGAAAAATATCCCCATAAGCAAGGGTCAGTGGGAAGTCATTGGGAAGACCAGGAAGGAGTTAAATGTTCACACAGACCACCATTTTTACTGAACACAGAGAGGTTGATAGGGTGGTGGGATACATCCCTACTGTTGTCTGCTCCCAGTTAGGGCTGGCAGGGCCTGGACTTCTGGGGAAGAAATGGTGACGGCAGTAGACCAGTTCTTTGTAATTGCTCTCCGGCCAAGGAGACGACTTGAGATTGCACACAAGTGCTCAATACAGTTGGTCACTGTTAGGAGACTGCAAGGCAGTGGTCTCTGGCAGGTTTAGAGCTTTGGGAGACGAGGAAATAGCCATCTTTTTGCTCAAACCATGGCTGGCGCCTTGAAAAGGATACTGGGTTCGCATACTTCTTTTTTCTATCACTTTTGGAAATTGCTTGTTAACTGCTTTTCAGCTATTAGGAACCTTTGGATCGACAAGTCTGAAAACTCCGGGTGAGCTTCCTTCAATCCTTAGCGAAAGAAGTTTTAAATACAACTTTAAGGACTTAAAAAAAATATTTTGGAATAAACAGCAAAAGGGTGATTCGAACTTTGATTTTGGAAAGTTACAAATGGACTAAGGGCCCAGATGGTTTTGAAATAAGATTTTGGAATTAATTATAAGAATCCTTCCTGTGGGAAAATGCTTTTGTTCTGAATGCTCTTTAAAAAAAAGCAAGTTAGGATGAGACTTTGAAGGTTGGACACTAGAGGGAATCAGAAGGAACTAAAAATTACTATTAAATGTTGAGGAGAAGAATACTTAAATATGACTTACTAATACAGAATGGAGCAAAATATTTTAACATTGGAATATTGATGGATATTTTTGAACAGTGGTCCCAGAAGTCAATTTTAAGAGTGTCTGCCTCTATAGTAGACTGTGTTTAAAAGATGTTATGGAAGAGGAACAAGTTTTATGGGACAAGACTGAGACTGATCTGAAAGTGGATTTAAAAATGACAGGCTACAAGAATGATATGAAAAAAGATACTACACTGGACATACAAATGAAACCACCTGATGTCTTATTAATTAAAAGGGATATACAAATAACAAACCAAAAGAGCGACTTGGATAACTTTCCTATATTGGATTTACAAAAGAGATTTGTTAAATCTTTGAAGAATTTTGTGAGACGGGACAAAGAAAACATGAAAAGAAATCAAGTTCTAGGACATTATTTGAAGGGAATAAAGATCAAGATTGTTAAAAGTAAAAAAAGGAATGTAAAGTTGGTTTATTTGATCAAGGTTAAAATAGATAAGTTGTTATCTCTGGTAACTGTTAATGGACTTTTGCTGATCAGGACTGAATGATGAGGTTTTAAGGATTTGTTTATGAATAAGAGATGGGATATGGGAAGAAGAGATCATTTGTGTATTTTAAGAGAAGGCGATAAGTTACTAAAATTGCTTATACTTGTGATGAAGGGGGAAGTAATTTAATTATATATTTCTTTTGTCTTTACTATATTTTTATTTTTTCTTTCTATTCTATTTTTCTATCTTTTTCTTTTATGCACTTTCTAGTTTTTCTTTTTATTCTTTTATTTTTTAGTTTGCATTAGTCTTTATCTTTTTAATTGTAATTCTTAATAAAATTACTATTTAAAAAAAAGGATTGGCAGGGCTCCAGGCCATACCATTGTATATACCCACAATGTATATACATACTTGAGGTTTCTTGTCACTGGAAGCAAAGCAATTTTTTTTCCTCCACTACCAAGCACTTCTATTTTTATCAACCACTTGCTGATTTATATTTTTAGGATCTTTTCATTTTTTGTTTAATCTTACTATTTCTGTGTGATTTCAAAAGAGGCTGTCAGGGCCCAAATGAGTTCTTTAAAAAGCTATTTTTTACATACACCGGGGAACAAAAATGAAATTAACAAAGCAGCATATCACAACAATTTCAATCCTCTTTCCTTATCAGAAAAGTAAATAACCCAAATCTGCTTTTCTTTCTTGAGTCGACATACTGTAAATAATTTAGCTTATACAATCCTCAGTACACAAAGAAAAAAAGATGGCAAAGGGGGAAAAAATCCTGCCAACTTAGGCTTGTTTCTTTTCAAAAATTTCAGTGCATGTATTTAATAAGTAAATTAAAATACCAATATGTTATTGCTTTGCTTCAAGCTATTCATTTGGGGAAAACACAGTACTGTTTCCCCTACACGAACGAAAGAATAATAACAGATTGCTAAAAGTAAGAACTGTAATAAAAGAGTTGCAGGGGGAAGGAAAATTAAACGTCTACACCAATGAAAATCCAAACTGGCTCATCAAACGCTATACATTAAGGCAGCTTAGCATTATAAAACCCAAAATTATACGTTAATGCAATTTAGAAGTAGCAACTGAAATATATCAAATCTTTCAATCACAATCGCAAACATCTATTCTAAAAAAGCAGAGGCTCAAAAGAACTTTATGGTAAGTGTATTTCCTTTACATCTTAAGTGGAACAATATTGTAATATGGGATATATGAGCGAGAAAAACAGAAGTGTGGCCATAATTGCAACAGAACTGAAACCATTGATGCTCTTCCCAACTTTGAAACGATGCACAGAACTGAGAGGCCAACAACCAGGTGCAGCTGGTGATGGTGCATCCACACATAAATCCTCCAGCAGTGCCCACATGGCTGTACTTTCCAAACTTCCTATTTCCATGAGATACAAAGGTACCTGCCCCAAGCCGTGAGCCCGTGACACTAGGTTGCTCTTTCTGATTTCAGCCTCAGAATATTCACAGTCCTGTTGCATGGTTTAAGGATGTGGACTATTTTTTTCTTCAGACTGAATCAACTTTTATGATGTATTTCTTGAGATTTATACCCACTTTCCCCATAGGACTGCATACAGAAGGACCTCATTTCTAGAACTGCTTATCGCTGACATCTATCTCTATTCTTAGAGGGACATATTCTTAGATGGAAATATTCAATGAACGTGTGGAATCTTTCCAACTTAGAACTCTAATGCACAGGATCTAACATAGCACTATCTTCTTAATTTTTAAACAGGGGAATGATAAGAATGGAGCAAAGCAGTATACGGTGTAAGGCCAAGAGAAAGCATTCATTTGGCAATAACATTCACCTCTCTCTCGGTTCCCAAACTTTTTCCCCCCAATTCTTCAACCACTTCAAAAGGAACCAAAGAACCAGTGAGCACAGGGAGAGATAAGTACAGGAGTTCGAATGACTGCAGTGAAATGGATACAGACCAGGCTTCGTTAGTTACTTACTTCTAGTTGCAAAGAGAACAACAGTGACCAACATCAATGCTTACTTCATTCCCATTCATCTTATGCACTAGAAGAAACCTATTAGCAAAATTAGTCATCTGATAATAGTTTCTGAACTTGTAGAGTTAAGATGATGCCGATAAAGACTTAATATATTTCTTTTGAATCCTGGCATAACAGTAGAATAACACTAGACTTTTATCTAATGGAAGACTAATGAACTCATATTACTAGAATATAAGATGCCGCACTGTTCAATTATATTAAACTCGTCAAAATGTTTTATGATTGGCTTACAAAAAGTCAACCAAGGGAATAGTTATTAGCAATATATAACACTTCGTATTTCAGAAAGGATCTTATAATTAGCAGTAAATGTCCAGTTTCTTTCTGACCAGAAAATATTTTTATCCCCAGAAGGTCCCATTCCCAACTGAGTTTGGATCTGCTTACAGATATGCCATCAACTGCTCACTGATGAGTCACTAGAGGCGGGTGGAGAAGCCCAATGGTGTTAAGTATTCATATACAAAGAATAATGGGCAATATAGTCAACACTATTTTCTTTGCAAATGACAACACAGCTCAGCTTTCTAAAAAATTAACTACAGCCAGAAACACTATGCTCCCGGCTCTGTCTGAAAGCCACCAAAGCCCCAAATAAGGGAAGTTTGTCTTTCAAAGGAAAGGTGGAGATGGTCAGCTTTTACTAGTCCACTAGTCCAGACAAATTTCAACTTTGATATAATGACCTCAATGTCAATTTCTCCATGTTTGGAAGATGGCAGTATGCTTAAATGTAGGGATGGCATGGGGAATAAAATGAGCACAAATGGATTATCCCAGTCTTACAGAAACCACAGTTTCAGAAGAGCCCATTTTATGGCCACATCCAAGGCCTAAGAAACTTGTATTACTATTGCCATCAAGAATCCAAGGACTTTAGCCTGGAAGCCATAATGGAGTCACTACTGTCCTTATATATCAGAGCCTAAGAGACATCTCCCCGCAGAAGTGGGACTAGTCTAAACAGGCCCATTTAAGCCTTACATTTAAGTCAACTGTGGCCTCCTGCCAGTGTACGAGTTTCCCAGCTTGGGACCTGTCCAGGGTCTTCCCTTGAACTGGAGCTGGGAGCTGCTGCTTCTCAAATAGTCATCTGGCCACGAACCCAAGCTGAAACAGAGCACCTGAGGTACAGATGTTAAGTGAACAAAGTTTTCCTATCAACTTATTTTCTTCGTATCTAGAAGATCAGGCAAAAGGGACAAATCTCACCCTGGTGTTCCCTGTTGGCAACAGATTTTGGTGTAGTTTTCTCTAGGTCCAAGGAGGCTTCCTACGACAGAGCTGGAGAACCCAAAGGCAAAAGAGGGTTTTCCAGTTTGGGAATCCTACAAGCAGAGTGCGTGTGAATGGGTGTGACTTTCATTTTCACGAAGAGAGATGAATTTGAATGGTGAGATTCAAAACCTACTCTCAGCTATATTCTAATTTAAATGGAAAAACGCACGTTCAGTATCTGGTTACAGCATATAAGGATAATAGCCAGAGATCTAAGTAATTTAGAGGACCAATCCATTGCTAGAAAGGCCTCTGCCAAGAGGCTGCACTTCAGCGTTGGCACCTTTTATCTGAGACTGATCGACTTCATGTGTGCACAAGAGAAGAAAGGCCACCCTTCAAAGCGGTAAGAAAGTCCCATGGTCCTCTCTGACGAGTCTCAACCAGCCTAGTGCTATAATGAGAGAGTTTTCTTCCTTTCATTCACAGACGGCTATCTAATATGCAAAATGCAACAGAGGAGTTCTTTTTAGCGAGGAAAGAAGAGCTCTGCAGGTTGCACAAATCGGATCATGGTACTTGACTCTTAAACCACATAGGAGCCCTGACACACACACACACACACACACACCCCAATGGTGGCAGTGCTAGGAATGAACAAAACAGATATTCTGGTCTTGCAAGAGTTCTTCTGTTACAACTTTGGCGCTAAGCAGTGAATAGGTTTAAACCTCATATAAAGAAAAAAACCCCAATTTTGTAACATTTCTTTTCCACTATTATGTGCTGCTTTACAGCCATGCCACCATGTTCTTTCCCTCCAAAACCGGATTTTCAAAAATATGAAAAATGCACTAGCTAAGAAAGCACAGAAGGAGGGAGGGAGGGAGGGAAGGAAGGAAGGAAGATGTAAAACACATTAAAATAGCAGAGACAACTGCTTGTTTAACAAGAATTATTTATTTATTTATAAAGAAATAAATTATAAATAAACCTTTATTTCCTAGCAGAACACAAATGAAGAGAGTGCCTCAGCTCTTCGGACAGGGAGTTCTATATATAGGGCAATGATTTTGACCCATGCCATTTGCGACCAAATTCTTCATTTCAGAGACATTTTGAAAAAAATTCCAAATACTGGAATGCTGTGAAAAATTAAGCCATATGTTATTATACCACGTTCCAGTTACAACTCAGCTCTCACCTCAAAAACAGGGATAATCTCTGTTCCCTGCTCTGAACTCACCTTCTAGCAACCCTTTGCATTCAAAAAGCACTTTGAGAGTTCAGCTTGTCGCTGACCCGACTTTCCCCCAATGCTTTCTTTCTTTCCTTTTTTCTTGCACAGAAACGAAGCACCTGACACATTATCATAGCTTTTAACTTGAAAAAATATACATTGCTGTGAGACATATTTTATCGAAAGAATGCTCAGGTAGCTTTCCATAATTTTTAAAAATAGCTTTGATATCCATGACGTGACTGCCAGGAGTGTGCCGTCTTAGACAGTGAAAGGGAACAACTGGCACTACAGTTGGACAGCATGAAGAATTCATCTTTCAGAGTTTTTCCAGGAGGAACAGGCCTCACATCCTGTCCCCAGACAAACTTGCAGGCAGGAACCAGTTAATTTATATCATTTACCCGGCCAGGAAACCAGAGTCTTATCTCGTTCCCTTAATGATGGAATTTGCAAGACAAAGCCTACATTTCAGGAGGAATTTAAAGTAGCAGATCAATGAGACAGGTGCTAAGGAGAACCCTGTCGTTCAAGAGCATATGAAAGCAAGCAAAAAGGACCTCCTCAGTGTCCATAAAGGCAAACATTATCTTGGGGGAAGGAGTGGGTGGGTTTTCTGACACAGGAAAACAATATTTCAAAGACGCCCTGTGGAACATAGAACTGTACAACCAACCACGATCCCCTTCTAGGATCACACGCACAGGATGGAGAGACTCAGCTCGGAGAAAATGGTTCCACAGCTTGTTAAGTACTATCGACACTGAGTAGCTGCTGTTCTCCAGAGCTTTTGTAGCCCTGCCTGGAAATACTGGAGCTCCTTCTTTAAAAAAATGAAACCACTGTCATCATGTTGGAGAGGTGAAGGATGCATGTTTTCAGTGCCCTCGTATTCCCACCTGAAGGAATCTCAGTGATTCAGTGCGTAAGCTTAGAGTCAGAAGGCCAACCAAGGAGCTAAATGCCATGAAATCTTTGCATCAGAGACAGTTATGACACACATACACATATTTCTCTATGAGCAATGATTAAAATTATCCAAGTCAGGAATGTGCAACACTTGTTCCTGGCAAACAACTGGGCTGCTTGTTTCTCCCCAATATTCAGTCACCTCCATGTTGAAAGGTAAGGGAAACAATAAGAAACATATTCACATTTCCTTATTACTGAATTTAAGGAAGCTGAACTAGGAGGAAGGAGAAGCGAATGCTGGAAAATTATGCTTGAAAGAGACATTTAAGGTGCAAGACATTTAAGGTGCAAGCCTTAGGATAAATGGCATCAGAAATTACAGGGAGGCCCATAATAGATTAACTAGAGAGAGTAAGAGTGGAATAACAGCTGATGTTTTGAGTTCTGCATTCAGATGCATTTTTTTCTTTATCTAACCACATGTCAGTGCATACATTTTTCTGAGCCCTCCACTTTTAGTTGTCTGCCATGCTAACTAGGTATGATGGAAAGTCAATTGTGTGCATGAGAGAGCAGATATTTTTCCCATGCCCTAAAAGTGCAGAAAGTGAGGGGCAGCCTTCTCCATCTTAATAACCTCCAGTACATGGAACCTCAACTCCCTCCATCCCTGGTCATTGGCTCTGCTGATGAGGCATACAACCTAATGGCTTTGGTCCCTGTTCTAATTGAAGTCCTGTAAACGGGAGCCAAGTTAGAACTTGGGCAGAAGACAACTGAACAGGAATGGTTTCTGGTTGGCTTCTGAAATCGTTGCTCACTCCAAAAAGCAGAAAACAGCATTTTCAGCTCAAGGTCAACTATTATTAGCATCTATTTATGTAATTTATATGGGAAACAAGTTTTAAATTCAAGATTCTTATGTTGGCACCTAAAATCATGTTGTTCTCTAAAACTGTTTCTCAAACACGGGTAGAGGTGAAAAGCAAAGCTATTCCAGAGTCGTTTTCTAAGCACTTTCTAACTGAAACAAGCATACAGAATAGCTTATTGCAATAATATATTGAGAAGGAAGTTACAGAAGCCTAACATCAGTGGGTTGATGTTCTTCATCCATCGGAACAAAATATTACTTTTTTTCCCTCTCTTCTTCCAAGAACATATGGTTAACAAAGAGGTCCAGAAACAAACAAACCCACTTTCTTCTGCACACTTACTGCATTGTAAAACTAAGTAGGGGCCGTGTCACAAAAAGAGCTAAACATTTTGATCCTGAGTCAAAGAAGGAAGAGAAACAACTTCTCCCTCCCAACACCTTTTTAGTATAGCTGTTCTTCCAAACAAAGGGAAACGTTATTTTTTACAGCTTCTGTGATTATCAGATGTAGGCATAATTTATATTATCCTATTGCCTCCAAACGCAGCAGGGAGAGAAATATGTGCACAATTGTCCTTGGATTCTGGAGGAAGAAAATAAGGATGAAAGCAAACCCTGCTCACTGAATTTTCCCAGCAGTAGAAGGGCCAGTTTAAGAAACACAGAAATACTTGTTCATTTATTCAAAAAAATAATTCCACAGATGGATAAATTGACACTAACATAGCATTTCTCCATAAAGACTGGAATGGATCTTTCTATTTTTCTGTTTACATACTACTCTTATACAGTACACATTGAGTAATGACTTTAAACGGAAAGGGAGGGAGAAGTTATTATTTTAACTTTTTTATGGAGCAGGTGATTTTATAGTTCAAGCAGTGTGAAAAAGACATTGTTAGTTGATGCTGCTTCTATCCATTCTGATACAAGATCTGGTCTCTAGCGTTCACCAATAAAATGGAGTTCATTGGATCTTGTTGGTACTTTTCCTTTCTAGTAAAAATTGAGGTCAGTGTTGGCTGTGGGAAGGGGGAGGGCAATTCGAAACAGAAATAGCTTTCTTAACAAAGCAGGAAACCATCTTTCTAGCAGCAAAGTAAGTGGTTGTGCTTACAAGAACTTCTGTCAAGGAAGATTTTCTATCTCTGACTTCAGTAGAACATAAAGGAAGGGCAAACCAACAGGAGAAGATCAAAGGCCAAAGTTTAAAATGCACAAATAAATTAAAAAATGTGTATCATTAATTTAGGAGCATCTCATTTAGGTAGCCTCACATTCTGCGCATTGATGCAATTTCTTTTTGATTATCCATAAAGTATAGGGTTCTTCCACAAACAATTCTCTTGCAGGATAATCACTGCTTTTTGCATCACAAAGGATCTCCAGACGCCTTGTGACTTTCCAAATGTCATCTGATCTTTTCCTGGCCTTGTCAAAGATAGGTACTTTTCAGTCAAATAATGATGGAGAAGGGCAATTTCTTCCCTTCCTCCCTGACAACTCCTCCAAATCTCCTCTTGCCTTGCTTTTACAATACAGCCACACCTCGTGTTCTTGCACTTTGCAGATATTGTGTTTATCAAACAGCATTGCGTGCTACAGAGAAATCTTTTGTGAAAGAAAGAGTCAGTCGATGCGGCAAACTTCACTGTTGTCTTATTTTAAGACATTTTCTAATTATGGTAGGTACACTGTTTTTTTAGACATAAAGCTATTGAACACTTAACAGACCTCAGTATAGTGTAAACATAACTTTTATATGCACTGGGAAACCAAACAAATATTTGTGACTCGCTGTATTGCAATATTCGCTTTATTGCGGTGGTGTGGAACCAATCCCGCAATATCTCCCAGGGGTGCCTGTATTACCACTTTAGAAAACATCGTTTACATTTTTCTTCTGCCCAGCACCCCACTTTATCAGAAGGTGGTCCTTTCCTGCTATTGGGTTTATTCTGTAGTGAACCTCACTACAGGATGTTACCCACCGTGCATCCTGCTGGAGAGAGACCCCGCCTCATCCCGTTCTTTTCACAGCCAATGGTTCAAAATGGAAATCAGCGCTCATCTGACAGAAACTTTTTATGAGTTTTGCAGAGAATAGGGAACACAGATACAGCTTTGTGAGCAGACCTGCTCGCGGAATGCCAATCATTCGGCTCATCTTTCAGCATACAATGAAACGGACAAGAAAATTCACGCCACTTCACACTCTGCAAGATAAGGGAATGGATGGCTGTTTAGCTATTCCCTCTTTGCTGAGTTGCTACAGGAATACTGCTGCATTTGCAATGTGCTGAGAATTCCATTTTAGTTGTGTGAACTGGCCCCGGGTGGCTGTGAAGATTCGCCAGGAAGAGTAGAATAATACCAGACTGTACTTTTCAGACTGTGCCAAGCTAACTTAAAAAAGAAATAAATTTTCCCAGAATACAAAAATATAGAGCTCAGCAAATGCAAGACAAATGCAGACCCAAGCCAACGGGCTGCAGGGCTATGACTGGGGATATGTGGTTATCACAGTAGCTTAATCTTGATCAATACGCAATTAATAATTTTATTGTTATGTTGTAGGCGAAGAATACAACAAACTTTTGATGTACACTGAGAATTTTAAAAAGAATCATATTAAAAACAAGTCTATAACAAATAAACACACCTCATTCATGCATAGACAGGTAGTCCTTGCCTAATGACCATTTGTTCGGTGACCGTTCAAAGTTACAACGGCACTGAACGAATGGTACTTACGCCTGATCCCAAAGTTACAGCCATTGCAGCACCCCCTTGGTCACATCATTAAAATTCATGCGCTTGGCAGTCCACCCACACTTATGACCGCTGGGGCACTTCAACTCCTCCCCCCCACCTATCCCCCCCCCCCTGTTGCTGGCCTTTTGACTGCACTGGAGGGGCTGAAGTAGAGGCCCGGGGCCTTCAGTAGACTCAGCTGGTCGCCACCACCCCGGGCTTCTACTTCAGCCAGTGACACTGGCACTGCCACCGCCGCTGAGGAGTGCTGCCTCAAGCCCTGCCCTGTGGCCAGCCACTGTAGTGCAAGAAGGCTGCATGCAATTTGGAGAAAGGCAGGTGCCACCTTCTCACGAGGTCTTGGAAGGCCTTAGACACACGCATGTCATGGCCTCAGAGCCAGGCTCCAAGATGCAGGCGGATCAGGTCCGCCCGGGTGCTGCGCCTACTGATTCAACAGCCACTGAATCCAGCACTGATGCCCTCTCAAGCATCAGGTGTACCCAGCACTGATTCTTCTTCAGCCAACATGGGTGCCAAGAAGCAGGGCAGAACCCCCAGCCTGAGAATCCTGCACCTGTCAAAGTAAGCGCGTCACAAGCAAGCTGCAAGACGCTGGCCCTGTAAGCAAGCCGGGGGCCTCATTTACCGGCAGCTGTTGAGCAGGGGAAGATGCAGCTGTTGAGCAGGGGAAGATGCAGGATTTAAACTGTGCAGGGACTGCCTTCCACTGCTGGACGCAACCTTGGCATCTGGCTTCGTGCTCCGTGAATTCCTGCTCTTGACTCCTGCCTTGTTCCAACCTCAGTGTGTCCCTGAACAAGTCTCTGGCTCATTCCTCGGTACTTTTCAAGCTATTGTGTGACATTTGACTATGGACTGTCTGGCTCGGATTATACCTTCTCCTCAAGCCTCCAGTAAGCTGGCGTTCACACGCACCCTCTTTCTTCTGCTTCCCCAAGTCCTCTTCTGTTGCCTCCTCCGGCCGCCTGCTGCCATCTCTCCAGACAAGCCTTCCTGACATTTTCCAAGCCTCGCTGCAGATGCATTGCTCCTAAGCAGACCCCTCCTTCTGCAGTGCATATTCCCACCCAGCACCTCTGCAAGCCTTGCCCCCAGGAGCCCACTTCGTGCCCGCACTTTGCCTCCCAAGTGTGTGAGTGTTCTCTCCCTTCCTGAAGCCCGGACATGAAAACGCAGTTTGGAGAACGCCACACACGGCCTCGGGGAAAAGACCGGGCATCGCAGAAGCTGCGTCGCACAGGGCCAGGCCAGGGGGCCTCGTCAGCAGGAGGAGGAGGAAGATGGTGATGGCATCCCATTGTGATGTCACAATGCAAACCTTGGGCCTTAGGTACTTGCACTGATATTGAGATGCAGGCACTCAACTCATGGCCCCTAATCATTTTTGGGGCTCCAGTGGCCTCCTTTGACTAACATTAACTTAACCTAATTAATTAACTGCCAAACATCAGCGGTTGCCGTCTATTCTGAGGCAGGAAACTCTTGAAAATTACACGCCTTCCATGTTCCATGACCTCCCCCCATTTGTAAAGCGTGGCTGCCCACCAGCAGATCGTGACCATCTGGCTGGCAGGAATAATGTTGCACTCGTGCCTCCCACTTAGAAACTCAGAAAGAGTTTACGGAAAGCTCTTTCAGAGCTTGTGCTAGTGTTATCGATAGAGAAATTAATTAAATAATTAAGAGGATGGAAGTGCAGGGCGGATGATGTCAGCAGCCGAAGCCTGGCTGCTGCCTCCAAGAATCTCGGGGTCTGCCCCTTCTCTTAGGCTACGTTACATACCTATAATGCCTGTGACTTAGAATTACAAGAATTTTCCTGTAATTTCTCCCTACTGACTCTTTAACTAAGGATGAACCCCTAAGTTCATTTGCCCATCTAAACAAAGGGCGTTTCTACATGAGGACTCTGTGCCAGTTGGAAGCCCATCCCAGACCTCCACGATCCTACATTAGCTGTATTTTAAAGCTGAGCGGATATACGGGTCAGCTACAATACATTTAAATTTGTAGTAATTTTTTTTTTTAAATGCTGGCTTTCTGGAGACCCTGTGGGTTGCCATTTTACCATTTGCAAGAACTCTTGCTTCAACACAATCTTTTTGATGTTTTATTCAATGTCTGTGTGTGTGTGTGTGTGTGTGTGTGTGTGTGTGTTTTAAGGTTTTGGGGTCACGTGCTTTAAAGTTCTGAAAATCGTCCAAAAGGATGTACCACATGGGTGGTATATAAATGTGGTAAATCCATCTAATGTATTATTTTAAACTATACTAGCACTGCAAAAATACATCACCAAATACTTAAATGATAGTTGCACTTGTTTATTCTGAAGACCTGATTAGTATTGCATCTCTTAAAATATCTCTTGCAAATATGTCACACAACGCCTTGTGTTGCCTGTAACAATCACTTGGTTTTGTAATGGTTTAAAAACAGCAGGTGCCATATGGTATCAAAACATAGCAGAAAATGTAAATTAAATATAATGAGGATCGAGACAAACTATTTGCTAGAAACCTAAGGGGAAAAATACTGAATCTGAGTAGCTATAAATACTAATTATGAACTGAAAATGAAAATTCCACTTCATAATTCAGAACAGTAGATCGTCCCTCAAATCTGACCAATCTACAATGTCCTTAGGCCATTAAACTCCTTCAGGCATCTTGTGTAACAATAGAAAATAAAAATAATAGCACAGAAATTCAAACCTCAAGGCTATTGCTGAGATTAAATACGAAATATAACGTTGAAATGCATTATCCCAATGGTCCCAAAAAAACAAAACAAAAAACCAAACCTTTTAAACTGAATTCTGAAAGCTGGTTGTTCCTAAGAAATATGAGCAGATGGAATAAGTATCCAACCCATAAAAAGCAGACACCCTCCACGTAATCAGCTTCAAAGGTATAACAGCAATATCAGCAAATTGTTCTGTAGCATCATCAGCAAAAGGATAATTCAGGACCTAATGAAAGATTAACTAATCCATGAAAGCTAAACAAGCTTTTGCCCTGGATACAGAACTACCGGCCACATTATTTCCAATATGTTCACTATTCAGCAGACATGTTTTGTTCCAAAAACAAACAAGCCTCAGAGAGGAAAAATATTTATCTGCCTCATTGACCTAAAAAAATACCTTGCTTCCATCTGGCATTTATAGCCTGCAATATGGTGGCATTAAATTTGGCAGGGGGTGATTTATTCCCCCCCCCCCCGCATCTATGGTTTTATCACATTCAGAAGAAGGCAGCAAGGAGATTCTCAATAAACTGATTTCTGCCATTTTGTGCTGGTACCTCAAATAACTATGCCAAGAAGATATGGAGGTAGGTAACAGGAATAAATCTGGAGTTAAGTGTCAGTGGTACATAGAGAACAAAGGATTGTTAACCTCCTGCCACAAATGAATGAACATGCTGCACGGGGACCTAATGTGTAGGTCAACAGACCTGAAACTAAAGACATAACATTTGCCAGTAAGATGACCTTTTTCATATCAGAGAGGAAGCAAACGTGCAACGTGCTCCAGCCGCAGGTTAAATTATCTAAGAGGAACAAGCTCAATTGCTTAAACTGCCCCACTGAATTCCCCTTGCCCACCCCAAAATCTGAAATCTCCCCTTGTAAGCCATACCTGGGCCAGTCCTTCTCTCTCAGCCCAACTCACCTCACAGAGTTGTTGTGGGGAGAACAGGAGGAGGAAGGAGTATTAGGTATGTTCACCACCTTGAGTTCTTCATAAAAATAATAAAGGTGGGATAAAAAATCTAAAACAAAACCCTGCCAACCCAACAAGTAGGTGTCAAACTCTCTTTGTGCCTTTCTTCTCACAACAATTTTCTCCGAACCGTGACTCAACAACAGAACAGGCCATATGATTCAGGATTGTTTTGGTTGGGGTAACGGAAGCAACCTGGAGATGACAGCAAACTCTAAGGTTATAGACCCAACCCTCAGCAGAACATCTGAGCTGGGGAGGCCAATCGTGACCCTGCCTATATATTGGATAAGGACTAATTGAGGACTGGGCTGCTAATCTGTATTTTGGCTTTGTGAAATCCTTTGACTTGTACAACACAACCAGCACTAATGACAAACCTTATTTTACTTCAAAGTTACAACCTCGGTACTTGTCAACTCATTAGCGTTCTTGTGGGGGGAGCCATCCAAACCACAAGGCACAGTTTATGCAAGGGCAGAAAAATTCCCTAGGAGATCATCTGTTTCAGCAATAAACTTGTTTTACATTTGAGGGCTGGATATTAATAGCAATTGCTTCATTACATGAGTGTAAAAATGCCAAGCCTCCTGCCACTCAACCTGAGCAAGGAATAGGTCAATATCGAATAAGTTGTTTATGCATGGCTCGCTACAATCTCTGTCTGGAAAGAGTTTTAATGGACCCCTTTTCTTCATCAGCAATTTGATGCAGCCGGTGATTTATGATTGCACTATCCTTTGGAACTTGATGGATTTACCATATGATTCATAGTGAAACTGATCAAAAATTCTAATTTTTCTGAAAAGCTGCCATGACCACATACATACCTTCAACATTGCAGTTAGAAATGATGGAGCTGGGGGCGATGCAGAAGAGAGATACTCATTCTGGGGTCTCTTCTAATGGAGACCTGAGAAAATGCATCAAGAGCTGAAACAGAGGATGCTGCAGCTGCTGAAAATCCTACGAAGTTCACAAGGCAAAATTCCAAATAGTCAGTGGGCCAGAGTCAGCTGAGCAAACCAAAGTCTTTAAATACTGGAAGACAGTGTAAGGGTGGACCACTGGCAATCGCCCAGGCCCTCTAGTTTAGAGAGGGGGAAATTTCAACACCGCCGTTTTAAAGAAAATGTGATAGATAGACGGACAGTCCGATAGACAGATAGCCAAGTACTTATCTATTCATCCATCTTTCTGTATCACTGACTGCCAAGCTAATATATGAGAGACAAAAAGCTTTACTCAGAAAAACAAAAATCAGGAGGAGTCTGGTAGCGCCTTTCCCAACAAACAAATTTTATTGAAAGGCGGAAGATTTTGTGAGCCACAGCTACAGGAAGAGAGCCACAGACTAACATGGCTCTCTTCTTAATGTCAGAAAGACAATTTTGCTTGGTTTGATATTTTCAGATCTGCATATAGGTCAGCCTTCCCCCTCTGACACCCTCGAGATATATTGGCTACAGTCGTCTGTGCATGATGGGAGCTGTGGCTCGACAGGAGCAGAGGGCCTGGGTTCATAAAAAACTCCCAGAATGAGAATGCCACAGCTCCTCAACTGGAGTGGGTAACGTGAACCCTGACTCAAAATGGCCCAGATAATCCATTTCTTCTAGACCCCGTTATAGCGGATGCCATACCAACTGGTTAATGATCTTTCTTTAAAAAGGAAGGTTAGAGACTGGACAGTCCAGTAGTTGTCCAGTACAGCTGGGTCCAGATGAGGTGCAACACCAGCATCCTCTTTAAGGACACTGGCGTCTCCCCCTCCCACAATGTGGCTTATTGCTAAATCATGAATTAGTGCAATAGCTGAATCCAACCTCTCTGTGGATAGCAAATCAGTGGATCAGACCCTCCATCCCCATCTTTAGCTAGCTCGCTATTCAGCACTGCTATTTCAAGTAGTACTTAATCAGGACTGGTTCCGATGATAGAACAAAACTTGGCTTGAACTGCTTATCTCAACAGCGTTATTGTAATGCGGAAACTATATTGGGTGATGTGGCATATTATGGGTTGCTGGAGACCCAGTCTAGTGATATGAGGAACTGTTATGGAGGAATAAGATTAAAATGAGCTCTGTGCACATTTGTGAAATGATTAACAAGAAATACAAGCCCAGCACCACATCTTTTTGAGGCTTGTGAGGAAGTTGTGCAGGACTTTTTCCTAATTATTTTTCAAGCATGGCTAGCTGTAATTAACAAAGAGAAACAGGGCCCCTTTACAAGCAACCCTAACCATTCATTTGTCATAATATTAACTGTGAATTCTGTTTGTGGAGACATCGTTTCAACAACAACAACAACACCTGGCTAAAACCTGTAAGAAGCAGCAAACAAGCGAAGACCAAAAATGTCACGAACGGATTCTTAACACTCAATTTAGCTTTTAAATAGGGAGAGGCAGCAATAGCTCCACTGGAACAGTAATATTTTAGGGAGTCAATTTCCCTGCCACAAAAGCATGGCTAAAAATTGTTATGAAATTATTGTTGGAAGAGCTTGCTAGCCATTCAAGGTTATTATTGGTTTTTCTCCAGATGCAATGCCTTAAGATATATTTTTAAATACATTTACAAAGAGCTAAAGAAATTAGATTGCACTTACGAAGCAGATGAAAAGCTTTTCTATTGATCTAAGATAACCTTCTATGCCCAAGCATAAAAATACTCTTAACTTGACAAGTGTTACTTTCCTCTTCCTTTCTGCAAGATCCTGACTCCTTATCTCTACCTCACTGTGCTCTTCTTTTAACTGCTTTCATTCTTACGAAGGCAGCCTCGGAAAACATCATAAAATATTTCCAATGAAAGAACAAACAGGGGAGCTTCAGAAAACAGCGACTGGACGGCAAGCCAAGTCAACATGAAGATGGAGGGGGAGCAGGAGTAAAAAGGAGTAACTCAAAGCATGAACGACAGGAGATGAGCAACCATAAGCATAAATTTCATTATGAAGAATGGAAAAGAGACAGTGTTGTGAGAAAGAAAAACTAGATGAGGTTTAATTGAAACCATAGCCTAAAAATGGCTTTTGAAAACAAAGTAAGCGCATACTGGTGTTGTAGAGCTTATAAACCATCATAAATCGTTACAACCAGACTCGTGTAAATGTATGTCAAGGATAAGCAACATGTTCTCTGTACTCCCATTCTTTCCTATCCAGGTAATTTTTCCAAATTACAGATCTTCATGATGATGATAATAATACAGGTGTATTTTCATGTGCTTCACTACATACATTCACTAGAGCTCTGGCTCCCTCCCCAATCCCAGTTATCCAACTGGATTTTCTGACATTCTGAGTTATTATGGAAATTTCCTTAGATTTAAGCTCTGAAAACAGTTGAGCTACTAAGCCAACCCTCCATTTTTTACAGGGAGCAGCTTGCTACCCTTCCACGTCCAAGTCTGTTCGCACAGGCACCATGATGTTACCACATAAATGATGCAAATTGTGGACTTCAACTCCCAGAAATGATGCAGTGACTAAAATTACACAATTCAGGTCTTCTGTATGATGGCACCATGGCCTCTGCCTGGATGGATGGGACCCTAGCTAATATTTCTATGTATGTAACTGTAAGCAGCTGGGAGCAAGACCTGATTACAAATGTAAAATAAATGGAATCATAAACAAATAACATCTTTAAACTAGTTGCAAGACAGATGCACATCGACTAACATGAGAAGTTATGGGCAGATAGAGCTCTCCTTAAAAGATTTAGATTGATTTGTACTGTTGGATAGCAGAGCACAGCAGAGCAAATATTTAGGAAGGTGATGTGATCTGAAATAATGGAAAAAGAAATGAGAAGGCATTATACTCAAGTCAAAGAGTGAGACCTCTTAAGGGCTAGTGTCACAGGACAGAATTACCATGAGGAGACACATGACAGTCCTTCAGATGTTGGCATTTATTTTAAAGCTGAAAGAGATCAAAACAACTTATCTTGGCTGCCCTCTCGCTACAATGTAGGACTGGTTACCCAATCCACAGCTCAGCGGATGCCACAAACAGAACAGGGTGCCACAAACAGAAACCATAGCAAGGTACCAGCTGAGCAACATCCTGGGATGCCTTAGTCAATTCCTTTCTAACCCAATAAAGCAGAACTTTATTAAGCAGTCTAACATCTAAGAAGATTTCTTAGGCGTGAAATGCATAAAATGCAGAAACATCACTGAGCCCATACCCTCAACAATTACCCTTAAATAGTTCCTAAAAATAAGGACTAAACCCTTTCATCTGTATCAAAGATCATTTTGCAAGACACAAGGTACAGTAGGCTCTTGACCTCCTTTACCTGCTACATTAATTGACTCAATAGGAGCCTTCTCGGCTGCCCTGATTTAAAAGAGCGATTAAAGAAGGCAAAAGCAAAACATAATTTGCCTATAATAGGTGAGTGTCTGTTATTGGTGGCTTCCTACTGCAGAAGGCTTTCCTGCTCAGGGACCATGTGGGCACAAGACAAGATGCACTCACCCATCCATTCAGAGTGCACACTTAGATACCACAGGACAGGAAGGAAAAGCTGCCCAGAAGATCCACAAATCAGTACTTGGTGTGAACACAGTTTTAAACTAGGCATTCCCAGAAAACAAGAGCAAAGCCATATACGCTGCACCGCCATATGCAACCTTTGCAGAACTCCTAAATCTGTGTCACACCTGCGGCCTCATCTCCATTCACGAGCTGAGTTTAATTCTTTCCGGCTTACTGCTGTGTATCTCAAATTGCAGCTCAAGTGTTTCCCTTTTGAGACACTGGGTCCAGAGAGGTTGGGGGGGGGGCATTTTCCCATATCAGCCTGACTCCCAGGTTCTGCATGCAACCCACCCAACATCCCCTACCCCACCCCCACATTAGCACTGTGGTGAGAAATCATTATTTCACAGGAGCTTAAAATGCAGCAAAGGGATCATGCTTCAGTAGTTTTGCAACCTTCTTGCAAAGATGAAGACAACATGCAAGCAGAACCAAATCCTGCTTTCGGTACTCTCCAACTGGTTGGTTGGATGGAGAAGTGATTGGCTTATGTTTGGCTCAAGATTTCCCTCAACATTTTGAGCCCTGCAGCAATGAAGACAACTATCACTTTAGGCTTCAAGCTACTTTTGAAGAAATGGCAAGTGAAAATACTGGACATGTGGAAATGCCCAGGGTAGCAATTAGGATCTGTCCATCCTCTTGTATATCATCCTACTCCAACACAGTCCCCTCCAGGAGGGGTGGGACTACAGATTCCAGAATTCCTACGTAGGTATCAAGTGGATAGTCCATCCACGGTGGCCTCTTCCATCACTAACATGAAGAAAACAACAGTTCCTCAAAATTCTACCAATGATGGCGAAGCCTTCACGTGCCTCTAGGCTTTCTAGACCCCAGCAATGTGCATTCTAGGAAGTCTCTCATAAAAGTCTTTAACCCCCCTTCATTTATGATCTAGGCATTATACCGAATCATTTCCCAATTATTGGTATGCAGAAAGCCGCCCAGAGAATTTAGTACCTCTGCCTGCCTGTCTCTCTCCCTCTAGCACATCAGCTTTGTTAAAGAACAAAAAAAGCAAAGAGAAATGAATGACTAGATTAAACAACCTGATAGCATACATCTTGTCTGGCTTCTTCACATCATTCCATCACCCATACACTTTCTCTGTTTCACTAAATTAGGTAAATTTGCCTTCTATTACAGGGTCTGGAAAATGGCACATCCAAATCCTCACAGGCTGTAATATCACCATGGTAATGCAATGCTGCAGAGAAGCTGTTCATTTAGTATTTCCCTGGGCCGTATTGATTTATGGTCCATTAAAGAGGATTTGGAAATGCATGCAGAACAAACCTTTGCACATTCCATTCCACTGATACTAGCCATTACAATAGGTATATCACAGGCACAATAATCAAAGAAGCATTTTCATAACAAAAGATGTGATGATATTGGAATATTGCACTATAATCATACTAACCTAATGTTCATTCAGACTAACATCTGATAGATTGGTAGATATTTACACAAACGGGCACATACTCTACCAGAGCACTGAGATTTTATATGGTGGATATTTTACATGCACTTGGAGAATAAGAAAAAGACAACGCACCATCAGATCATAAAAGGAACAAGAATTGCGACTGCTTTCACCCCAGATCTTCCATCCTTTACAAGAATAGTTCAATAAATGCATGAACCATGTGAATATCTGACAGAAAAGAAAAATATAACTGGGGAAAGTTTGTTGCACTCTACAGAATCCTGTCATTGTCCTGAATTCATAGACGCAATCCAAAAAAACCCACAGATTTTTATTAAAAATCACATTTTATTAAAATTATATATACATACGCACACATTAAAAAAAAAGCCACACTTAATTTCTCAGTTGATCTTTAGCCAATGAGAGTGTGCTTTATAGAACAAGGTTAATGCAATAATTTACAAAGAATCAGTCACAGTCCTGATCAAATTTTCATGAGATTTAGAAGCAATCAAAAGAGAGAAAATTGCTCACAAGGAGTGTTCCATAAAAGAAGCCTTACCTTCTTAGGCTCATATCTTGAGGAAGTATTTATTCTGAAGGAGGCAGTACTTATTTGCTACTTGCTCTGCAAAGTTTGGGGAAACGGCCATGAGACCTGAGAAACCACACCAGCAGGGAGCCCAAGCACTGCGTCTCCTAGATGGGCTCTTAGTTATCCAGGTAAATCCACAATTTTCACCCAGTGCTCACAATACTTTCCTACCCATGTTGTTATATATTGATAGAACAGTTGTATATTTATCAGGAAAGGTCAGCTTAGCTTGTAAGGAAGACTCAACACCAGTGTTTCTCAACCTTGGCGGCTTTCAGATACGTGGACTTCAACACCCAGAATTCCCCAGCCAGCAAGGCTGGCTGGGGAATTCTGGGAGTTGAAGTCCACGTATCTGAAAGCCGCCAAGGTTGAGAAACCTTGCTCAAGACAGTCCCAGCACTGCTGCTATAGAGAAATAGGTTGTATAAGGCATAGTTTGGGGATGAGGATAGAGATGACCACTGAGAGATGGTTTAAACCTTTCCTCTTTCCTTTTGCAACTTTCCCACAACAACAGAGCAAGGCAACACAAGGCACCAAGAGCAGGAAACAATGATTGCCACATTTTAATAGAATCCAACTGGGGTGGGGGGAGCCCATTAAGGAACAAGAAAGTAATAGGTCATCGCTTGCTGAAGCATACACTCAATCTCTAGTACACGCACATTTGGGCAAAGTGAAGACTAAGAAATTCGATGTATTCATTTCAATAGTTCTGCAATTTAATCATCTATAATTTTTTTCTAATATAGTTTTTCTAATATAGAAATGATTAGTAGTATAATGAAATTCGCCAGAAAATATGGAACACATGCCTGAATAATGCAGCTGCTAAAAAAAAAGGGGGGGCAGAATCATAGTAATATGAAGCAACAGCATAACATATGAATGTATTTTGTGCTGTCTGCTATGGAAAATAATATCCACTGTGAACAGAGCCATCAGGAATAGGGGCTCTAATTTAAAACAATCAGGTAGAATGTGATAGGAAAATAATTTTTCTGAGAACTTGGAGAATCACTACCAGTCCGAGGAGACACCTCTTGGGCTAGATGATCTTGTAGTTTCATTCTGTTACTAAGCTTGGACAATGTCCTAAGTAAGTCTTCTTGATGGACTTGCTCATTCAAGTTCTCTGGCCTTCATCAGGGTGGAGCAGCTAAAAAACAACTGCTTGGAAATTGTTTTAACCTAATTATGTCATCTGCTGGTTAATTCCAAATCCTAGCAATCAGAGACTATCTCCGTGGGAACATTTTCTGATCAGTAGGGCCCAAAAGTACCTTTCAGATGACATGGAAAGCTTCAAATGACTGTGAATGGCTGATTCCAACCTGCATGAGCAGTTCAATCTTCTTCACAAATCTGTTTATTGAAAGCAGTATCAGGAAGAGCTTCAGGGACAAGAGACAACAAAATCCTGACAAAGTACTCATTCTTTTTCTTGTATGGAATGTTTTCTCTGTGCCACCTCAAATAGTCAGGAACTAACAAAGAGCAGAAGACATCCATCTCTAGATATGCAGATGAGATAGGAAGTTTCAAAAATCAGTCTCATGGTACTAGGTGACATCTTTTGGTTACTAGGCTTGCAGTCAAATGTTAATAACGTTGCTTGTCCATGATCAGAAAACTCCAATTATGAGTTCTTCGGCTCTTAGTGCCCATCAACTCACACAGATTGCAACAGGCAGTACAGACATTACAACAAAAAGAGGGAAAAAAATCTTCCAAAAAACCATCTTTCTAATTTAAGAAAAGCCTCCTAAATGAAATCTATGACGTGAAAATCAAGATACTGAGATCAAGAAACTGTTGGGAGGCAAGGTGTAGTTGTCCTAATGGCTTTTTTAGATTTTATAGCCCCACAATACTGTATTGATTCAACCCTGAACTATATTAAAATAGAAAATACTACCTATTGGCTAGAGCTGTGCTGGAGTGCTGAGTCCATCACAGTAGTGACAGATGACATTTTTTGCTTAACTGCTAGCTGTGGCAAGGTTGAATGCAGGTTGAATGGGTATAATGTCAGCCATTTCCCCAAACAAGCTTGTTTTGATTTTTTGCATGTAATGCTATTGTGGTTATTTGCAATTGACTCAGAGTTCATACTGTGCCCTCGCTCTTCTTTTCTTGTAGCCTGCATTCTTCAGGCTTGAGATTCTGCTTGTTCTGTAATTTTTCATTTCTCCACTAAATCTTTGGAAATGTACTGCTGATGGCCCCAGGAGCCAAAACAGCAAAGATGAAGTAAAATGAGAAACAGAGCTGTCTTGTTTAATCTATGAGTGTTCACAGCCAGGATTCTGTTTTGAAAATTTGTAATCAAGCGCTTCTCTGGTGATGCTGAAGAACCTCCATCAAAACTAAAGTTCTGTCACCAGCCAGACCTGACAAAACAATAACTCACTGGCTTCTGTTTTTTCATTAATCTGAGGATCCCCAAAACTATCTTCCAGTGCTGCAGGAGCATGTACAGCTAAAGCGACATCCACAGGACAAATATACTATCTTGCTTCAATGATCAACTCACACACCTATCTAATTTAATCCTTCCTTAAATTCAGAAGGCGCTACCAGAAGGGTCTTCTTTGATGAGAAACAGAGTGGTGATTCTCATCCCAGCAGCAGAGGTACTTCTGTGGCAAGAATTCCTACTGGGGAAGAAAATGAACCTCTTTATTGGCTACACCTTTCACAGGCAAGAGTCCAGTCTCTGGGCACTTGGGTTCATTATTAAGCAATCAGGCCATTCACCACTTCCTAGGAAGTTCCAGAAAGCGGGCAAGCATCCATAAAACTCTTCATTCTTTCCGCCCAAGCAATGACAGAGATTTCATTTCTGGCCCAACATTTCATATCACGCTGTATTATTTGCTCTTAAAGACAGCCAAAATCAGACATGAAAACTAGAAGCTATAATCCATACCTTATCCACCCCTCCCATTGTCAGTCATCTTGGAATAAATCAAATATAATCAAATGTATTTTATTTAAAAAGTGTATGTAGAAACCCATATACCCAAGGACCTCTGGAAGGCTATTGGATCAAATCAGATCAAACTTATTATGAAAGGTGATATACAGGCTCCCTGCTAATGAAATAAGAGCGATGACACCCAGAATTTGTAAAAAACAAAACAAAACAACAGAAAGTGCTCTGGTCAATACGCCAACTAATGTTCAGAGCAGAACTTATTCATCAAAGTTCACAGTTCGCAGACACACATGCAACACTTACAGAAAAATGTATGAGAATACATTTGAATCTGTGGTTTACTTAACATATTAGCTTACTGACTTTAAATGGCATTAAAATATGCCTTTTGAGAATTGTTAAATTGCAAATTAAAGCAGAAAGAGAAAGGATATATACTGTACATTGAAGCACACAAAAAGAATCTAACAGAATAATGCTGGAACGCTCTGAAAAGGCGATTCTCAGCGTTGCTCTTCTAGCGATTGTGTCCGTGTGACCTTCCTTGACCTCAGTTATCTCAAGGGTGACAAAGAACAAAAGAGGCTGTGAATAGCTACAGGCACAATAGAATGGTTAGTTGCAAGACCAAATATGTTTTCTGTGATATACTATACATTATTTGCTCAATTATTACTGTTCCTGTTAACAATAGTAGTAATAATATGATTTTTTTTTCCTATTTTTTCTCTTTGGCACATTATTTCAAAAGTACAGAATGCTCGGAGTGACAGAGAAAAGATAAAATACATTCAAATCTTCTTCTGTAAGTACCTTGTTGCTATATTTTCAAGTTGGCCTGGTCTAATACTTAGAATGTCTTAAAACAAAACCACGTGGTCCTTCCCTCCCAGTCAGGACACGGTTCACCACACTTCCTATGTGTGGCTCATTGAAATGAAAGCAGGAGCTAATAAAGTTGCCAGCCATTCTCCCTCTACCCAGCCTACTTGGCAGGGTTGTTACTGTGGGGAAAAAAAGGAGAAAGGGGAGGTAGTGTGCTGCCTTGAGTCCCTGAATGAAAGCTGAGCTATAACATCAATCAATCAATCAGTATTCATTTCTTTAACCCACCTTTCTGTGAGAGACCCTTCAGGGTGGCAACAAATACGTTTCAACACAACCAAGTCCTATGCGTTCATGTTAAAAAGCTACAATCTGCAAGCAGAGCCTAAGTTTGAAACGACTGTTGCTGCATACGGGAAAATGATCTGTCAAAAAATAATCTATCCAGAAAGAAACTGCACAGATTAAATTTCTTTGGGGGTGGAGTATGCAGGCACCACTTGCAGTTTGAACAGGACAAGGAAAACTTTACTAATTACTTTAGATATACACACATCCCCCCCCCTTTGGTCAGGAAAGCTTGCTGTGAATAGTTTAGGTGTTGATGACCCCAAATACTTGGGTGAGGGTTACTAGCTTTTGGTTCCCCCATGAACTGTGTCCCTTTTCAATCCACACCATTCTGGCCAATGAACAAAATAAGACAGCTGTATTGTTGGTGGTCAGTAAGGAGTGGGAGCCTTTGGCCCCTTAAGGAAAAGTCACGGGTCCTCCATTGTTGGGGAAAATGAGATTAAACCAATCATTCTCTGTGGCAGCAAAGGTAGCAAGTAGCACAGAAGTGCCCAAGATTTTTGAGGGCAACACAAAGATCTCATCTTACCAATGCTCAGTTGTTCAAAGTTCACAGCTTTTGAATAGCCACCTTCTGGCCACCACTCACTTATACCGTTCTCGGCACTACCTTGATTTTCCCCTTCTGCTTATGGGTCTCTGCCTACCCTTCTTGACAGCTTCTTCATCCATAACATTACACATACACACAACCTTAAGTTGAATCATATATACCCTTACTCTTCCATCTGCTTATTACATTTTAGACTATCACATACATTTGCTAATTCAAAAGCTGCCATCCTATCTGGTTAATTCCGCAGTTACTATACCATCCCAGAATGGAGCGTGCAAGAATTTATACCTTAATACATGTTAGCCTTTAAAGCAGTTTTTTTTTCCTAACTAGGCAGCTTTAAGATGGGTGGACTTCAACTCCCAGAATTCCCCAGCTAGCAAGATGGCAGGGGAATTCTGGGAGTTGAAATCCACCCATCTTAAAGTTGCCAGGGTTGAAAAACACTGCTTTAAAACATCCTAAGTCAGGTGTTTTCACTGCAGATGACTAACATGGCAACAATTCTGGAAACTCAGTTGCATGGTTTGCTGTCAGCTGAGGCTGCATAATATGTGTAATAATGTGTTTTAGCTAAACAACAATCATTATGGAAAGATCTGTATACAATGCAGAGGTTGTTTTGTGTTTAATAGCATGACAGAAGGATTGATATTTAATAATGCAGCAGCAATGTGGCTGGTGGGTGGGAACTGCTTTTGTATCGTAACACCTGTTGTACAGTCACTGCACTGGCTCCCACAGGACTTCTAAATCAAACTCAAAGTGCTCATTTCAACCTAGAGGGCCCTTTATGGCTTGGCTCCAAGGTGAGGGTCCATCCCCCCCCCCCATTGATTCTGCCTGAGCTGGGGATGTTCCCAGGGAGGTGAAAGCTCAGAGGACTAGCCTTAAAAGAGAGTGAGAGGTTAGGCTTGGCAGCAACCTCTCCCTGGAGTAGTTCCAACATTATGGAGCCCCTCACCCCTGGAGGGCCATGTGGCACCATCTTTCCTGGGGTTTCATAAGACTGTCAAGACCATTTTGCTTAAATGCATCCTTGGGAGATGATGAAATCAGTGGAGGGGTGAGATGTGTCATGTTTTTCTGCTTCTTTCCCCAGGGAAGCCGGGTTGCTGTTTGCTATTTGGCTGTGATATTTTGCTGTGTGCCAGATGGTTGAGGGTGGTTGATGGGTAGAAGGTCTATACAGGATTTAATGCTCTTTTTATTGTAAACCGGAAGCTGATATATAAATAGGAGGAGGAGGAGAAGATAACAATACACAAATATGTCTTGCCTTATTGATCCCATCTAACAGTCACATCAAAATCTGCTGGCTTGTTACCTGCTTCTTGTCCTTCCATTACCTGGTTCCTTACAAATGACCTACATTATTTTCCTGCGCCATGCTAACTGAGCTCCTAATTACAATTTCATTAAAAAAGAGAAAAATACAACTCAGCACAGAGAAATAGCACTCAACTGAATCAGCTGTTCCATAGTTGAAACAACTCACTGAGCAATCCAACTCCAGTTCTTTTCTTTGGAAGTTAAAGCAGTCTTATTCTTGATTTTCTGTTGTGATGCAAGATGACGGTGTATTCAACTGATTTTCATATGCTCTCCTGCAGACTGGCGTTCATGAATTTGTATTTTGCTTTTTTGCCTTAGCTGGTTTCATTTATTATCACCTCCACCTTGTAACTATGTTGTTGGAAAATGCCTGGCTGAAGCCAAAGCTTCAAAATGTAACTTGAGAAACCACCCATGTTGGTGGGATCCCTTTTCCTGGTGATTCCCAACACCAGAATATTTCAGCCTCTGAAGGCAAGATTTTAACCATAAAAAAACCACCACTAGTTTCAGTTAAATAGCTTTTATCCCTATTCTAAAGTAGACCCAGGCAACCAAGGATCCAATGGCAATGTGTGGCACGTGACCTCATTTCAAAAGCTCTACACACATTATCAGGTCCCTGAAAAGCGATTTGTCCCCCACTTTTCAGTCTGTTGCTTGAGAAAGGAAGATGGTAATGCTAGAAGGAGAAAGAAGCAGAACAAAAATGACAGATGCCTCGTCTGCTTTTTCCTCTGGTCTCACTCGTTGCTTGTTTCAGCCCTGCCTGCTGTGCAAGAAAATCTGCAGGTCACGTTCTGCCCGGAGATACATCCTTCCTTAACTCCCTGCGAAGTAATGTGATGTCTGACTGTATCTCTGGGGTTCCATCAGCATCAACGGAGGAAATATCGTTGACCAAAAATATGTTTGACAGTTCGTTCCCCACCCCCCCACCCCCCGTGGCAATTTTCACAATGGCAAGACCAGATCTTCTTTTGGACTGTGCCTCTTCCAACTTTTGCCAGCTTACTACCCAAAGCGTGAGGCAGTTTCAAAGTTTAATAGACATTTCATTAAATTTTTCTTGGGATATATGGATCTTCTCAATGTTCTTACATATCACCTTTCACTTGTGCTTGTTATCAGCAAGATCAAAGGATGTCTAGGATTTGTTCGGGTAAATGACATACGAATGCAGTGCAGGGCTGGTTAATATTAGGTAAGCTGGAAGATTTATTTCTAGATTTTCTCTTGACATTGCCAGTGACAGTTTTTTTTAAAAAAAATTATATTCACAAAGATGGATTTACCTTTTTATAGGCAAGCCATAAATGGATTATTTTATCTGTCATGACATACCCCTTCCCCAGTCAGGTTCTTTTAATGGCACAACGCATAAAAATCATTAAGATTCGGAAGTGCTATGCTGCATGTTTGCATGGTAACTTAGTAAGTATAAACTAGCAAAAGCAGCAAAAGATTTTTTCCCCAGTGGCACTGCCAGATAAGAGAGATAAAGCTCAATGTTATAACTTGCCATTGATTTCCTCCATAATATTGCAAACTCTCGTATTTCTAGGAGGCGGTGAAGCACTTCTCAAGCCACAGATGGAGGGGAAAATGCAAGGTACATCCAAAGCACGTGTTTCTTACTTGCATTACTTCTGAATTCAGACAGAATACGTAGATTTTCTGGGTGAATGGAGAAGATAAATTGAACTCCGCTTACTTAGATACATGAAGCTAAGATTATAAAAATACATACAAATCTGTGACTTTTCTTTTTACCTTTGATCTGAAATTCTTTAAGGTAGTGTGGCTTTGAGAGTCTTAGAGCAGGCTCAGTGGCATTAATAGCCCAGTTCAATATCTGTGCATGGCTATTTCCTCAAATTAGATCCGCATTCGAAATAAAGCATTGTTTTCATACATAATTTATCAGTCATATATTCTGTGGTGAAGCTACATTTGTGATTTGTGCCATTTTTTGGCATTCTTTGGTCAAAAGAGTGAGTGATGGAGGAGTTGTTGGTCGCCAGAATCTTACACCGTTATTCACAAATGCATTCTATGAATGGCCCTAGAGAACCTTCTGGACAAGAAAACTTGCTTTTTTCATTGCCAACTGTAAACGTTGTTTCCATGTTAGTAGTGAATATTACTAGTAACCTTGGTGTTATTGTTTGTGGATCTTTTCCTCTTATCAGCTGGTTCTCTCTCTGTTTTGAATCTGTAAAATCACCTTGTTCTGGTTTCACACTGATCTTTCGGCTCTCTCTACTGGGATGACTCAACATAACTCCAAACACACAGTCTTTTCTAAAATATCTCTTCCTGTTTTCATCTGGCTGGTTTCTTTCTTTCTCTGAACTGTCTTCCAGCCCACCACTATGGTTTATCCTTTAATTTCTCTGTACCATCTCAACACCACAATACATGCAAGTTCAGTTCGTTCAGTTTAACTCAGTGGGATTCCAGCCTTAGGCTGTATCTTATCTATAAACATAATGGGATTTCTCTATAGATATATACAGGATTGGTCTCTACTTCTGATCTGAAATCTTGTTCATTCCTCCCTCAAAACCCAGTTCCTTCCTATCTATTAATATCTCAGTTCAAACCCTGAAAACAGCAACCACTTTTCCTTTTACTCCTGAGTTAATTGGCTTGTTTTTATTACCATTTGTATGATGCTCAAGAGTCACTTGAGTGGCCAAATGCATTACCATCAAAGGAAAGGAAGAGTACCACCAAAAGAGGAACAAAGACAACATGGAGTTATACATCACTGCCTTGTGCTAGTTTAATATTATATTTACAACTCTGGAAACAAGTCTGTATCTCACCTAAGTGTAATCAGGAGATCTATTTGTTTGCTGTGTCCAGGTACTACTAACAACCACTGATTAGCAATATCAATGTCTTTGCTCTCATTTATGGTTCCTTAGTTCTAAAGGGAGCCTGTAGTGGATAGCACTTTAAGAGAGATCCTACATTTGTATATAAGGCTTTTCTTTGATAGCCATTCAAATAGAGGATTCACATCTGTTGAAGGAGGGTCTTTCTTTTTTCTCAGAGGGAAAGCATAAGTAGTTTAAATTAATGAATGAAGGTATATTTTGCTTTGTTTATTTAAAGTTTGACTTAACTCTGTCTCTGATCTTCAACTTCTCCCCCACCTTCCACCAACTACTTGTTGCCCTTCTATTTATTAATTAGACCCCATTATATGTGGTACAGGTAGTCCCCCGGTTAAGAACGCTTGGATTACAGACAACCCGCAGTTAAGAACAGAGCCTATTGTAGCAAAATTCAAGTTAAATACATGATTCAAATTAAATACAAAATGGTTCGAGTTCATTATGCAATAATACAGTATTATACAATAATACTGTTCTGGCTTACCTACAAATTCGACTTAAGGAACATAATGCATACAGATTACTTACAAATTAGAAATTACATACGAATCCAATCTTGGGAATGGAACTCGTTCTTAAATTGGGGACTACCTGCATTAGTTAACTCTTACAATCATTGTAACCATCATACAATATATCCAATGTTCAGGCTGAAACTGAGAAGAGTTCCACTAGTAATGAGAATATCATGTAATTACCTTAAAATCCCCAGATTTTTGTGACAGTATACTTAGTCCAGATTGACTATGTTTGCACTTTTCAAAAGGAATACAGACTCTGTTCATAAGTGGAAACTATTTTTTCTTGTCTCGTCTTTTTTAATTTTAAAAAACCCCAAGTGAGTGAGATTAGCATCAACAAACACAACCTGGAGGCACTTCTCAAGAATTAATGACCAACTGGCACACACAGGCAAAGGCAAAACTTTTCCAGTTGGTCATGACTCTTAGAAAATAACCAAAATGTTGACTATTCCTACTAATGTGTTGCTTCCTCATAAATCTAAGTCAAAATCATTTTAAATAAGCTGCATTCAACTGACTTTTTCCTCAGGAAAGCATCAACTCCAACAGCATATTATCCCTTATAATATGAGCCATCTTCTGTTTAGATTAATCTACTTCTGTTCTCATTAAAAAAAAAAAGACATGCTTAGTGTGGAAATAAAATTAAAAAACAAAGTAGGTGGAATGACAGTTTACAGTTACATCAAAAGCTTTAATGACAACTTCAACTGTAACTATTATTACAAGAAACTGAGTGGAATTTCAGATGCTTTGCCTGGAATTCATGACTTCTTCCACACATTTCATTTATAAGCAACAAACCTAACTTCAAACGTTTTCCTGTGAAACAAACCATTAACCTTCCCATTTTACAGGTGAAGCAGCAAACTGACAGAGGCCACCAGAAAACGGAGCTGAGAAACAAGGTGCTTGAGCCAGTTGATCCAATTCTGTATCAAGAGTGTAATCTGTTTTCCAAGTAATAATGTAAAACTTGGCCCAAAAGCTCCTTCAGGCCTTTTGTGGCCTTTCTTCGACCCTTTCTTATGATGTCACCCCATTTTTAGTTCTTTTTAACAGTCATATTAATATATGCAAATAAACTAAGAACAATGGGAAAGAAAAACTAACAGGAAAAATGAGAACAGCAGCAGCTAATTAAAACATATTAAAGATTAGCCATGAAGAGTCAGATCAAATCATCTAAGAAAGAATGCCAGCCTAAATAAAAAAGGCTTTAATGTATCTGTGAAATATAGTAATGGTTGATTTAGGGAGCCTAAAGGAAACAGGCGTGGAGGAAACTCAAACACACGCTTCTATCACCACCAGTCGCTGCCTGAAGTGAAGCTTTCTGAAAATGAGGAGCACGAATGGACGTGTCTGGAGAGCTCTGCCGGCTACTCCCTGAATGGCTAAACCCAGAGCCTTGCATTTATGTGCTTTGCTCTTCGGTGGGCTACGAATACAACACTGCAGAAGTTACCAAAGGAATATTTCAATCTCTTTCAGCTAAGAGTATATCCAGCCATAATGGCGGTAAAGTCTTTCTCCAGTTTTCTCTTTGGGTCTATCTGAGAAGGATGGGAATGGGCAGGAAAAGTAGCATTTAAGTAACTCATATTGGAAATATTACATTTCTTCCACGATCATTCAAGCATCCAGTCTACAGTTGTCTTTTCTTTCTGTAAGTGTTCCGTCCAAATGAATAGACATTAATTATCTTATCAAGTCAGCCGGGACTTGTACAATATTTTTAGATCCCAAACTGAGCATCAGGTTGAGCCACTGGTTATCAGAGACTAGCTGCCGCTGCAGCCCCTCCAGAGGACGTCATTCTTCCAAAAAGTCATTTCTTTCTCACCTCTTGTTCCCCAGCATGTTTCTATAATGGACTACACAATTAAGAGAGTGCCAGCCTGCTTGTGAATCATTTTGGCAGGATTTCACCAAGGGGATCTAATGTTAAGTGATGCTATTTTCCTGCCCGCCTGCCTGCCGTGACCCTTTGACATTCTTCCTTTCTGCTGATCATTTGGGATAGCAGTTTCCTCCCTCCATCTCCTCTCTTCTCCTCCCCCACTGTTGCTTTTCTACCTGGCGTGGCTTTCGCCCTCATTTACGACAAGCGCCTTGCTAATATGGTCTTCCCTGCTGTTTGACCAACTCCAAGGAGTTAGCAACAATATTTTCTCTAGCCCAATCTCTGCGGCAAGAGACGCACCTTTGCCTTCTCCTCTTCATGCATGCACCCCATCCCTCTTCTTTTCAGAGGCTCACCTGCATAAATAGCATTCCCTTTCTCCTCCCCGCCCAAATGATGAACAAGGACATTATGCGCCTTAAATCATGTTTTCATAATTATGCCATCCTTAGAATCCAAAGGCTCGAGCATTGTTGACCTTGGCATCTAGGATTAAAGCAGCTTTCTGAGCAGCAAACTAGTAGCAGAAATTATAAAGCCATTGAGAGAATTAATTCCGCCTTCATTTCCCTTCCCACACTTTCTCCTGGCTCTTTATCTCAAGTGATTAAAATTCTTGGGGAAAAAAATGGTCCTGTAACATCTGCCAGCTGCCACAGACAGATACACTATCGGCGAAATGCATCAGCTCCCAGTGACAGCTAGGACAAAGGTTAGTTATGTATTCTGGATATAGTTTTAATCACCTTAATCACAGTTATTGTGCTCCATCCCAAGCTGTAACTTTTCTACAAGCAGGAGCACTTCAAGCATGGCCATGTTTGTTTAAAAGGGAAGGGAAATAAAGAAAGGAGAAATATGGCACATTACCCATAAACAACAACAAAATGCTGAGGGCTATCAACGAAAGAAGTCCACAGTGATGCATCTCGGGCCAAACGTTTTCATTGTGGGAATCTGCTTAATCAAACTTTAATAGGGGGAGGGGCAATGTTTGCATTAAAATTCACATGCACATGGGTGCACAATTCTCTACAGGTGTGTATTTTTGTTTACAAATTTACCTAATACAATTGCTCATAATTCATTTTTGGCATTTGTTTTAATGAATATTAAATATTTGCACAGATTCTTCCCTCATATAGATATTTTTAATTGGCAACCTTCATTTTGTAATCACGCAGACTAGTATACATTTCAAATACTACCTAAACTTCCATTTGTATAGCTCTTCCTATTAACAGTTCCCACATCACTCATGGAAATTACCAACACAGCTCCCAAAATTGCATCAACTCGCAAATGAAAGATTTCAATGGATGTTGGTAATAAATATTGTGGCTTTCATCTCCCTCCTCCTCATCTCCTCCAAATAATGCCAATGCAGCGAAGAACATTCTTTGCCAAAAATGAATTCAAATTATTCAACTCCACATAATACTATTTCTTTTTTCTTGTGGAAATCTAATAATCATAGACTAGATGGCTACTCTTAAGAATTCTCAATATGTCTCCTGGGTTTTATTGTGCAAGAAGTTGTTAAATGATTTTGATCTTGTGGTAATTCGTATTTTTATTGATTGGTGAACATATGCAAGACTATCCCTGAACAGTATCGAAATGTCCCTATCAGTTTTTAAGCTGTAATAGCTGCAGCAATATGTCTATTTTTTTTTCTGTATTACACCACGAGTACAATATCCAGTCTGAAATCTTCACAAGCAACTAACATAGTAAGCCTGTCTGAACCAGTCAATAGAACGTTGTCAACCCAACCTTTTTTGTAAAGCTGTATATTATTAAGAACAGCTCGATCTAGAACATGGAATGGGTGGGATACGAGAGAATATTGCTAAAAGGAATGAGTGGGGGCCTAATATAACATGATAAATTAGGATACCTTCTAGGAATCCCTAAGCATCCCTATATCTATTTAAAAGGGCTTTTCACCTCTCAACAGAGCTTCATGCTAGGCTTTCAAGACGCAAACCTGACCCAGTACCCCGAACCATCTTTAGGATGTCTGATCGAGTCAGGCTCAAATATTTTGAAAGGAATTCTTTTGTTTTGTCGATCATATACAATTTGGACATCACAAAGCAAAGCAAAGCTGTGCTGTATTCTAATCAGAAGGTAGGACGTGAGCCGTTATTTATAAAACTTTCCCATTTGAAATGTATTAAACAGTAATTGAAAGTAGTCCTCCCACCTGCATAGTGAACTCTTAATTAGGTGTCACCTGTGATGTACAGTCAACGCTGATGAGACAGCCTTCACTCTCTGCTGCAACCAAGTTTGGTTTCCTGATGCAGGCAGTTTCAATCTCATGACACCGAAGGTTTTGTTCAACAGTATTTAATAACCCCAGTATTATCAAGAGACACATCCCTTTGGTAGAGATGATAATGTTTATTGGAATAAATTATGCAGCACATTTCCCCAGAATCAATGACTGGTGACAAGTTTGTTTACTGTTCATTAGCAAACAATAAAAAGGTATCACTGCGGCTGAATAATACTGAGGTTACTTGATTATATTTCCTCCCAGTTATTGGAAGTAACCTATAACTCACCTGAGATCTGGGCATTTATTCTGAACTTTGCACAGAATTGTAATGGCCATGACTCGTTTTGGCAGATAAATATGCTCAGTGATCACACAGAGAATTATATCACATTTGTAAATGGGTGTAGGGCCGGGGGAGGGGAGATGAGAAGGAAAGATTTTATGCAATTAGCACCAAAATGATATAAATCATAGGTAATTGTCCACCAGGAGATGATATTTCCCTCTCTGTTAAGCAAACATGCTCAGCCCACATAATGAAATGAAAAGGGCATTGTATAAATTACATTTGTTGTAGTTTTAAATCAAAACTGATATTATCATGGATAAGTGTAGACCACACCAAAACTAGACTAGGCTTCCACCATTCTTGAACAGGGATACAGCTTATCATGTCATTAAATAAATAATAAATGACATACCTACAGAATGTATTTTGGTTAAGGGTGCGTAAACTAGGTATCATTCTGGCTACAGTGGTTGACATAAATAGCTCTTTCTTCTTCTTCCTCTTTTGGCCTGCATGATGAACTCAAAATGTTGACTGATCAGTGATCTGCCAAGTCTACCACAATTGGCACATGAGGTAGTCTGATTACAAGATACTGCAGTAGAAGCTCAGTGAATATTATGAGCTTGGAGGCATAGCTAACTTCAGTATTTTTGCTTTCCCCTTTCCCTCTCACCAAGCATGTTCCTTTTCCATCAATCAAGTTATGGGTCCCCTATTTGGACTCCTCTCTTTTTTCTCTATCTAGCATATTTAGCCCACTGATGAGCTAGGTCCTCCTCCTTCCCCCACAGTCTAGCAGATCTACAATCCTTCCCCCCGACTCTCCTTCCTTATGTTACTCACTACCATTTTTCCCCCAGCTTTCTCTTGTTGCAGATTGGCCCGCTGACTGTGGTGGGATGCCGAAATTAGTCACTGTGCTCATTGTTCTACATTTCTGATATGCCACCTGAGTCATTATACTGCCTATGTTCCTTCTCCTTGCCTTCAACCTCTCTCTTCTTTGGTCTTTCATCTCTACTGCTTGTGACCTCAGCTTCCTGTTCCACCACCCTCTGCCATCCAAAGGCCTCCACTTCCTTCAAAAGAACCCATCCTTTCTCTGTTGCTATCCTGCATGGTAGGAACTGCTCCCCAGGTCTTTAAAGGTCTTGCTTTACAATCCTTGATTGTCTTTGAACTGTTTGGCACCATGCTCTAGTTCCTATGTTTGATGGCAACACAGCATCTTCCTTACTGAGCAGGAGCAACTGAAATCACCATAGTTTGTTTCTCCTGGGGCCTCTACTTCCATTTCTTTAATTATTTTCCCTGTTGTGACATTTGTATTGCATGCTCCTCTTATACTTTTTAGAGCACCAGCCACATTGGTGACATTAAATTATTGCTGCAGTTAATTATAAAATAAATAATCCTAGAACCTGAAACCTAAAGCATTTGTTTGTGCATATGAGCCTATTAAAAATGGGTAGTACAGCAAATGTCAGATGTGACTTTTTCTGCCAGTGAGCAAAACTGAAGCAGACTAACTTCCAACATAATGCATAAAAAATAGACTGCATGATTGAGCTTATCCATTATCAGAGCATAAACCCCATTACAAAATAAGACCCATCTTGACAAGCATCAACCAGCAAGTGTTCATATGAATTTGACCCTGAGAAAGAATAATATATGATGTGTGGATTTTCTCCTATGAATTATAAATTTACTGGACTGATTGAATGAATTTTAAATCATGTAAATGCTACAGTGCATGATTGCTGCTAATAAGAAATTGATGTACAAAGTTAGGAGCTAAATGTGTGTACGTATGAGTCATATTATTTGACTTTAATGTTGTCTTCTCTCTGTAATGCTTCATAGAGTGAACCTCAATATAATACACTTATTTCCACCTCCCCACACATACACACAATTTATTTAATGATTCTAGCAAGGTTCTGTCATTGTTGGCTCTGTCACTGGATGAATCATTGTTTGACTGTAATTTGGTTTTTAATTTTTTATATGCTGCCCAAAGACACTGAGATGGGTGGCCATATAAATTGTTTAAACAAATTATATAACAGGATGCTAATTTCACTCCTATTTCACTTCTGCCTCACCTGTAACCAAATTACACAGCAGGCTTTGAAGTTTGCACCTTCCATAGGGCACATCCCTTTATTTTATTAGTGTATTAGATCTGCCAAGTTGGGAATAAAAATTGAGATTCTCAAAGATTTAAATTACAATTTCATGCCCAGTCATCAACATATTTGAACATACAGAAACATCTAATGTGGTGTCCTACTCCAAAAAGCCACTGTACTTCCCTCCATTCTTAATAATCCACTGAAATATAATTTCAACTTCTTCTATTGAGTTCTGTAATAAATGTCATCTCTGACTTCTGTGAAGGTCTATTTTTTTTAAAAAAATCTAGTACCGTATTGGAATATTGGCATAAAATTGCTATTTGGGGGATAAATTGCATGTGCACTGAAGCCACAAGTATTGCGTTGCTGTGGAATAGGCAGATGGGCAACTCTATCATTTGCACTTAACAAGCATTCAGAATTCTTTCCCAGTTCTTGGATTTCGCAGCCATCAGCAGTTGGGATGGCGTTCACTGTCACATCATTGTTACCTGTGCCAGTCATTATGCGGCATACCTTAAGATCAGAACGCACTCTACCTGAATCTATTGTTTTTATTTGTCCATGCTGGCAAATCTAGGGAGAACCTGAGGAATGGGGAAAACCTCTGCAGTCAATTTAAGTATCCAGACATGCTCTATTCTAACTTGTGTTATGCAGATACAATGGAAAGGCAATGCAAATCTGAATCACTCATCCATCCCTTTGACCTTTCTAGACCTTCTTCATCAATCTCGTATTCTTATCTTTCTATTATGAACGCATGCTGATGAAAGTGTGCATTCAGCACCAGCAGAACCATTTTCATTTTACCCATAAATGAAATAAGTACAAACTCTTCTAATTTAGTAATCAGGTAAGATAATTATACCCTCTGAACTACTTTCCCTTTTTCCTACTTAAGTTCATGTCAATTAGACACAGGAAAATTACTCTACAGGCCATCTGAAGTTTGCTCCTTGTTGATTAAAGCCCTAATTCGTTCGGACTGTTTTACAAATCAATCCCTGAGAAATACTTTGGATCACATCTGCAACACATAGAGAAACATCTCATCCAACCTTTCTTCATTCTTTTTCCATTGTTTTTACTATGAGACCTTTTTTTCCCCCTACTGTTTTTCCCACATGCGCAGGGTCCGTTTTTTGGGGGATCAACCAAATGTTGATCCGTTGGTTGCGACAGGAATTGACCGACCGGCTTGTCACCTGAGCCTGACGTCATGGGCTGAGAGAGAGGGCCTGGCCCAGAGTCACCCAGCTGGCTTTCATGCCTCAGGCGGGACTAGAACTCACCATCTCCTGGGTTCTAGTCTGGAGCCTTCGCCACGAGACCCAACTGGCTCTCTTACTATGAGACATCATCCTATCCCAATAAAAGTGTCTAAGCATCCTTCATCAAGGATCTTAGCTTTTTTTCAGGAATATTTTCAAAAATAGAAACCTTTCCAAAGATAGAAATACTACACCAGATTTTTTTAAACAGAAATCCAAATTCATTATATGTAAAAATAACAGGGAATTTTTTAAAAAGAGCCATTGTAACTCTTAAAAAAAAAACAAAGTCCTTCGCAGCTATCTGTATCACTACATTGTATTGGATCATTCATCTCTTGAAAATTCTAATCAACCCCAAATGTCAGCCTGGATTATTAGCTAGGGAATCCTAGGAAAAAAAATCTGGCTTTTAAACCTCCTGGTGTAATCAAAGATAAAAAGCAAAAAACAAAAACAAAAACAGACAACCTTCTAGACTGTTATTCTGAAGGTCTCATCAGTCACCTGGGAACTAAAACCAAGACAGTCTCTTTCAGACTTCTGGGTTTGCAGAGGTCAAAGTCTCTACGGGATTTTGTTAATCTGATATTCATTCCCTTTTGCTTATAATGATGATTCATTTCTGCTCACCTCAGCTTCCAGTCTGAAAATGATAAATACTCTTTTTAAGTATGGAAACCACTTAATCTATACTGTTTTCCACACAATTTCCATTTCCCTCATGGAAATTTTCACCTGATTATTGGCTTTCACTTTCCCAAGAAGTAAACATGCAGTGTTCATGCACCTCCATCCCCAATCTCTAGTTTCAGGATAATCCACTGACTGCAACCTTCACTGATAAACATGATCTGCCTCCTGTGTGATGCTACAAAGGGACAAACATAGCCAGGCCAGCCTTACTATTAGGTGAGGTGAGGCAGCCTCTTAGGAAGCCAAAGTCATCCCACCAGCTTTCCTTGGGTGGAGGACAGAGTTCTGGGTTTCAGCCGGTAGACCTTGGTGTGGTAGAAGATGCTGTCTCATAAGGAAGCATGGAAGAAAATTGCCATGTACAGGTGAAACTCGAAAAATTAGAATATCGTGCAAATGTTCATTTATGTCAGTATGGCAACTCAAAAGGTGAAACCAATATATGAGATAGACGCATTACATGCAAAGCGAGATATGTCAAGCCTTACTTTGGTATAATTGTGATGATTATGGCGTACAGCTTATGAAAACCCCAAATTCACAATCTCAGAAAATTAGAATAGTGTGAAAAGGTTCAATATTCTAGGCTCAAAGTGTCCCACTCTAATCAGCTAATGAATCCATAACAGCTGCAAAGGGTTCCTGAGCCTTTCAATGGTCTCTCAGGCTGGTTCAGTAGGAATCACAAGCATGGGAAAGACTGCTGACCTGACAGCTGTGCAGAAAACCATCATTGACACCCTCCATAAGGAGGGAAAGCTCCAAAAGGGAATTGCAAAAGAAGTTGGATGTTCCCAAAGTGCTGTATCAAAGCACATCAATAGAAGGTTATGTGGAAGGGGAAAGTGTGGTAGAAAAAGGTGCACAAGCAGCAGGGATGACCGCAGCCTGGAGAGGATTGTCAGGAAAAGGCCATTCAAAAGTGTTGGGGACTTTCACAAGGAGTGGACTGAGGCTGGAGTTAGTGCATCAAGAGCCACCACACACAGACGGATCCCGGACATGGGCTTCAAATGTCGTATTCCTCTTGTCAAGCCGCTCCTGAACAACAAACAACGTCAGAAGTGTCTTACCTGGGATACAGACAAAAAGAACTGGTCTGTTGCCCAGTGGTCCAAAGTCCTCTTTTCTGATGAGAGCAACTTTTGCATCTCATTTGGGAACCAAGGACCCAGAGTCTGGAGGAAGAATGGAGAGGCACACAATGCACAATGCTTGAAGTCCAGTGTGAAGTTTCCACAGTCTGTGTTGATCTGGGGAGCCATGTCATCTGCTGGTGTTGGTCCATTGTGCTTCATTAAGTCCAGGGTCAACGCAGCCGTCTACCAGGAGATTTTGGAGCACTTCGTGCTTCCTTCCGCAGACGAGCTTTATGGGGATGCTGACTTCATTTTCCAGCAGGACGTGGCACCTGCCCACACTGCCAAAAGTACCAAAACCTGGTTCAATGACCATGGGATTACTGTGCTTGATTGGCCAGCAAACTCGCCTGACCTGAGCCCCATAGAGAATCTATGGGGCATTGCCAAGAGAAAGATGAGGGACATGAGACCAAACAATGCAGCGGAGCTGAAGGCTGCTATTGAAGCATCCTGGTCTTCCATAACACCTCAGCAGTGCCACAGGCTGATAGCATCCATGCCACGCCGCATTGCGGCAGTCATTGCTGCAAAAGGGGCCCAAACCAAGTACTGAGTACATATGGATGCTTATACTTTGCAGAGGACCGATATTGTTCTATTTCCAATCCTTGTGTTATTGATGTCATGTAATATTCTAATTTTCTGAGATTGTGAATTTGGGGTTTTCATAAGCTGTACGCCATAATCATCACAATTATACCAAAGTAAGGCTTGACATATCTCGCTTTGCATGTAAGGTGTCTATCTCATATATTGGTTTCACCTTTTGAGTTGCCATACTGACATAAATGAACATTTGCACGATATTCTAATTTTTCGAGTTTCACCTGTATACACACACACATCTCCCCCTGCCCCCTGACGCATATATTTGTGAGTGTATTTAAAATTGGATGAGTGCCATCTTCTTTGCCTCAGGCAGGAAAATATATTAGGCACATACAGGAATCAGGGCATGCATTATAATCATGTGTTAAGTAGCTGTGGTGTTTTAAATGCACCTCTGAGCTCCTAAAAATTAATTTCAAAATACTTCAAATTAAATATTCTGTGGATCATGACCTAAGATCGTAAAGAGTGTTAAATGGGAGAAATATTTCACTCTAGTCCAAGTTTACCTCAAACCCATCTGAAGTAATGAGGGCTGCATGTGGAAAGGTTTCCTGCACGTGGCGAATAATCAGTCATAAATTGCCTATAGATCATATAACTTTCACTGCAGGTTAATCTACTTTCATTGGGAAGGCTCTTATTAAAAATATGATTGGCAAGTGTTCACATCACAAATATTACTAATCTAAATTGCAGTTCACCAGGGATTAATATTTTGAAAATATTGGCCCATTAAAGATAACTGCTTATGACAAATCTAATATCTACAACAGATTAGTTTTGAGCTTCCAGACCTGCAGATAGATTGAAGTCTAAAGCAGGTGCAAATACTCTAGCTAGAAGCTGAAAAGCACCCCAAATGCTTACAGGATTATTAATGAGAAACTGAAAGGAATTACCAGCCAATAGCACAATATAAAATGTAAAGACTGGCTCATTAAATTTTTTCTACTTTTACAGAACAAATAACTTTGTGTGTTATACCATTCTTGAATTTTCAGGAAGTTTTCAAATCAAAGTTTTATCAGTGCAGTTATATAACACATACACACACAATATGCCTGTACATTTACACTCGCCTTCAGCATAAAAAACACAACTAACTTCTAGTTTCTCACTTTCATTTAGTTTCATTTCATCTAAGCGTGCCCAGTCATTAAAGACCCACTCACTTCTGTGCTTTCTTTTTTTGAAAATCACACAGGTAGATATTTTAAAATGATCATTGAAAACCAATAGTCCTGCCATTTGATTGACTGTATGTGTAATACATCTTAATAACAGTTTATCAGTTGCACTCCTACCTACAACAAAGATGCATAAATTGTCAAGGATCCTTTCAACCAAAGTGAAATTTGCATTAAACTCAAGCAAGGAATTCCCTAGGCAGGATAAAGTCTAAGCAAATTTGTCAGATCCTGTACATTCCTGGGCTTTAGGTTCCAAAGTGCAAATATTTCTGCTTCCCTCAATGATCCAAGGAGCTATTATGTCCTTCCTTATTCTGCCTAACCCAGTTTTTAGATTTTAGATTTAGTTTTTAGGTTACTCTCAGAATCAATGATTCTCATTTCCATTTTATACTCTTCAAGGCCTTCCTTTTCCAACATCACAAAATGATGACGACTAAATTAAATGCATAAAAAGAACATTTAATACGTCTCCTTACATTAGCAATCAGAAGACAGTGTATTTGTGTAGGTTCATTGATCATTTTCCTTCAGAGAATGCAGAACTGCTTATGTAGCAGTCTTTTCAAAGTTCTAATCAACTGATGGGTAATATGATCATGGAGATCACCTGTTAAACTATTGTCATGATCATCTGCAAGATCACTGAGTCAGTGTGAACAATGTGATCAGGAAAAAAAGAATTACATCTCAATATGTGAGGGAAGCTAATTTTATTTTAACACCTTTTTACAAAGTACTGTATGAGCTTCCGGTAATCCTGCGCTTTTCTGGACCCGACAGGGTGCTTTCTCTGAGACCATTCAGAAAGTTCATATCAGTTAGGATAAATAATCATGGGTCGTTCAAGACAACTTGATGAGCTTTCTAGCTAAATGGAGGCAGTCACGGCTCTACACAACTTCATTACAGTCGGGCATCTGGTCAATTTACAAGTGAATGGTCACATGTCTATTAAAATGATTTCTTTATGGAAGCAATTTGATCTTTATATGAGATTGTTGCTTTGATCAAAATACACTAGCAATTCTAACTCAATGTTATTGGTGCCAATTCACAGTTAAAACTAATATTCAAGAGTGACCATAGTCTCATATTTATGGATTTTCTTTGGGGTGCTCCCCCCAGAAAAAAGCACAGTACAGCCAATGCCAACAACTGAAAATAATGCCAGATGGATCCAAAATTCTAATATTTCCAGAATTATATTTACAAGAAATGTACCAATATCAGTTTCTATACAAAGATGTATGAGCCTCACTCATTCACTAGCTGTGGAATGAAAGCTTCTGTAACAAACAGACCAAAAATATATGCATGTACTTTGAACCAGATACATTACATTTTTTACAGATTTCTCTTAAACCTGGAGATAATCCATCTCCTCTTTCTGTCAGGATCTGGGCAGCCACAAGCAACACGCACCTAAAAAATCAATTTATTTAGTATTATAGCCCAAAACTCAGAATGTACAAAAAGCAACGAGAAAAATGGCCCTCTCTTTGGGAAATGAAGATCCAAGTTGGTTTATTAAGACTTTCAAGAGAGACAGTCAGTGTACACCATGCAGGGAATCAAAAATCAACATCTGAATTTTTCACCTTGATTTATAGCATATGTTTTTTTGTCATTTTTCTAGAATCTTTCATTTACTTTTAAAAGATTTAATCTCTCCAATCACCCTGAAAATACTATTTGCAATTGAAATTACTCTCTACTAATTACCTGCTGCAATATCTATGGGAATGTGGCTCACTGTGATACCCAAGATAAGCCAGCCGGTGCCTGAGTCAGTGCATTTGAAAATCCATCATGTATACCCTGCTTTCATTCTTTCTACTTTTCCAGGTGTATTTAAAATCTTTAGTGCCCCACATGGGAAACAAGCTTACATCTGGAGAATGGCTAAACCATTGTTACCTGCCATTTTACTTGAAGCAAAAGTGAACTTGTCTTTTCTCGCCACGGGTGCAAACTGCCTGTACTGGTTCTACCCACCCAAGTAGCTTGAAAGTGCAGGAAATGGGAAACAATGAAAATCTTAGGGCCCCCCATCTTCATTGGGCAGTGAAGAAAGATGTATTTTCTGTTATTCAGTGGAATGCTCAAAGGCAATATCTGGTCCCGATAGGCTTTTCCCCTGTAGCTCATCGTTTGAGAAGCTTTAGCAACCAACAGCATGTACGCCCACTGTTAAACCTTAATTCTGATCATTCAATAAACCCAGGTCCTGTCTTCCGGGGAATCTGTACATGCAATAGAACTCTAGAAGGGGACTAAAATGTTGTTTTATAATATTAAGCGATTTCTTCTGTTAAGATTCTCATAGTGATGTTGCACCTATTGTCTGGGGCATAATGGAAAATTATTAATATTACACAACCCCTCCTCTTAGTTACTTGCCATCTACCCTTTTTTAATGGGAAATTTTAGCTGAAATCAAATGCTTCCTCCTTGTAGAACTGCACTGACCTTCTTTGCTAAGAAATAATGAACATGTGACGGGAGTGACGTCTTTATAATGTATTTGATTTAAAACAATTTACACATGGATAACATGTGGGAAATGACCTCCATTCATCAACAGGACATAGCTTCAGTCATTATATGGAAGGCATTACAGAGGGCTGAAGGCCCCCGGAAGATCTCCTGCCTGCATCCTGAAGAAATGAATGGGAGTCATTCTAAGGCACCACAGAGCACGTAAACAGGATATGTGCAATTCATTTCATAGAAGTGGTCCTCCTCTAGGAACAGTGGTTATTCAATGGATTAAAAGTAAACAAAGGAAAATGGAAATGATTTAAGTACAGCCAAGTCAACCAAAGGCAAAGGATTGACATGCAAAGGATCAACAGGAATTATCAGCAGATAAACCATATTGATATAGTTTATCTCAACATTTTTAGGGAGAGGGAGGATTCTACACTACACTATACATTATTTTATATAAACACAAATACCTTTACAGAGTCTTTTTTACCCTCAAAACTAATATAGAGACAGGCAACATGTTTGTCTTTAACTAAACCTATTCCGTTTTTGAGGAAACCCCAGTTGACATGATTTCTGATGAAAAGAAAAGGTTAACTCATAAGGAATACTTCAAATAATTCCAGTTTATATATGCTAGGTTGGGCATACAGCATTTGGAGAAACTGACAGTTCTTGATTATGGGTTATTTGTGGTTAGTCATCTAACAGCCTAAGAAAATAGTCACTGTGGGACATTACTGTTCAGTTTTAATGAAATTTCTTGCCTGATAATAGAATAAATGCCATCTATTACTTGGGATTTTTAACCTTTAACTATGGCCTTGTAGCTACTGTAGCAACTGCAGTAATTTTATTGAGAGTCTCACAGTAGCTGATGTTATTTTTATAATCCTGCTGTCTGCATCCACAAATGTCAGTTTTCATTAAAATCAATGTTTTATGTCAGCAGAAAGAAGCCAGCACTGGAGAAGACAGGCCTCTTGGATGAAGCATAGCTAAGATATGGAATGATGCCTCAGTCCTGCCTAAGTCAGCCAGCTTTTCACAGCCCAGGCAAAGTTATTACTACAGCCGCTATACTCTGTGCCGTGGCATGTGATTTCCTCCCAACCACTATAACCTCGGGCCACTCACTCTCACACAGCATATAAGCTACCGCCAGTATTAGGACAAAATGAGGGATAACTGTGTATGTTACATAAGCTTCTTGGGAAAAGATCAGGAAAATGTAGTAGCAATTATAGGACATTATCCAATCCAGGAACAGTAGTCTACATTTTAGAATTCAACACAATGTCTATTTTTATGCTCATACAGAGAAGTTTGGTCTAGCCTAGGCAGCCTCTGCCTCTCTTTCTTTTGAGCGGAACCAAGAGTAGATAAGGACCTACCAGGTGAGCAGAATGCAAGCAAGCATCTTCACTGCAACTCTTTGCTAACTCAGCAAGAGCAATTTTGAGGTTAGCCTGGAACAAAAGAATCACCAACGTGGAGCTTTCCCCCAGAGACATCCAGCTGGATAGGCTTAATATCAACACAGAGCTAGAACTCTGGTAGCCTGGAGCATTATCATCCCGTCAGGGCTACTAATTACAGTGTCGCAATACTTGTGTTTACAAGGTCATGCAGGATTAGCTAAGAGTTCAAGGATCCAGCAGATAACAGCACTCTTGTCATTATGCTTAACAAGTGCAGTAGCCTCCAAGAAGATCCTTGCGGAGATGCACTGCCCTGTATCACAGATGGAGATTGTGAACTGATCCGCTCATGATTAATGTCTTAGTGATAACAGATGTCTTCCATCAGCTCAGAGAAATCTAGCAAATTCCAGTGATGCCAAAATATGTAATATCCCTAACCCTGGCAAGCTCTCCTCATTTTGACTGCTTCCATAGAAAATGTGTACCCAGTGCTTCAAGATCTCACCTATCATGTAGTGACTCTCATTCATTTTCTTCCATATGTCCCTTCCAGTGTAGCCATTAGTATTAGCCTTTCTTTATCTACAAATTATTTGAATGGGATTACTTTGGGGCTGACATACAAAGCATTGAATCAGCCCAAAATAAGCAAAATAGAAGCTAAAGAAAGGTCAATATCAGATGTTACATTCAACTACAAAATATCACTCCCCAACTATAAAATATGATATCCCGGATTAATTTGCCATAATATACTGTAACAGTCAATGTGGTAACTAAAAAGAAATATGTATGTTCTTAATTGCATCAGTTGACAAACTGAATCATGAAAAGTAATGGAGACCCTGCCAGGAGTCCTTCGTCCTATTCTGCGCCTCATAGTCAGGGAAAATATAAATTGCATCATGTCCAAAGGAGGAGAAAGAAGATAGCCTGTGGCCGAACGATTAAATACAGCCAGAAAAGATTCTTTAGTTTGGACAATGGCCATTCCAGAACCAAAATGGCAGCCATTTTCAAGTATCCGAGGGAACAATGTGCTTTCTTCTGCTGTAGAGTATACGTGCACAGCATTTTGGGTCTCAAGGACCCCCCCTTTCCTCCATTAAAATGACACTTCAGGAGCAACTGGTTCTCAAAGACTTCAGAGACTGCTTAGGTTCTGCCCTGTAGAGCTAGATCAAAATTAGGGAAAACTTTCCGATGGCACAAGGAGGAGTTCTTAGGCAGTGGCACAAGATGTCTTGGAAGATGGTGGAATTTTATTTATTTTGTTAGAGGCTTTTAAGTAGAGATGTGATTGCTACCTATCAGCACTACAGGCTAATTTCCTACACTGAAAATGAGTTAATTTAACTCACCTTTGTGGTCCCTTCCAATTCTGTGTTTTGTTTGCCATTAGTGAATATTCTACTATCATTAGTATATAATTTCAATTCTTTTCTCATTCAGTACATTAAAAAGATCCAGCGACAGCAAGTACACACACACACACACATATTAAAGCACAGGAATTATTATGTTTTTAATTCAAAACGGAATTCCCCAGATGGCCCATCTAATTGATGTGTGTCATGTTTTATAGAATAATTTCAGGATAAATTCAATTTTGTATTTTCCTTATTTGGGTTCTAAGAGGCGATTACCACAACATCTCAATTCCAGCACAGCAACAGAGAGCAGAAACCAATCATTTCAATGAATGCAATAACGAAAGCGATTAGAGATGGAGAAAGATTAATTCCATGTGCCAGATATAAATAAAGGACTTAGAAAGAAATCCCAATTGGCTTCTACAGTGCAGGAAAAACTAATACAATATCCAGATTCAATATAAATGCTGTATAGTATTTACAAATCATATTTTTAAATGCTAATTTCTTAAAGTCAACTTAACAAAACATCCTCAAAGCATTTTTATTTAGCAATATGACATAATAATAGGCTGGATACAAACAATTGGGAGAAAGAAAAAAATACCTATTAATATTTCTTGCATGCGAATTTGCAATATCTGTTAATAAATAACTTCTGTAATATTTCTTGCAGAACGCCTTCTGTAAAACGCCTCTGACTTAAACGTTTTTAATATCTTTTTAGCCACATACTTTCTTTCAGATCTGCATACTCCTTCGGAATATATACTTCAACGTCTACAGATATGTTTAAAGAATGTATTAACGCTTGGAGAAGGGAACAATTGGCTCTCATGATTCATGCCTCCCTCTGAGAGGTGTGGACTGTGGAATTTCATACAGGGATTCCACAATGATCTGTGAGGTGCTCTAGATTTGTCCCTCCAAGATGATGCTTTATTGCTGATGGGAGCACAGACAGAGCAACTGAATGTCATCCTTGGGCAGAGCATGGCTGCCTTTGAAGCTTCTTTCTGGAACAGTGCAATCCTAATTCACAAAGATGTAAACACCTTTATCTGAAGGATTTATAAGAGCTACTCTGCATTTTCCACAATGTACAGAAGCAACAATAGTTCCTTTTTTGTTCAGCACTCGAAAACATGATCTGTACATGATAAATTGCATATAGTACACTGCAAAGAGAGTATCATCACATATATACACAAGGCCAGATGGATAATGAGTCACACACTGAGTTGGCCTAGCTTTAGTCCTCATGTTTTCAGATCTAGAATTAATTACACAAAGAACCCCTTTTTCAGGTGTATGTATATCAGCCTCCTTTGAAGTTCAGAGACAGCATGAAATATTTCACTGTCAAGAGAATGGCAGGACATTCTGAGTTGTATTTTACAAGATATTATCCATATAGATCTAGCTTAGCTCCTAAACACTTGTACAGCTACTTGAAATTAGCTTTCTGGATGACAAAAGAATATTGAAGGATTGCTCAAGCATAAAGCAGATATTCGTCTGCCTGATGTGAGCCGCGGAAAGAACAAATTGCTGCAGATTTTCCCCCCAGAATTTTGCTTGACAGGAAGAAATCTTAAAGGTTATCAAGAAAGTGGAAAAGAAATGAAATGTCATTATTCCACAGATGGATTTAAACATGGCGTAACTTGTAAGACTTTTTGATTTGGGTCTACATATTATATTTGTTGAGAGAACCAAAGCTGTACAAAATTCGGTCATTGCAGAAAAATCCAGTTCCCTCACAACTTCTCTTTGCCATAGTTTCTTTTTAGGTGAGAAAAAATGAAGTTTCATTAAAGTGCTAATTTCATTTTAGCCAAAGTAATCCATGAAGGTGAAGCATGGAGTGAAAGCCATTTGACGCATGGACAGAGGTAGCTAAGTATGCCCCTGGTCTGGCAATGGATGTTTGCACCAGTATCCCACCAGGGTTGCTCTGTCCTTGTCCTTTCTCTGCACCTGAGTCACCTGGAACTCTCCATCAAAAAATCATGCAATATAGATAGTCCTCATTCAGCAACCACAATAGTTAAGCAAAGAGGTCACTAAGTGAAACTGTGACCATGCTTATGATCTCACTTCAGCTTTCCTTTGTTTTACAGACCTGCAAAGGTTACTTTATCACTGTTGTAACTGCAAATGGTCATTAAACGAGGACTATCTGTAATATGCTTCAGATAACCCCATTCATCTTCAATATGTTTGACTCTGCTCCATCATTAAAATTTCAGAGTGAAACGTGGTTGTTTAGCAAGGTTTCCTTTCTGAGCTGAAAATGTTATCTTTGGGGCAGTAATGACTTTTATCTGCAGAACAATAGCTATGGAAAAAAAGTTGCAAAGGGAGAGGCAAAGTATAATTGACAATGATGAGATTTATGAAATAAAACAGGGCTTTGAGACTAAATTTTTAAAGGACAGCATTCAAAAATGTGGCATGAATCTTATTGTTTGGATGACCTAAGAAACACAACAAGAGCCCTACTGGGTCAGACCAAAGGAAGAGTTTGGGGAATATACTTCCCACAATTCCTTGCCATTGGTCATGCTGGTTGAGGTTGATGGGAAATACTTGAGGTTCTGTTTCCACAATGGCCAGTCAAATACTATTAGAAATCCCACAGGCAGAGGGAAAAACCACAGTACCCATCTGCCTCTCTTCTCCACTGACTACTATTCAGATCTATACTCACTTTTGGAAAGGCCTTTTCCACCATGACCCCCATTTGCCATGCCTTCCCCATATTTATGTAACTTTTATCAGTACTCTGCATTCTAAGTAGCAAATCAATGTAACATCCAGACCATTCAACTGAATATACTGCTTTAATATTTCCCACTTTTAGAGTTCAGAATACAATTTAACTCAGCTCCTTTATAGGCTACAGTCCCACTAATAGAAGTGGGTGCTAGTGTTCTTCATATTGCTCCTCTTTTGTTAATTAACATTTAGAATGTATTTTTCTCCCAAGTGATTTGTGCAAGAAGTGTTGATGAACCAGAATATCACTAAACTATTTTCAGGGCCAGTCTCCTATTTTTAATGGACCATCTTGCTGCCTTGCTCACCAAAAGAGAAATCGGTGGCATCTAGCACATCCAGAGAAAAAACGTGAGCCTATCAAGTTCAAATCACAGTTCTGTAAGTAGAAGCCCCACTTCCATTTTGATGCTTCCAACCAGATACATGCTCAGTGAGGAAGCATGTGATCTTTCTCAAGTTTTTTTCTGCAGATATTTATCATACCTAAAGATTTATTTAGTATAATGGTATCCGCAGATACAAAATCATATGTAGAAGCCCAGCAAAATGAGAAAATTGTTAGCCCGGGGGTGAATCTCATGAACTAGTATAGCAAGCCCTATTGTTAGAAAGTTTGCATTGGGATTAAAGAATAAATTAATCACTAAAGAAATTGGATGAAAGGGCTATTTATTGTAGATCCCAGACCTCTTTATGCCCTGGGATGAAGACCCAAGGCAAAGGAATATCTTTATTATTTAAAATTAATTATAATATGACCAAGCCAAGGGTATAATTTTATTCCTTTCAGTACTTTAATCTTGTCAACCAGACAATGGATTCTTTTCTATACCCCTGCAGTGCTTGTGAGATTATTTACCCCCATCAAGTAACTGGCTATATTATCAATGGACTCTTTAGAGCCATTGGCTGGACAGGTTTTTAAAAATTTCATCCATCTTATTTTGCATTTTTTAAAGCCTGCACCAGTAGGGGAAAAAACACATCTAAATCTGCAAAAAGCATGCACCTCCTAACATTATGAACTGTACCTGAGAATATTTACTTTATTAATAATCTGCCAGTGCCAGATGTCCCTCTTTTCTTACAGCAAAGCCTTAAATAGCACCTCCAATTAACAGAGTGGCAAAAGCCAACGTGGTGCCAAAGCATGTTTTTCAAACTTGCTTTTTAGTCATTTGCTCAAGTTACACTCTTTGTGTTTTTTAATAAACTATTTGGAGAGAGAGATACAATATCGATGTGCGGATATGGGAAGATAGAGGCCAGAGTCGGGGAGTAAAAAATACTCTTTCGTCTCCTGAGCCGCGAGGGAGAGATAAGAGGATGAGGCTGGCACCTCCCTGAGGAATGCAAGAGGTATTTACTGATTGACCCTGGGAACTAGTTCTAGTCTGGGAAGATTTCTGTATAGAGGTTGCAGCTAATAAACCTTTCTTGATTGAATCTGCATGGTCTCCTGGAGTTCCCTGGGCTAAACCTGACAATCGCATTGTTCACAATTTGAAAGGGTGTTCACTTTGTTTAGAAGAGATAAAAAGGACCACTGATCTTCAGGTACTTCTCGATCCACTTCAAAATGGTTTTAGCGACAATTCTTGATTTTCTATCCTTTGATTCCCGATTAAAAGGGAAAGAAGAAACTGAGATCTTTCGGATTCTCAATTTTAAGATCCTGAGGGTGTGGGGGAGAGAGTGTGTACCCCAGTCGTGGTAGTCAGTTATCAATCCACTTGGATGATTTTGGCACCCCCTCTCTAATGAGCTTAGGTTGCAATGGAAGAGAATATATGTAGCTCAGGGTTGAACTGTGGAGTCTCTAGAGACAATAAAAAAGCTAAGAAGGAAACCAAAAGACCAGAAGAGATCCTCTCCAACAACCAACACCCAGATAAGCAGGGATTAACACCAGACAAACAATCAAGCAGAAAACAATACCCTAATAAGGAACTACCAATGAGAAAACGACACTCCACCAACACTGGCAGGGCAAGCGACTGTATAAACAGGGAGCAAACCCCACACTCCCTCGTCCTGATGATGTTACCTAGTCAGGTCAATAAACGTCTGCAAGCAAACAGCCACGCTCAGAGACCACCAAGGACTCCACAGAGCTTAGATCGGTTTTCAGTGAAAAAGGCTTCCAAAGCTGTTACATACTGTATGTCTCTCTTGACTGTCATTTGTTACTTTTATGGTATTGATATTTAAACATTCTTTCTGCTACCGTTTTCATTGTGGAGAAGTTTAACTTAGTTTAAATTACTGCTTTTATTGCAGATCAGCCTGAGCATCTGGCACGCTGGAAGACTGTTTGGTAAATCAATTAAATTTAGAACATTAGTAAGCAAAATATAGACATGGTATGGTCACTATAATAGGGCCATAACTGAAATTAAATGGGGGGAGATTCAGGTCAGATGAAAGGGATTATTTCTTTACCCAACTCATGATGGAAATGGCTTCCTTCAAATATGGTCACGGGTATCCATTTGTATGGTTTGAAAAAGGGGCTGAGGACATTCACGCAGGAACTGGCTATCAATGACTACTAGCCGGATGGACAATAGTACTGTAGCAACATTTCGTTCAGGCAGTTCACCGGATGTTACACGGATCACCCCTCTCGGCCCCTCCAGTTTGTCCGGACTCTGGCATTTCTGGCACTAAAGGATCATCACAGCAATTGTAATCAATTTTCTAACCTCTTCATTGGCACCCCCCCTACACACACACATATCTGGTCTCATAGAATGCTGGTTTTCCTATTATCTTTTCAGCCACTCAGCCACCTATGTGAATTCTGCAACTCTTAAGAAAACTGTATGTTTTCTTTTTTCTTTTCCATAAGCCCCCACAGCGTGCGTTGTCCCCTACAGAGTATTGTAAAGGCTTTATCCACATGGCTGTAAAACTACTGTTCCCAAATGTTAATTAAGATCAGAAAATGAGCTGCAGAGTGCATTAGTGGTTATGTAATACAGACCATTAAAGCCTGCTTTATAAACGAGTGTCATTAAATTCTAAGTATAGCTGCTTTTCTTGTGTAGCCTGTGTGAAAGAGCGGGCTGCTTAGCAAAATTGCAGGCCTTCTCCCCCTCCCATCTGAGCCTTCTCCCCAGCGTCAGCACGGCAGAGTTGCCAATAAAGCCGCAACCTTGGCACCGGTCTGGGGGGAGATGGGAGGAGAACGGAGGAGCCGCGTCTTTGGGAGCTCTGCAGCCACCAGCGAACAGAGCACAGCAGCCCAAGGAAAGAAGGCGTTTCTCCGTCGGAAGGAGTGGACGGCCCAAAGGAGAGGAAAGAAGCAGAGGAACACAGCAAGATAAAGCACAATGTAAAAAACGTGCAAGAGCTCTGCGTGCTGGCCATTAAGAGAAGAAGAAGAAGAAGAAATCTCAGGACTTAGGGTGTAACAGGCTTAAGAAAGACATGTTGATGCGCACTAGGAATAGTATGGAGAAGCGTTTCTCAACCTCAGCAACTTTAAGATGTGTGGACTTCAACTCCCCAGGATTCCCCAGCCAGTCCACACATCTTAAAGTTGCTGAGGTTGAGAAACACTGGCATAGAGCATGGTATAAAGGTAATTGTAATAGAGTAATTGGTAATAGTAATAGTACAGAGCAGGGTTCCTCAACCTTGGCAACCAAGTGTCGATGCAAACCCTGATGGTCACTTTCTGCTAATGTCATTCATGGAATATGATTTTTTTTAGCAGCATGTGTAATGGTATGTGGGAATGACCTGGGGAGACAGGAGCAAGAGCTTCAGGCTGGACAACCATCATGTAAAACAGGGTTCCTCAACCTCGGCAACTTTAAGACGGGTGGACTTCAACTCCCAGGATTCCCCAGCCAGCCTGGGGAATCCTGGGAGTTGAAGTCCACCCGTCTTAAAGTTGCCGAGGTTGAGGAACCCTGGTATAGACTATAATACTTTGTCATAGCAATAGTCCTTCAAGAGCAATAGTATATTGTTATAGTAATTATCATAGTAATAGTACAGAGACAGTAATAGAATAGAATATAGGAAGCACTCCCATATCACTTTTATATGTTCCTTACAAAATAAAACATCTCCCCAACCCTTACAGGGAGATATAAAGAAACCCCCTGTCCAGGGTCCAGGGCTTGCATGTCCTTCTTGAGTCTGGGTCAATCGAATTGGGTACAGTTTAAAAAGAACCCGTGACAGCCAGGAAAAAAGAAAAGTCCACGTCACAGTTTATTCGAAAATTTTAACACAACTTAGCAAGGCGCAGGGTAAAGCAATTATCAAGGCTATTCCATAAGGTATAACAGGCAGGCTGGGGCAAAAACTATACAGTAATAGATTTCCAGATTTGGCTTCTTAGCATGCGATGCCTCATTAGATAATGTGGTCAGAATATATGGAAAAGTTTATATATAAATTCTCCCCTTCAAGTTCTTTCAATTGTTTTATGAGAGGGGTTCTTAAATGATGCCGTTGTCAGTTTTTTGATATTTAGTCTAGCTGCAGTCACTGGAGCAAAACAATCATTTTAAGCAATGCCTCTTGCAAAGCAGTCCAATTATACAGTAGAAACCATGCCTAGTGGACAGAAAATATTTCTCCCCTCTCCTAATATCAAAATGACCCATTAAAGCTAAACGCAAAAAGACTGACGACCAAGTGATCTGCTTCTATACATCTAGGCCCAAAGGACCAAATAATGCCCAGTCTGCATACCACAGGCATGATTTGCTTTCATCACAATCCCAACAGTGCCCCACAGCTTTAAAACTCATATTGGTGCCTCTTGAATTAGCAGTCTGGTTTCCTGTGGCCTTATTTTCTACACAGCATTTGAAAAGCTAGCATGAAACAGATTTCTGAACCTGCAACTACAAGAAGAACCATCTCAGGTTTCTAATAAAGGTTTGACTGTTTATACCACCATCATTTTAATTTAGATTACACACATTCAGAATAAAACATATCCTATGCTATTGGAAACATTCCAATAGCATAGGATATGTTTTATTCTGAATCACAGCTCACATCAAATCTTTATTTCAACACACACTCTGTCTGTGTCCAAGATGGGTCCAAGCATCTCCTGGGCTAACATACTATAGAAGGGCAGCATCCAATACAAATATATTAACCTCCATATATAATTTGGGGGTGGTGGTGAGTGACCTTTCCTCGGTCAAGTGCCACAATCCCAAGGACAGCAAGAAGTGGATGGAATCCGAGTCAACAGTGGATGGAGATCTGACACTTACCCTTCTAACCTCCTTTCTTTTCTTGTTCCTACATCTCTTCTTTTGCTGTTGGAATTGATCGCCAGCAGAAGGCTTACTGATTTAGTTTGAGAGCCAGATGGACCCCTTGTGCCCACACTGACCATTCTGGGTATAGATTAGGGAGGATGCAGCAGATGCTACAAACACAGACGGGGTTTTTTTCAAGGGAAGAAAAAGGAAGAAAGTATACCAAGATGTCTCCAGCAAAGTACATCAATACTAAAGAGAGAATTCAGGGGCAGGGAGGGAAGGAGGACAACACAGTGAGCCATTCATAGTCATCGTGGGAAAGATTCTTTTCCTTTAAGAGAAAATAATTGGGCCCCAAATATAAAAGTAAATTTTATGTGCTGACAATACAGTTCTAGGCTTATATCTAACACGTACTTTCCTTACGCGTTTCAAAAACGACTAAGTTAGCACCCCTCGTCTGTTTCAAATCCTTTTTAACAGAAGTACTGATCACAACAATGTTGCAGCGCAAGGAGTAGAAAAGGATGCAAAAAAATAATCTGATTAAAATATTAAGGAATCATGGATTGTGATTCAACATGTACCACCACCCCCAAAAATTAAGAATCATCATAAGGAAAGGACCATGTTAAAAGCTCCAGGACAAAACATACTTAGTTTAATGCATTTGAATTCATTCACTATTTACAGCCTGAACTACAGAGCCTTCTTTTTTCATTTGGGGAGTGGAGGAAGAATGACATATCAGTCGCATTAATAAATGCACCTATTTCACATTGTATTTATGAAAATTATAGTACTCACTTGTCACGTTCAGGTAAATAAGTGGACTTGTCTTGTTCTCTCCATTTTTTTCATTGACTGCCTGGACATAGTAGCTTCCAGCATCAGTTGGCAATGTTGCAAGAATGACCAACTGATTCTCCAGGGTGATGGTTCTGTATTGAGAAAAAAGGAACACTTGCTGAGTTAGGACAAGACACCTTTGTGCCGTGCATGCTGCAAAACAGGAATAGTCCCTCTCATCTGGCAGATGTGTACATGGCGTTCAGAAGAAAACCTTTAAAAAAATGCTATATCTTTGGGTGAGACAGAAGATCAGAATTTGTTTAAGTTCTGAATGAGGTAAGAGCTGAGAATCTCAAACACCCCATCAAGTTACAGCAGCTGGAAATGGAGAACATCTGGATGGAGAAAAGAATACAGGGTCAACCCTTCATCCATGCCCCAGCTCCATATGCAACCTGAGGCCAAGTTGCTAAGATAAACAGTAAAATAATTGCCTAATCCAATCTCAGATCTCTTCTATCTCATGTAAGTTTGATTTTCAGTGATGTAAGCAGTAACATTTAACTTAAAGGGACACCCAGTTATAAAAGCTCACACTGAATGATCATTCACAAATACTTATATGAAAAGCTACTATAAAATGATGTTTGTTTTTTTAAAAACGCCAAGTAATGCTTTCTAAATCTCAATGCTAAAAGAAACAACTGTTTGGAGGGTGGGAGAGACAACGCAGGGAAAGAAATCAAAGGGAAGAGACTCACAAGGCTGCTTTTCTGTTTTTAGGATTTGTTCAGCTCTCTTGGTTTCAGATACCAAGAGGTGATACAAGTTGCTAATTAACATGCTCAGTTGGGAAGACATGGAGGGAATAGAAGGTAAAGATGTTTATAACTGACAGCTATAATTGTAGCTATAGTCATCAGGGATTGCATCTTCTCAAAGACTGATGAAATATCAGAGTCAAATGTAAGTTTCTCTTTTCTGTAACAAAAGGTTTTGCACACTTTCCTTGTAAAATGTACCAAACTATTTCTGTTCTAGATGTTCTTTTATTATTCACTCAACCCAGTTTTAAATTAAAATTGAAACCCACCAATGAAGAAAACCAAAAGAAAACCATTGACCCCAAAGAAGAGTTGATGTGTGGAGACTCAGGAAACCGAGTGTTTCAGAAACATGAAGTTACAAGTGCAGGTTTTTTGAGAGTAACACATTTATACCAGCTAAGAGTATAAAGAGTAAGCTATTTATACCAGCTAAGTCCAAGACAGGCTCAGTGGCCCAGGTCATAAGAACTCATACAGCTCCCAGACGAATCACTGCAAACTATCATAGCCACAAGTTGTTGTCCTCACCTAGTCAACAGTACTGTACTGTTTACAAGCACTTGTACCTCTTGACAGCTATGATGACACTTTCTATCCAACCCTTCTGCATTGGGTTTATTGTCCTACTTAAGCATCCTTTCAAGACTGAGTTACATTGACCATCTAACTGTTTTAATCATCTTCTTGTTCTTATCTTTTCCCAAGCTGTGGAGAGAACACCTTGTCATACAGGTTTCTATACTGTCAGCACAAACTAAGATTTCTCAATTTCAGTTTTCTAAAAGCACTCACACAAGTACAACTTACATACAAAGAATCATATTTTTAAAGCATTCACTAACAAAGCCAGTGTCAGGTGTTCAAAAGCAAAGTAGATAAGTGATGCACAAGAAAGCCATGAATTGATACAATTTGTTGAGTCATGCAACATGCCAAACCAAAACTGAACAAACCATATCATGATGTAGAGCATGTTTAGACCCAATTGCTGGCTTTTAAATGGTGTCTTCTTTCAATTGGGGAGAAGGGAGAAAGATGGGTGAATTTTTTGGCAGGTGGATCCTTAGCTCTTTATTTTTTAGCTAGGAGGAAGTGAAAGGTGACAACGTGTTTTTGATAAAGAAGCATCAAGGATACCAATGGAAGAGGTTAACTTCCAGAAAATATAGCATTATAGTTTATATTAGATATTATAATAGATATTAACAGTCTGTGAAAGAGCTTGGGGGAAAAAGACTAAACACACCAATTGAAGCTCTGTCCTAATGTAACATCTGGTTCATACTTCTATGGGAGACCATCAGAGAAAACCTAACCCAGAAAAAGGCAACAGCAAACCATTTCCATATTGCTGTTCAGAAAACTGCATTGATGCGTTCACACAAACTCATCAAGAGCCGAGCCCGAGTTTAAGGGGAAAAAATGGTCTTCACCTTATCAATCAGTTTTGGAAGAGAGTTCTCTGAGAAAATAACCAAGAGAAAAAGAATTGCTGAATGAGAAACAGATGAGGGTGGGATATACAAAGTTGAGGGAAAGAGGTCAAATGTCTCAGATCTACGAATTGATGTGAAAATATTAAATAATAAATGGCAGCAGGGGAGGAATCAGCTAATGGCCAGCTAAGTGACTTCGCTTGCTGAGAGGTGCAAGAGAGAGCATTTGCAGTGCAGCAGTCAAGACATTGGATTTACCAGGATGGCAAAGTGATTTGAATCAATTAATCTCATTAGTTGTAGTCCATCAACTAATTGATCCAGTCATTAAACTGATAAATCAGTAAGAAGGATTTCTGTTTAGTTTAGCACTTCTGTTTAGCCTAGAATATGATGTGGGTTTATGGTGCAATTCTGATCTCATTGTTTTGTAACTGTCACATGCTACTGTAAACAGATCAATCATTCTGAAGCAAGAAGCTAATTGCATCATGCTTTTATGATACCACCAACCGAGAGAACGCACAGCCTTAGAAAAGATTGTCTTCTTAGATTTGGGTGAGGGTTGGAAAGAGGGCAGCATTCTTGAGCAAATCCACAACTAGGATGCAAACTGACCAGCAATCATGACTAGAAGATCAACCAGAAGACAGACGTGACTTTGTTCCACAAAAGCGTAGGCACGGTTGTAGACTAAATTAAACTAAAATTTAGATAAAAGTAATTAAAAGCGACATTTAATGACAACTTGTGGATAGTGGAAATCTCTTCAGCTTTTTAAGATACAAACAGAACTGGGACATGAACCTGCAAATTAGAAAGCTACTCAATGGGACAGGAAATTTAAAAAACAGGTAGTTGTGTGTGCCTACATTTAAGGAATACTAAAGAGGAATGTTAAAATAATGTCCTTCTTAGACTTCGATAACCTCATTAATCTTCATAACAGATGCAATCTTTTCCCCAAGGAGAGCTACATTATTACTGTTTTTTTTTCATAAATAATTTGTGTAAACTTATGTGGCTGGGGAATGATGTCAATGATGAAAATTCAGAAATACTTCCCAAAGGTGTACCCAAAATAGATTCCATTTGTTGCATGACAATGAAAGTCCCTTGGAAATATAAGCTTTCTTTCACCAAGGGCAATGAGATTATTTTTGAAAAATGCCGTAAAACTCAGATAATTTCTGATGGAACCCGTGTTTTCCACCCAGAAGTAATAAGGATGGTCTTTAACTAGTGTTTTGCAACAAGGAAAAAGTCATTAGAAAAGAGTGCAAATATACTTAAAAACAAAAGTGCGTCTCAGAAAAATAAGACTATGCAAAAACACGCCCCTGACTTGACTCTTCAGGAAAACAAAGTGAAGGCAATATAAGCCTCTGTGAATTATTGGAAATGACCCCTGGAATGAAAAGGAAGCTAAGAGAGAAAAGAAAACTATTGCCATCACACAGGGAATTGTGCTTGCTTCCCGCCAGATGGTACACTTGGTCTCACATACATTATTAAAATACTGTCAGAATCTCAGTCCAATACAATGATGCTTTGCATCCTCTTTAACACTAAAACTATGAATAAACACAGCAGGAAAACCAAAGGCAAAGGGCGCATCTCTCGTCCTAAAGCAAGTAGTTCAGTCTGGCTGGGAGAGCAAGAAACAGAGCCAAGATTCATGGCCTGTATACAAGGATGCTGGGTCAGGCATACTACAGACCAGCATTTCTCAACTTTGGCAGCTCTCATATGGTGGACTCCAACTCCCAGAATTCCCCAGCCAGCCCAAACCAGTATTTTCAAGAGCTTATTCTTCAAAGTGTGATATTTATTTTATTGTAAACTGCCCAGAGTCACTTCCTCATGAGATGGGCGGTGTCTAAATTCGAAATATAAGTAAGTAAATAAATACATTTGTGAAAGTGCCTAACCCCAAGCCAGCTGATTCCAGGATTGTCGATCAGGAATATCAACTGCTCTCAAGCAGTTCAGAAAGATATGGCATGGGGCCAGGTTATTTGAGGGACCGCCTCGTCCAGATTACCTCCGCCCGTACCATCAAGTCTGGGTCCCATCTGCTAAGGAACTACATCTAGCAGGACCCAGGAGACGGGCCTTTTCTGCTGTGGCACCCACCCTGTGGAACATAATCCCCCCCCCCAAGGTAAGACTGGCCCCATCCCTGACGTCCCTCCAGAAGTCCCTCAAAACTTGGTTACGTCAACAAACTTGGGGGTCTCACAGAAATGGGGATTTAATGAGATGGCTACATTCTGTGTAACATGTAATACTCTCCCTTAATCCTTCAATCTTTTATAATAATAATTTTAATGTTTTATTGTAGAGTGCTTTTTGTAATTACTGTTTTTTATAGTTTTATGATATGCCACCCAGAGTCACATTTTGTAAGACGGGGGGCACATAAATATGATAAATAAATGCCATCTGTAAATGAAGCTTTTTAAAATTACTGGTGGCCCCAATATCCACACAGGCTTTATTCCTGACTCATGAGAACATAACAAGGGCATAAAGAAAAATACTTTAGGCACGTGCAAAACCACATATAATTTTTTGCACGTGCATAAAGGAACACCCTCCTGCCACAAGGCTGAAACCATGAATATGTGAAATACCAAGGTCCAGTCTCTGTTTAGAAACCATGAAATGCAAAACTGCAGATAATGAAGGCCTCCTGCATATTTTTCCTAAACTGTACAGGGCATATAAACTTGGGGAACAAAATCAGCATTCAAATCAGTGATTGGTTTGTTAGTGTTTCTGTATTCAAGATATTCTGATGGAACCCTGTCAGCGATAGTGTAACGGTAGCTTTCACTTACATATAACCACGAAACTCCCTGAAATCCAAGATCTGATGCCAATTCAGAGAGAAAAATCTCAGAAATAATCCCAAGTATTTGTTTGTGTTTTGCTTTTACAAGATGCATCAAATGATGCATGTTTAAAAGATTGGTTTCCTCACTTTCTGATGAGATTTAGAGTTTTTATATAAGGGATTAGTAGTTGAAAAAGTTTCTAACATTACTTCCCCATAAATCAGTCCTAGAAGAAGACAGGATTCTGATTTGCTAATATTTTTTCTTTCCTAATAGAAGAGAGAAGTAGATATTTGCTACTTCCAGTAGCTAGACTGTAAGATAAATCAGATAACGCCAAGTTGTTGAATCATAACAGAATAAAATCCACACCATAACAAAATCTCATTTAGCCTATCCTTATAACACAGCCATCTGTTCAGGATCCCGTGCAGTTTATTTATCCATTTATTTATTCAAAAGATCTAAATGAAGTGTCTTTTCCAATGCTGCCACACAGCCAATACAAATGTATACTGTTCTTTAAGTGATGTCAAACACCAGTCCTGATACCAAACAAAATTTCACTTTATCACATCGCTGGAGGTGAATTTCTGCATGAGGATTTAGGCAATCCAGCGGGACTGATTTTATTAAGAAATGAGGAGATTATAGGGCAATGACAATATAATTACTCAGAAATTCCCCACAGGATTGTCACCAATTGGCAAAATAAGTTGCATGTAAACTTTTTGTAAAAAATAGACTTGTTAACTCTTTCATGAGTATTTACTGCAGTTCTGTGCAAATCTTTTCACTTACTATATATATATTCTGGTAGCCTCCAGAAAAATCAGACTACAAGTTCCATTGTGTAAGTCATTATGCATATCTTGATGGAGTGATGGGAGTTGTAATCTGACACTAGTGAAGCCATATTTATGTGGCTTAGAACACACACAGACTTTCAATGGCCAGGTTCATACATTGTAGTAAGTCATAATGGGGTTGAGTTTGTTTTGACTTGCCACGTCTGTGATCCTAGTCATTATGATTGGTAAACTCTGAGGTTGACACTTGAAGCAGGCTACTATGATTTTTCCCAAGTCATGGTCAATACAACCGTAACTTAGTAAGGCATTGGACCCAAAGCTAACAGAAGCAAAATGACTTCAGTTTGTATTGTTCTTTGTGCCTCTCCTGATTCAGCAGAGTCTATTTGGGTTCTGATAGAGGAAAAAGGAATGCCCAGCTGTGCACAGATTTTTGTGTGATATGTACATTTTTCCACCACACATAGTCCTTCAAGCTGTTGTTCAGAAGGCAACTGGGCAGACTCTTCAAGATGAGAAGAGCCAGATCCAATGCGATTTCATAGAATAAGGTGATATACATATATCTAGCATTCTTAAACTGGGCTACTTGTAAATTGAATTATTAGAGGGTGTTCTCTTTCTTCTGGACAGCAAACAGGCACACAAGATATTTCAGGAAACAATCATGTGGAACAACACCAACAGAGAAAATGTGAGTGAAATGGCTTTCTGGTCAAAGATCACAACAATTAATTCCATCCAAAATAAGGAGTGAACAGCTGATGAATTCTTGAGCTTCTTCTGCAGGGAAGCTTCACCAGATTGCCCATGATGCGTGGCCTGGTCATCGGCAAGGCGCAAGCAGAATCTCATTTTATGTACCAAGCAGAAGGACTTCAAGGACATGAGAGACTAAATTCACAATATAGCCAAGCATTACGACTTTAGCTAAGTTGTATTCTAAACCAGGAAATTATTAATGAGAGTGTCTTCTCACACTTAAACTCATTCTCTTAGGATGAGATGCTCTTTATTTCCATCGCCATCCTGTTATTTGCTTGATAGTTCACCATGTATAATGGGCATAAAACAGCCAATTTAAAAATGTGTGGAGATCTTCCATTGGAAGAATCCATAACATTCCCATAGAAATCAAGATTTTAACATGATTAATTTGGGCGGATTGTCTGCCATTTGCAATCTTCATGTTCAGAAACCTCTATGAGATTGCTCTAAATTTCCCAAAAGATGCACTCGTTCATTATGAACTTGAATTTTCTTGATAGCCATCTTCCATTGAGAACTGATTCTTGTAGTAGAAAGATGCCTTCAGCATCTACCATGAGTTTTTCCTGTTGTTGTTCTTCAGTCCCCAATAATCAAAACATATACTACCTCTGAAGACTCAGTACAGATTAGCCATTATAATTAAATACTGATCAATTGTTTTTAACATCACTATTTTTTCTGTGCCATCATCCAGACATGGAACAAGCCAGACTGGCTAACGTTCACCAAGATTCCTGTGCTGTGTTCCTTCAGATATAGCTTATATATTAGGCATTACCTGAGAGGTTATTAATTTTTCCAAAGGAAAAATGAAATACATGAAGAATTGCAATTCTACTTTAGGAACTGAATGGGAATTGTGATTTATCATTTCTGCTCTGGTCCAGATCTCCCTCAACCTGCAGAAGGAGGGGAGGTTGGGGGGAGTCATCCATCTGATCTCAATCTACAAAAGTTCTTTAGATCCAAGACAAAGATCAGCTTCTGGTGCTGAACAATAGAAAATATGCCTATGTTAACCAACAAGAATTACAGTATAGCAATTTGGGCACATTTCAGGGGTATTTGGAAACAACTATTTTTCATTCTAAGGAAGAGATAACCAAAACAAGATATCAACATGGCTGAATTTTTCTTACGCTGCAAGTTTGCCTTAAATCTAAAGAGGCATAATTATCACCCCAAGTCAATCCTTTGTGCTGATTTTATTTTAAATTCCTTAGAGAAACACATTCCAGCTACAGAAAGCAAATGCTCATAATGGACATCACTGAATGCAAGCTCTCAAGTGTATTTGTACCACATTCTGTGGCTCTCTTCAAACCATAGCAACTCCAAATATAACCTTTGTCATGTAAACCAGAAAATATAGCAAACAATGAGGATGCCAATACACACAGACAGAGAGATGCACACACTTCAAATGTACATTCTGCTTAGGGGCAAACAGTCACATTCCTGAGGCCAAAGTCATATCAAAAGAGCTATTACTTTAGTTTCTCATACATTCAACTCACCAGGCACTCCAAGCCTGCAAAAGTCCCATCCTGCTATTTCTGGGGGCTTAGCCTAGGCCCAAGCAAAGGGAAGACCAGGTCAAATTGTAACACAGATCCCTCCTACATACATGCCATAATCCCACCCATGCCCTGAATTTCATAAGTCATCACACAACATGCTTTATTTTTATTAAAACGGTAATTTTATGAGATTTCCTGATAATGGTTTCTACATTCAGACACAGGGTGCACTCAAAATCCCTTCTATTAAATGTTGCCATCTTGCAGGATCAAGGAAGTGTGCCTTTTCTGTTACAGCCCCCGCCCCCGGAACAGCATCCCCCCCTCAAGATACGGATGACATCTGCCCTCATGGGGTTCCCAAAAGTCCTTAAAACCCACCTCTGTTCCCAGGCTGGGGTTAGGTCTGGCAGGGGGTCCCTCTTGCACTGTGCTTTAACGGTTGTTTTCAGTCCGAGCAGCTTCGGTTTTGTATATGTTTTTAATACTTTTATTTTGTATTAGATTTTGTAAGCCACCCAGAGTCTTTTGATGTGAGCAACTATAAGAAATTTAATTTTAACAATTTTTCATCTGAAAATTGGCTTGAGAAGACTGCAGGCTTGAGGGACACCTAAAAATTGATGAAATAAAATGAAAATAATCCTAATTGTATTTCTTGAATTTCTGACATCGCACTGCACAACCATACTTCTTTATTTCTACCCTGCCTCCTCTTATGTTACATTTGTTTAAGGTCCAGTCTACAACAGTTTTTCATGAAGCTACAGCTTCTTGGTTGAACCAAATAAAATAAAATACCCTATTGATGTTTTGACATTTTAATCATCTGGCACATCAGAACAGCCATGCACATTTTATAAATGAAAGCTATGCTTTTCTGATCATTTTGATGGGAAAACCATGAATTTTAGCAACAACTGAAAGCATCAGACTTGAGTCACATGATTCATTTTGCTGCTCTTCTTTCTTTGTCATCAATTATCATAAACTATAAACTACAGTATATTGAGAGGTTTTCCCCCATCTCTATAAAGACTGCTTCTATTCATGTATTTCCCTAATGGGGCTTCTGCTAGTCTGGTTTGGAAAATGGAAGAATTGATTGGCACCCTTTCATTTCTTTGATTTTCCTTTGCTTAACCTCCTTATGTTTCTACATTTTCTATAATATATATAGTTAGAGCTAGATAAAGAGACCAGGCAATTATGTATCACCCTCATTAATGTGGAGACATGAATTCTACTTGCTGCCCTGATTCACACTAATACTGGAACTGGGATTTATTTTGCATTATTGTGGTAGCTTCCCTCCATCCTGCCTAGGCACACAAACTCTGGGACTGGTTAGTGCAGAAGAACCACTCACATAAAGAGATCAGTGTTTCTCTTTTTCTCACTCGGCCAAATTATGGAGTAGGTTATCGTGAGGTCATCCCATTTTCATCTGGATCCTCCCCTTCCCACAAGACAGGGTTGTGCATATTCTCACTATGCTCCCCCTTTGGGAACACAAATGCACATTTTTAAACAACTAGATTCTTGGTGGGGCTGTTCCGTAACATAGTTAGATTTATCCTGCAGAATAAGATGTATTACTCTAGGAGTTAGTCTAGGTCAGTGTTTCTCAACCTTAGCAACTTTCAGATGTGTGGACTTCAACATGGCTGGCTGGGGAATTCTGGGAGTTGAGGTCCACACATCTGAAAGTTGCTAAGGTTGAGAAACACTGGTCTTGGTGATAAAGCAGTTAGGTTAATGAAGAGTTAGAATGCTGGGAGGAGAGAGGAACAGTAACTCAGTTCTAAATATGAATGTTGTTAGGGTCATAGTTTCATGGCCATACTTCCGCCAAATCTTTTTCTATGTGCCTGGAAAACTTTCTGTTAAGACTGCAGGGAACAAACTGATTCTTCCCAGTTCATTTTCTATTCCTTTAATGGCAGTTGAGTAACATACAAAAAGCAGGACAACATCTGTACTTCAAATGCTAGATTTCCAGCAACTGTTTCTGTTGGTACACACTGAAAATCACATATCCCATGCATTTGGGATGTGCACATTTTCCATGAACCCTAGATGCATATTGTAATAGCTGTGCTTCTCTTTGTCACCTGTCACATCTTCTTTGAAACACTATTTTCTCTGTTGTGTTTTCAAGTTTATCAATCACTTCTATATGCTTAACGCAAGCCCAATGGAACTTCTTACATCTATAACAAAGAAGGACATAAGACCAACTTCAGCTAAATAAGATTTTAATAGGCAAACTGGTGAGATGTATAATTCAACAGTGTTGGCAGGATCACAAGCTTTAAGGCAGGTAAAAGAAAACTCTGCTTTAGGTATATTTTAAAACCTTGCGATCACCATGCAAACATGAAAACAATCAGAGATGTCATCTTTGCAAAGCGTGCTTTGAGCAGCAAAAAGTGCTATGATTTGGAAAACGGTATGTGTTATCTCTGAAACACTACCTTCATCCAAAATCTAAAAGCAGCATCACCCACAGGGCTATGCCATGTTATCTTTAAACCACCACTCAGAGAGAGGGCAATGCGACACATGCAGCCTTATAGTAGCAGCAGCAGCAGCAGCAGCAGCAGCAGCAGTTCTTCCTCTTCCTGGAAGTACAAAAAATTTGGAGGTTTCATCGAGTCCTCAGAATTCCAAATGTCTTATTCATTTTATGTCATAGCTTATCAAAACATCTAACTTTTAGGATGGAGTGTGTCATCTTCAAATAGCACTAGTGAGAAAAAGTTGGCAGAAAGTTTTTTCTTTGGCCACTAGACATCTTAGCTTTTTATTCCTGGCGATCACCTTTTTCCCCCATTGATGCTCTCCGTGTGTGCACATATGTGTGGAAGAGGGAGAATCTGATTAAAGAGAGAGGGAAAGGAGAAAGAGTATTACTCCTGATATTCCATTCAATAAAACCTAGTAACAGGTAACTGAAGTAAATACTTGCTGTCCTCTGCTTTCCCCCATCTCTCTCCATCCTCTGTTGTCTCCCCTGTGGGAAGATTTGAACTAAGCAGGCTCCAACTTCCTTCTTTGTAAAATATTAGGCTCGATAATTAATATGAATGTATTGCACATTTTTAATTGCATCTCAGGGGATAAGGGGGCTTTATTCAAAAGGGCAACACCAAAACCCTTCTTGAAAACAAGGTGCTGGAAAGGAACTTCATGGTATCATATGTCTTATCTGTGACCATTTTGTCCCTATGTTTCAAATTTATAATACATTTTCTGTTAAAGGGGAAACCAGTTAAATTAAAATGTCTGCTAAAGAGGAGACCAGCAGCAGTTAACTCTCCATGTAGCTACAGTCCTCTGCATCTAAAATATGGGAGGATGCAGATAATTAGCTTCATTTTTTTGTAAGCCCGAGCTAATGTAAAATGTAGATAGAAATATGCTTCTCAGGTATAATATAAAAGGTAAGGATATCCATCAAGGAACTATTTCAAACTTAAAAGCAAGTATTTGAAAATGTTTCGCAGTGGTAAAACTATAAGCACAGCTTTTAGAAAGATATGTTTAAGTCATATTCTAGTTAAGTCTTGGCAGTCCCCTTCAATAATGTCAGATTTTCTCAAGAACCTTGAAAATAATAGTCTTTAGCTGCCAGCCCTCCCATGAAGCAGATTTTGGCAAAAGATTTCAGCAGATCAGAAAGGGAGGAAAACTGGGAGAACCAGTAGCCTTCTACCTTATAATCCAACCAACCGCTCCATGTGGCTCAACATAGACCACTGTTAGTTGCTGTTACTTTGTGTCATGGTGGAGACATCATTCTGCCATCCATGAAAATTGCTTGCATTTAGTTGGAAGTAACTGAAGTGTGAACATCTCAAGTGGATTAGGATACATGAATAACTGAATCTGCAATCCAGTTCACTTCCTGGTGATATTGCCAATTTCTAGGCCAACATGAGAGCTTTCTCCCCTAAAACCAATTCACAATGGGAGTGGAAATCAAAGCTGGAAAGGCAAAGGTTAAGCCAGCCTTTCTTCTGCACTGAATTTCACATGAAATTTCCATAGGAACATCATAACTAAAATGGAGACTTCAGCCACAGACTCTTTTCCTGCTCCGATTACAAGAGAGATTTTTACTTGCATCAAAATATGAACAAGAAGTGGATGAAGCCCAAGCAGTCCATGGTTGGGGAGCAAATGTGTACAAATGATACAAAATATGTCACTGCAGTCTGGTTTAATCTTGAGGTGACATGGTTCACAGCTGACTGACTCCCTAATCTTTCTTCCAGGGGAAATATTTGGGATCAGAGGCCACCCTGAAAGACAAATGGGCATCTTTTGGAGCTGGATTTAGTCTACCCAACATATAGTATTGTTAGCAGCTTAACATTTATTTTATCATTTTTGTCTCTTTCCAAAGACATCTAGTGACCACATATCATGCATGTGAAATCCAGAACTGTTACCTAACAAAAATGAATGGTCCCACTGGGTTGGTAGAATCTATTTATCCGGCTCTCATTTAGCTCAGTTCAGGAACTGAACCCAAAGATAGTAAGTAACCCACCAAGTTTCTAAGAGCACTATCAAGGAATAGTTCAAGAAGGGGCAGGGTGTGTTTGGATCTTGCTAAGAAAGACTGTAACTGGATCTTTCTTTCTAGCACTAATGACAGGAATAATAAATAAGTCTTCTGACACATGCAAAATTTAGTTAAGGTGCAACACATATTTATTTATTTAATTGGAAATCAATTCCCTCTGTTCACATTGATATTCCTGTAGTGAAGTGATAAGGACATCTTAAATGTTTCCAGCATCTGCCTGTACATTTGTGTGTGAGGCCAGATTAGCGTAGAGCTGATGCTGCTGTTACATAAATGTGAGCAAGTAAAGTGAGATCCTCATTACAGAGTGAAGTGGATAATGTGAATCAGTAAGTGAGGGTGATGGAACTGTGTGTACTGTCCATTAACTCAGTAATAGCATCTCTTCTTCTCCAGATGAGGGATTCACTGGCACCAGCATTTTGCTGTGTTGCATGAGCAAATCCCCAAGCTTCCACAGCAGAAATGTCTGCAAGTTGGGAGATAACTCTGTGAGGACAGATGCGAGGAAGGCTGGGTGAGAATTACAGGCATTCAGCTCTTGGCATGACTGTTATCAGCTCCCCTCCCCACCAGCAAGCTGTGGTGCCATCAGCATTTCATTCACAGCTCCCAAGCAGGAAGTCAAGGCTCAGACAAAAAAAGGCAGAAGTTTAACTAGGTATCTTATATTTAGGTCAAACCTACAATACAGGTAGTCCCCAGTTTAAAGTCTGTCCTCAAATCAAATTTGTATGTAAGCTGGAACAGTATTATGGTATAATATTGTGTAAGTAGTATTGTGAAACAAGCTCGAGCCACTGTGTATTTAACTCAAATTTTGCTGCAATAGGCTCCGGTCTTAACTATGGGTTGCCTATAACCCAGGCGTTCTTAACCCGGGGACTACCTGTATTTTGCTACTTAATGAGGAGCAGGAGATCTGTGATGGAATGGACTTATGAAGGCCAGGCTCAGGGAGATAAGCATGTCCTTAGCCCCCAACAGGAGCGTGGGAAGTTTAAGAAGATGAGGCTGGCACCTCCCTGAGGAATTCACGGTGTTGTGGCTGGCTGGCTGGCTTGGGAACTAGGGTTCAGCCTGGGGAGATTTCTGTCTTGAGGTTGGAGCTAATAAATGCAACAGAACTGTATTTGCATTGTCTCGTGGAGTTCTTTGGGCTGAACCTGACATCAATCTCACCAGACTGAACCCTAGTTCCCAAGCCAGCCAGCCACAACACCATGACTTCCTCAGGGAGGGGCCAGCCTCATCGTCTTGAACTTCCCACGCTCCTGTTGGGGGCTAAGAACACGCTTATCTCCCTGAGCCTGGCCTTCATAAGTCCATTCCATCACAAGATCACCTTACAAGCCTAAACCTTTTGGTTGCAACCCCAGAATTGTTTCCTAGACAGTGAGGGCTAGGCATCCCTGGATCTTGGCATCCTGGTCCTGAGGACCCTTTGCCCTGAACCTCACAGTTGAGAACTCTAAAGAAATAATTCTACAAAGGATCCTGGGGAAGTACATGACCAAAGGATACTTCTTCTGCCTTTTTTGTTTCTTTTGGTAGGAATGATCAGTAGGCAAAGATGCTACTGTTCCTCTTTCAGCCCCTGCTCAACTCAAAATGCAGCTCATATTAGAAAACTAGTTACTGAACAGGGTTGTCAACTGTTTTAAAAAATGGAGCCAACGTTAATAGTACAGCTAACGTCATTGCCGGAATAAGACTTAATTGCATTTAAGAGTGGCCTCAGGAATTCTTGCTCCTAAGTAGAGGGGGGCGAGATGAGTGAACAATCTTACCCCTCGTCCTTGATTGCTTAACCATGGTGAAGCAATTGCCAGCATTACGTGTGCACTAGTTCAATGACACTTTTGTCAAAGCTATATGCTAAATGCAAATGCCGGAAAAGAAACATCTTGATTAGCTATTAGCTGACACAGCTGAGCAGAACCAATTATACTTGGGGAGGTGATGGGCCATACATGCTGACACTACCAGAGCCACAGATATGAGGAGGTGAACATCTGATATGCAGAAGTTTATTCTTCTCTAATGTTACTGAACAGAGTTGCCTCTGTCTTTACTTATCCCCAGTGGCATTTTGAGAGGTGGCATGGAAAATGGTAATGAGTTACTGGCTGCCATCTTGGAGCAGCAACAAAGGAGAGGCAGGCGAGTCAAGGGGGTGCCCTGCATGGCATCTTGAGGTAGGATGCTGGCACCTGCCTAATACTAAGAATGGTAGGACCATTCTAAAAAGCCAAGTAGCAAATTCACACTTTTTTTGTTCACAAGCTTCCTTAATATAAGGACTTTTGTATGCCATTTCTGTTCATGTATAATTTTTAAACTCTCAGAAACAAACAAAAAGCCCTATTGAGTCCAATAACAGAATAAACTGAAATCTATCAAAACATTCAAATATTTTCTCATGGATTAAACATAGACCAAGGCTTCTTAGTATATTACATGCGTAACTAGTCAATGAACACAAAATATCTCCATCAAACACGATAACTGTTTCATGTTGGCCATGTTCAAAGCAACCTTTGATTTTATCTCTCCTTTTTCTATTTCTTTCTCCCATTTTGTTACTCTACAAATGACAACCAGGACATAAATAACTGGTAAATAACTCTTTCCAAGTTTATAAATCTTATGCAAAAAGGAAGATGCTAGTCTCAGAAGAGCCACAAAATTCTTTGCCGATTTTGTTGCACAGGACTAAGGACACATGCCACTACTTTATTTATGACCACCATCTAAGCAATTTTGTGTTTAGGTCTCACAGCTGTCAAAGCAAACTGGCCTATTCTCACCACCCTGTCTTCCCACTCCTTAGAATACTATATCTTTATGTAATCTCACTTATAGGAAATTCCTCCATTCTTCTGATGAATGAACACAAGCCATGATACCTTATATGATAATATAATTGATTAATCTTCCCAGGATCACAAGCATTTTTGTTTAAAGTATGCCTTCTTAGAAATGCCTCTTTTTGTTCTTAACACTGGCGAGAAGAGGTTGGGTGCCTATCTCAAAATACATGCATTTTGTGGGAATTTCTGAATGGAGAATGACCAAAGAACCACTGCTCTCCAGCTACGCAATGACAATCCTCATTTTGGGAGACTGCATCATTTTGCCGCTGCTGAAATCCGTGGGAATGCCAATTATATCCCTCACAAGTATTTACACTCAACTATTCTCTTATGGGCCTCCTTAATCCATATTGATAGATTACACCATGATTCAGAGCTATTGTATAAGCATTCTAGACCTTTCCAAAAAATGTCTGAATATCAAAACATGAAATATTGTCAGGCTGGACACTGACACAAGAAGAAATGTTGCTGTCCTGTTGCTACATCCACCAGAGGACATCCTCCGAATTAAGTTTCTGGGGCTCTGACACAGGCTGCTAAAAAGATTGCACTCAAATTTGCTTCACAGGGGAAATTAAAGGGCTTTTGCAGAGCTCTCAACATCAAAAGCCTTACGCTGTCTTTAAATAATACCTGGGGCATGCTGAAATAACAAAATAAGAGTTACCATTTTCATTACTGGTCTTTATCCCTAGATTTATTTATTTTTTTAGTAGTGTCCAAATAAGGAAAGGAGATTCTCCTAGATTTATGCAATAGAAGATCAGCATTTTATCAGCAGTATGAGCCAGACAAATTTAATATGCTAAAGTGAAGGGGGCGAAGGGGATGTTATCTGCCTCTGGCAATTCCAAACTGGGAAAACCTCTAGCACCCTTCAGCTTCCCATCCCAGGAGATTTGCAAAAAGGAATCATTCAAAGGTAAGAACACCATCCCAAAATTAAAAATTCACAAAATGGTAACAGCAGCATAAAACAGCAGCAGGATTAAAACAATCTAAAAAGTGCTTCTCTGGTGCCAAAAAGAAAGCGAAGAATTATCAAAGCAACACTTTAAGTGCTGAATTTCATTTTGCCTGGAAATCGCAACTGCAACCAACTTGACTTTTACTTATAAGTCATATGTCTTTTTCTTCCTACGCTAAATTTGCTCCAGTTGCCTCCACCAGATCCAATTTGTGCACGTCTTTTGATGGACAGGATGAAGCCCTAATTTGCCTTTAAAGGCCTTTATTCCAGCTCTTAGGGCCAAAATCCTGTTTAATGGAAGAGGTGGTAGCCACAGTTCACTGACCTCTCGGTCCTTGCATCTGTCTATGTGAAGCAGGTAGAGGCGGTCTTTGCTACAGCAAATATTGGGGCAGGGGGCAGGTGGGTGGGGAACAATTGGACAAATGAAGAGCCAGAAGGAATGAAAGGGCCAAGAGTCACCATGGCTACTTCACTGCCCGCTCAGAGTCTGGGTTGCAGAGAACAAAACAGCTTGGCATCAAGAAAAGATCTTTTGTTCATCAAGGAAAGGGTGTGATAAACTGCAGATCAGAAAACAAAATGCCTTGCTAATTATAGATTTTACCCTACCTCTTATAGTGTGATCTTGTCCGAGCCTACCTCAGAAATTCTCTCAGGCAAATATGTACAGGACTGCAGTCTAAACCCATACTTAGCAGCAATGGTTAATACCAGAAACAATCATTTTCTTCATAATTTTGCTATGGAGGGCCGTTACTCTAAAAAAACCCCACTGAATGGTTTTCCAGAATGCCTGAAGCAGAACCCCAGTGATGTAAGAAAAAATGATGCCTGGGCAAACTTCTTCCCCAAAGCATGATTATTTCTGATTAGAGTTAACAACTGCAGTAAGGAAGACAGAGAAATGGGTGACAAAGGATTCTTGCACACTGCTTGGAACATTATAAGCCCCAAAGTGCTCTAGGACCATCATGATGGCAGGAAAAAGTTGACAGCAAGCCATACCCAATAGCACATTATAGAGAAAATCCACACAAGTGTTAAATTAATCAGGAAAACTTGATTGTCATTGTGAGCTTTTTATCAAGGAACAAAACACCTGACTGAATTGGCTAGGAATGGTGTCAGGATCGAAAATGACCTTGAATGCAGTAAGAGAGCAAGTCCTTCCTAAAGAAAAATTGAAGCGGGCAGAAATCACTCCTTTCTTTTTTGAGCATATGGCAGGCTTAAGACCTATCTTGTTCTATGCAGAAGTAAGTTGAAGTTGAACATGATGACTGCTAAATTACTCATTTCGAAATGCAAAAGTTTTAGAGCTACTGAAAATCAGTGGAATATTCAGTAAGTTGAAATCCAAATTACACATATATACAGCAAAAAAGTATCCCCCCAGACACTTGTGCTGACATTCCTATAGTCACACATTATTGCCTTCCGGTTGAAATCATTGTTTTACACTCACTGTGCCTTGTTCAGTGGGGAAAATCACACCTATCTGATACTCGAGGCTAAATGTGTAGCCTGAACGTAAAAAAAAAAGCACCATCAAGTTGCATTCTGAAGCTGAAGCTCTTGTATAATTTTCACACTTTGCTGCGGAATCCGATTGCCCTTGCAAAACGCATAAATCTCAGAGTAAGAATGGTCAGTGCGTTTTAATCATGCCAGGAGCAGAGGAAACAGCCATATCACACGTTAGATAATTTGCCCATCGGACCAAGCAGGGCTGGGCTGACCTTACTGCAGGAAAAGACCAGAGGAAGGTCAGACCAACTGATGGATCTCTGCAGAAGATAAGTAAATGTACATTTATTTATTTATTTATTTATCTATCTATCATATTTATATAGCCGCCCATCTCACACAAGGTGACTCTGGGCGGCGTACAACAAATCCACACTGGTTTTCGACTTAAAACCAGTAAAACAATCCCCAGACTAAGTATCTGTACAGAGGCACCCTTGTTCCTTAATTTAGTATTTATACTCAAGAGCCACGTAGTTATGGCTGGTTCTACTTGGTGGATCTCCTCTTCCACTGCAGGAAAGCAAGCTTTAACATTGTTCATTCTTGTGCTCCTATGAATTTGGGAAATGTGCTCATTTCTACGCCAGCTCAACTGGACAGATAGCAGAATTTGCCCATCAGCAGAATCCTGTCACAGTGGGAAATGGAAGCCATGTATAAGGAACGATTGTCATGAGCAAGCACAGCATCTTGGAGCAAAGGAGATCTTTTGAAGGTGACCTTCTGTTGGGTGGGGTAAGAGAGCTACCTCAGAGAGCAGATTCCCAGCAGGAGTTTAAGAGGGGGCTGTTCCCTCTCCCCAACTATTCCTGCTTAAATCTTTCTCGATATGGGAAGATCCTCACATTTTCTCCCAGTTTATCAGAAAGCACTTTAAGAAAAGAGCAGCTGAACAAATCAACAGAGGAGCATTCTGCCTTGCATGTGTACATTAACAGGTGTTGCGCTTAAACAGGTTTGTTAATTTGAATGACAACCAAAATGTGCTGTTAGCTGCCCAGAGTTGCATCTGTGAGATGGGAGGCTATAGAAATCAAGGAAGGAAGGAAGGAAGGAAGGAGGGAGGGAGGGAGGGAGGTCTTAATAAAACATGAGAGACTAAAGATACACAATCTGTAAATCAGTTCATCAGAATAGCCCAACTGGTAAACTTTGAATTTGACCTTCATTTTGAACTGAATCTGTACCTTGCTGTGATTTCTAGGTCTCAACAACAATCCCATTTTGATATCTACCCACTACGTCTTTCTTGAAATGCTAAGGACGGGTCATAAGCTGTTCTATACCCGGTAAGTTTGGCCCCACCTACAGAATGACAAAGCCTTCCTATGTAACTATAGGAAACAAGACTTACTTTCCTTTCTTCCCTGCTTTGTAATTCAGAGTATCATATGAAAAGAAAGAGGTTTGTAGGCTGTTTTAAAATCACCCCACTTCTACTGTAGTAAATTTTCACCATGGAAGACAACCGGCAGACTTCTGCTCCACAAACATTATTCTGATTTTTTTTTCACAACCTGCAGAGATTTTCTCCATGCTACATCCTTAAACAGACTGTATGTTTACTTTCACATCATTTAATACAGCACAAAATATAAGAAAGGAAAATCCACAGAGTGCCAGACCAGAAGAGAATAAAAGGAAACATCAATAATTTAGCACTGTCTTTGTTAATTTCATTTTTACTGTCAGGCATTCAATTAAAGTGTCACATAATAAAAGCAGCAGGTAAAATGAAAATCCAAATCCTATTAAGTGTCAAGGATGTTAAACTTACAACTAATACTCCCTTCATCTAAGACCATTTAACTACTTTATAAGACCATCAGTGAATATCCCAACTGAATAGAGCATCTCAGGCAATATTTGGCCTATCAAAACGGATAACCAAAACACATTGCAATAATGAGCTCTAATGGCCTCTTCAACCTTTTCCAGTTTCCGTTAAATAATTTTGAATTCATTTCTTTAAGGCAGAACTGGGTTCTCAAATGTGATTTCAAAGTGTATGTCTTTAAACTGCTTTCTGAATTTTTTTTCATGTGCAAATGTCCTAGTTTTCTTGAAAAGAAATCTTTCCTCTTTAATGGTTCAGAATCTAAACACTCTCCCACTGGATCTGAAGAGTGTCTTTTTACTTTAGAATCTGATTTCCAGCATTGATTAGTTTGAGGCCTGGGGGAGATCAAGCTCCCTGGCAAGGCATGGGCATAACAAACCCTGCAATTATTTGCTAACCAGAAGACAGTCTGCTGTGATTTTATACAATTTGCTTGGTAAACATATTTAACTTCATTTTTAAAAGCTAATGGGACCAGGAACCTCAAACTGTGTTTCAGGGCCATAGTCAGTCTTGTGGTAGATGCATATTTTATATTTCTTTGGATGAGCCCATTACCCTTAATTTAGCAAAGTGTCTTTCACCTCCTCTCTCATCCATCTAGCCATTAGGTAGATACAGTCAAAGGAAAAAAATACCACATTTCTAGTGTCTGTATGCATAATGATTGACTAGATCCATTCACAGGAGGGTTCAGACCTGATAAAAACTTCATAGGAAGATAGTTTCTGCCACGTTCGCCTTCATTTTAGCCAGTTAAAAGAGACTAATTACAATTTGGCAAATGAACCAATAACATTTTGGTATCCACAAACATTCTGTGCTATGCCAATATAATGGCAATAATTATGCCCAGTGGCAGTACAAAGATTCACAGCCAAAGCCATAAGCCAGTTGATCAACGGAGCACAGATCTGTAATTAGTGTGATTTAATCCCTCTTGAAGATGTTCACTATAAATTTCTAAGAGCCTCAACACAATCACATGATTTGGGCCAGAGCTATCAAACTGCAGAGCAACCAGAAGTGGGGAAGAAGGGAGCCCTGCCTACCTGATGACGTGTCCCAACGGCTGATGATTCAGCCAACAGAACTGTTGGGTTCTATGTGAAGGATGGTGGCAGAAGGGAGGCAGTCTTATCCTTTCTCTTGAACTGCCTTTTTTGAAATCTGAAGATGTATATAAAGATTGTTATGAATGTTTTTTCAGTGAATCTACAAGATTCCCACCCAAAACAGTAAGAATCGATCTATCCTTTATGGCATTTAAAACAATATATTACAAAAAAAACCCAAGAACATTCCATTCACAATAGTAAAGTATCAGCTATTTATTTTCTGAGCTGGCCTTAGATGAAGCTAACCCATTCTTCCAACTAATCTTCTACTGGGGTGGGCCACTTCAAAAAGGTCAGGACAGCTTAGCCTCATGCCATTCTGGATGGCTACAGGACGTCCTCTGGTGATGCAGAGATGTTAAGAGAGTGAAAGTTTTCATCCCATTGTTTGCTTTGCATTGGGGGCGTTTAAGGGTGGGAATCAGAGTGACAAACTGCTCTCATATCCATCAAAACCCAGAAATGGACCAGTTTTGCTCCTTTTTCTTGGATAAGGGTAAGAATAGGAGTTGGAAATTTCTGTGAAGCAAACTGTTCCCACACTCATCCTTAATACAGCCTGAAATTACAGCTCAGAAATTCAGCTCTTTTCTACTGGGTTACCATGAGTCAATCGTTTCTAGATTAAACAAATGATTTTCCTAGTCCTACCTGGAGATTCCAAGGATTCAAAACAGATGCTTTCCCACTGAATTATGTCTCTTCCTGTACCATATGAGGATTAATAAAGAACCAAGCATTAAATCACTTTTTCTACAGGAGAAAAGACATGGAGGCTTAGCAGTCCTCAAATTGGGTCACAGACAATATGTTAAAAATCATACACTTCAATAGCAGAATAAATCCCTTCACATGTTTTTCATATGAATGATTAGAAATGTAAAAACTCAAGAACAAAGAGAGAAGGGAGAAAAAGATGTAATGGAACTAGATGACAAAGGATTAAATTAGGAATTGCTTGGGAATATTAGAAACAGTAAATGTTAAAATAAGTTCATTCCTATTCAGTGTCCAATTGTGATACATGTCACTGTGTTAGTGATACATAATCCAGATTTTACTCTGGACGTGTATGTTAGGAAATGCAAGATACAACTACTGAAGTTCTATAATACGTAACTATGCTGAATCTAAAGACTTGCATAATGCAGTTATTTTCTATGGTTAGAATAATTCATATCCTTTGTTATGTGCATGTATGAAGAATAAACATGAATTAAGAAAAGCAACAGATGCATTTTCCTTTACTTCCTTGGATCTAGGCACATACTTTTTTTTTTTTACTCTCTTCATTTGCTGATTTCATTTACATCAATGCTAGCCTTAATCTGAACCATTTACCAGCTAACTATATCTTAGCCAGCATTCTTCCTATCCACAGATGAGAAGTTTCCAACTTAATACTGCCCTCTACCCATCCATGTTGGCCTTTGACAGCTGCTAGTAGACTGAATCCTGCCTAAAATGACATTTTGACCTTTCCTTGGTACACTAACCATATATTCCCTTTGGTTATGATCCAGCAAACACCATCTGGGTTCCAATACCTGTACTTACATGCAAACAAACATGGTAAATCTTTCACAAAGTCACTTTTCCTCTGATGATTATTCTACAAGCCAGCATCTGTTCGGAGAAGACAATAATAATAATTTAATCCTTAAGGGGAAAAGTGTTGAACACTTGTCCAACAGGGCTTATGGGATATGATCTTTGGTTTGTTTTAATTTTCTTGGGTTTTAATCTATCAGCTTTCAGTAATCTCTGTGCTAACAACCTGCAAAAGAAGTGCCATTATGAGAAACCATATCCTGACTGACACCCAGCTCTATTTATTACCTGGAGAGCAGTTCTATTTATGAATAATAATACTGTATGTACAGTGATTTATACTTTGTAAATATCGTATGAGCTTCAGCGAGATAAGACAGGTCGAAAGCTACAAACTAAAACAGCAGAAGCAGGTTCATATTCTGCAAGGGTGATGAAAATAAACTAATTCATTGCCCAAGTTCAGAGGCAACTTGGGACATGCTTATCACCAGTTAATTTTTTTTTTTAAGCGTTCAATACTTCAGTGAGACACCCTGCACATTAAGTACAGAACTATTATAACCAAACAAAAGTTTCTCTCACTGATCATGAGACAGACCAACGGTTAGCATTACTGCAGCATAATTACCAAAGCTACCTTGTATTTTGGGAAGGGTGAGAAAGGACAAGGCAGAAACGCATACCAAATGCGGAGGTGCGTATTTAAATTACAACGTTTTCAGATAAAAAGGACATCTGTTTTATAAAAAGACACAGTGTATCATTTAACCTCTATTTATAGCTTGCTGTACAATTTCTCCATAACAAAATTTACATGCGCGTACACGCTTTTTTTTTAATTACCTTGAGGCAAGACCGGGATGCCCCAGGAGGAGTCTCTCTCAAGACTGTATTGCATCCAGCAGAATATATAGCAAAAAGGATGGAAGGCTCATAAACCAGCTCCTGGGTTTTCTCCACCACTAGAAGCCAGGATGACCAAAACATCTGTTCCCCTTCACATCTCTGGCCCTAGGAGCAATCAGATGATTTGGAGGCCCAAAGAAAGGTTCCAAATGCTGATGGCTCAAAACTAAGTTACATGAACTTTCTGAAGGTTGGGATGTGTCAGGATTAGCCCAGGAAACTCCAGGAGACAATACAGATTCAATCCAGCAAGGTTCATTGGCTTCACTCCCGTTACAGAATCTTCTCAGAGTGAGAGCAACTCTCAGGGTCACCCCACAAACATCCTCTGCATTCCTCAGGGAGGGGCCAGTCTCATCCTCTTATCTCTTGTCCGCTCTTCTGGGGATGAGAGTCCATGTTTCATACCTCGACTCCACACTCCCACAGGATGATAGCACCTATGTCATTGCTTTCGAAGCAAAGGGAAGACCACAGCAGCCCTGAACCAAATAAATAATATTTAAATCCTTATAAGGCTATTTCAAACTCTATCTCTGAAGAACTAGAGTAGCTTAACGTACTTCCTAACCGCACATTATACGATGCCACGCTGAAAAGAGGACCTTTTCATGCAACAAAAAAATCTGTATGGAAGTCAGATAAATATTACTCCGCTGATGCTATAGCAACAATCGTTAATCATAAATCTTTCAGCTACAACAGGTTCAAGGAATGGGAGCACATGTTGTTTGCAGGTAAAGATATTTGGAAGATGTGACTAAAATGGATCTGATTACTGAAGCATGAAGTTCCAGAGGAGGCAGGCTGAGAGAGACGATGAATTCATTTGCATTCTTTTTGTGAGATACGAAGAAGGCAGATCTGCTCTTATTACCTAATGCTTGTGTTCCCCAGAAAGCGAAGACTAATGCATTCTGTAAGATCCAAATGCCAGCTGCCTTCAAATGCAAAGGGCTGCATCTCTCCTTGAAAAATATGACACTTTATCAGATGCCACAATGCCTAGTGGTATACGAATTTGAATATAGGAGACCACGAGCAGGAATGAGAGTCCAATTTTCAGTCATACATAGAGTTTCAGAGTAAAATAAGTATTTACAGAACGTGTCTTACCTCCTAATGCCCCAAACTTGAGGTGGGGAACCTTTTTCATTAGTTCTGTCATATTCTAAAAGCTGAATGGCAGAATTAAATAGAGACAACCAAGGGAAATGGAAAGGGCTCAGAAATATTGCTCCAATATTGAAAAAAAAAAACAAACTACTAATCAAAGAGAATTAAATAACTGTTACCACTGAGAAAGTCACGCCACATGTTTTTCACATCCCATTTTATTTTTTTCCCATTTTGAGTAGCAGTGGCACCTTTGAATCCCAGTCAGTTATCTGCACAATATAGCCATATTTATATTTCCGCAACAAATTGCATTTTGAACCTCCTCTTATTAACACTGTAATTCATCTGAATATTCTTGTAATAGATGTCTCAATCAGCTCTTCCTATTTGTTTTTTTGTTCCTTATGGCAAAAGATGGTTGAAAAACAGAGGTCAGTAAGTGAGTGCATTTCTTTTGCTTTGCTTTTCATAGTAAACTTACCCAGTTTAAGCTATTTATCTGGACTGCTCAATATTTTACTTATTGGCTGCTTTATAAGTATACTACATTTGTCATAATCCAGTCACTCCATCATGCACGTTTTCCCAAACACCTTGGCCAGGATAAATAAGTTTTAAAAGCTGCCCTGAGGATTTTTGTCACCACAACAGAGCAGCTTGTGATCAAATTCTCTTGGTATGCAATTCATTTAGTAGCACATACACTGTGTTCTACCATTAAATCTAATCCTTATTGAGCTGTAGTAGGAAAGCACTTTCATTAGACAGAAATTCCTTACAGAGCAGGAACAGAGATTTTTGTTTTGTTTTGATCAAGGATACGAAACTGCCAGCATTTGCTCAAATTCATTCTGACATACAAGAAAGGAACACAACTGAGGGTCAAGGGTGCAATGCAAGAAAGGAAACTTACTCATGAGAAAGTGTACGGATGGTTGCAGCCTTACTGCTATAAATTGAAAGGACACTAGACTGATTTCGATACTGGCTGAAATGTAGCCAGGTTTGACCAGTGTTCTCTTTACTGCTAGCAGGGAATGATGTGTATGGCAGGGGTATTACAACTAAGGCTAATGACCTAGACCAGGGTTTCTCAACCTTAGCAACTTTAAGCTGTGTGGACTTCAACTCCCAGAATTCCCCAGCCAGTTGAAATCCACCTATCTTAAAGTTAGGTTGAGAAACACTGTCCTAGACTATCCTTTCTTATCTTACTAAAAAGCACTGAGACTGAAACTCCGAGAATTCCCTGCCAATCTCTATGGAGAATGCTAGACTGTTGACACAGATTATCCCTGCCTGGCCAGCAGAAGAGTCAGCTTGAAATCTGGGTTTTCTGTACCCAATTACTCATCCTTGCTAATGTTCATCTCCCTCCGAGTCTGGCCTGTGTTAGCCCTTCATGGTAGTCCAGAGAAGAAGACAAGAAGTACAACTATGAGTACTAACTCTATCTTTATTGTATGGTTACATTAACAGAATCTTGCAAGACTGGAAGTATTTCTCCCTTCCACTTCTTTTACTCTCCAGAAAACTAGGGAAGGTCCCTTCTGGAATGTTTCTCAGGCCCTCCCTCCTTTTACAGGCTGAGATATCTTTTACGTCAGGGTTCCTCAACCTCAGCAACTTTAAGATGGGTGGATGCTGGCTGGGGAATTCTGGGAGTTGAAGTCCACCCATCTTAAAGTTGCTGAGGTTGAGGAACCCTGTTTTACATGATGGTTGTCCAGCCTGAAGCTCTTGCTCCTGTCTCCCCAGGTCATTCCCACATACCATTAAAAAAATCATATTCCATGAATGACATTAGCAGAAAGTGACCATCAGGGTTTGCATTGACACTTGATCCAGCCATGGCAAGAAATGTTCAGAAACAGGAATAAAATCTCAGAAACGTGGCACCAAATAAATAGGGTGTGGAGACACTGTTGTCAGAAGAAGAGGACTGGGATGGCTCCCTGTTCTTTTATTCCCTCTGCAAGATTAGTTGAAAAAATGTATCGAACCCCTTTGTATTTCCTAGCCTGATCCCGTCATTTTTTCAACACTTGCTATTCACAGGGAAACAAATGCTCTCTTGTCTAATGAGGCTCTCCTGCTTCTATCATCCTGGCATTATTCACTGTGTATTATTATATATCTGACAAAGAGCTTTGTTGCGTGTATGAGGACTGGGGAGGGGGTTACCTGGAAACCAGGCCATGCCAATAAAGCTATTGTGCTTTCCTAATATTTCAGAAAAAGCGTGCATTTGCAAAGAAGGCAAAGGAGCACAACTATCACTGTATTCATTGGTGTCTCCAAGGATTTATGAGAAATTAATGAAGGCTTTGATTTAGAACCCAACTGACATCATTCGGACTCTAAACTCATATGGCAAGGCACTCCTTTGTTATAAGGAGCAGGAAGTTGGGAAGAAGGAAGGATCTTCAAACATCCACCATCAGTCACGTTTGAGTAGATCAAGCTACCCAACAGTTCCTGCTCATAATGGCACAGGGCCATATTTAAGGTCTAAGCAGCTCCTTCACTGGGCCATAGATCCTTTTGCTGAGGGTTTTTCTCCTGTTGTGCTTCTCCACCCTTCTATTCCCTCTGAGAATGACTCGGGTATTAAGATTAATTTAATGGTCTTATTTTTCTTACTGAGCCAGGTTGGTCAGTGATCCTCTTCTACCTCAGACCATCTTCTTTGGAGCCATTTTTCTACCCTTCTTTCTGTGTGGCCAACTCTGTTAAGAGTGAGTGGCTTTTAAAAAGAGTCTTTTCTGGAGTAGCACCCAAACTGTGGAAATCTTTCCAGAAGCATGTTGTCCTGGTGCCTCCATTATTATATTTTAAAAGCAATGGTTCATTCAGTACTTTTAATAGCTATTATTGTTTGTCACTTATGCTCTTTTTTAGACTGAATTTTTAAAATTTATTTGAATGTTGGCATGTCACCTGGAAGGGTTTTTCAGCCAAAAGATTGCAAGAACGATGAAGGGCAGGCGAGTGATGGATGAGGGACAATGGAGGAAAAAACAACTCCTGGAATCAGGCAAAGAGGAGAAATAAAACATTCCGACATTCATTCTTGTCTTACTTTCTGGAGATGTGATGGTTATTACAAGAGTACCAAAATCATATAAATAGCAGATTTTCTCAAAGTAAAACAAAAACACGCCATTGGATGTATGGTGTTTTAGTTGCAAATGAATATGCCAACAATTCCAGGAGTGAATCAGTGAAGCTTAAATATTTCCAAGAATATCATGAGGGAGAGTATTAGCATGTACGAAATTGCTGGATGGCACTTTGAAACTTATTCAGAAATTGAAAGAGAACAACATTTGCTGCTAATGAGCTTGATATCCAGAAATTCAGAGAGAGCTTAATAGTCAGTCATGAACTATATACAAATCCCTAGAGTATGCAGAAGACAATTGCTTAAAAGTAGCAGTGTGTACTTTTCAAGTGGGTTTCAGTTTGATTGAATAAAAGGAGATCTCTTCATCACAGCTTTCATAGATCTTATTATATATTACTGATGCTTATTCAGAAACTCATGCTCCTAAATAATCACTATATTTTCACACCAAATAGTAACTTTAAAAAATACTTTCAGTGGGAGGGAGCTGAATGTGCTACAAGAATAAAAATAAACTTAGAATTTCCAGAATCTGGTGCTCTCCAGATGCTAGCTTGGAATTCCAACAGTTACAGTCCCAATACTTGGGAAAGCATTCCAGTGGGGAAGAACACACTAACATATCTATAAAAATGAATACAGGTAGTCCTCATTTAGCGTCTGCCTCATTTAGTGATCACTCACAGTTACAACGGTGATGAAAAATTAACTTTGTGACCAATTCTCCCATTTATGACCTTTGCAGGTCTGTAAAGCAATGGAAAGCTTGCAAACTGTAAGCACAGTTATGGTGTCACTTAGCAACCACTTTGCATAATGACTGAGCTGCCAGTCCCAATTGTGGTCGTTAAACAAGGACTACCTATATTGGTAGGTTAGTTGAACCTATATTCAAAGGTTGCAGCAAACCTTTGAAACTATTTTTCTTTCAGGATCAAATTTGTTCAAAATAAATATTCTGAAGACTTGGGCTTGCTAAAGAAAGAGGTTCCCTGTCCATGAGCTGAACTCATAGTCTATTCAGCTGTGCATTGCCAGGCAGAAGAAAGATCAGACCATCTCTGTCATTAGGACCAGAAGGACCATGAGGCTGATGAGACAGCATGCTGAAGTTCTTTCTGCTCCAGAAAAAGATGGACATCTCAGAAAATGCGCTTATTTACACAGCTCAGGCTGTAAGTATAGAGTCATGCAAATAAAACACCCCTGAGAACAACTCCCAATGACACTTGGATAACATTTGTAATGCAGCGTTTGTGAGTTAACAGCTGAAAGAGACAGTCTTCAAAATGATTTACTGAAGCACTGCTCACGATAGCACTTGAAATACTGAGCTAGATCCACAAGAAAGCCAGGCCTTGAATGTTAAATGAAAGCCTTACTCTATAATGCACACAAGTGGAAATCTGTCACATATGTTTGTGAAAGTCAATGTGGTGTAGTGATTAAGGTGTTGGACTTGGACCAGGGAAAGTCAAGTCAAGCTCTACTCAACACTGTCATGAGATGCTTTGGGAAGATCCTTTTCTCTCAGCCCAGTCTACCTCAGATGGTTACTGGGGTGAGGTAAAATGAGGAGAGATCCCCACATACATTCTCAGAGAAGACAGGATAGATGTGCATATAATCACGTACGATAAACAAATAAATAAGCAAGCAAGCGAACAGGAAGCATGAGTCAGAGACAGTGTTTGAGACTGAATTAATTCAATATAACTGGATTTATATTTAGTCCTGAATTAAAATAACCTGTTCGGAGTGTTGGTGTAGAACCAACACTTAAGGCTGTATTTTGCAAACAAATATGAACTATCATGCCTGTAAAAATAAAATACCAAAAAATAAGCAAATTATGACTATATGAAGTCTGAAGTTTTTATTTTTTTCTCTCGTTCACCATCCAGAATCCAATTAACACCTCTTTCTCAGGCTTTTTTGTACCTTTGCTAAACTTCCACCTGAATCCAACCATGTCTGGCACATCTTTCAAAGAGCTTCACACTACATTTACAGAAAAAGGGGAAGATTTAAGCTAAAAGAACATTTTTCATATAGAATGCAGGAAATATTTAAAAGTCATTTCAAAAATACTTAAAAGTCTTCTAAAACACAAACATCCTGTTTACATTCTGACTCTTTTGCCTTGTTCCAAATGTAAACTGTTCTCATCTGACCTTCTACCACCCCATTTTCCATTAAACCATCTGATTAAGCCATGAAATGTATAATAATGAAACAAAGGTCTGTAAAATATTCTCATTACCTATTTTGTTTCTTTCTACATTAGGTTTTCTTTTGTCTCTCAGTGCCAAGGTAATACATTTTGTGACAGGATCACTGTGTCACTGATGGAATTATTATTTATTTTTTTCCCAGCAGTGAAAGGCATGGAACTTAAATTGCAAGCACAGCATGCCATGGCCAAAACAGTAAACCAGTTTTGATGAAAGATAAAAAAAGAGAAAAGAATCATTAGGTTTATTACCTTTTTATTCTTTCCAACTCAACAGAATGACAGAAAGAGAATGAGGTCAATGCTGTAGCCATCAGCATAACTCTCCAAACCCTTAATGTAATAGGACCAATTTGATTTGGGGGAGGGAGAAGCAGGTCAAAGAAAGATTGAGTTTGAAGTGGTCGGGCTGCACAGCAAAAAATGTCCACGGTGCATCTCGAAGGGAGAGGCAGTTGGACAATGGCTCAGAATGTTGGCCATGGCTCCATTCTCAGCTCTCTTCCCTCCCAGCCCCATGACCCACACAGCAGCGAATTCAGTTTTGCATTGCCCCCACCCCACCCATGAACAGACACAGAAGTGACACAAGGGGAGAGCAGAAATACACCCCAACAGTATACATGAAAATTGCAGAAACACAGCTAGGCAGGCATCTGCTTGGAAAGAAATAATAAGGGGGGGGGGGGGGAGGAAGCAGACACAAAAAAGTAAGTTTTTCCCTGCCACAGTATTTTTGATGTATTGCTCAATTAGAAGTGAAGTGGCCAGAGTTTGAGATTATTTAGAGTTTATTTACTGCATTTGCATAGCTTCTAGCATTTCATTCTGAAAATCTGTCATTGTGAGATGGCTGTCATCTGTCCTTCTAGAGGAACTGAAAGAATGTAACATCCCTCCCCAAAGCTGGCAATTTAAACTGGAATAGTCAGATGTATGAAGAGACATCAGCATAAACACTGGAAACTTCTCAAAAGCACTGCTGTCTCCAGTTATTTACACTCATAGCCTAAAACCAACATGGCATTATTCTTTAATTAGCTATAGCTTTGGCATCAACCAGATTCCTACTCCATTTTAACTGGAGAGAATATTCAATAGCAGATTTTACTCCACTATATATTTCTATAGTCCACTGATTTCCTCTTGACATACCCTCTCCAGAATTAAATATATCTAAACAAACGAGCCCTCTTGTATATCTGCTCGCATTAAAACTAATATTACATACAACACATACTATCCATCTGTACACAACGTATACCCACAATGAAAAATGTTTGAACTACCAATAGATTCCAGATATTAGAATAAATGCATCTTAAGCTGGATTTTCCAATAAGAAGGCTCCAAATAATTATCTTTGCATGACAACCATTTTGTTTCTAGAGCAAGTCTTAGCTGTGAACTTTGGCGGTGCCATTTAGGTTGTAATACAATAGACCTTTGTTCCAGCTATTTTGAATTTCAGCTTCTATATGGACCAAGTTTCAGCCCACTGGATTCTCTACTGTTAGCTCAAAACGTGACAACTGCCTGCCCTTAAATATGCATTTTTCTCTGACCTTTGCTTGTTGGTGATAGAATCTATTATCCATTTTGGACCATGTTCTTTTTCTGATATACTTGGATGGAAAGCCGCCCTCCTGGATTCAGAAACCTGTCACCATGAGCTCATGCTGGCAGAATCTAACATTCTCCCTTCCTTGTCAGACATGATATTCCACTGACTTAAGTGTGTGATTCTTCCTAACACAAGTTCAACATCTTTTCATACCTAATTATGTCGGTTCAGGTTTTCTTAACTCTTTGCAAGAGCAGTGGAATATTTTAACACCGTCCCTCAATTAAAGGTACTAACAGATACATATTTTCAGTTATCAAGAATGAATTCAATGCCACTTAGACTTTCTCTCGGGTTTACGGCCTTGTTAGTCCCAAGCAGTCGCCACTATAGGAATTGCTCCTGAGTCTAACCTACATGCCAGGTAGGAAGAAGCAAAAAGGTAATAAACTGCAAGTGGTACCAGAGTGTACAATGCTTTAACATATAAGTCACCTTTTCCTGAGATATATTGCACTCACTTAACCATCAATTCAACAAGCCTAACGAAACATAAAGGGGCATGAAAATGTTTCAAGCAATTAAGTGCTTCCCTGAATGTGAAAAGTCTTAATAACCTTATTAGAAAGAATTCATATAGAAATTCAAGTAATTAAACTCAAAGCTTAGAAAGTGGGGGCAAACCACTTATGCCTTTCATTCAATTGCATTGTTGGCTCCGAGACTGGAAGCTCCAGTAATAAAACCTTCAGATTTAATGTCCATAACACTAAATTAAACAATGAAGGTTTATTTGACTTTAGGTAGAGCTAAACCACCTTGTAATTATACTTTTTTAATTTTAAAGGACCAAAGAGAGATGACCCTATTTTTTTTTATGATTTGTTCTTAAACATGAAGGATATTGAAATAGCAACCTGGTTTGGGTTATGGCCTGGAGGTTTCAAGTCTGTGTGTACAAAACTTCCTGTAATAGATTCAAAATGTCTTCATTCATCTGAGACTACTGCATAACAAAGGAAGGGACAGGAGTCACCACCCACTCAGAAATTCAGATACAAAAACAAGCTACAGCTTGAGCTATTACATTCAAGCCAACATTTCTTAGTATATACACCAGATTGTACCAGGAAGGTGTGGTATTCCGGAAAGGAAGAACCTTCCCCAGCCAGGCATTGTTAAGATATGTTAGAATTACAACTGCCAGAACTCTCAATGAACACAGAAAGCCCCAAGTTGGGGAAAACTGGACAGGAGTCTTCAGAGATAATCAAAATTACAACACTCTAAATCTCAGAGGCTGAGTGCTGAATACTGAACTGCTGGAGAACAGGTGGAATGCAGTAGTCCACCTCTATGCTCACCCCTCCTTGGAAGAAGTACTTCAAAGAATTTAAGAACTCAAATTTCTGAGCTGGAATGTGGGTGAACACCTACAATATTCAGAGTTGCAGCCTTTTTTTTTTTTCTGCCCAGAATTGGTGACTGATAAATAGCTGCCCCAAAACAATTGGGGGTGTGTGGGGGTGTAAAAAAAATGACCTGAAGGAAGCAGATGCATTCCAAAACATCAGTTTACAGGATTTTCTTATACAAGGAAATTTGGGCCTCTGAATAAGAGCTGAGCAGTCAGCTTATGAGTTTCTGCTCATGACAGTAAGAATTTGCAGCTATTTTCCTAGTTGCTATGATTGAAGAAATGAAAACTGACCTGAGAAGAGAAAATGTAAGTCACGCACGCATATTGCAACTACATTGCATCTGCTAAGCTGTATATATCTTCAAAGCTACAGAAAGATGCTGAAAGCTACAGGAAGTACAATGGTCTCATTTCTGTTTTGGGTGACCTTCAAATACATTTGGGGAGACCACAAAACTGTGTGTTGCCTTGTTTCCTTGGAAGATAGGATGGTTGGCTTCTTCTGCAAAGAAAGAATGGTGACCAGTGATCCAGAAGTCTCAGCGAGAGGTATTTGCAACTTCCAGAGAGAAAACAAGACCGGTAGAGCTGACTGAAACTTTTTTCTGCCAATGCTGAAATAAAACTTGCTGTTTACAATTGCTGACTTTGGTGGCAGGGGGAGGGGGGGCTTAAGCCATTCCAACATTGATGCAGTCGCTTTCCTTCATCAATAATAACTTTCTCAATAAACATTTCAGATGTTGATGGCAGATTTTTCACAGTCAATAAAAATAAAGTCATAACTGTGTGATAAAGGGGATTTTGATGTTTATTTCTGTCTGCAACAGAGAGCAAACAATATGAGTCTTCTTCCCACCACTAGATACTCAGAAATATTTTGGTTTCTGTATTTCTGTCTTCCATTGTTCTTATGCTATACCCTTTATAGTTAAGAAAAGCCCACTTCCTAAGACTTGACGTGCTGTTTTGATTGTTATTCAATTAGGTGAATATAAAAAGGCATTTGGAAATTTACAAAAACAGCTTTGTTCAGAATGAGTGCTCAGCTTGTGTAAGGGATAAAGGTTTAAGAAACCTACAAGAGGCATTTCATTATTAAGATCTCACTCAGCAGAAGGCATTGAGCAAATTGGTACAAAACAGCATAGTGTACTTAAAGCTTAATGTTTTCTAGAAGAAATGAATATTTAGTACTTCACTGATTTCTAGTTTTGAAGAACACAGAAGGGAAATTATTTTGACTCCATTTAAAAGTACATATTGTCACAACACACACACATTAAAAAAAAAACTTGCATTGAAGAGTTTATATTTTCCTTCATTATGGCAGAGGGCAAAAGGAATCTCTTTCCTTTAAATCAATGAACTACTGATGTTAGGTCATTCCCGTATGGGTTGTATTCACATGCTACTTTAAGCCAAAATCAGCCAAACCATTATAGCTTTGTGCAATGAGAGAATCAACTACTGAGATTTGAAAACAATGGCTTTGGCTTAGGATTGTGTGTGAACCAGACCACAACAGCTCCTTCAGCAGCATCTAAATGCATTGTGGCTCAGAATGGCATGGTTATTCACCACTGAAATGGCTCGAGAATCGAAAAGAAAACTGCCCGTTGTATTGCAAAAGGAACAAGACTACAGATATTGGATTCATGGGTGAAGAGGAAGCAAGTCCATTTCAAATCAACTGAATTACGGACAAAGATGGCAGCACATGCGCCAAAGCCAATGACCAACAAGAGCACATCAGGTTCCCTCTATGCCCTATTTGGCGCCATACACCTGTCATTTTTTTTTTTTTACAGTGACCTTGTATGAAGCAAGAAAGATGGGAAAAGGGAGGAAAAGAGGTGAAATAGAAAAAGCAAGAGGAGAGGCATAAGAAGGGGATAAACAAGTCAATAAGGGCAGAGGAAAGCACAGGACATTTTTATCCCAAACTCCTAACTCTTGGATTCTCCACAGGGACACCCCACCCTCCCCGCATAGGACTCACTAGCAAATTAATAACTCTGCAGAGAGCCAAAAAATAACAGCCATCCCATTTAAATTGTTTCCTTTATGTCTTCAAGTATTGGAAGGTAATGCTATTAATAATTTCAAGTATTTAGAAAGAGAGGGGGAGACAAATTTCTTGCGATAAAGGCAAATTTAATTTATCATTATAATATTAATCACACTTCTTCTCTTCCTCTTTCATTCTGGATTGATTCGGACAAAAATGTGATCCTGAAAGGCAAATTCCAGGAAGAAGATACCTTCTTCTCTGAATTTTTGCCTTTTCTTTCTTAGCTCACTTGAAAATGAGAAATTATCTTATTTTTATGTGGGTTTTATCATCTCATTTTAAGTGAAGTAACAGGTTGATAGTAAAAATAGATTTAAAAAAAAAACCTACATAAACTAAACTAGTTGGGAAAATGCACACTGAGATGAAACATAGTTATAAACCCAATAAAAACACACTTTCAGCACAAAAGGCAGTGTTGTGAACATGCCAGTTTCTACCAGATCAAGGAAATGGACAGACTAAATAAAAAAAACCCAGCGCACAGGGGGTGCCTTTCAGGCTCTGCAGAGAAGAACAGATGGAGGGGCACTTGGCTACCCTTAGTAGCCAGCGAAGCAAATTTAACTGAAGCAGATCAGACTGGCAATCTCAACTACTTTATATTATTCATGTCTAAACAGGGATCCAGAATTTCGAGGGAGGAAAAGGATGGAACTCTGTCATGCTATGTACGTTGCTTTTTTTCCAAGCCCGCATCCTGTCTGGAATATTTCAGATCACAGCAGGCTCAAATATCTTTCCTACCAATATACAGCAATAATATGGCCATTCTCTCTTTAGTGTAAAAATGAATCATGCAAAATTATTCTCCTTATCCATTTGAGATGCACATTATATTTACAATTACTCAGCTGAGTGGAATTCCTGGCCATCTCCAGAGACTAGTACTTCTTGAGTTAACTTTCCTATCAACAATGTCAACTTCAGTACTGGAAGTGCCTCCTTCCTGTTTTCCCCCCATGTAATTTAATATCCAAATATATGACTGAGCACAGAAACACTTAATAATAGAAAAGCTATTTTGTTTGCTTGTTCTTAAGTGGCTCGTTGAGGAAAAGTCAAGACCTCTAATTTCACACATTCGGTCTTGTCCTCTTTCCTAATGTGTGTGTCAAAAACTCGAGGGTTCAGGACTGTTGGTGATTTGCATATCGTTTTATCTTCTTTGCTATCTGAATTCCTAGTCATCTTATGTCAACTATTATGAAAAATCTCTACATCTCAAATCAAAGCAGCAAATTTAAATTATACTGTTCTAATTACATTTATTAATCCTAACAGCCAAGTGAAATCTCCATGGGCAGAGAAAGAAAACACCAGATAATGAGGGACAGTGAAGGAAGGCCTGCTCTTCAAAGTTGGTTCCACAGAGGCATCCAGCTGGTCTCTACCAGAAGCGAAATGCAGCCTCGTCCAGCGGGGCTTCTTCTTAACTTCCTTATAGTGTGAAATTACCCATGTACTTCAATCATTCTTCCCATACAACAATTTTATGTTAAGGTGTCCTTGATCCATCACACTTCAGACCTTCCTTACAATAGCCCTCCCATAAAGATAATTGCCAATTAGGGTGGTCCAGCCATCCCAAGACACTTTTGTCTTGCTAATTCCCTGGGATGACTTTTCAAACTGCACGTGACAAATCCTGAGAACTCACAGGATGTCTCCAGCTGTAAAAATGCCACTGCTGACTGCATTTACCATAATGTAGTGGTTGCACAAATTCCTAGAAAGTGATGCCATTTTAATTCAGAAAGGATAAAGTATACTTCCAAAGTAAACACTGGCTTTGCTGTCATTGTAGGCTAAGCAATTAAGGCCCTCCCCGAGTGTCTTTCCTGTTTAGCATTTCTTATTCAACATTAGATCCCTCGACACAAACAAACAGGAGCCAGATAAAATCAATGCAGCAACAAAGCTGCCTTTTAAGCAAAGAATAACTAGATTCTCTTTCTGCCGTGCATACAGTCACCAAGCAATGTCTTTCCCACTTGTCTATTTAAGATACAAGCTGAAAAGAAAAACCAGTTGCCTTCAAGGAACAGAAATACTAAATGTCTGAAGAAACTCCAGTAAGTGATTTGTCGCAGGTCCTTCTCATGTTCATCAAAAATAGAGATTTCCATTGGTTTTCACTTCATTAGCACATGTATTAATCATCAATTACTTTTATACATATCCACCCTTCTGCTCTCATTATACAGGTGAAACTCGAAAAATTAGAATATCGTGCAAATGTTCATTTATGTCAGTATGGCAACTCAAAAGGTGAAACCGCTATATGAGATAGACGCATTACATGCAAAGCGAGATATGTCAAGCCTTACTTTGGTATAATTGTGATGATTATGGCGTACAGCTTATGAAAACCCCAAATTCACAATCTCAGAAAATTAGAATATTACATGACATCAATAACACAAGGATTGGAAATAGAACAATATTGGACCTCTGCAAAGTATAAGCATGCATATGTACTCAGTTCTTGGTTTGGGCCCCTTTTGCAGCAATGACTGCCGCAATGCAGCGTGGCATGGATGCTATCAGCCTGTGGCACTGCTGAGGTGTTATGGAAGACCAGGATGCTTCAATAGCGGCCTTCAGCTCCGCTGCATTGTTCGGTCTCATGTCCCTCATCTTTCTCTTGGCAATGCCCCATAGATTCTCTATGGGGCTCAGGTCAGGCGAGTTTGCTGGCCAATCAAGCACAGTAATCCCATGGTCATTGAACCAGGTTTTGGTACTTTTGGCAGTGTGGGCAGGTGCCACGTCCTGCTGGAAAATGAAGTCAGCATCCCCATAAAGCTCATCTGCGGAAGGAAGCATGAAGTGCTCCAAAATCTCCTGGTAGACGGCTGCGTTGACCCTGGACTTAATGAAGCACAGTGGACCAACACCAGCAGATGACATGGCTCCCCAAATCAACACAGACTGTGGAAACTTCACACTGGACTTCAAGCATCGTGCATTGTGTGCCTCTCCATTCTTCCTCCAGACTCTGGGTCCTTGGTTCTCAAATGAGATGCAAAAGTTGCTCTCATCAGAAAAGAGGACTTTGGACCACTGGGCAACAGACCAGTTCTTTTTGTCTGTAGCCCAGGTAAGACGCTTCTGACGTTGTTTGTTGTTCAGGAGCGGCTTGACAAGAGGAATACGACATTTGAAGCCCATGTCCGGGATCCGTCTGTGTGTGGTGGCTCTTGATGCACTAACTCCAGCCTCAGTCCACTCCTTGTGAAAGTCCCCAACACTTTTGAATGGCCTTTTCCTGACAATCCTCTCCAGGCTGCGGTCATCCCTGCTGCTTGTGCACCTTTTTCTACCACACTTTTCCCTTCCACATAACCTTCTACTGATGTGCTTTGATATAGCACTTTGGGAACCTTCCCCAAGAACCTCCAACTTCTTTTGCAATTACCTTTTGGGGCTTTCCCTCCTTATGGAGGGTGTCAATGATGGTTTTCTGCACAACTGTCAGGTCAGCAGTCTTTCCCATGCTTGTGATTCCTACTGAACCAGCCTGAGAGACCATTGAAAGGCTCAGGAACCCTTTGCAGCTGTTATGGATTCATTAGCTGATTAGAGTGGGACACTTTGAGCCTAGAATATTGAACCTTTTCACACTATTCTAATTTTCTGTGATTGTGAATTTGGGGTTTTCATAAGCTGTACGCCATAATCATCACAATTATACCAAAGTAAGGCTTGACATATCTCGCTTTGCATGTAATGCGTGTATCTCATATATTGGTTTCACCTTTTGAGTTGCCATACTGACATAAATGAACATTTGCACGATATTCTAATTTTTCAAGTTTCACCTGTATAACAGAGGCACAGTCTTCTCAACACTTCCTGTTAATTACCCTGAAATAAATCAGAATTAATAATATATTGCAAATAATTGGAGCAAGTGGTTGGATCATGGCCTTCAGCCTGGGCTGAAGAAATGTTCCATGCTTGCTAATCAAATCTTAATTACTTGTTGGCTTGTTAAGCTCCCTTCACTGAAATGCATTTTAAAAAAATTAATTAAAATCAGAAACTCAACGTTCAAAAAAGAACTCAACCCAATGAAATATTACAGACTAAAAGGAAAGACCAAGGAGGAGACTGAAGAAAAAGAGAGATAAACTGAGAGCTAAATCCTTGAAAGCTATTTTGTGGGGGAATTAAACGTGATTGATAACGATGTAAAAAGCAGCAGCAGGAGAGATCAAAGCAAGGCCGAAGGACTTTATATAAATAGCAAGAAGATAGGCTTTTGTTTTGTTTTGCTTATTTTTATGATGGCTGTAACTCTCTCAGTAGGGTGAAATATCCTTCAACTTGCTTTTGTTGGAAAGTTGGTAAAGAAGGAATAGAGATTTAAATTTCAGTTCTAGTTAAAACAGCATCGATCATGGGTAGCCTTCAAACAGGATAACTTACTGCAATACATCAATAAACGGGGGCTTCAGTTATCAGCACTTAGAGAAATATAACTCATGTTAATTGAATGCTAATGATATGGGCAATTATTCTGGATCACAGGGAGCTATCAGAGAGGCTGCCTTAGCATTTAATGTGAATCCTCAAGCCATCATTTGGAAATTTCAGCTAATTGAGAGACTGGGGTTTCTAACATCATTTTCCATCTATTTCATTTTAATAAAAGTTTGATATTGTAGCACAGAAGGTCACACTGGGGGAAAAGAAATTCCTAGAATGTACATACAGGAGGAAGATCGGGCGTCAGCTCCCCATTTCTGTCAAAATGACTTGCTTTTTAATTCAGAGGTTTATCTGACAGAGTAGAACAGACAGACGGAAAGGGAGACCAAAAGTTTTGGTGGCCCTATCTCCCTCCTTTCCAGAAATTCCCCTTGGAGAGTTTCCAGCTGGGAAAGGTTTTCTTGGGTTTATTCCTCCCGTAGCCTTGGCTCCTCTTAAGAAGGCACTTGGCAGTTGGGAGACCTACCTTTTTATATAATAAATATAATATATTTATTATATAAAAAGGTAGGTCTCCTACCTACATATTTTAATAATATGTAGAGGAAAGCCAGGCAATCTTCTTTTAGTATCTCAAGATTTGCAAAATATGTACACCCGACCTATACAGTGAGAACAGACGGAACAGAGAGAGACAACCGAAATGTTTCTAGAAGCTCTTCTGAACCTTCAAAGTTTCTTATTTTCTCACTTACATAGTTCTACCAAGCTTCCAGCTTAACAAAATGTAATTGATACTGTTTTAAAAAGCAATGAAATGTAACCTTTTTTTCCTCTCTCTCAATTTAATTTTAGTGTGCAAGATGTGGTTCCACAATATTGCAGTCTGGTTTTATTCAGTGGGCTCAGCTGACACTCTTATATTCTTCTTATAAAAATGGGAACTAGCTATTCAGTCCATACCATCACTGTTTCCGTATTCATAAGAGAAAATCACATTTTCAATTGATTCTGTTCCTCTACATTTGAACAAGTAAAAATATACACACTCAGGGATTAAAGATTAGCACAACAGCAAACTTCTTCCACAGAGCTTTGAGTCTATTAATTACAAGAGGCAGAAACGTGATTAACGTTTATAGGTAGTCCTCGCTTAACGATCACAATAGGGACCAGAAAATTGGTCATTAAGCAGGGTGGTTGTTAAGCAAGTCACCATGTGACCAGACTCAATTTTATGACCATTTTCATCACAGTTGTTAAGCAAATCACATGGTTGCTAAGCAAATCCAGCTTCCCCAACGGATGTTTTTTGCTGGAATTTGCTTAACAAACATGTGATTCACTTAACGACCATGATTCTCTTAACAACCATGGTGATTTGCTTAATGATCGTTGTAAAAAAAGGAAGCAAATCGCGATCATATGACAGCGGGGGGGTGACAGTTTACGACAGTCATAAGTGCGAGTACAGGTTGTAAAGCACTTTTTCCAAGGCCGTTGTAATTTCAAACCATCATTAAATGAAAGATCGTTAAGCAAGGACTACCTGTACCCATAAATTATCACTTAAAACTCATACTACATATTCTGACATCACGATCCACATTTTTCAAGGTAGGAAGGATAATTCAGCAAACGACGGCTCATTAGCTGCTCCTATGCCTCAGCATTTTATTGAAAAATACCCATCCTACAGGCTATGCATTTTTCCTGTTAGTTTTTGACAGGGTTCATCTTTTCCTCTTTGCAAGCAGTCGGCACATCTAGGACAATTTCCCTTCAAAGCCATGGCTATTCCACTCCTGTTGTGCTCCTTTCTCTGTAGAGCTCCCTTTTTTAGCCAGTTCTGCCGCCCAGTTAAGATTTGCTTGCATCTTATATAACTTTAAGCACAGGAATTGTGCAACTGCAACAACTCTCAGTCCACAAATGTTATATAATCACCTCGTGCTTTTCCCAAAGCATTTAAAACTATCGATTCCTTCCTCCTTCATTGTTCTGTAGCTAAACTGCACTGGAAAGAAATGCTGGTTTTGCAAGTTCGCTGTCTGATTTTATGCTTTTCCAGATTTAATGCTTGGTTACCTAACTGGTTTTAATAGGATCCGGCATATTTTGTGTGGCCTACAAAAGCTGCAAGAAAATAAAAATAAAAATACAATACGATACAAGGGGCATAAATCACTCTCTGGGCAGCTACCCCTATTTTCAGCACCAGTTTATTTGTTTATACGCCACCAGCTCATGGAGACTCCCAGTGGTTTGGGTCAGGCTTACATCTACATTGCTGGAAAGCACTGGAGCGGCCTCTCCTCTCATTCTTCAATATGAGCCCTGAATTGGCCGGACCACAGCGGGGGAGAGGAGCCTGCTTCAAACCAATTCTCTAAGAAGCTCAGTAAATATAGAGGAGGAGTAAGCAATACAGCTAATATTTGCTACAGGCTCCTCAGTATCATGGGATGCTATACCAGCTCACCTAAGTTAATACACATTTCATTTTATATGACTGTATAACATATTAAACGTTAAGGTGAGTTGAAACTATGGCAGTAATAAAGCACCTGACCTTGCGCAATTATGAACCATGTTTTGAGGCCTTGTTGATCACTGAAGAGAAACAGGATATCGAGCTATTATTATGCAGTGCATTTTCATTCTGCTCTACTTCTCAAAGCAATATAATGCTCCTCTCTCTCTCTCTCTCTGCTTAACCCACCTAACAGCTGGATTATTGATGTAATTAGAATTAGAATTTGACCCAAGGCCATGGATTTAAACTTTGTGGTTGGATGCTGATTTGAAGTAGAATTTCTCTGATTCCAGTCCAACTCTGTAGCCATTACAATGGATTTCGATTAATTAGATGGGCAAGGAGATCTTATCTTGCAAGTAAATTCTTTATGTCAAACAACTTAGTATCAAATCAAAGAGTAGAAAATCCCTTTTGGCAAATGATGTTCCTTCAAATAACTTTAAATCACAGAGTGCTTATGGAGGCACCAAATAATTACAGTCATGCCAATTGCAATACACTGGTTTTTCTCATAATTAGCACTTGAGTAATTTGGAAACTACAGTTTTATCAGTCTTACTTTTCATGGAGAGAAAAGATGATAGTAAACATTCACTTCAACCCCTCTTACTCTGGGTCATTAGCACAATTTTTCTTATCCTTCTGGGAACCAAGAGATGAAGAGGGAAGGATAGAAGTGTTTCCCTTACACTGTATGATATTTATGCTCACAAAGAGAAAATGTGGCATGGTCCTCATGCAAATCCTCCTGAAGCTGATAAAGACTGCACAACTGCTTGGTAGGTTGTGCCCAATTAGTTCAGTTTGTATTCATGCCTCCCAGGACAATTCTTGTAAGGCCCGTTTCCTTGTAGGAGAGTGGCATGGAAGCTGATGTTTCTGTAACACAATGCTTGCACAAAGAAATAGGCATGTCACAGAAACATGGGCTATGACCCTCTTCTCTCTCCTTTGCTAATTCCTGGCAGCTAATCATCTCCACAAGGATAGCAAGTCTAAGCCTTCTCTGGAACAGGGAGACTGATTTGAGATTGAGACTCCTAAATGTGAGTTCTCATATTGCCTCTATTCTATGGGATTAATAGTGGGAACATGCACAGCCCTCTTAACATGTTGTGCTGATCCTAAAGTTCTGGATCACACCTAGCTGCATGTACATGCAGTAATGCCGTGCAAATCTCTTCAGATGTAATGAAGATGGTGGAAAATTGATGATATAATACATAAAAGGAGAAAAGACCACCCTGAAAATACTAAGTAATTCCTATTGGTTCTCTGTAGTTATGAAATCACAATAACAGACAGATGTTTAGCCTGGACATATTTAGAGAACAGCCACCTACCACTTCTCCAGGTCATCAGTTCCATTGTCAAATTAATTATATTGTTAGGAATTTTTTTGGAACATTGCTTCCCTGGAATTTAAGGCTAGCATAAACTCTTAGTCATTTGCTCTGTGATTATTCCTTCAGGTCCTTGAAAAGATCTTGCATACTTCCTCAGTCACCTTTGGTCAAGGCTGAAATCCCAAGTTCATTCAACTTCTCTTCATAGGATAGACTTCATTTCTAATCACCCAATCATCCACACTGGCCTTGACGGAACTGGCCGTGGAATCCAGAACTGGACAGAGGAGTCAAGGAGCAGGTGGAATAATTACTTACATTAATTATTCTCTGATGGTGCTTACATCGTTCTCAAGCTTCAAGCCTGTCCTTCACAATTTCTTGGTGGAACATATACTTTTGTGTTAGAGAAAACTGAACCAAAAGAGGAATTAAATAGCCGTGCCTTTCCTTGGTTCAGCTTTAGAGGTGGTAAACTGCATTTTTAATTTTTTCATTTTATTTTCAGCATCATACAATTAAATTGGTTTGGCACTGGGAAAATAAGTAGAATATTTTTAGTCCAATAGTATTTGCATCATACTATTGGTTTAGGGATTATTAAATATCAGGTATTAAGTTTACATGTTTTGATTGGGAGGGATAACACTATTTTTAAAAAATGTTCTCAAGATTTTCTAGGATAAAATAACTAGAAAAAATTATTATCTGAAGCACATTCATACTTGAACTAGAAGAAAAAAGGGCAGTGCAAAAAGGAGATAAAAATCAATGTGATTGTTCTTCATTGGATTTGGCCAGACAGCACATTTTTCCAATATGTCATAACATTAAAAGACAAAGATGGTATAATTATTTCAAATTATTAAGCCCTACTCTTTTTTACAGGCCATATTTTTCAAAGTTTTTTCACTTCAAGAAGGAAACCTCCTCTGTTATATTGGACATGTTTGAAATTTTTTTTGTTTAGCCTTATGAGTAGAATTTAAATATATATATAGCTCAAGGCAATTTCTTAGGTGTCTATGTGTTTCTAGCAGCTGTCTTTTTCTATGGCTTCAGTGCTTTTAGATCAGTGCAGAAAAGTTCCATACAGATACATCAGCCAATTCTGATCAGGAAGATGGGGATGGTAAACACAGCAGGGACAATCAACTTAAAGGCCTGTAGAAGACAGGACTTCAGATGCTTCCAATCAAATCCTACTGGATGAGTGTTTTCTCCTCTCAACAAAAGGAGGGTGGAATTTTGCCTAAGCATCACTTCACAGCCCACTAAAACCCTATGTAATCAACCATGGTGAGTAATTGTGGCCTGTCCACCCTCTCTGGAGGATCTGTCTAAGCTGTTAAAAGGTTCTCATCTTATTTGCGGTCTCCAAAGCTGGTAGAATGGAACACCCATTAGCTTTTCCTCCTAACATCTTTAGGACTAAACAACAACACCACCCACTGCAGTGGAAAGAAACAGAATGGCAGGATCTTGCAATATATTGAGGCCTGGCTGATAAAACAGAGTTGTTGTAGGCACATAAGATAATATTCCGAAACAAATAACCCTATTATAGCTTAAAATGATGGCCAGGTTCAGATAGGATTCTGTGACAAGAATGGGTTCCCACAACACAGTAAGCTAGACCCTTTAAGTATAGTTTAGTGTGTGATATGAACCCAGACGACTATTGCTATTACTGCTGCACCCAATATGATTATAGTCACAAGAAAGATACTCTTCTCATAGTATAGGGCTTAAAAATAGGTCTTAAATGTTAATAAGTACACTGTAAATTTGCTAGCAGATAGCATGAAGGCATATACCAAGCATATTTTTGTAAGCAACAATAGAGAGGAGAAATTGCAGATAGATAATGCTTCAAAGACAAAGAACAGACACTCTTCTTTTAATGCAAAAGTATCTGTGTAAGTGTACAGTGTAAAGACAATAACAAGGACAATATTAATGCTTTTGCTTTAGCCTCAAAACCGATTTTATACATTTTGAGGGCTATACTTTGAAAAGATTGACCTTAAGAGCTTGGAAGGTGCAGCCTCCGGGACACACACATGCAATGAAGCTACAGTGTCACTGCTACATGTGGGTAAGTTCCCAAAATGACTCCAGGTCAAGGCTTTTGGGGTGTCAGAAGCATTGACATTTACCAGCCAGATGGAAACTTTGCTGATCTCTTTTGTCCAAATGTCATGCTGGAAGCCAGAATGATGGCATTACTTTCCTTGCAATATGGAGTCTTCCACTTAAACATTAGTTCAACCTCACAAAACCAACCACCTGAAGCAGCAGTCTGCACAAGGTTAGAATTCCAAAACAGTGAAACCCTCTCATTTCCAGTTCCTCTACTGTTGTATAGGCTTCCTTAAATTTCAACTTTTTTTGTCCCACAGATGGTGGTTAAGTGGCTATCCAAGAGGGAAGAAGGGCATAGTGTGATTTTTGGCACTATGTTGCTTTAAAAGTTACAGAAACAGCTGATCATTTTGAAAATTAGAAAAGAACTGGGCAAAATTTTTAATGCAACTTATATGGGATAATGATCTGCCTCTTCACCCAGGCCTTTGGCAAGGAAGAGTAAGACGCCTCTCTTCATCACGCTTGCCATCTTTTATCTTTATCTTTTACGTGTTATTGATTTGATTGTAATTTCTTTGTTTGACTGTTGTGAGCCACCCAGAGTCATTGAAATTCAGGAGGCATACAAGTTTAATAAATTATTATTTCTATTATTATTTATTCTAAATAATTAACATGTAACAAATACACCAATGCAACCTTTTCCTATTTTGTTATCACAAACTCTCTTATACTGAGCTTCTATGCAGTATCTTTTACCCATATATCTTTAACAACCTAAGTTTTTTATCCTCAGACTGTCCTTGCCTATCTTGCTCACTTTGAATATATGCCGCTGTGCATCAGAAGGACCAGAAAGATACTGGAATATTATATCTTCCATATTTATCTCCAAAATTCCAAGCAGGAAATTTCTTTCCTAATGACTAACCTATAACATAGGTCCTAGTAAGAATGAACCCAATAATTTGACCACCGCTCTTAAGCAAGAAATTCTGCGCACAAAACCACCATATTATAAGCCAGTTCCACTCTGTGAGTGCACTTGTGTTCTCATTTTAGTTTTTAAATTAGGTTTAGAAATGTGTACTCTTTTTTCATTTGTTCATTTTACAAAACCTAAACATGAATTATTTGTGAAAAATGAACCCAGCCATATTTTCATAGCATGTACAGTCAGCCTGAGTTATTGCAATACAGCTGAATGCACAGCAGAATCACATCTTCATTGTCTAGCGCTCTAAGGTGCCCTTTTAATACAGTAAGTGAAATCTTGGTGAACAATTTATTAGCCTGGGTTAGAAATGGCCCTTTAACTGAGCTGCTTTACAGCGATGACATTCATGAGTTATGAGTTCTCCTTAAGTTGGATGTCACAAGGTATTACATACCCTTGTGCAATGCAGTCCTTAACTATTCTTGGTCCTAAAAGAAAAGTTAAAAGGAAGCAACAAAAACATGAGTAATTAAAAGATTCTAAACAGCCATTTCTAAAGCTCATTTCATTAATTTCTGTAACATAATTATATGTCTCTATTCAGGGGATAGCTTCAAAATTTATTTTATTTCTAATATAAGACAATACCTAACATGGCCTTAGGTCCATGGAATGGAGGCACCGGCTGATCAACTGGCAGCACTGCTAACTACTTTCTGTGGTACTAGGTCTTGGCTTCCTTCTCACATCTGCCACGGTGAGGTTTTGGGCAAAAGCTAGTTCCCTGTTTGCCCCAAATTTGCTACTGCGGCAGAGGAAGCTGGGACCACCTGGTACAATGTGAAATTCTTAACAACACCATCAACTGATCAGCAGGAGACTCAATTTCCTTCCCAAGCATATCTGAATCCATCCTTTAGAATATTCATCTGCATACAGTGGCTCAGAAGAGTCATACTTTACGTTACATTACATATTCTACCTTATTTTAAACTGAAATTTCACTTGGCCACTCCATATAGAACACTAGTGAAAAGGCCCCCTGGAAGAGTAAATCTGAGACCCTCTTCATTCAAAACATGCCCTCTATCATTATTATGGGGACAAAACCTGAAGCTTTTCCACAATCAGCCCAGCAGATCAGCCTATAATCTTTTGCTATATCTATGCACTAGGCACAGGTAGGCAATCTATGACCCTCAACTAAATAATTTTCTACTGACCTCATTGCAATTTTAAAAGGCATCTTCTGCAAGTAATCAGTTCGGATATCTGGATACTATAAGCAACCAGCTGGGCAGGTGGGGAGGAGAGAGGGAGAGAAGACAATAACCGTAAAGAGATGTGGAGAGCCACAGAGTTGAACTACGTGACAACAGTTACAAAAACATGGTTTAAGTGGAGAATGTTTTAAAAAAAAATTAGGAAAAAACCTGAAATTGACTCTGCATTAACTCCATGGGGTATCAGAGGCAAGGAAGGGAAAACTGCTTCCTGATTTGACCTAACTTGAAGGACCGGCAACAATCTTGAAAGACGCACTGTGTTTTTCCTACCCTCCCTCTTATACCTTGGGAGATAAGACGGGGCCAGTTTGAGTTTCTTTCTAATGATTACTTTGTTTCCCAGGTTTAACACATGCTTTTGTAACTGTGCTTACACAGTTTCTCCAAGGTCATCTCTGGGGCTCCCCACAAGGGAAGAGATAAACGAGGGTAGCAGAAACAGAAAGGAGGAGGAATCTCTCCTGTGTTGACACTGGTCCCGCTCACTGCTGACATGTAGCTCCTGGAAAGGAATGAGGCCCTAAGACAGTGTTGTCCAAACTTGGCCACTTTAAGATGAGTGGACTTCAACTCCCAGAATTCCCCAGCCAGCATGGCTGGCTGGGGAATTCTGGGAGCTGAAGTCCACTCATCTTAAAGTGGCCAAGTTTGGACAACACTGTCCTAAGAGGAAAAAGAATCCTTGACACTTGAAAACGCAAAGCATTGTAGGAAGACAGCACCAAGAGACACACCTCACCATGAAACAATCAGAAGCCCAAAATAAAGCATCTTTGTCAGAGAAATAATGGTCAGCAGAGAAGGAACCCTATAGTGCTAACATATCAGAAAGCAAGTCTGTCTTAAAAAATAGCAATGATTGCCTTGAGGAAGGGCTGTGGAAGCCTGCCCTTTGAGACCAGGCTGCTTGGAAAGCAAAGACACCTTAACTCAAGTATCAAGAGAAATGGCACCAATGGGTGAGCAAAGGTGAACCTCATCAAAGACTTCAGTGAAAGGATAGGCAGCAGAGGAAGAGGGATCTTGAGCATCTTCTCAAAGGCAGAACGTGCTAATCCTTTCTGGAGGGCCAGGCACTGAATCCATCATTGGAGCTGAAGGACATTCACTCCTGCCCAGAGCTACTGAGCAGAAGAAAAGCAACTATTTTGGAAAGATCTCATTCTTCGCTTGTCTTTACCTTTTCTTACAGGAGGGAGAAAGAAGTCCAAGAAACAAGTGACATTTCAGGTACTATCTCAGAGGTGCAATGAACATCAAATGCCCAATGGGTATTTTCACAGCTTTTCTCAATGGTGTGCTTTGTTTTCTATATCTGCAAAATTGCTGCTGGGGGAGGATTTCAGGGCTGGGGGGAGAACCCTCTGAACTGATTTTAGACACACAATATAAGAGCATCTTGCTGAGAACCTTTAAGGCTCCCTTAAAGATGCTGTTAGTTCATTCCAAGCACTGTGATTGAAAGCTATATGGTATAAAAATTGATTTCTTCTTGCTGAAGGACTATTTAAAATTATCTGGATTAAGTGAAACATAAAGGAGGTTTTATCTTGTTTTTCAGCAAGGCCCTCAAATCAGCAATTCTAGCTTCAGTGTTTATTTTAAAAAGATACTTGACAACAGAGTAATAAAATATAATTTAAAAATGAACCGAAAGTTGTTTTTGTAGACTTCAGTTATTAACTGCTATATTAAGGGAATACACCAGAGACAGACTACACAAAACAGAGGGAAATAAGAGGAAACAACAGATGTTTTGTGGGGATGACAAACCTTTTAGCTCACTGTAGCGACAAGCAGGGAGTGGGGAAGAGAAAGAGACTGCCTACCATATTAGACAGAAATTCAAAAAAACCCTACAGAAATAGGAACAAAAACCCTACAATATTTCTTGTACAAATCACTCCCAGTGTGGTTGCCATGGTGTACTGCCTACAGACAATTTTTGGTCAGAAGTTCACTGAAAAACAAACCATGGCAAGAAAACCTGAAAGAGCAAGCTCCAAATTATAGAAAGGCAGTCAAGAACTTGCAGGGCTCGTACTGCAACCTGGCCAGGGTCTTATACCATTGTTTCTTCCTTGGTCATCCTGGACTGTCTCGAGATGTCTTCCATTGAGTCTTTTAGGGACTACTGCATCTTCCCAAAGTTGATCTTGAGGCAGCAACCTCTTTTTTGATACATCAACACAATGACATTTCAACTCCCACTTCCAAATTTAAGACTGAACCATGACATCCTTTCACACTGGCATGGAGGCAACAACTTTTCATCTTTCCAGAAAATGTGAGCAGAAGATTTGATTATGATACATTTTACAAATCCATTCAAACACTCCAAGAATCATTTTTAAAAAAGAGCAATCTCTGGCAGCTTCTGTCTCTGCAAGATGAAGGTGACAAGCACTGCTAATTCAGAAATCAAAGACTTTGAAATCTGCAAGAACAGCCATTTCATTAGCAACAATTCAGAAATATTTGAAGGAATATAACCCCTTAAGATAGAGGGAAATCTGTCAATTTTGCCAAACTAGAGACAAGGGAAGGGGAGAGAATTCCGTTCAAGGAAGAAAAGGTCTGAGAAAAATTAAGTGTATGTTTTTCCCTTATTAAAATTATTTTAAATTATACAGAGATCAGCAGAAAAAAATCACTATGAGCAGTAGAGAAAGATCCACCCCATGGCTTCAACCCACTCCTAGAGACATCTGCCATCTAATAAGTTTCTTTAATAAGAAGATTTTTAAAAAAATGCTTTCTGATGGATTCCCAGAAGACTTTAAGGTAGCATGTGTCTTCTCAGAGGTAACCCCACTGGCTTCAATTAGACTTACAGTATTCCTTCCAAGTAAGTATGTACAGAATTGCCGCCTGTGTGGATTAAACCCCAATAAACTCAAGGGCTAATCCAGGCAGAACACGCATGGGATTTGATACAACCTTTGTAATGGAAATTCAGTGTGGAAAGTCCATTTATCAATGTCTCTCACTAATTTCTATTGCAAGGTCTGAGTACCATTTCCCTTGTTACAACTGCAACCATTATATGCTAAATAAATTTTGTTAACTTTTATTACATTAATTCATTTGGTTCTTCTCATATTGGACTTGCATTTTTTTATACTTCATTCTTCACATTCATACATGTGAAGGTGAAATGAACTGATTTTCAATTCCGTGCTACAAATAGTTTTTAGCACACTGCTGTTCCATGTTGCATTATCTCCATTTTCTCCAATGCAATCATAAGGAAGTTTGCAGACGAACTTCGATCAGCATGAAATACAATTAGTTGAAACCAGCTAATACCATACTAAAGGTTAGCTAAGTAATAGTTATTTTAAAATGGAAAAGGACTCTTTTCATCAACTTACTGAAAACATTTCAGAGAGAGGAAAGAATAGCAAAATCTGAATTTCATTTTCTTAACTCTGGCTTAACTCTGGTTTAGGATCATTATAGCCAACAATGGCCAGAGAGACATACTTAGCTTCCATGCAGAAGTGAGACCATCATAGCTTTCTAAATTGTTAACAGATGGATTAGTTGCAAGGGGAAATAAACACCTAATCATGTAACTAAAAACTAACTGCCTCATACGTCAGAACTTGAAGAAAGGGAATTAATTGCTCTTTGTTGGACCACAGTAAGAAAACCACTTGAAAAAAAATCCCACGCCATTTCCTTCATAAATATTCTGTTTGAAGCACCCCAGGTACTTAAAAAAAAGTTAGAAGGCTGTGAAGATCTGGCTTTTTCCCCAGGCACTGGGGCTAGTAGAGTAGTGCTAATGGAGCTCTGGAGTAGTGGGCACGGATACGTACAAAATGCTAGCAATGAGTTGGGTTTTTTTAGGCACCTCAGCTTAGTTTTTCTCTAATTAATTTGTAAATTTGTATTATATTTTTATCTCTTTGCTGCCCAGAACTCCCCTGGTTAGATGGGCAGCTATATAAATTTGTTTAATAAATAAAATAAAAATAAATTATGCTTTGTATTAGAAATCCATACACATTTTTAAAAGGTGAAAGTGCATGTCTTCATTTTATATATATTGGGATTTTTTTTTTCTTTTTCTACACTCAATCCTCATAAATTGGTTTATCATGCACTGCAGGAGGGTGATAAATGATATTTAACCTTTATGAATCTTGATTAGCAAAACCTCACAGCAATGAACCTTTCTCAAAGAAAATATATATAAAATCAAATTAACACTGACAGCTATAGATTAAAAGCCACCAGGCATTAAACTATTAAGCCTTCATTTCTTTTTTACTTCCATAAAAACATTTTCTTTGCAAACTACCAACCCATTACATTATCAATGATATATCAGTTTAACATGGGTAATGGAAATCTAAATCAAGACCATGTCAAAGATAGGCTATTTACAAGGTCATATATCTACTCACTAATCAAAACAAGATCTTAAATACAACATGAGCTATAGTTTTCTAAATTTATATAGGGCATCCAGATGCAATAAAATATCACACTTTCAATCAATAGCATTACATTTCCTCTTCAGTCTCAGATTTTATGTGAGCTGTGCAAAGTCAGCTACTTTGGGCTGATCCATACTGGACTAAGGTACCTATACAGTGTCCAGCATATAGCATCCCTAGTTCTGCAACATGGATGGGTGGATGGATGGATGGATGGATGGATGAGATGTGATGTGATTGCTGCAAATTTTTGGAGGCTGGCTGCATTCACATATAATTCTAAATCCAGGTCATTTTTAATCACGAGTGGTTGAATAAACCACAGTGACTTTGCTCATACATAGCAGTAAACCATAATGGGTACGTTTGGCCAGGACGATGGCCTTTTCATTTAGTCCCTCAACAGAGTCCCTGAGTGGAGGTACCACTATGTAGACAAAGCAAGTGCTGCTGACCCCAAGCAGCAGGAACCTGAGAGCACATATTCCTTCTCCTTCCCATAAGACAGTGTTGGGTCCCATTACACAATGGTGGGTTATTCAACTGTCTGCAATACTGCAACCCAATGAAAGCAGAATATATAATTAATGTCTTCTTGATTCACCAATGCAGTTTTCTGATTTTTCAATAAAAAACTGACATGAGAAAGAATAGCAGCATTTCAGTCTGAGAAGTATGTCTTATGGCCAGGGATTAAAGAATGAAATATAGACCTTGACCTGAAGTTTGACAGAAAAGGCCAAGATGCTGTTAATTGACAGATAGACCTTAAAGTTCCCACTATTTTTCTTTACCTTCATTTAGTTTGCAAACATCTCTTTCTTCAAAACTACTACTTTTCTCTTAGCAACAGCAAAACTATTCTACCTGCATCACAGACACAGATGAAAGGGGAGCTTTATTCCTCCAAAGAATGACAATGAAATGGACAACTAACCTAAAGATAATTAGAGATCATAGTTAAAGCTCTCTACTTTAATTATATTCAGTAGCCTGATCTGGGTTTGGATGACCCACAAAGCCAAACAACAGTATGGTTTAGCATGTTATGCAAACCCAGTTGCTCTTCTAAAAATCAACAAAATATTCAGACTGCAGTCATTAATTAAAATATTCATGATATTGTTTCCTTTTCTGAATACAGCAGGTATCCCTTCTATTTGTGAACATTTGTCCAGCGAAAATTAAGAGGTTTCTACCTGCTTTGCAATGCTTTAAATAATATAGTTCCAAAATCAATCTGAACAAGGAATTCAGCCATGGTCTGGTTCCAAATTGTGAAGACATTTAAAAAAAAAAGGCATGTGTAACTGGCCACTTGCCAAAACTGAAATTTACAAGCTTCCCAATACTTCAGTTTCTGGACATACAGTCACATTTTTGTTTCTATGGAAACAGATAACAGATTGCCCAAAAAATAGCACCTGAAGTTTTAACATAATCAAGGTATTAAATCAGTTATTAATGTTAAGGGCATTTGTATCTGGTCTATCAGTATTCCTAAAGAAAAGAAAGAACATGAACAAATGGTGGCTAAAAGCCAGCAAGAAAATCATTAAATACTTGGAAAATAATTTAGTACTCAACATAGAAAACTGAACTGCTGTATTCCTTAGAATCCAACATACACTTGAGCAGGAAACAATATTATTCCATACTGTTACTTCTTTGTTACAGCTGTTTCACTCACTTTGGGCATAATGTGCTGTGGAAGCCCAACACTTATGAAGGGCACCAGGTGGGGAAGGGCTAATCTAGTGCACGTGTTGTGTGATGTGCATTGTGAACCAGAATCCGAGTCATACGTTGCTTGATGTAACCAGGTCAGGTGCAGGAAAGGGGCGGGGGAATCTGACCATGCGGAATCAGGAGACCAAATCTTATAGCAATGCACAAAAGAGACAATCAAGGCCCCTAAAATAGATGAGTGAGTCACTTCTGTTCTTTCCCCATCCCTTGCGATGAGCAAGCATAGCAAGAGTAATGATGAAAATAATTTGTCATTTTTATCCCTGAGCAACATACGAATATAACACAAAGAGCAACAGAGCTGACATTAAAATATTAGAATAGAATAACTAGAATAACTCACTGTGGGGATATAAATACACCTTTAAAAGAAGAACAGTTGTTTTCTGCTCTCAAGCTCTCATTTCTAAGACCAACCTGTACTGCGTCACATTCGCTAATGAAATCCAGCTCATAGCTTCAAAAGAAAATGTATTTCTGAATTCTTTCTTGGAGCTATGAAAAGTTTGAAGTCTACTTTCAGGATGCCCTGAAAAGGTTAAAATGTACAATTACTGGTTTCTGAGGACTACCATTTTTAGCCTTGCTTTCTATATTTTTACTGCTTTGTATAGAGCTTTACTTGTCTTGGATTATATTAATGTTTTAACTCACAGCAGATTGTGTATTTTAAGAGAGAATACGTGTACTACAAATTCAGCTGGGAAGGGACCAGTAAAAAAAAAAAAAGTTATTTTTTGCCATACTTCAGAGATGGTTCGCTATGTAAATATATCCAAAGTAGAATGCTTTAAAAATAACTAAATAATTCTATTTCTACTTGCAGGCCTGTTATACCACGTTTCTAATACCAACAAATAAGTCAGTGAAATTTCAGGTGGGTCCTCTAGTTTCCAGCTTGCTTATGTTAATATGCAAAACTACAGGAGATTCCATTTGCCATGCAGGATCATAAGCCACAGACAAGCTGCCAATTCCTAGTATTTTTTCTCCAGCATTAATTAACGCAGAATTAGTGTCATGTTCCTTGCCATGGACCAAATTCTTCAAATATATGCTAAATTTTGTTCAGCACTGTTGACTTGATATTAACGAGCTGCAAAAGCCAAAATGCATCCCAAACATGGAAATTATTTTCTTTACAGAATCAGGAATAAATCTTTCAAACACAAAAGGGAAAGAATTTAAAACGGGCTTCTGCAAACATACAGCAAAATACAGTCTATTGGTGGCAAAGTGACTTTACAGTCAACTTAGTGGTCTCTGTTAGCCTCCAACTGGATACCAGCCTTTCATGAAATGCTACTGATATTAGAGGAAAATCTCTGCTTAACAACTACCCTCCTCTTATACTGGTTGTGGTTAGGCATTGTCACAAAGAAACCATGACCGAGGTCACATTGGACTCCTGTCGTAGCTACTCAAAGTTCAGCATCTGTGCCTGCTTCTGCTGTGCTGTGTTTCCTCACCATAAAGTTTAAACTAATGAAGCCCAAATAGTTAAACCGGAGTAAAACCAACATACTTCTATTGTGGAAATGCCCCAAAGACCTTTCCTTCTTCCTGCAGAAGATGGCAAATCTTCTTGGTTTCTTCTTGAAAAGCAGGAAGAACAGTAGTTATGGACAGATGTGCAAATGTTGGAGTAACTGTTCACGGGGTTTGGCACTGCCAGAGCTGTGTTGGTTCAAAGCTCCATGATAATTAAGAGATCGATGCATCGCTCCTAGCACTCTGGGGGAGATGGCCGGCATACACATTAATTAATTAATTAAATCTCTTCAACAAAGGCCAGGAATGCAGAAATCCTTAGCTTATCTTCTCTGATATTACCAAAGTCCTGTGGCAAAGTTTTACAGTCTCTGGAGCTCAACAGTTTAGGTACTTTGATGTCTTGGTGGGCTTTCTAGTACTCCTGACAGAGCATCAAAACAGGCAAGGTAGTCAGCAGTCACCAAAAAGGATGTGGAAAACGACAAGACTCACCCAAAACCATAGCCTGGTGTTTCATCTCCAAATGTACCAAAGGGCAGCTGAAGTATACCAGCTTCTCTTAGCCATAGGGATTGCAAAGAGTTCCCAAATTATTTTTATTACTAGCCTGTCTACAGGGCTCTAGAGCAGTTTGGTGGCTGGGGAGTTCTGGGAGTTGAAGTCCACCCGTCTTAAAGTTGCCAAGGTTGAGGAACCCTGCTTTAGAGTAAATGAATGCATCTTAGGCTTTATGATCTTCAAAAGGATGGCACATGAAGCTCTATTGCTGGCAAGAGTCCTACATCTGGGGCTAAACTGAACAAGAAATGTAACAGTAGTACAGTAGTCCTTTTCGTTACAAGGCGTATTTCTTGAGAAACCACAAGTTGACTAAGGAATCCAAGTGTTGTTTTTTCTCCCTAACCCAATTAAACCATACCCCTTATAGCAGTGTTGTCCAAACCTGGCCACTTTAAGATGAGTGGACTTCAACTCCCAGAATTCCCCAGCTGGCTGGGGAATTCTGGGAGTGGAAGTCCACTCATCTTAAAGTGGCCAAGTTTGGACAACACTGCCTTATAGGGATGGGCAATGTCATTCATATAAAACTATACATCTGTGCCTTTTCTTTAAACAGATAAGTAACAACATTCTAAAACAAAAGTTTGCAGATTTAGAAGCTTTTTTTCCCTTTCTTAAAAAAAACAGTTTTATTCAGTTAATGCACCAACAACTTGGCAATCTCAGAATATATTGTTCATTAAAAATACATGCTAATTATCGCAATTTTAATTAAAGTATTATCTGGTGTACGTGAAACGTAATTATGTGCAACTAGGCTAAACTGTTCAACAGGCTAATATTTGCTGAGAGGTGCAGCACTGGAATAGTTGCATATATGCATGATCAAGTGGCATAAATTTTCAAGTAACAAACTGATACATGGAACATTAAGCTGAGCCATTGCCACGAAAAACAAAAAACAGCCATTTATAGCCCAACAGATATTATTCAGAAGTTAATGTTAATGTTATTTTATTTTGTAGTCAATATAGAGATAACTGACTATGATTATATTGTTATAAGCATTGTTTTTCAAATATTTACCAATATTTTTTTTATAAGCAAAGAGGCAATACTCCAAACAGCATTAAAGGCATAAAAAGCCTGAACATTTCCACAAAATAATTATACAGACCTATGAGCTTGGAAATTCCCTTTTTGAGGTTCCCCATCAAAGGCAAAACTAATAACTTCAGTTAGTTAGTTTCAGTTCCATTCTATACACTCCATGCAAAGAATTCTTACCTCTCTCTTTTCTTTGGGGGGGGGGACTAAATATATAAAGCTGTAGTCTCTAAAATCACTGCCTTGCTAGGGAGATTGTTAAACTGGTTGCAGTGAGGTAACCAATATAAGCAGATGAAGAATCATTACAGTATTAGAAGACTTATTGCATTTCATCATTCAAAGTGCTTCATATTATCTTAGAAATCCTTCTGGATAATTCTGTAATCTTATCAATGTAGTATAGCTTAGCCATCACCTGTTGATGCGAGCTATTGGGAGAAAAAAAGAATATATGCTTAAGATAACGGTGTTTACTTTTAATGTTAGGCTATTTTGTCATTCTCTCTCTCTCTCTCTCTACATACTGTTGGCAAGTTTATTTTATTTATTTATTTATTTAGTAGACTTATCCCCGCCCATCTCCCCGCAATGGGGGACTCTGGGCGGTTTATATCAAATTAAAACAATAAATACATAATTAAAATGTATAAAAAGAAAAACACACACACATGGAAGAAAGAGGGGAAAAAATTATTCTGAATTTAACAGAATATGTGAAATGCACTAGCTACTTGCATTACATGCATCTGATAATTATAACAGTTTATGATTGGCTATGCACAAATAGCCTAGTGCTAAATAATATTTTAGCAATAATGGGACATCTGTCAACAACTGGCATCCACTTATTTGTCTATCAAGAATATGTCTTTCCACCAAATCACCAAGGAGAAATGCAATAAATCAAGGAAAACATTAAATCACTAAAATTTAAAAGGCTCCATTAAACGGGTATGACAAGTCCTATTCCCAACATGGAAAGGAAACCATTCCACAGGCCTGTGCTTACACAATGAGAGCATTAATAGATGGGAGATTATCTCACTCAGTACAAATGAATTCACAAACTTCTGAAGAAGATTCGGATTTGTCACCCAAAAGCATTTTTTTTTGTTCCAAGCAATATTGGGTATATAAATTTATATAAAACAACCCCATAAATATGTACATTCCCAAGCTATGTACATATTTATTTTTAATCAGTGTTTTACAAGCACATGAAAGATGCATAACCAGAGCAATATATATATATATATATATATAAAATCATTCAAGCAAAATTGATCAATAATTAAAGCAAAAAATGTGCAATTAAATATGAAGAGAAATGAAAATAGTACTATTAGGGCTCCTAGAGAGAGATAAAAATAATAAAATGTGCTGACTGAAACAAATTCTTAAGAAACACGATCAAATATCACACAAAGGGAAAAGAGAAACACTTGACTTTATTCCATACCCAAAAGGAAATGCAGCAGTTGCAAAAAAGAAAGTTTTCTTTTTTGTCACAGAAAAAAAAAAGGTTTTTCCCTAGATACCGAGGGCTATAAATTACTTTTAGTAAGATGAAAAACTGCTTACTTAGTGAATTACCATAAACGTACGAATCAAGAGAAGATATACTGGTAAATAAAATGAAAACATACTGAAACAACTCAAAGAGCTTAAAATGATGATACGTAATGAAGAGATTAGAATTAGCTGCAAATTGAATTAGGCACAGAAATGCTGAAGCAACCTATCACAACTGAGCAGTGATGTTGTCACCAAGCGCCAAATGGGTAAAAGTAGTGCAGGATATTTACTGGAGGCAGATAAAAGGAAGGGACAAAGTCATTATTGGACAAAATATTGAGAAGATTCATTTGAGTGTCATCTTCAGAGCACTGCTCCAGCAAATACCAAGGGCCTCTTTGGGAGCAGCAGTTCAAATACAGTGGGCTATCCCCAAAGTGTCAAAGAATCCAAGCAAGAAAGGTGTGCCTGGAGAAATGATTGTCGGAGTACTCGCTGGATGGTATGGTTAATTGCCAAATATTTCAATGCAAAATTCTACAAAATGAGTTTTGAAGCTTGATTGGCAACAGTTCTTCCTCACTTGGCCTTCACCAAGCAGTGTCAACGTGGTCATAAATGTATCCACATGGGCACAATTAAAGGAAAATCTAATCACTCTGATAATTAGAGAAATACAGGACAAGCTGAGAAAGGCTTGGCTGAGAAAACTTTTGCTCCCTCTCTCCAGAAACACCTTCATCCAGAATACATAATGGTTGGTAGGAGAAGTTTATGGGAATCTAAAATAGAAGAATAAGCGTAGAACATCTACTCTGCAGCAACAAGGGATCCAGAAACTGATAAACTCCTCCATGTTGCTATCTTAAGCAACTAACAGTAGGAAAGACCAAGGTATCACCCAAGCTTCAATTCCTAGTGACTGCTTTCCTCTAGGCTGCCCCCTAATCTGGCAAGGGGAACTCTCTCCTTCGGACAGGATATGGCAGAGAGTGGACCCAAGCCTGCTTCTGCTCCTCTACCTGCCTCTTGATTGTATCATGTAGTGTGAGCATCTTTTAAAATAGAGATTTGTCTCAAAGAAGGAAGAATACAAACAGGAGCAGAATGCAAGCAGTGGGAAGAAAGGGAAAGGAGAGGAATAAAAATAAAAGTCTTGACCGATTCCATCTGATGGTCTAAGGTACACAGATACCCCAAGGAGGGGCATCATTATTTAGTACTGGACGGTATTGAGTTGAATTGAAAAAGTCCCATTTTCAGGTGGTAAAAGATCTGGTTTCTTCCTCACTGTGTCTCTAAAAAATCTTGCAGACCTAGTGAATTCCAGGTATATCTCCAGCTGGGAGGAAGGTAAAATGTTATGAAAGCTTAGAGTAGAAGTTTTATTGGCCTAGGGCTAATAAACATAGATACAGTAGCTTGCTAACACATCAGATAATTCTCCCTGAACACAGTTAAAATCCCAACTGACAACTAGTATAAGTTCTATTACTAAGAGTGCAATGTTATATACTATTTCCTGAAATTAAAAACTTATTTCTCAGTTGATATGTCTAGGGTAGCACTACACTATGCTAATGTACAGTCCTACGTATTTGAAAGAAATTGCAGCTCTTTTTCTCCAAGAGAAAAGTTTCATATATAGCAGAATGTCTTCCTTGAGTTCTGAATAGTGAAGAAAGGTGAAAAGTAATTTGTCCTTTGAATCATAACAGTTTTTTCTGATCCCAGTCTAAGAACTGACATTCTTAACTTAATGACCCCCAACAAAGAATAAGAAATTGATCTATTTTCTCTGCTTATCACAAATTCACAGTGTTCCTGGTTGGACAAGGAAGCATCTTAAGATGTCAAGGAAAATAAAATAGAACAAAGAATATTATTATCAAAAAGAATCTCTTCAAAATAACAATAAGAGAACTCGTCAAGAGTTATAATGCATTTTCTCACAACTAATTTTAAAAAAGAGATTGGAATGGGAATGTTAACTATCTGAATCTATAGTAGAAACATCCAAAGTGAAAAAAAAGTAGTGATGTTGAGCCTGACCTGTTGGCTATCTGGCTGCTTCACCGTCATTCATGATGAAGAGCCTCTGGAAGCAAATCTAGACTTTTTTTCTTAGACAGGTGGAAAAATAACTAAAAATACTGTTTAAAGTGCAAATCCATAAACACTATTTGTTTTAAAATTTCAAACTTAAGTCCTAAGACACTGCCCATATTGGCAAATTAAATGTGTTTCTTACTATTAGAAAATGCTGCTTTTTCATACATTTTGACAGAGTTTCATTCAAACCTTTACCTTTCTGCAGAAACAGAAATCTCTAGGAACACTTTCCTGATTTCCACTGCCTTTCAATCTTTTGATCTGAAAGGCTATATTGCCCCTATATATTCCATGCCACAGAATTCATTATGGCACAGTTAAGGTTAAAACAAAATCATCCTGTTCGAAAGGAATCGAAATGGCAATGCACAATCCAACTTTCGTTAAGCAATCAGGCACAGAAACCTTTGCCTTAAAGAGGGCAAGACACACGTGCTGTATTCTGTATAGCGCCGTCTCTATAGAGAAGCAGAAGCGAGATCCTGCCACGAGGCGTTCACTTGGCTTAGCTGGGACAGATTAAGAGAGCTATCATTTGTGAACTGCTTATGGCTGCGATCCCAGGCACACTTGGAACTTGAACACACTGAATTCAACAGAATTCATTTCCGAGTAGATAGACTGGATTTCAGTGAAAATTACCTCTCACCTCATAATTACTTTCAATCCAGAGAATTTCAGGAATCCCTGCCCTGGGAGCAGGCTATAATACGCAGAGTTATAGGACCATAGAACCGTGACTTGCTAAACACTGAGGGCTTTTGACTGTACACACTCCAAATTGTATATAAACCATTTCTAGCTATCCATGAATTAAACCACGTTTAATTAAGGCAAAACTTTGCAACGTAAACAAGCATTCCTGTCGCCTTTGTGTATGACACGCTTGTACACTGTTGAAGCAAAAGCGTCCGGTAAAACCTGTAGAAAATTTGCTCCTGAGCAGGCAGGTGTTGGTAGGACATCCACGCTTGCCGCTTAGGATCAATTTTTCATTACTGCTCCGAGATACTTGGCAAACTTCCTTAACTTCGTGGTTGTAGCTATATAAATCATTCTTATATTCTTGCCCACAGACACACACAAAAGCAAAACCCTCGAGTCTCCACTAATTGCTTACTAAATTACATAAGGGAGCCGTTGAAAGAAAGGACAGAGGTTGACTTAAAATCAGATTGGCACTTTAGATGTGCCGTTGATGAGAACACCTAGTGACAATGCTTAGGTAATCAGAGTGCAACCACTTCCTGTGAATGGGTGAACTGCTAATTAGACTAAAGAAAATAAAACTGTCACTGCAGGGTAAAAGGATCTAAAAGAAAACAAACACTAATTGCCATTCCATTGTTAAATAAAATACTATAAAGTAGAGTAGAAGGTTGGTGTATCAGGTTAAATAACTATTTGTTGATCTGCTTGGGTTTTTTTTAGTAAGCAAGGCAAAAAAATAATCCCTAGTGAGAATCAGATTGATACTGCAAGAGTAGATCCAACTATTGTCTTGAAATAAGACAGAGATAGACATCTGATAGACTCATCTTAAAACAGTCATTTATCTCATTCCGTGAAAGTATTAGCTTGCTTTGTTATCAATATCCCATAAACTTGTGCTTAAAATGTAAGCTGCATTATAAACGAAGCGTGCAGTTAGTCATATCTGAAACAACAATTGAATTTTTACTTACATTCTGCTGCTTGGTATAATCTTGTGCCCATCTCTAAACCAAGTCACTTGTGGCTTGGGGTAGCTGGTGATGCGGGGGAAGTTTAGGACAGCCGCTTGCCCTTCAGGTACGGTTTTCCACTGGTTCCCATTCTGGAAACTTTCCATGTCTGCAAAGAAAAGTTGGACTAAGAAATCCAGAAGTTTCTTCTGCCATGCCGTGCCAGTTTTCGGGGTCATAACGAATAATAATTAAGTTTTATAACAGTCAGTGGCATTGCTATAATTAAGCAGCAAGATGCAACAGATCTCGTGTTACTGCTGAGGAGAGCAGCTTTGTGAGTGTGTACTGAGGCATGAGACAAAGCCCAGTGACTCTAGGACACCTAAGAAATCTGTCAGCACTACTGCCTGTTTGCATTTCGTGGGGTGAGCAACTGATTTACACAGATTGAACAGAAAGCAAACACCTGGCGTGTAACTTGACAATGCAGACGCACATTCTGAAGGCACAGATGGCCTTCAGATGGCAACTCCACGAAGGTTCTTCTGCTTGGAATCGAGGCCGGCAAGCAAGTACCTCTTCCCACCAAAAAGAGAGCTGAAACCAAACCTGAAAACCAAAGTCGATTCCAAAGAAAAAAAGAGGCAGGGCCAATGCACCAGCCAAGCAAAATAAAGGGAGCAGCGTAAAATGGATTAGAAAGTACCAAAGGGTTAGGGTTAACGGGAGAGATCCAGGATGGGATCTCTAAGTGCAAAATGGGACTGGGTCAGCAGAATATCTGGGATGCCACTAGAGAGAAGGCTTGTTCGCTAGAGGAGGGGAAAATGCAGGGGAAAAATGCCAGAGAAAGGTTTGCATGGCCAGATACAGTTACATAAGCAAAGCAAACCCTTGATATGATGCCAGTAGCACTCAGAGACTGAACTGTGCCCCAAACAATTGGCAGAAGAGCTTTCAATATGCGTGTGATACCATGCCCGCTGTGAACGCCTATTTTATAAGCCCGCTGCAGGGTTACCAACTTCCCGAGGCTTCCAAATACTTCGCAGAGCAAACACATGTAGGACACTGAAGGGCATTATTTTAATACACAATTTTATACTCTCACATCATGTACAAACATACATGTGACAGTGCAGTCTATCTTATTTCTAAAGGGTTAACTTACTTTTGCCTTCTAAAGAGCCCAGCATTCCCCCACCCCATTTCCTTTAGAAGCGATTAGCCAGATGCCTGGCTTTCTCTGAAACTATAAATCAGCCCAGTACCAGGCTCGTACAAGCTTGGTACAAAAGTTGCAAAGAAAGGGGCCCTGCATTCCAGAGAGAGATAGGGATGTAGGCATTTCTTGGGTAACAGGAGAAGAGAGTTGAGCTAACTTTTTCTTTGGGACCCACCTTTGCGCCTCCTTGGACCATCCCAAAAATCCCTTGTATGGACGTGGGGGAATGTACGATCTGATTACATTTGTAAATGCCTATAAAACCTCTGATGTTCGCTTTGCAAGGGGTGGTTCTCCTCAACACCTTGCCACGGTGTTGACTGAGCCATCCAGAATGTTTCTTGGCCAATAAAACGTCTGTTAGCTAAAAAAGCCTCGTCTCAAGTTCTATTTGGTTCTCTGAACTCGGGTAAACAAATAAACAAAGGCGAGCGCCTAACAACACAATATCCCAAAGAACCAGAGACTTTCAATCTGGAATTCCAACTGGAGCTGGGCAAAGGGGATTTCAGCTACAGATACCATTCAACTGCATGATGAAGGTCAGAATTTGGATATTGAGCTCTGAGGTCATAAAGTGGGACTAGGCCCAATAGCATGAGGCAGGAAATCCAGGATAAATAATGGAAAGGGGAATGTGAAAATGGAATTGGAGTTGTAACAGTGCTATAGATGGGACTGTGATTTGAGCAGCCCCCACTAAAGAAGAGAAAACAGAAGAATAAGATTTGGGGAACTGATTATATCCCATGCTGGAAGGAACATAGAACTTATGCCTGTTTCATTCTGAAGAAATTTACTTTTGTGGAAATTTTGTGTAAGAGTTAAAAGAGAAATGGGTTCAGCTCCATGACTGAGCAGCTGCATAAGAGAAAGGAAAGTGATGGTCTCTTTAAAAAAACTGCCCAGTATTCCAGTTTCAAAATGAGTCATTATTTCAGCTGAGGTTTTATTGGCAACGAGATTTTTCTCCTGGATCTAAAATGGTCCATATTTTTTGTTTTCTGTTGTAATAAGATTACCTACTTAAACAGAAGTATTGAACCATGCAAGTACTTCTAATTAACCTTGTTGTTACATGATCAATTTAGCCTTCACAATTTAGACATTTTCTAATTAAGAATTGTCGACCAATTCCTATGGACCTCTTTTGCATAATTTGCAACTCAACTAATTATTTTTTTAAGCATAAGAATTTTTCCCTACTAGGAAAGTTATCCAAGGCTTAAAGTTTCTAATGTCTTCCTAGCTTTATGATTTTACAGAATATTTCTTTACATATAATTCATTGTAAGATATAAGCGTTACCTAAAATTTACCACAAAACAATTACTTTGTAGGTGTATCATCTAATTTAGGAAACCGGTCACTCAACTTTTGTTTATGAATCATAAAATCCCCGCTATAAAAGCTGAATCCCAACTAATTGGGATACCATGCTATGCTGAGGGTAGGACTGCCCCTAAAAATATACCAGCTGAGCCCTTCCACCCCCAAATATATGCCACAGACCAATTAAACTAGCATGGAATCAAGGGCGAAATGGGAGAGGCAGAAGGTAGGAAGATCTTGCCCCTTCCGTCCGTTGCAATACCAGCAAGGAAACCACTACAGAACCTTTTCCAGTAGTTCCAGCTTCAAGGCTGCTACTTCCTCAATAAGTCCATCTGCACAATACTCTACCTAGAACAGTAACAGGGACACCTTCTCAGGACGCCAAACAAAAAACAGAGGAGAATGGTGGTCCTATCTTATCTAACTGCTGCAATTCACCTCTTTTGCAAGAGGGGAATGGTGTTTTTTAACCCAAGTTGTATCCCTCCAACATTCTTCCCCACTGAGAACACAGAGGCAGCACTGCCCAGACAGGCAGAAGACTCCTCTCTTCTCACACAGGAGATCTCTTTCTCTAACTGCTGGCCAGAAACTCACAGGCTGCATCGACACAACATGCTAATCCAACCGTGGTTAACAAGTCCCAGGGACTGTATTCACACAACACGCTTAGCCAAAATAAACAACAAATTATGCTGTAATGTGAGGGCTGCACTTGTTGGTTTTGGCTTGTTGGGCCTTGTAAAGCATGGCTTAAGAATTACATGCAATCCGGCCCCAGCCATTTATACTTCTGCTTTACCAAGAACGATTTGTCACCACACACGAATGCAGAGAGTCCTGACAAAACTCTCAAAGGAAAGAAGATCTCTTTACAGGCTACTCTATCACCGTCACAGGATCTTCCCACACCCTGTTCAATGCTCCTGGATGTTTTCCCATGGAGCCATTAACCTAACTTGCTTACATTAAACAGCAAACCAAGGTGTTACTGAAATGGAGCTGCTGCCAGAGGCGAATCTGGATTTGCTAGCCAGCTGCCTACAGAACTACTATTCATTGCTTAGCACTGGTTAGCAATTCCACAGATGTCGCTCTCTTTTTTTTTAGGAACTTCTCCATCCTAAATACCATGCAATAAAGGTGTTGATGTTACAGGATTATAAACACAAGCCAAGTCATTCTTCTTCAGAGATGCCTTGTTTCTAAACTGGCGTACTCATTACTTACTTGTTATTCTTACAATGGATTTGCTTGCATAATTCCACATAATGTCAAATTAACACTGCTTTTATAATTACCAAGTCTCCCATTATTATAATTCTCAACAAAGCATACAAAAACACTTAGAGCTTGGTGGAGATTCATCATGAAGATTAAAAGAACAGGAGTTTCCTTTGATCTGGTTAAGAAGAAACTTATTAACTGCAGTTAATGCTGAGAACCACATAACATTTGACTGAAAGGTGAAAGAAATCATGTTCCAGAACCATGGAGGGAAGGACCATATAATCATTTGGATTACTCTAGAGCTTTTAAGAGAGCTAAGAGCTTCTTGAGCAACATTTTGGCACCCAAACCTACCTGAATAATTTAAAACAAATATTTCACAGTCCCACCAGCTTTTTAAACCAGCCTGTGTTGCAGTTTTGCAAAACAGACATTAAATAGCAGTTAGCTGGAAGAGTTAATGGCTGCTTGGCCAATTTGCACAGCATTACACTATTATTCTTGATGCTAATATTAAATCGGAGGAAAAATAAATTCAGCACATTTCCCCTCATGATACCTCTCTTCTCTGTTTAATCACTTCCATGTAAATGGTCATGTCTAATAAAGAATTCTGTTCACCCACTTCATCTTCCTGCCATTTATCAAATGACAGCCACCGTTGCTGACCTTCCAGATAAGTGCTCTGAGGAACAATAATTAAAGTCTCAGGCACAGACGTGTAATGTATAAACAAATAGTGAAACTTCATCCTACTTGCGAGATTTCTATTTGTCCTCTTCATTAGTAGATGTTGATATGGAAGATATATTTGGAGCTTCCAATAAGTAAAATGGTGAGTAAAACAGATTGGAGATGTACATGATATACTCAGAAATTGCTTCCAACTTTTCCCAACATGAAAAATACAATACCTAGATCATGCAATGTATCACAATCCATAAAAGGAACAGGGAAAATACACTCCAAACTGTTTAATGTGCATGTTATAGAGAAGATCCATGATGTGATCTTCCAGGTTTTTTTTAAATTTATTCTCCTTATATCAGTATATATAAGGGGTTGCAAACTGCAATGAAGCAATGCAGGAAAGAAAGATTTAACCATTTTCAATTAATGGTTTTCCATCAACTAGGGAAGGCAGCACAATCAGGAGAACACACCCTCATCTGGTGCCAGGTAAGTATAATGGATTTCCAGTATAAGGCAAGGTTCTATCTAACATACATACCTACTTACTGTTTTTTAAAGATTAGATAGAACTTATTTCTAATGACTTTCAGGCAGTCCCTAATAAAAAAAAAAAAGTAAGCCCAGAGATGTGTTTTACAATTCAAGACAATATTTTGGCATCTGTATTTGAGAAAATCAACACATACATCTGAGTGAATATCACATACTTAATTAAAGGTCAAACTTGACAGTTTCTACAATCTGAAGTTTGACCATGCCAGTCCTATAGGTGTTGACACATTTGGACTTAAGAATTTGGCTTGGTAGAATATTTAGCTTTCAAACAACCAGTGTGTTTTCATTACATATGACAAATGTAATCCTGACCTCTCATTTTTAAGCATTCTGTATGTGAATGCCTAACAGCTTTTTTGCCTCTTCATTCCAATGGTGTTTTAATGGTAAATTGTAACAATTGTCTGCATTATTTATTATATATGACCAGGTAAAACTACTCTTTCCATGATAAAAAATACTACAGAATCTAGAGATGTATAACCTTCATCTTTGCAAAGAAAATAAAATAGGCTTATGCTAACAGGCAGAATAAGGCTATACTTTTATAATCTGCATAACTAGACTATATTTAGAAAATTTGGAATAAATGTTGTTCACACATACATGCCACTTGAACTTCTGATTTTCTTTGCAAGAGAGCCCCCATTCTGTTCCTCACAACACACTGATAAAAACCACCATCAGATTTTTTCAACGATGGAATAACATATCTGTAAGACAAAAAAGAGAAACTTAATTAAAACATGCTCTTGGTTTTAATGTTGCTTTCTCAGAAACTGTTTAAAGCTAATGAAAAAGAATATCTCAGCTAATGAAAGCTTTTCATGATCCTAACGCGCATTGCTTCCCACGCCCTTGATCATCGCTCCTTGTTTTTGTACTATTCTATAGCCTGTTTTGTTGTATGCAAAAGAGAAGAAAACTAAAATGAATCACATAGTATTTTTTCTCTAAGAATCATTATTAATAGATTAAATTCCACATTTTGTGTAGAATTACATGGACATTTTCTAACATGTTCTATCCTCAGTATTCCATTTCTGCATCACCAGTGCAGGAAAGTGGATTTCTTGCCTGGTGGTGAAATAAAGCAAAACAGACATCTAAACAATGATACTAGGAAAAATGTTCCACTGCATGTTCTACTGTTGAAGGTTTTTGAACTTATATAGGGTGATCAACTGAATTCATGAAAAGTACTGGAAAAAAAGTGTGCATGACATGTCTCTCAGATTACTAAACTACACCCATTCTGATGACCACCATGTATCCTTTCTAATAAGCTTTGATAACACTGCCAAATGATGCTTACCCTTTTCTCCAAGAACATAAAAAGACTCAGAAAGCTGAAAGTGTTTTGTAGAGCCCTCTGTAGTAGGACTGATGCTTAGTTCTCATGTTTTTCTATGAAGTCTAGATGGAGAGTAACGTATCTTTCCTATGCCCACGGCAGTTTTAGGCCAATTTGAGACCTGCTTAGCAGTAACAAGTGCACTGTGTGAATCCAGGAGCTTCCACCATTGTATCCATAGCTTTGAAAATCATAATGTAAAGGTTGCGAATTAAATGCTAGCATATCCCCCAAAGCTAATAGTCTTTCTTTTCCAGTGACAGAAGAGTTGTTTTGCATGCAAAAGAGAAAAAGGCTTTTTTTGGGGGGGGTCTGTATGCCGGAAGGGTACTTTACGTTTCTGCAGATCTGATCAAGTAATTTAGGAAAATTGACAATTTGTTTGGATACAGCAGCCCTGCAGAAACTGCTGCTTAAGAAAGTCTAAGACAGAAAAGGGATAGTACATCAATAAATGGAAATATCACTGAGAACCTGGAAAGTCTTTTTATTCTAGATGTGGAGGAAGTCTGCCCTCTTTTATATGTCCAATTCAAAAGTTGGTTTCTTTACATTTGAATTTTTATTCTTAGATGTCCTCTCAAATTTGAATTTAAGTTAGTCTGATAAATAATGATAATACTTGGATAACTCCTAGGTTTCTAGCTGGAACTTTAATTTCCGAATTAATTCAGCACTCAGCTATGAAGCTCACTGGGTGACTTCAAGGCAGTCATCAGTCTCAGACTAACCTTATCCTGCAGGGTTGTTGATAAAGATAACATGGGGGAATCACATATGCTATGACTTGTTTGGGGAAAAGGTATGATAAAAACAATAAATAACAGTTTTCTTGCATCACTGTTGTCCATCCTGAATGTAAATCTTGTTTTGGCAATGCCAAGATATATCACTTTTCATCTTTCCTGCACAATCACATATTAATACATTGTTCTACATCACACAAACTACATGCAGAAGTTCGACAGTGTGGATTATCAAACACATGGCTGGCTATAATATGTTGATGATAGACTATGATTAATAATATGAATAGCAAGGCATAACTGTGTAAAGATCTTACTTATCCTTTTTTTTTCAGCTTTAACCCTCAAGCTTGCTGTATAAATTATTCAAGTATTTATTAGCGATGAATAATTTAATGTGTATTAACTAAAATGCATTAAACTTAAACTGTAGGATCACTTTTGTTACTTTTTGAACTGGAGTATAAATCTTATTCTACTCTAATCAATTATTACTTTGTCACTGACTGTAATTGACAGGGACTATAAGTAGCATTTGAACCATATTATAGTTACTTAGCAAAAAGAAAAACCACAACAATAACGTATTTTGTTACGCTGCTTGCCAACAAGACAAGATTAGAGCCAAATTTAGTCAAACATTCTTCTACCAAAGGCAAACAATCTGTAATAATTTCATCCCAATGAATAAATGCAATTCCCTGAATATAAAAACAAAAACATGCTAACCGTGTCTTGGATTGTAGCACATAATTACAAATAAATAATAGAACTTTAATATTCATAGTAGCACATTTATTCAAATAAATATTGTAAACTTTGATTAGTTTTCCATGCACACTTTGTTTAACAAATGTTTCAAGGATATGAAACAAGTTAATCAAGGACTAAACAAAATAAATATGTGTTTCACTGTGAACAAACTTATACATTATATGTTACCAAAACTTAAATACCTTAATTATTACTTAAAAAGTGTAGTTTTCGAACTGATCGCTGTAGTTGCAATATGTAACAGTATACTGATACAAAGTGCTGCTTGCTTTTGAATTATGTTATACTATATGATATTAATTTTAGATATTATTCAAAAATGAACAAGAACTTGTTATGCATATACAATGCCTGATCTGGCCAAGGCCAAAAAATGTTTTGTCGAGTAGGAAACATCTCTGTCTTCATATTAAACTTTTGGTAATCCCAGTTTTTCTGAGACCTGCCATGCATCAGATTCTCTTTGTATTCTTGTTTTCCACTGGAGATATGCATGTGTGACTTTTTCTATTACTGACAGACTACAGCAAGGCTTGCCCCATTGATCAAACAAACAGCTGTGTTGACTCATGTCTGCTTTCTTCCATGATTAATCAAAATGCCTTAACCTTAAATAGCTTTTGAAATCTCAGTTCCATACACAGAAAACATTCAATAGCTTAAAAAAATGAGGGCAAAATGAGAGAAACAGAAATAAGGAGGATTATTTGACTGCACAGAATGCTGCTTAGATTCCAGCACTTCTTCAGTGATGAGACCATATTTGCAAGGCTTGTGGGACCAGCAACCATGGACTGACGAACTGACTTCTTCATGTGCATGCTGAGTCATAAAAAGGACCATTCACTCCTTCTCTTAGCACAATAGCATCTACAATGCTGGTATACGTACAGCTCGTTCATCTTTGTCTTAGCTTGCTCATGAGAGCGAGCAGCTGAAATGGTTTTGGGAGGGACCTGAGTAGCTTTCTAAATGTATCTCGCAGAAACCGTGAGTAACAGAGAGAGAGATATCAACAAAGAGATATATTTGGATTGGACTAATATGATGGAGACTTACTGAGAAGCACTGCAGACACCATGACATTCTATATTCTCAAATAACTTACTTATATTCCCTGGAGAAGGCTGTAGTTTCCATATCATTATGCAGCCATTTAAATTCCAAAGGCCAACTTCCTTCTGCCAAGCAAGTGAGAACAAGGCGGTTTCCTTCTAGATGAGTCTGAGGCAAACCTGGTTCCGTCTTGAAATAGGGGGCTACGTCATCTGAAACATAACATATCACTTTTAGACTTATGTCCTAAATGATATATCATGATGTCACATCAGCTGACAAATCAAGATCAAAACCCTATGACTAGATTCTGCTTTCAGATCCTAGCCACAAAATATTTTCTTTAACGATCAAAATGATAAGACCATTGTATGAAAAGAGGGAAGCCCCAAAGCCTGATACTCTTATCCTAATCATCTAGAGATGAGGTGTTCTCCAGGAGGCATCCTGTTGGAACAAAGTCAGAATAAAAGATACTATAGGTAATGGCCTGGCTTGCACAGCACAGTAAGCTGTATTGTGGTTTCTTTAAAACTAAAGTGAGTTTATGAGTGGGGCATGAACTCATTTCACTATGGCTTATAAACCATTGGGTATGAATTAGAACATTATGCAAACCCAGCATACTGGGTTTAAATAAGCCACAAGCCAAGACGTATGAACCAATGTCCGCGCAACACTGCAGACTACAGGGGAAAGCTTTGTGTTCAGGACCATGGAGAGCAACATTGGAGCTAAACTAGGCTGACTGCTGTCCAGGTAGCTAAGAGAAACTCTGTATAGCCAGGCCAGAATAGTCTTGGTGGAAGCCCTGTTCCCTTAAATCCTAGTCGCTTGGTTGTCCAAAGAGCCAATATATGAGACAGTGCTATAAACTCCTGCAAGAATATAAATATCTGCCAGGCGGGTTCTACTCTGGATCCCCAACTGGGAGCAATACAATATATGGTGATGTGAGGAAAGGGCATCTTGGTAGTTGTGTCCGTATTTCAGAATTCCCTTCCCCTAAAATAGCTACCCTGAGTTTTATTATAAGAGTGCCAAGGTGAAGATCTGCCTATTTCCCAAAAGGTTGGGTTGTAAATAGTTAGCTCTGCCGTCATTTTTATTTAATGACCTCATTGTATTATTTTTATTGTCTATCCCACCAGGAAATCTATTGATATAATAAATATTTAAATAAATCCATCTGTAACACTCTTAATTTGCATAAGATTATGGTGTGTTTCCAGATGCTCCAACTGGCATTCGTGGGAGGAAAGGCAAGATAAAGCAATAATGAAAAGCTGCACTCCCTGTAGCAAGGGTTCGAATGAGGATGCATGATTCTCCTTCCATAGTCTGACAGATGAAATGGTTAGATTTTATGGTATCTGAAATGCCAACCACAAATATAGTTGTGTGTTTTACTTTCTGGCATAATATTTGGTGTGGGTTCTTTTTATTCGTACATTTGCAAGAATTAAATTCAGCTCATTAAATGCTTTCTAAAAAGTTAGAAAACTAAGCTTGGACAAAATGATTACCCCAACAGGTCATGTATCAAGATAAATGAAGAATTTTGATAGCAGCTTTGAACAAAAACATCCTCCAGAACTGCAAGATTAATGTGCCTTTCAACATTGTGTTTAACCAGACAATCTTAAAATTACATTTTAAAAATCTGCTTTAGGGATTGAATAAGAATATTTTTAATAGTTTCAAGTGTCAGATAGAGTTTTGAAAATATCATCAACCTGTTAACCAGATTCCATGATGGAAAAACATAAGCAGAAACAATATTTTTTATCATTAAAATACTCAGCTGCGAATATCAACAGACTAATGGTTCTCCAGAAGCCAACACATGACATGAGAATTCTCCACACACTGTTTGGGCGCATACATTGTGCCGTGACATCAACTCTGGTTTACAAAGCAGCAGTGGAGTTTTGAGGTGGTGCTTTGCCTCAACAAAGTTCTGCTCAAAGTACCCCTTGGAAGGGCTTCAGTAAAGGGAAGCGTTCCCTCACATCAAAACACTGGAGCAAAGCATTGTACTAGGAACTCACAAGTGTTTCTTCTGTGCATCTACAGCACATGCACATAAGCCAGTTGTCACTCAGGTAAGATGGCCAAAAGAGTGTGGATCAACACTGCCTCAAACCTTCACCAAAGTAGAACAGCTCAGTGGATGAAGACAAAGCCCTTTGTCCTGGCACAGTCCTTTGAAATGGAGTGATGCCATGTTGCACACAACTACCACACCCCACAAGGACTAGAACTGAACAATGTGCAAAACTGAATCCAATCAATTACATTACACATAATACAATACGAGAACCCAGCTCCTAAACTGCCCCTGTCAATAGTTAGTCACCGTTGAGAAGCGCAAGACTAGAATACACCTCAAGGCCTGATTCTCTTTGAGGACAAGACAAAAGCCAAGTTGCCCTATCGAGTGATTCCTGCAGTGGCTGTGAAAATGTGTGTGATGGAGCAGCCAGTCTGAAATGTCTAAGTGCTTTCTTTGAAATAAAACATAGGAGACAGCAATAAATAGAAAAAACGAGTTCCTCAAGGACTGGTACATTCTGTAATAGATTCTAGCTCCACTGAAGTCTCTGACAAAACTTGCACTGATATCAAAAAAACTCCAACATTTTTTCGTAAAATTGCCAGGGTATTTTTACTATACAAACACACAAAACGTGCTTTCAAACTAGGAGGAAAAGTCAGAAGAGTTCTATATAATTATGAACACTTTGCATGTTACAGACCATAAGCAAGCAAGGAAAGCTTTCCTCCAGGGTCTTCTCATATCAGTGAAAATTGCCACCATGTGACAAAGGCAGCTGTGGATTAAATTTACTAATCCACTTTCTTTTCCTTAGGAAACTATTGAGCTGAGCCATCCAATGAAGCCAATGTCTAAAAACTAGTTACCCTAATTAGCTCTTTGTACCCATTTTCATTTGTTTACAATCAACACACAAATTAACAGGAAAATAATGCTACACTGGGGATCTTCCTTGTTGCTTCTCTCTGGCATAATCATTTCTCCATTTTCTTTACTGGGCCCTGCCCAATAATTTGTATATGCTTAAAAAGTGGCTGCTAACAGTTATGAGTGCTTGCCTCTACACGACCTATGAATAATAAAAGAGGCAAAATAATTATCTACAGATAAAAAAAATCATCCTTAGACTGAATGGGCCTATAAATCAATTATCAACAAGTGAACATTCCAGGGTCTCCAGGACTTGACTTGGCAATCTGGTGTCTGACATTAGAAGCTTGATGTTTTTTCATTAACTTTGTGTTGCTCAGGCCTCTGAGTCCTAGAAAGATATTGCCTTTTATGTAACATCAGTTCCTTTGTTTGGCAAGCAGTGTAGAGTCTCTCAACTAGGCAGACCTAATACGTATGTTAAGAGCTGAGACAACAAAAGTTCAGGCACCACTTTTCCATCGCTCCAAACTCAAGGACACTGAAGCAAATAAGATCTTGAATGTCTACATTCAAGTATGATGGTCCATGCCCTTAGTCTGTAACTATCTGACAACTTCCCAGCCTCTCTGCGTCATACCAGTAATCTAAACCAGAAGTAGCTTGGTCTCCCCAAAACTTCATTTCCTATCATACCTGGGAATCCAAACAGCTGTAGGTTGCTGAATAAATGTTTGAGCAACATTAAAGAACTATTTAAGCAAGATTATAAGAAAATGATCAAACTCAAGTATTTTTTAGAACTAAAACTAATAGATCAGAACATTCCTAAAACTATATTTATAAAACAGCATGATTTATAAAACAGGCCAATGTTCTGTAAGATTGTTTTAAGCCCATTAAAAAACTATATTCATTCAATTTTTTGTTTACATATTATGCAAATAACTTGTTGAACTAAATAAGCAGTGCATAGCAACATTTGTTTGAAGCAAAATTAAAATGCCAATACCAGACAAGACCTCATTTTAAGTAATGATTCCAATGCAAATTTGCATAATTCTTCACATAATTCTTTTTTTAGGTGTGATAATGTAGGTACCTTTCCCCAAACGATGCTCCCCATACCCCATACCTAGAGGCAAAACGGTCAGAAGAGCTTCATACAGAACATTGTTTCTAATTTTCCCAACTGGAAAATACAAGAGATGAAATGTTCCACTATTGAACAACAGGGACACCAAGTATGATTTTGCAGCGGCTTCAGAAGCACAAGGATCCCTTCTATCAGTCCTGCTCATGGCTTAGTAGGCAAGGCTATCCGTGAGTTTTGGGCAACTCTTGACTTCTTCCCTTATGCATGCAAAAGAGCAAACCAGGAAACAGCTTGGTTACATGCTCGTGTCATATGCAAAATATGGTAAATACCTTCCAAATCAGCCAGGATACTAAAACTTAGTCCCATAGCACAGTTTCATCTTCTAGGAACCTCTAACCATTGTTTTTTTCTGGTCTGGATACAGCAGGGAGTTATAATGCACAATAGATCCAGGGCTTATTTGCTACTTGGGCAAAACAGCTGTATTAGGCTACAAGAGGCTCCTAAGAATCTCAGTTTATCAAGCTGACATTCAACTGCCCATGCCAAGCTCTTATCTGTCTCTTTTTGCTACTCCACAAATAGAAACCCCAACTTTCCTATGATAGTGCAGAGTTACAACAGATCCATTCTTTGAATCTTCATCCCAAATCTGTGGAAATCTCCAGAACGAACTCTGTTCTTTAGCTAAAGTATCTTAAATTTCAGGATCTACTAAAGCAGGGACAAAGGCAAAGGCTAAAAATGATGAACAGATCAGTAAAAAAGATACATTTTCATCTGCCTTTCCACCCTGGCCTAACTGCTTTGCCGCCAGAGGACAGAATACTCTCTTTCTGGAATTATTCTTAACAAGGCTTTCTTTCTACTAGGTATATTATTTCACTTGAAAGTCTTCTTTTAACAGGCACGCCTGCAGCTGGGATTCAAAAGCAGCACTCAGAACATATATACAAAGTAAAAAAGACAATATGACTTATAGTATTTAAATTTATGAGCTGTAGAGTACACTGTAACTCATACACCCGTTAAGTATGCTCATGAAACAGGAGCAGTGGCTCAAGATAGCTAATACCAATATATTCCAAATGATAATTACTTTATCCTGTTTACCAAAACAGATGATGATCCTGAATTTTCGACAAACCTTCCAAAAGATAGAAAAAAAATGTTTTATGTCTCTATTACCATATGCTCAGCAAATCTAAAATGACCCTCTTATTTTATAGGTAATTTTGGCAGGGGAATAACAGCCTGCATTTCAGGTGGATACATGCAATGAAAATCCATAGACAGCTGAACTGTTGCAGCAGTCAAAAGCCAGACAAATCTAGCCGCTGTGATAGGAGAAAACTCTGCTGGAGCAAGGCGACAGTTTGTATTCACCAACAGGACTTCCCCTATAGTCCAGACAATCCCCAATAATGGAGAGATCAAAGTAATCTTCACATCTGAGTAAGAGCTCAGAGACCTTTAGATGAAGCCTAGAGTATCACACATATGCAGAAGTCACCTTCCAGAATCACACTCTAATAATCTCATTTTCCTTTTCAAATTGATCTATGGATTCTGGCAAAGGTAGGGCCGAAGGAATTTAGTTAATACATCATCAGACATTTAGACCCTAGTAGACTGATGAGATGCAGTATCACAAAAAAAAAGAAAAAGGAAAAAAATCCTGGGAAAAGAACATTTGGAAGGTTTTACTTAGTCTCCTAGGACTGTCCCAGGTATTTTTCTGCTCTCTGGGGAATCTTTGGACTCTAATCATTGCTTACAGACCAATAAATGCAAAGAAAAACCTCTATAAAATCTTAAATTTATCTCATTTATAAATTAGATTTCTAAACAAGTCCAGACTTGCTTCTGTTATAAACAGAGTGTTTTGCAAAAGGAGCTCTGAATTTGAAAACTGTGTAGCAAACAGACAATAACTCACTTACTATGTATATGAGGAGTCAAGTATTCACCTTTAAATCTGAGGCATAAAAAAGTATCAGTTTGCTTTTCTTACAGAAGGCCGTAGAAATCCCAGCCACATAAATTGTAACCAAAATATTCCAAGAGGCAATTCTGGAATTGCCTAAAATGAAATGAAATAAAATATGTGCATACTAAGATAGGCCTGCATGTTTTTTTTTAAATAATCTTCTAGCTTTGTTGAGTCCCAAGGTAATTCTTGATCTCTCTAGTTAAGATTGCTGCTTGTATTAATAATCAACTGCAATGGATCAGGCAGAATAAAACTTTTGAATCTTGCTCTGTTACCTTTGCTTCAGAAATAAACTGTCACACAGTGAATGAATCAAATGCAAATTCCAGGCTAAATCCGAAATGTGGAAAACACGAACAATTTTCATCTAAATGAAAAGTCCCTCCCCCTGCCCTCCACAATAACCAACAAAAGCATATAAGCCAATATAGGATTTAATTATTCCCTTTGTAGAAGAATGCAATACATATTATTACAAAATTACAAGCTAATATGCTAACCATTCATTGGCACAGTTTCAGTCATGCTGTTAATTAAAAGCTGGAACCTCTCAAAAACACTCTGATTTGCCTGTGTGGCTCTGGAAGCAAAGGAAAGAAAAGAAATTTGGACAGCCTTCGGTAAGTTTAGACACGGTTTTCCAAAATCCTTCAGTAAACAGACCTAAAGAGTATGGCATAGGATTCCGGGTTCTCCAGGGAAATTAGATGCCAAAGTATATGCTCCGACAACAGATAAATGTCTTTCAATTATTAAGGGGCACAGAGGAATCATATCACTAGACTCATACTAATTCACTTCATCGTACAGAATATTTCTTAATGAAAAGTGCAGTCTAAACTTTGAACTCAGAAATTCTGCTCCTCATGCACAGAAAGGATTTGAGAGGTCCCTATGTTTTCATCCCTATGGAAGGTTGCATACACCTTTTTTTCATTGGGCCCACCACACTTTTGTTTAATTAAAAACATTAACAACTTTTTCAAAAAAATATATCAGGGTTGCTCCAGCCTCCTATAATTTTCAGCACAAGTTTTCTGGCCTCTTTTTCTCCTTGACAATATGTCTTTTGAGATCTAGTCATCAGAGGACTATGCTTCATTCCCAGGACAGCAGTCACAACATACCTTTATGACCTGGATGCCAAAGCTGGGGTATAGTGAGGAGCATTTGCACTGATGGTTTGAAGAACATTCAAGCACTGCACATGAAATAGCATCACATCAGATCTGAGATCTCATGTGCCATGGATTATTATTCCCTGTCAACGGAAGGACAGGAGCGCCCCTCTGTACGTAACCTTCAATTCATCGTTTGTGATTTTATGGAGGTTTAATTTATATATTTTGAAGGAGGGGATGGTTCTGATATCGAATGGTGCTTCATGACATCCCCTCCCCGATGTCTACATAATGTCTTCCCTTTCTCAAGAGGCATTAGTAGAGAGGCTCCACAGTGGTCCAGTCGCTTCTTCAATTTTTGCAACAGGCAAATTAACAAACAACAAAGACAGCTCCAAGGGAGCATACATTTGACTTCAAACAAGATTACATGATGATTGTTCCCACTATATCCAGTTGTAACATCAGGTTTCTGATGTGATTACATTTGGAATGTTGGACTGATGGACTTTTTGTCCATCATTGTCAAATATTCATTACGGAAAATATTATTAGAGACTGAATTATTAGGAATTTGTAATTAGACTTTCCATTTTCTCCACCTGTGGCCCCTGGAAATATTCTGGTCCACAGTCTTTGTCATCATCTTAGGCTAGCAGGGGTTGTAATCTAAAATATCTGGAGAACTCAGAATTGGGCAAAGTAATTTAGATTAAACAAAGTGATATCAATCAACTTTGAAATCAGAACTCTCTCCTTCAGAGGGGAGAAAAAAATCACCTTAACTCATTTGATAGGAATAGCTCTAGTACTGAAACTTTAATATGGAAATAAAGTGAGATGCACTGCAAGAAAGGGAATGTAGACATGAAATCTCAAAAAGCATTATCAGAACAGTTTTGAACTTTGAGAATAAAGTAGTCACATCAAAAGGCATACCTAAGCCAGTCACATGGATCTATCAACTTTAGTCATTAAAGGTAAAATAAATATTCAGCTCCTTTCTGATATTTTCCTTTCAGGTATGTCTGTCATTACCAAGAAACTAAAAAAGGTCATCACCTTCACAGTTCAGGTCAAATGCCACTTTGGGAATGTTCCGCATTTCATTTAGTATGCTTTACCTTTTTTGTATACGCTTCCTTGTATAAGAACTGGAAACATTTTCTTTTTCATTTTATGCAAAACAGATTCTTGTGCAGTTTATACTTTTATATGAAAATGCAAGTCTACTGTGAAGTGCAAAAGGAGCAAGGAGGCCAATGTTGGTATATACTCTTGAAAATGCTCCAAAGAAAAATCTAGGAAAGCTTTTCCTTCTTCCCTGTACCTTCAGGAGACAACACACTAGAAGAGCATAGATGGGATGACAACGTAGGGTGGAGGGCGGGTGTGGAGAATCTATAACCAGAAAATGCACTATTGTTTAAATGGGTAATAGCTGCTAAGAGTTCAAATGGGAAGAAAAGATGATCAAGCAAGACTGCACCACCGCCTGGGAGAGAAACAGGATCTAGAGAATTTTCAGTGGGAAACCTTACAACTCATAGAAGTACAAAGACTGGACTTTTTCCCAAAATGGTATTATACAAACTGAGGTGAATAAACAGAATCAGACATTCTCTGTAGTTTGTAAAGCCTCTGCTTTAATTAGCTACACAATACACATTTTTTTTTTCATCTAAAATGTTTGTCACAAGTGCTTTCATTCAAAAAAGTCACATTTCTTTGAAACTCAGTTCTTTGGTACTCCACATGAAGCGCTACTACACACGAGCTGAAGAGTAACTTCTACTTTTAGGTGTCCTTAAAGTGAACTGACCTGAGACAGCTTACTGCCTGAGGAGCACGACAAGAGGAGACACATGCAGATACACACACACTCATTCTGTAGTCCAGAAGTTGTCTTGATTGAGACAGTTGTCTCAATCAAGTTGAGAAGTTGAGAAGTTGAGAAGTTGTCTTGATTGAGAACAGATGATGAGTGGGGGCTACACCCAAGCATTGCTTTGTACCATCCATTGTCTTCCTGCCCTCTTGTACCTGCTGCCTAATGGAAGGGCCAGAGGTAATAGATCTTAAATATTTCTAGTCCTTTCTTTCACTCTGTTCATCCACATGTGAAACGTTTAACCCTGTTAGATGTTTTATGAGACAGATTCCCTTGACCAGTCTGATACCTGCTACCAAGAGGAAAATACTGAACAACAGCATTCACCATCATTCATATTTCATTTGTATCTTGAAACAGCTGGAGTCATGTCCAAATTGAGCCAACATTGAATAAACTCTTTGTATTGACTCCAGAGGAATCCTTCCATCCCATTGAGGCTGTGCTCTGAGAGTAAACTCAGATTCAGCAAAACTGCTCAACAGGAAACAGCCATTTCTACTGCTCATTTTTTAAACTCTCTACTGTATCTCACAAGTGCCTCCAGTCATCTGTTTCTGTTGCATAATATATAATTTAAATGACAATTCAGAAATTGGACCAGATGGATGTCTAACTCAAATTCGCAAATATGTTTCCTAAGAGCAAAAACTATTAATAATCTAAAGGGTATCGTTTGAAAACTATGGAGAGCGAAGGAGGAAGGAGGGAGGGAGGGAGGTACATGATGAATTTTAATCTATACAATATAAAAGATCTTTGTAAATTTTGAGATAACTCTTTACACTCCTTTTGTTAGATATTTTTTCAGATATCCTGAAAAATATCTTAATAACAAGTTCTTGCATTCTTTAAGCACAAAAAGTGTCATAAATCTTCGCAGACAGACATCTACATCTTGTGCCTTTCAGCAATGCCTACTACATCATTTCCCATTCCCCAATGTTAGGATAACGTGTTTGGCATTAAGAGGACTCAGGGTACAGTATGAACTTGGAGTAGTATCAGGAACAGTCTTTGCTTTAAAGCTAAGAGACAACAAAGATGAGAAAAATAATTGTTTCCAATAAATATCAGCTGATTCTGAAGGCAAGAGTCTTCTTAAAATCTTTTCCTAACCTGTTTGAAAATCAATCTTATGTGCTAATGCTTTATGATACACAAAACAGACCCTTCTCCGGTGTACCTCTGTAACTTAACTTGCCTCTGTGTAGCCTAAGTATGTTTTAATTACACATGTAAGATATTACAGTTTTGAGGAAAAAGAACTGTAAACGAAGTTCACAACATAGACTTTATGTAAGTATTCATTTATTCAGATTTCTAAGCAGCCTTCTTCACCCAGGATTTAGGGCAGTAATACTGGACTTAATCAATAAAATGCTAAACCATAGGTTAGCATTCTGAGAATTCTGCACCCTGCAGTGATCTACCACCTAACCCCCCTAGAATGACCACAAGGAAGACTTCAGAATCTTTTACTTCACTGTCCTTGTGAAAGTTTGCTGTTCATCTGACACTAAACTGTTTTTAAACTATGGTCTGTGAAAACAAGCTATCTTCAAAGTATAGCCTATGATAAAACTGATAATCAAATTAATCTAGAACAGAAAAAAACCCCAATCTTATGCTCAGTTAGAAAACAAAACGGGACAGGCCTGCTTTCATAGCAGCCACCCCATAGGGTTATATCTGAATGTAACCATTAGCTATTAAAATATAAATGATTACTGATATTTATGAAATCAGTTAATTTATTCATGTTTGCTGCAAGCCATCAAATACTTACTTTCAGTTGGGGTCCTCTGGACTTAGAGCAACGGCAAAGTAGAGGTTATGATTTCTGCAGACGTTTTGCCTTGCACTCGAGGAAAAACGGTCTGGGGTGGGGGACTGTCTTCCAGTATTTATGGTCTATGTGGAATCTGAATCCTCCGGGATGGGTTGGTGACTGGAAACTTCCTAGGAAGTACTGGCTGAGTGGTGCTTGGGAATTATGCTAGCTTTTTTCTGATTAGTCTGCCTCATCAATCTGTTGTGCATGGTTTAAATCAGACACTTGACTGAGTCAATACAGTATACTATACTATACTTTACATTATACTAGAAACATTATATACGTGCACACACACACACTCACTTTATGGAACTATCTCTACCCAGTTTATTAACATTCCAAAAGCGTGCCAATATCGTTTTGTTCTAATAACAGTTTGGCCCCTAGTGATCCTCAATGGATACATTCATCCTCTGCATTTCATTGTGGGCTTTAAGATGTGTTGTCCGTGTGCGTGCATGCGTGTGTGTGTTGCGGTATACCTCCCAGAGTCCTCAGGGATTGGCTGGATTCTAAGCATTGTTAAATAAATATATATTACAAAAGGTAAGTGTCTATGGTTACCTTGAGTCCCTCTTGGGTAGAAAGAAAGAATCATGATCAGCAGCACATTTGTATACTGTATTTTTTAATTGCTTTATTTAAACTGGCTATAGCTGGATTTAAATATTAGCTCCATACTAGATATCATAATAGACAGTTAACAGTACTAATAGTTGCTACAGTCTACAGAAATACTCTTTCAAGTAGAAGACGCATTCATCCAAGTGCCATCTGTTTACATGTGCCTCTTTTCACACATAACAAAATACTACATTATTAAGCTATGTCTCTGTAGTTACACATATCATTGAAAGTACATCCTTAACCACAAACCTTGACTGATGTAAAATGGATTAAAATAATAGCATACTATTATTTGCTCATTAAAAAGCAAATTAGTTGCATTTTGTGTTGTTTGCTGAACAACCTCAGGCAACGCTTAACAGGTGCTAATTCCAAAATTGGTTTCAGGTGCAAATAGATTAAATTAGCATGTTTCATGATTACAGAAAACATTTGCTGGACAAAAGCCAATTCAGAAGGCTAACAGCAAAGCAGAAACATTTTCAATTAAAGCCAAACCCATTAAATTAATAAGTATTACAGACATTTTTACATGCATTTCTCAATAGCTTGCAGCATCTGTCAACAATGCACTCATTTGCATAGTTCTAACATATCCTGGATGATAAATATCAAAACAAACTTTGTCTAAATTACTGGCATACTGAAGAAAAGAAAATATCAGAGGAATAAAGCAGAGTCAGTATCACAATATACCCACAGTGCTACCCTATCGGCAGCAAACCTATTTACTGCTTTAATAACTGGCAGATGCTAACAAAAAATTCAGGTAATATAGTTAGAAGCTGGCTAAAAACAATGTACCTTATAGACTTACTGCCTGAAAAATATCAGCAGGAAATTACCTGATGGAATATTAAAATATATTCTGTAAAGTATTGCATTACACACACACACACACACACACACACACACAGTCTATTGCAGTTGGGTGACTAATAAATTGGAATAAATAAGTAAATGCTTGCTTTTGAAGAAAGAAACGCAATTGTTTCTAATAACAAGTACCTACACTTACACCTGAGTGTGTGCACACACATTAGAAATGCTGCGTTTTAGTCTATTAGCTGCCAGCAAAATTCTGCTTGCTTGCTTTTACATTTCTCCTAAAGTTTTAGATGTGGTGGCCGCTGGCCAACGGGGAATAAGCACAGGATACAAGAAGCCACACTAAGCTAGCCCAGAAAAGCTTCAGATGGTTAGCAGATTCTGGGTTCTCAGATACAATCAGACAACTGAAAGGAATGGGCAGTAACAAGACTGCCTGCCCTCATCGCTTGCAATTTCCTGCTGGGTTCAAGTCCATCCCGGCCATCGCAAGCGGTGGAGGGGACCAGCCTCGCTCTCTGAGCCCAACCTCCTTCACAGGGTTTCTGTTATGGGAATAAAATGAAGAGAGAGGCTGCTATAATCCTCCTGGACTTCTTGGGAGAATTTTGGATAGAAATCTAACAAAGGAAGGAATGTATTTTCTGGCACATCCCGTCCCTTAAATGTTGCCATCCAGTGGGACCTAGGAAGCACGCCTTTTCTGCGAGAGCCCTGCCCTCTAGGATCCGGCAGGCCCCCGCCCTTTAGCCTTCAAGAGAGCTAACCAGTGATTCACGATGCCTTATGCTTACCTAGAGTAGATACAGGTATGAACCCAGCCACTGTCCAACAACAGTCTGCACTCCTGGGCTAAAGCCAGAGTTGCATGGGCTACTCATTGATTCACGATGCCTTTTTTATAGTTCATCTGCCTGATACAATGAAATCAAATTAATCTCAGAACAGTGCTGACAGAGTCCTCAAACCTTGCATTTTTTATTTCTGTAGGACTGCAATGATTATGTTGTTCAAACTAATTTTAAATGCATTCTGGCAAATGCAACTGTCATTTTTGTAAAAAAAAAAAAAAATGGGTAGAAACGTATTTGGCTTTCTAGGCTTGAGAATGTTAAACACCTCTCAGGAGATAGTCAATATTGTTATAAGAACACCCTTTTATCAAGGAAAATTGAAAACAGGAAAACAATTTACATGAGGGAAATGCAGCAGCACTTGAGTCTCCAAAGCTTTGAAGTATTGATACTGTCCTGGGGATGAATCAGAATTCTGTTTAAAATTGACTCAAGGTAAAACTCCTACCAGAAGCTTCACTGTCCATACAGAACCTTCTCCTATCACAATGTAAGGAAATGAGATTATTAGTTTTATGCAAGGGGGGGAAAAACAATCCTGCAGTGATCTTGGCATCTCACCAAAGATCCCCCAAGTAAAAACATGGATCCATGGAGAAGTTTGATCAGACAACATAGCCTGTTGTCCAGATCTCTTATGATACAAAAGAGGCATAGACATTTTTCCATTTATGTCAGCCCTATTGGCCTAATGAGACCTGCATTTGCAATATTGAGTTCAATCTTGGAACTGCATTTCATGAAACCCTGCCCAGTGCTAACAATTTTGATCTCTTTAGCCAGCAAAATATTCCACAATAGGCTCAGCCAGCATGTTCTATACACAGATTACAAAATAAAATGCAAATTACTGTTGGCTACATTTAACAAGTGAGGCAGGAATCATTTGCATCATTTGTAATTGTGTAGGATGAGGGAGAAGGAACATCAGGCAAAATTATCTTTCGGTAATCGCTCTTCCAAATAACTGATCAGTCTTTCCAAGTTTCTTCCCTCCAGCATCCCAGTTATAAAGATAATACTGGAAGCAACTAGTATAGATGCGTTGACCATCCTTCTCTATCCTGATCCCCTTCAGAGTAGATAAAAGTAGGTTTGACTCATCACATAATGGTGTAACCTTACATTGCCTGAAAGGCAAGCTGACAGCTGAAGCAAAAGCCCTGTTGCAAAACAAGAACTTTCAATGTAAGGACAACTGCAACACATCCATTATCTTGCAGAATTTGACACACGCGCACACTGCCTTCAGACGTCACTGACTAAAATTGGGCCCTTCCATGGTGGAGATGGTTGGGAGCCATCTCTAAACTAAATATAAATGTCCTGAATCCCTAAAGCCCCCTCTCTCCACTGTAGCCCTCATCACCACCCTAAAAATTGGATAAGGTTTGTGTTCCCTGATTTATACTAATTTATATAATAATAATAGATACATTATAAAGCCCTTCTTCTCAATCTTAAGCATTCTATAGCCGTACAAGAAAGCCATGTGTGGGCTTCACCAAGGCCCCACAATGAAGAAGGATGATTTACCAAGAAAAAACCCTTCTTGTTTCTCTAACTATGCTGATGCTATTCAGCGATGCTTCCAAAACTTAAATTAACTTGTAAGTCAAACCTTGTAGGTTCATAATTCCCTAATACATTCTGAACCCTGACTTTATTGTGTGGAATTTACCATTTTTTGTATCACAAACCAAGATTGCTTGAGGGCTTATTTAAATTCTCTATCCATGCACTTTCTGCATGATTAAGCATCCAAACTCCCCCTTCTTAGCCCAGGCTCATATGTTCATTGCTATTATCCTTTCCTTTCCAAAATAAATGAAACAGTCTTGTTTGCAATGCATATGTGGATCAAGTGATTTTACTTCAACCCTCTCTTCTCCTCCTCGACAAGGGTTGACAGGAACTGTCAGCAACACACTGACCTCCGGTGACACATTTAATAACAGCCAATCAGAAAGAGATGGATTGTGAATTATCGTGTTGTCAAGTGCAGGCTGGAAAATACTAGACTTTTGCCTGGTTTTAATACCGCTAAATTCAAATTACAAATTATGGTAGACCACATTGTAGGTATTGTCTCATAGACACTGGGAGTTCCCATTTATGCTTTTTTTAATGTGTATTTATTTATACAATGTATAAAGCTGCCCATCTCACTATACAGTAACTCTAGGCAGCAAACAAGGATTCAAACCAAAAACAACTGATTTTGTACACTACAGTAACGTCAGTCTATGCAATCTGCAAACATTTCCCCCTCCCATACTGGAAATGTGGAAACTGGGGGCAGGTGAAGTGGTAGAGTAAATTGTGAAGGGACAGAACCAGCAAAACGTTAATAAAATGTTCCAGTGATATCAATTCAACTCTTTTAATGCATTAAGTAAAATTATGTGTTACATTCAGGGTACCTCATTTTATTCACAGGTCCACTAATTCTGGCTTTATACAAATGTTATTTAGACACACTTCTCAGTTCTCATTTAATGGGTTTATTGTATTATTTAAAGTCTGATTTCTTTAACTTTAGCCCTTTTGACATAATGAATTTGCTGCTTTAGAAATATTAAAACCTCTGAATCATTATTGTAAGGTGAAATTTTTAGTTTGTTCCGTGTTCATTTCCTTGAAGGGGCTCTATTCAAAATAAATGCAAGTATTTTAGTTTCTCAATGTTTGCTTTTACTCTTCTTTGTTTCTGAGGGGCATATTAAAACATACCGATTATGGCTAAAGCAGAATATGAAATACTTATGCGTCTTTCTTTACAAGTGAAAGGTTATTAGCTTGACGTCTGAAGCTGAGTTGCAAATGAGGGCAGACATGCTGTTTTGTTCTCCAGCAATATTCTATAGCTTTGACTTCTTTTGCCTGTTATTAAAAGCGATTTTCACCTGCAGATGTAGTGAGTGGAGAGAAATTGAAAACGTCTAGTCTACCAGCTGAAGCTTGATTTCCTGAACCCAGAATTTAGAGAACAAAAGCTTCTTATCTGAAATGCCTTCAACCCAATTCAAGGAAAGTTCTAATATTTCTTAATTTGGTCTTTGGGATATATTATTTTCCATCTAATTTGACCATCCCCACCATTTTCATTGTCTTTCCTTTTCCCCAAATATACCCAGTCCCAGGTCAGGTTATTAGCAATTGCAAGAAGTCTCTTTTCTTCTCTCTTTCCAATGTTTAGAATGGGACGCATCCTGGAGACTCAAAAACCTTGGAGAACCGTCTATCTCAAGCCAGCTTCTTCGGGGACTTGGCCTTTGCAGCAATATGGAGGGAGGAACCGAGGGAAGCAGAGGTCTCTGAGGCCGAGGAGAGGACGGCTATCGATTGGTAGTGATACGTATGGATGAATAAAAGAGGACAGCGAGGAGATGACTACTGTATGTTTGCCAATGTTTGGGATCAGCTTATACACTCATACGCTCACTGTTTTCAAGCCTTTCCAAAAAAAAAACAACAAAGATAAATGGAAATCAGGGCAGGCAAACAAGATTTGCATTTACCATTTAACTCAAAATAAATTAACTTCTATTTAGCTAATATTAATTTAGTTCATGACTGTCCCACCCCAAGGCTTGAAAATTAGCTTTATTTGCAGATGTGATGAGCTTCAAATGAAGGGCTTTTTTTTACACGGAAATGATTTTTAACAAGTATATTTCCTTGCTTGTACAAAACCTGTGACACAATGGTAATATTAGAGCATTAGCGTTGCCACATATCCTCATTAAATGGCTTAGGGCAATGTTGAATTCTTAAAAAACACATTTGACACGCAGCATTGGATAGGTTTTCTTGGTAGATACATACAGTAACTAAACTTTTAAAAGTTACATTACTGTTTCATTACCAAACTATACACGCTGTCCTACTGAACAGAAAGAGCAAAAAAGCCACATTTGTATGATGCTCTTACTACAAAAGGGCCATTAAATTAAAGAGGTTTTTAAAGTGCCATGCTGTGATGAAGCCAGGGCCATTTTGAAGTCTCTAGTATAGAGTTCAATCAAGGCAAGAACCAAGAAAGAGAATCTAGGCAGAGGAATACAGTGGTACGAACGCCCCTCCTTACGAATTTTTCGAGATACGACCAGCTCCGGCCCCAAAAATTTACCTCGACATGCGAACTCCGCCTCGAGCTATGAACCGGATCCGCGGCCATTTGCCCTGCTGCCACGCAGTCGTAGCTTGCTGTGGGCAAGATCACGGTAGCAAGGAGATGTTCGGTGAGGCTTGTGGTGTGTTTTGGGGGAAATTTGCCTCGTGGTGCGACCAAATTCGGAGGGCGGATTAGCCATATTTACATTGAACCTTATGGGGAAATTTGCCTCATGGTGCAATCAAATTTGGAGGGCGGAACGGATTAACTGTATTTACATTGAACCTTATGGGAAAATTTACTTCGAGGTGTGACCAACTCGAGTTGCGATCAGAGTCACGGAACGGATTAAGTTCGTAACTCGAGGTACCACTGTATATTCCATAATGCGTTGTTTTAAAGGAAAGAACTGATACATATAAAATCCTCCAAAGCCAATACTGACATTTAGCCAGTTAGCCAACAGCTTAGGTTTCTTAACAGCTATTTGGAAATAAGACTATTGCAGTCAATGAAGCTTACTTTTAGGCAGGGGTGCATTGAGGGGAACTGCAAGGACGCATCAAAAAAGTCAACCTGGTGGCCACAACCACATCATCATAGCCATCACCAACTCACAGATGTCCTATGTACGCTGGATTGTTTCCAAGAGTTTATCATCCTAAAATCAGGGGAAAAACTTCTGACCTAATACAAGAATTAATCAATAGGAATGTATTTAACAAAATTAAATTATAAACATTTTGGTCAGTTTTCATCATGGTTGTTTAGATAATCAAAATAATAATTTCAGGATGCTTAGTTTCTCACAAAAGATCCAGGTTAAGCGGAAGAAGGTGGCATCTTTCTAGGCCATGTTCCATAATCAATTCTGAGGAACCATTAACTGTTCTAGTTAAATAAATAGAAAATACTCCTGATTTAATTGATTACTTTGATATAATGCTGGCATCTGTATAATTTTCATCCACTAACAATCTTTATATTAATCAGCCAGAAAAGCAAATGTTGAAAAGCTAGGCAATCAACCTCTTTGAATTATGTTATAAATTTGTGTTGAAGTAGGTTTTTATACTTTGATCTAATACTATTACTGAAGTCTTGTACAGCGTAATTAAATAAATGTTAACCAGCCCTTAGGGACCCCTTGTTCCAAAGTGAAATTTCAGACCCAAAGAGTGCTTGTAACCAATAGTATAACCATTCTAAAACGCTGCTTGCAATTTCCACACAGTAATCATATCTTCATAGAAAATCAGACACTTGCTGATGTGCTTATAGATATCCCCTAGGAATTAAGTACAACATCATGAATTGCTCAAATCCTGCTTGAACACAATCTATGTTGTAAAAGGATATTATAAGTTAAAGCAAAATATGGTTTTCTCTTCCTATCCTTATTTTCCCAGTGGAATAACTTATAGTATATCAAGTATTCGAATTAATGGCTTCTTTGCTGTGTACATTTTCTGTAGTCTTTTGCTGCTTACCATCAATACCCTGCTGCCAAAAAAACTTACAAGATTTTTGTATTATTTACTTCTTAGCATAGCTGAGTTCAAAGAGGTGCTCTGATACACAAATACGGATCTAGATCAAAGCCCCCATACAAAGTCATCAACAGTCTGTTGCACATTTCTGGCTGAGACCAACTGCCACATACGTGCACATGCGCAAGTTTCACTGTTACAGCACTAAACTCTAGCACAAACATATCTTAACTCCCACAATGGCACACCGTTACACAGACAAGATTTTCTTCAAATTTTTAGAGGTGAGTAGCATATTCTGGAAAGAATGGTGGCTGATGTACAATTAAGACATTTTCCACTCCATTGGAGATTTGTTGAATCAAAATTACCATCTTCTGTGAGGTCTGAGGCCCTAAATAGAGAAGATATTGATGCTCCTAATATGGAACAATGGTATTCTGGAGGAACATAAAACTGACACTAAATAATAAGTGTGCACAAAATGAAAAATGCATATATCAAAGATGGAACCAGTCATGGCATTCTGGAAGTTTTGGATCAGCTGTAATCAGCAGAAATAAAACCCAGAACATTATGCTACTTTCAAGTTTCGGCTGAATCATAATCCAGAGAGATCCTAGAGTGATTTTCTAAAGAGAGTAGAGAATGCTGATGCTCATGGTCCCCTCTCTCCCATCAGCACTTCCTAACATGGCATGTCCCACTGGGTCATCCTTCCCAACACTTTGGCTTCCTTCTTCTCTTCAGCTGCCACTCCTGCCAACCCACCACCTCTCTTGCTTCCCAGTCTTCCTTCCTTCCCAGCTCTCACCACCCCTGCCCACACTGATGTACTGACCTGGGCACCTCTTCCTTATTATGATGGGCACAAAGGAACAGACTCCTAGCCTGGCACATCCTACCAGTCTGCCCCTCCTCCACCCAATCCTCCCAGTATTAACCTCCCAGTAAACTGGAGTCTGGCATTTTAGCAGAATCATGCTGCAGAAGCCTACAATTACAAAGCAAAATGTGTGGCTTTGTTTTGGTTATCAGCTTGCAAGAACTGGAGGAAAACCGTGGGCTTAGCAGGATCTGAGCCTCTATTTTCCGTGAGCTGAGCCAGGAGCACTTTTCATTCTTTTTATTAGTATGAATTTTAGTGAATATTGCTTCTAAGAATAAAATTTGACACTGGAACATTAGATTTTCATGAAGCCATAGAACTGTAGCACACTTACAGAAAGCAATTATCTACTATAATATTTTAGGACTTAGCTACTGCAGAATTATCTGAACGACTTTCCATGAGTAGCTGCAAAGAAACTAGGGGATCTGTCAAGAAATATCTAATCTTTATCATTCTAAAACCCTTAGCTTAAAAATAATAATAAAATAATCCTGGTAGGTGATATTCTCTTGTGGGTCTGACAAACGTCAGTTGATCTGATATATAACAATTTTAAAAATATAAATATATTCACATCATTACATACGGAAACTTCATAATACTGTTTTGCTGACTATTTTAACACAAAAAAATATCAGTTGAAAATATAAAAACCAGCACAAGAACAAAAATATTGTGAAAACAGAAAGGGGAAAAAAAGTGTTCCATGCCTAAAGACAGGAAGGGAGGAAGCTTGACAGTGTCCTGGGGCAAAATATATTCTGCAACTCTTGAGCCACCATGCTGACTTGGTCTTGGACCATAAATAAATAAAAAAATGAAATGACCTAGCCATGCTAAAGCCTCTTTGGGGGACCCAGCAACATTTCCCTAAGTTCGCTATGGAAAAAATATCAATTCAAGGAAAAAATACAAGGAAACAATTGGATATAGTGGCTTGACTTCAGTTGAGTTTGGCTCCAGGTAAGTTGGAGGACAGCCCCCATCATACTCACCAGCATGGCTTACAAAAGTCTGAGTGCCATTTTACAGTCTTTCTACAGTTTTTAAAAAAACAAAAAAATAATTCTAGCCAATCTGACTCTGGGAGAAAAAAATCCCCCCTAACCAATGTTTTGCAACAGTTCAACCTACACTCATCCCCTAACATCATTTCATCAGCTTTTGCATCTCAGATACTTCTATTTTTGCTTCTTGGACTACAAACATATATGCAAATGCATAGGCAGAAATACTCTTCTATTTCAGTTCATTGAAACAGCAGGTTGCTGACACTCTGCTAATTATATTCCTAGGCCAGGAGACAATTCTCTACACAATGGATTAAATGAAATATGATGTTAGCACCATAAAAGTATTTTATTGCAGAGAGAGTTGGCAGAAGAGATCAGGAAATTATTAAGTTAAGCAGTGGCTGCAGGTTTATTTCAAATCTGTACAAAAGACATCTGAGTATATTTAGTTCAGTTCCATCCAGCAGCAGAAATTAATTTTTTTCCAAGCCATTTGGATAAAGCAGTGGCCTAAAAGCTTAAGTAGCAAAACAAGAGGTACAATAGAACTGATCCCAAGGGCTTGTAGCTGCTGCAGAATTCTTGTACTAAGGTGTAGGAAAAACTGAAAGCAGGATGAAGGGCTGAAGGCAAGCGAGAAGGCATATATCTAACTTTGCTACACTGATGAGGATCTGAAAAACAGCAGATGGGCCAAAATGCATATCTTATTCCAGTTGCAGTACTTACAAAATGTGAAATCTTAGACTGCATTGGAAATTCAAGCTACAATAAAAAGGTCCCTGATTCTAAACTTTAGAACTCTAAACACTAAACTTTAGACAGACAAGCCACTATAGCTGGAACAAAAAGCAATTATGTCTGGATGCATTTTTTTCTCATCTTAAATAAAACAAAAATATTTCTATTCTAGACAAAACTACAGAAATAATAAGTCGGAAGACCCATATACCATTTTATTCCATCAATCATAGATCAATACAGAGAAATCCATTTTCTCCCAGAGAAATATGACTTAATCTAGATATCAATGATCTATGGCTCAGCTTGACATCCCATTATGCTCGGCATAAAGATGCCCCACTGGTTTTAGTAGACGGATCTTCCTTATGCAACCTGGTCCCATCACTTAAACAATGCCCTCTAGTGGGACCCAGAGGCGGTGCACCTGCCCGTTGGAACAGCAGCCTCCAGAGATCTGCCTGGCCCCCATCTTGCTTGCCTTCAGTTGCCCAGGCCTAAGGCTAGGTGGTCCAGGTGAATGTGGAGATGGCATGTTGGAGGGGTCTGTGGTGGCCCCCCCATGCGCTGGGTGTTTTACACATTATATTATGTATTGTTTTATGTATATAGTTCAGTTTTTAACGTTATGAAGCCTCCAGGCTTATCTGGAGTTGGGTGGCCTAGAAATAATAAACTCTCATCGCCAACCAGCTGCAGAGAAGCCTAAATCTGACCTTACCAATACTATTCTTAAACTAGTACTTTGTGTCTGCTCCTAATACAAAATCTATGATGCCTCTTTCATTATTCAGGTGATGGCAGTGTCAGGAGCTGGCATCAGCCGTGTTCCTACTGAATAACTGAGGCTATTGTGGGTGCACAAACCCTCCTGTCAATGGGCACTGCCCTAAGGCACTTTCTTGCATAATGCCTCACCATGCTGTGCAAAAGGCTGTTCAGGCATTAACCCAGGCTTCTTGGATACACTGGCACACTGGCCTTCTGCAAAAATGCCAGACCTGTTATTAAATACCTGGTCTTGAGGTTTTCCAAAAGACCAATAGATCAGTCTGTAAACAAAGGATTGCCAATTTATTCACGCTGGGAAAGAGGTGCATCGCTGGCTCTGCCCCAGATTAGTGCATTACAGCCTTTCTTCTGCTTCTGCCAACAAGGGGTTCCACGTGGCTGGGCTTCCGATCGATCCTACCTACCACCCGGGAGGCATTTTGCATGCTCGAAAAGGTGCTGCCAGTTGCTGCCAACCACAACCGCTCCTGGCTGCTCCCTTGCAGCACTGCTGATGTGGGAGCCAGAAGGAAATTGACAAGAGTTTTGCCCACTTCGCTTTCCAGCCCTGAGGGGCAGAAGGGTCAGTGCACCAGTACGTAAGCCTAGCCCTGCCGATCGGTCAGTGGTGCAAAAGATGGGCTCAGGAAGAAGCGAGGAGGAATATTCTGTTCTAACCTGGATTCCGCACCCCCCATTGACACACTGGCCTGTGGTTGTGGGCAATCGACACAAGTCCACCATTCTTCCAGAACAGCAATTTCACCCAGGGGAGTCATCATGCTGGCAACTTAAAAGAAGGCTACCCCTTCTCTCCTGGGTACCTGCCCATACTTGCCCACCCCATTTTAAGGAGAACACTAATGCTTGGGTTATTCAGTAGGGAAACTGGCTATTTTTATCATTTAAGGCTTTCTTCAGTTTTTCAATGATTGATTACATGTGGCAATATATTACAAGGGAAAGTAAAGTTAAAACTGATAAAGTTAAAGAAATTAATCAATCCTGGGGGTGGCTGGTGCCCTGATGTCACTCCTGAGTTATTCGCCAATTCCATCACTCTTAGAATTTATTTATTATTTTTAAGATTAGTTTCATATTGTATTTTAATGGATTTTATCTCCTTTGTAAACTGCCCAGAGTCACTTTTCAATGAGACAGGCAGTGACAAATTTGATATGTAAAAAAATATAAAAATAAAGTCCAATAAAGTCCATCCTTTCATTTAATTTATCTTATATTCTACAGTGCATTAATAATAAAATACAAGTATTGGTCACCTGAATAAAGTCCAGGGGATTTTTTTTTTCCTTTTCTTTTTTTCCTGGCCTACCATTTCCCTAAAACAAAATGGTTAGAAGTATTAGACTGTTGACCTGAACACAATATTTCAGGAAAATGTTTATAGGACTCATTTATAGGAAAAAGCAGCTCCTGTCGTTGCTAACAACAAGTTATTATGCTACTCTCCGTGATGCAACGTACAGTTCTGCTGCCTGTCCTCTCAGGGCTGAAGTTATCCAAAGCAGAACCAACATGAAAACTGTCCTCTTTGCAAACAGACACAGTGCAAAAGGATAGTTTGGAAATCACACCTGAAACAAAGGTTAGGGATACTGGAAAAACCCCAAGAGTCAAATTCCCAAATAAAAAATGCACCAAGTCTAGCTCTGGGGTTTCATAGCACAAAGTATGTGGAAGATCCCTAAATGAGTTATGATCAGTACCAACCAGACCGTGTGCTGTCACACTGTACAGAGTAGTCGACGCGATAAGGTCACTTTATCTGTCAACGGGAGACGACCACAGAGGCGTTGCGCTGAACACCCCCCAAGCTCTCCACCTGCTGGAAACACTCCACCAGGAATACGGGTACGCAGTCAAAGAGGTTACTACCTTCAACAAATAATGTGTGTGAATGAAGTTAGGCTTACCAAAGCTGTAAATGTCTATAATGGTCTTCATGAAAGTGCATATATTTTATCTCTTTTTCTAAAATGAGAGGCCTTTATGTACTTTTCCACAAATGGCATAATCGTAAAATACACCGCACTGAATGCCAGATTATCTAGAAAGGTAGTACTATAATTAAATGTCATTTCTGGAAAGCCAAGTTCAAACTCTTTCATATCTAATATTGTATTGCAATTTGCAGGAACCATGTCAACTCCTGCTGTTTCAGAAACTCACTTTAGAACTGCAGTGACTATTAGACATTTCCTTCATCATAAAACAGCTATGATTTCTGTCATTATAAAATGAGAATTCTTATGAATGGTGATAAATCATACACTCCTGTGGGGAAAAGCAAAGCGCTAGCAGCTGGGACATGCCTTTAAAGGCACTTGCAGTAATAAAAGAAACACGGCACCCTGCAAGAAAGGTTGCAGGAACATCAAGTTTTCTTTCATTCTCCCCAGGACAGTATACGTTATGGATGTTTGCTCAAAATTTTTAAGACATCCTTCCTGAAGCTATCAGTACGTTAATATTTCAATTCCTGACCATACTTAATGCAGGGCTCTCATGGAAAGGATCTAGAATTAGTAAGATTGTTTAATGCCTGTCAATACATTTTATTGCAGAACCACCACGTATTCAATCACTGAACTGCAACACTTCATGTAATTGTCTTAAAATAGAATGAAGCGTCGATTTTTCATTTACGTGAAATATTTTGCAGGGAACATTAAAATGAAAAGTGTTCTATAAAAAAAACCCCAAGAAAAAGAAGAAATTATGGAGCTTCGTCTTCTGAATTCTATTTACTATAGAAGATATGTCTCCTGTTACCTCATTCAAAGGGAAATGTTCCATTCATATTTGCACACCCATAATCTGATAAATTAAAATTTTAATCTGACAAACATGAGCTGCAGGAAATCATACTGCAATTCCCAGCCAGCTACCAAATGCTCTAAAAAATGGCCTCTTCCGAACGCCCACTGCCTTGGGGCTTCCTCTCTCACCAAGCAGAGCTAAGAAAAGGATCAATACAGCTGCTCGCCAATCACCCATTTTATCTGCTCATTGGAGCCAGGCACACGAGCCAGATTTGCAGTTAATCACCTGGTGGTAAGTTACCAGCTTCTTCCATGAGGACAGTTTGCCATCAACAATGTTGAAGAAGGCTTTTATGTACAGATAGGGTGTACAAGTAAAAAGTTTAAATAGTTTACAAGTCCAAATTTGACCATTCCGTTTTTTTCCATTTCTAAAGAGGATGCTGGGGGAAAAAATCAGATGGAAAGTTATCAGATATACGTCTGGGTTTCTAAATATGAAATGCAAAAACGGTGCTCTGCTACCTACATCACGGAGGATCATTTGCGTAAAGGATAGTGGTGAGCAAGAGTTGTTAGCTACAACCAGTAACAAACCCAATGTACCTAATTTGCCAATGACAGAGATGCCACGGCACCATTTCTGCAGGTGTTAAATATTTAGAAATACAGAGAGCATTCATGCTAACTCATTTGAAGGTCTTGCTAACTTTGTTACCCACTGAGTAACAGGTTCCCATTCCACAAGCCACTTTGTCCTTGTCAGATCAGAATAAAATAATCTGTTGGCTGGATTCTTGTATCCACTGCGCAAGGACAAAAGGATACAAGGAAGGGACTCATTCTCCTTTTATTATAAGTTTTTCCTAGAAGAGCTACCGAAGCTCTGATACTTTTCTGTTTAAAGGATGGCTTTATCCCAGTGTTTCTCAACCTCGGTAGGTTTAAGATACATGGACTTCAACTCCCAGAATTCCCCAGCCAGTGATGCCGACTGGGGAATTCTGGGAGTTGACGTCCACACATTTTAAACCTGCTGAGGTTGAGTAACACTGCTCTATACAGATTACATTTTTTTATCTACAATTTAAAAAAAAAAATGCAGTCAGAGGATAAAATTAGGTCCAACAAAGGACCTAATAAAGAGGCAAAGAGTATGACTAAATTAACTGCTTTAACAATAGAGAAAAACAATCCCCCAAGTGTCTATATCAGAAAAAAGCTACTTGATTTATTTACCACCAATGATGTCCTCCAGTTTGCAGGCAATGCCAAATAGTCCAAAATAATTTAAATGAATCAATCTATAGGGAAATCCAAATCTGCCACCTTAGGTAATTAATGGGCAATAAATACTAATTTTTAATATTTTTGATATTACAACAAATGCTTGGATCATGTAGTGCTACTGACTGGCTATACTTTTTATCCAATCATTTGGACAATTTTTTTACAATTTTCAGTGGGGAGAGAGATAGTGTTCCAAACAACCCATAGGATTCTGGAGGAAGGCTAGAAAGGTAGCTGGTGCTTAGAAAAAAACTCATTTAGGTATGATGACATGCAATAATACAAGTCCCATTAGTTCTTCCCAATTCCATTATACTGATGCACATCTTCATAACTTCGGTCCCAACTTCTCCTCTCAACAGATCTCAACACAGTGGCAATGCCCATGCATCATACTAAGCCAGATTTAAACAATGCTTCATTCATTCATTCATTCATTCATTGAATTTCTCCCTGCCCATCTCCCCCCAATGGGGGACTCTGGGCGGTTCACACAAAACATTAAAACCATAAATACATATAAATACATAAAACATAAACATTTAAAAAACTTTACTAAAAAAGAGAAAGAGAGTCCAAGAAGATGAAGGATCTGGGGCTGGAAACAGCAGGCCTCTATGGGGCTAGCCATCCCCACACTTGAAGTGTTCCCTCCCCACCCCAGGCCAAGTGGCAGAACCAGGTCTTCAAAGCCCCCCGGAAGGCCAGGAGCAAGGGGGCCAATCTCACTTCCGGGGGCAGAATATTCCAGAGAGTGGGGGCTACTGCAGAGAAGGCCCGCCTTCTGGACCCCGCTAATCAAAGTTCTCTTACTGTTGGGGTCCGAAGCATGCCCTCTCTGTGTGATCGGGTGGGATGGGTTGAAGTCATGGAGAAGAGATGGTCCCTTAGGTAACCTGGTCCCGTGGTATGTAGGGCTTTAAAGGTGATAACCAACACCTTGAATTGGACCCGGAAGCAGATTGGTACCCAATGCAGCTTGCAGAGCAAAAGCGTTACATGGGCCCTTCTTGGGGCCCCAAAAAGAGCCCATGTGGCTGCATTCTGGACCAGCTGTAGCTTCTGGATACTCTTCAAGGGTAGCCCCATGTAGAGGGCATTGCAGTAGTCTATCTGGGAGATAACAAGGGCATGAGTGACTGTTCGAAGGGCATCCCAATCCAGGAAAGGGCGTAACTGATGCACAACCTGAAGCTGTGCAAAGGCTCTCCTTGCCACGGCTGCCACCTGGTCTTCAAGCAGGAGCCGTGAGCCTAGGAGGACCCCCAGATTACGCACTGGGTCTGTCTGGGGCAGTGCCACCCCATCCAGCACCAAAGATGACAAAGTCCCGGATACTGAGCAGCCATTAACCCACAGCCACTCCATCTTACCAGGGTTCAGCTGAAGCCTGTTGTTCCCCATCCAGACCCTTACAGCCTCCAGGCACTGTGAAAGGGTGGTCACGGCATCACTTACCAAACCTGGGATGGAGATGTATAATTGCGTATCATCAGCATACTGATGATACCTCATCCCGTGGAGATGGATGATCTCACCCAGCGGTTTCATGTAGATGTTGAAAAGGAGCGGAGAGAGAAACGAACCCTGCGGCACCCCACAGAGGAGGGGCCGAGGATGGGACCTCTTGCTCCTTATCACCACTGATTGGGATCGGCCCTGGAGAAAGGAGGCGAACCAGCACAAGACCGTGCCACCCACCCCCAATTCCCTGAGTCATCCCAACAGGATACCGTGGTCGACGGTATCGAACGCCGCTGAGAGATCAAGGAGAACCAGGATGGTCACACTTCCACCATCCCGCTCACACCAGTTGTTGTTCAGTCGTTAAGTCGTGTCCGACTCTTCGTGACCCCATGAACCATATTGCGCCAGGCCTTCCTATCTTTCACTGCCTCCCTGAGTTTGCTCAATTTCATGCTCATTGCTCCAGTGATGCCATCTAACCATCTCATCCTCTGCCGTCCTCGTCTCCTTCGGCCTTCCATCTTTCCCAGCATCAGGGTCTTTTCCAAAGAGTCCTCTCTTTGCATTAGGTGGCCAAAGTATCTGAGCTTGAGCTTCAGTATCAATCCTTCCAATGAGCAATCAGGGTTGATTTCCTTTAAGATTGACTGGTTTGACCTCCTAGCAGTCCAGGGGACTCTTAAGAGTCTTCTCCAGCACCAGACGTCATCCATAAGTGCAACCAATGCCGTTTCCGTTCCATAACTGGGCCTGAAACCTGACTGGAAGGGGTCCAGATAATCCATTTCCTCCAGAACCCTTTGGAGCTGTGGTTATTTGCTGAAGAACCCACAATATGTTTACTTTATTCATAAAGTCAGCGATAATTATTTGCAAGCTACAATGGCTCAGTTTACACAACTCAGTACAATAATTCAAAACCAATCACATTATGGCTTAGCACAGCGTATGAACCCTGTGGTTATTCACAGAGTTACCAAGTGTCACCTACAATTCAACAGAGCAAAGCAACAACAATGAAACCTGTTTATCTAGTAATCCAGCCCCATTAAACACATGGAAGTAGGATAAGGATGGGTGAAAGCGACTACCAGATGCTTTGTGTTTTCACTACAAACTTTTTAATGCATTTTTGCCTTGTTAGAGAAATTGCACAGCCACTGTAGGCAAACTTCTTTCCTCCATACCTATCAACAGAATGATTTCATTCAGGGACTGCAATGCTCTCTAATTATACCAGTGGGATTTTACAGGTCTTATTTGCCTTGACTTTATTAATGTCATACTGACTCCAGAGCTGCTAATTTAGGAGAAGAAGCCAGGAAGACATAGAGACAGAGAGAGAGAAAGGTGGGAGGGATTTTTTAAATGTAAAAATAGGCAATGATACAAGGTAAATTGAAAGAGAGAATAAAATGTGGAGCCCTACCAGGTCATATTAAAAACTGGAAATACGACTTTCATTTTCCACATGGATCCATAACACATACTTTCAAGGAGCTTAAAATACATTTTATCCATGAGGATGAATGCCACGTTGTCACACTGGGAACAAATGCCACATTTTTATGGCTGCTGCATCTATTTAGTAGCCTCTCACTATTTCATAAGTATTGCAAAAAAGGAAGTATGCTTCATTAGATTCCCAAAAGTCAAAATCTCTAAAATGACGAAATGTTTATTTAACTGTCAGCATTTTCAAAACCGAATACCTAAGTTGTTTTTTTTACTATTTATGAATGTGGAGGGGGAAAATACTGGGTTCCAAGAACCGTATATAGACTTTTACCACCACAACGGGCTTCTCCATCTACAACTTCTGTAGAACCCTGGAAAGTATAATTGATAACAGTGTGAAATATGTTACTGAGTTATTAGTAGCAGAAATCCAGCCCAAGTGTAGTGAGTACTAAAAGCCACTGCTATCATCTCACTTGTAGCTTAAGCCATCATTCTCTTGCTTTGAAAAAACTACAGAAGGCTTTTACCTCTCTAGATCCAACAGTTTCATCCCCCCATTACCTGCTTGGGATACAGAAGAGAAGAGAAAGATAATCTGCCTTTCCACATACAGAAAAAAGCCTGCCCTTTTCTGCTTCAAACAGGATACTTCCTTATTGTTTTTAAAGCCTACTGGGAAATCAGGCCTAATTAGGGTTGAGGAAAATAAATATACAACTTCCAGATCGTTCACAATGCCCAAAACTAGGTTTTTCTATAGATCAGACTGTCTGAATGCATTACTTCTCAGCCTTTTGGCTAAGGTCATATGTAGCGTCGGTCCTCAACCTGATGTCATTCGGATCTGTGGGAATATGTTGGGCCAAAACCCAGAACAACCCAAAGACATATTTTGGGACCATAATGTGTGTGTGTGTGTGTGTGTTCAAGACAAAACACCTTTTCCTGTTCATCCATACTCCCAAGAGGGTTATCAGACCCGGGCTGCAAAAATCCAAACTACTACAGTAGTAAACAATCATTTTCTGCATTTCTTGGTTGCTATCAAGTGATTTTTATTTTATTTTTTTGCAGCCCTGCTATGACAACCTACTTGTAAATAACAAAGCTCTCATTTCATTCCAAATAAATAATGTTTTCGGCTGAAAAACTGTAACGCTGAATGTTATGGGGGGAGAAAAGAAAATTAATTTAAGGAGTTCTACTATACATCTGTAAAAGTGCTTTTGGAATGGTATCCTTAATCCTTAATCTATATTTCCAATATTTACAGTGCAGTCCCAAATATAAATCATGAGCTCAATAGGAGTTACATCCATACTTAAACTGATTTTCAGCACATTGCAACAAGTTTATATGTTACGTTTATACTCTGCATGTTTATACCTACAAAAACAATTTGTTATTGGATTCTTTTCTTAAATTATCCTGCTTTCCAAGAGGGAATTTGTCAGAAAGTCAACGAGCTTCTGAAGAAATGCTACCCTCACTTCTTGACCTACAATGTTTCCCATGAGGACACACCATGATCTGCCACATTTAAGTCTTAATTTGGTTTACCTTCTTAGAAGGATTTTCTAGTTTTTGCAACCTTTTAATATAAAATTCATATAGAGATTAAAGTCCAATATTACCAAATTCATGTCAGTATTCTAGAAGAAAACAGTTAACTTTTTGATAAATTTCTTTAAAAACCTGACCTTTTACTATACAGAAAACGAGGAAAAACACAGTAATGCCATCATGAAGAATTAATGAGCCGTGTCATCTTGGATAGAGATTACCATCTTTTTTTTTTCTCCCCAATAAAAAAAGAACTTTTCTAGAACTCTTAAGTGTAAATGATCATTCTTTCCTGTTTAATTCTCATGCACAAAAAGAACCATTAACCTAAATATGTCCAAAATGATTTGTTAGCCTATCATTCACTTAAGAGACAATTTAATAATCCATTATTGATGTTAAAATTACTTGTCTAGTAACTAAAGAACATGGCAGTTACAGGATTAAATTACCATGAACATGGCATCACACCATACCATTCTTGTGGTAATTCACCAAAAGACAGATTTATTTTCAGTTAATTGGTGTCTTAGAGCCAGGTTAAATTTGATAGAGGCCATATGGGAGCCAATCAAAGCCAGTTATTCATAAAACCATTTTACATGTCATTTTCAAAAGGCTTCTGCGTGCTTCCAGACCTTCCAGACCTCCACAAGCACCACCTGGTTCTCAAAAACCAAGGCTAGCATTCAAATAGTGCATGCGTAGATCTGCATGCTGTCTGAGTCTTTTGCAGGGGAAACCTACTGTGTATCATGGTAATTGGATTAATTATTACTATATCCATTTCTTATCAGGAAGAAAAATTTCACAGTGTGTTTAGGAATTGGAATAGTTTGGCTTTTACAGAACTGTCCCCAGCAACCTAAATATATGTGTGTGTGTGTGTGTAGAGAGAGAGAGAGACAGAGAGTTTATTACTTATACATGTACTAATGGTATTTTTTTTTTAATTCTGTGATCTTGGACCACAAATAAATAAATAAATCCAAAACACATTTTGCAAAAGAAATGAGCACAAGTTGCTTCTCGGGTTCAAATGCGTCAGTTTCAGTCACTCCTTCCCAAAATGGGGAACTCCTAACAATCAAGACCATTTACAGTGTGACGTTAATGAACTGCATACATTTCACTGAAGTTTTTGTGGCCTAGAATTCCTTTTAAATCTACTTCAATAAGTCATCCAAACATTGACCGTAACAGTAATGTATTGGTGGTATTAACTGCAGCTCTTTCAGACTGTGTGGCAGTGAAATAAACAAACGGTACATATTATCATCTTTGATGGCGCAGTCCAATTAGTAAGTGCTTTTGATCGAACGTTTTGGAAGAAATTGAGAAAGTGATCCAGCAATCTTTTAGCATGAATGCTGAGGTTGGTTTACTGTCTGCAGTTTCTAATATATATAAATTGATGCAGTACAAGGAAGTGATTCCATTTCTATTGTTAGTCACCAGCTTCTTGTAAGTGGAAAACACTGAAAAACTAAAACACATCTTTCATTGCATCAGCAGCATTAAATTGTGCAGGAAATTGCTTTGGCCCAAACATTAACACAGCGACGCCGAGCTTTGAAAACTCCACAACGAATGACAACTTCTTTCAGCCCGACTGTCATTGATTAGCTACATTAAGAACTTTTTTCTAATATTCTTCCTCAGTACAAATATTATTTGGAATAAAAATACTTAAATACAGATGTTGAAAATGATTGAATCTCTTCTTGTCTGTGTGTAAATCTGTATTAGCACAAGGTTTTTTAAAAAAATGCTTTATCATCTTTATTTTGTTATCAGTTATACTTTTTTCCCACTTTTTAAATTATATTGTCCCAAAAACATTGGAACTTTTTCTGTGCTATCAGGTTTTCTTTACAGTACTAGACCAAGTCATAATTGATTGTTTATATCAGAGTACTTTAATGACTCCTTAATTAGTAAGACTTGTCAGCATTTGTGACTGGGGGGGTAGTTCCTGGTGATAAAAATACAGGTGTGAAATAACTCAATTTACAATATCTGAAGATGTTAATGAACTCACACAAAGAAGTGAGGCCCTATGAAAAATAATCTGAATCTTTATTACTACCTACTAACAATCACAGTTTTACATCATGCAGAAATTACTATACTTATCTTCTCATTAACAGCTCATCTTACTCAAGCTACTTGCCAAACCAATTACAAGAAATTTTCTAGACTAGAATGAAATGAATTAATAGGACACTTGGACCTCACTCATTTTTCTCATGACTGAATAAAAGGTAGCTGTTTGGGCATAAATCTAACATTGTTATGATCTAATTGGTAGAATTAAGCTGTAGTGTGCTAAAATTAATACAAGCTTCTAATGCTCTGTGATGAAATAGCCATCAGATTTCTTATTATACAATTTAACATATTGCTGGCGAATTAAAGCAATGCTGTTGGGGTCCTGTCCCGGTGTCTGGAGGCTGTAGAGGTCTGGGTGGGGAACAACAGACCTCAGCTGAACCCTGGCAAGGCTGAGTGGCTTTGGGTTTGGGGGCCTGCTGGTTCCAGGGACTTACCACCTTTGGTTCTGGATAGGGGGGCACTGTCCCAGACAGACCTGGTACACAATCTGGGGATTCTCCTGGACTCACAGCTCCTGCTCAAAGAGGTGTCAGCCATGGCCAGGAGGGCCTTTATGCAACTCAGTGTTGTGTGCCAGTTGCACCTGTTCCTGGACTGGGGGGCTCTGCTCACCATCACTCAAGTCCTGATCACCTCTCGAATGGATTACTGTAATGTGCTCTACATGGGGCTGATCTTGAAGAACATCTGGAAGCTTCAGCTAGTACAGAATGTGGCAGCATGGGCAATTATGCGTGCTCCTCAATCAGTGCATATCACACCTGTGCTCCGTGAGCTGCATTGGTTGCCAGTATGTTTCCGGGTTCAGTTCGAGGTGCTGGTTCTGATATACACAGCCCTATATGGTATGGGGCCAAGTTATCTGAGGGACCGCCTCTCCCTGGTTACATCTACCCATCCTGTCAGGACCAGCAGGAGAGGCACGTTACAGGTCCTGTCTACGAAAGTGTCATCTGGCAGGATCCAGGAAGAGAGTCTTTTCTGCTGTGGCACATGCCCTGCGGAACATCATCCCCCTGGACCTTAGATTGGCTCCAACCCACTTGGCCTTTAGGAAGGCCCTGAAGACTTGGCTCTGCTGCCATGCCTGGGGGTCTGACAATGATGGGAGCTCTTACAATGGCTGGGTTGAGCTGATGTTGGATGAATTCTGCTGCTGATCATATTTTGGTTTTTTTAATTGATTATGGATAGTTTTTATATGTTTGTATATTGGTTTTTAACCTGTTTTTATTGGATTGTTTTTACCTGTACTGAGCCACCCAGAGTCTCTTAGATGAGATAGGTGGCCATACAAATCAAATCAAATAATCATAACAATATTCTAATATATTTAACATGTTCTGCTAGATTTAATATATAGCAGAGCAAAAACAGTACTGTCTGGAGCTGATCTTGGAGGTCAGCTAGTCCAACCCAGTGCCGGAATCCTCATACCATCCTGGAAAAATGGTTGTCCGATCTTGATAACTAGACAAAATTCCATTTGCTTTTTATCTTGTTTAAGTTTTTGAAATTAAAAATATTTCATTCAGGTAAGCTTCCATGTTGATGGTTGGAGAAAAAAAGAAAAGCCCTCTGTGAATATCTCAGGCAAAGAATATAAAGTCTACAAAATTCACTAAAAATGGATGACAAGGAAAAATTCAGCCCTTTGCTAAATCTTCATGTTTTGGAATGAGGGTCTACACAGGCATAGAACCCATGTGTGCAGTCCCAAAGACCCCGAAGAAGCCCAGTTTTTAAGCTTATTTTTGTTGAATAAGCCTCAATTAGCTAGATTCGCACAAAAAGCTAAACTAGAAACCAGGTTGACTGCCCATACTGCTGGACCAAACACAACATATTATGGCTTTGCTCATGCATAGACCTTATCATTAAATTATTAAGGAACTCCAGTCATTAAAAAAAAAAAATCCCTACATGAGACTTAGTGAGAAACACTTTTTGTTCCATGAATGAACATATGCACTTGGATGACATAAAGATGTGATCTAAACAAATGCTTCTTCTTTACATAATTAAAATGTTAGCTGGCCAAGTAGGTATTAGAGCATGACTTTATAGCTGCATTCTAATCTTTAAATCAGGCACCGATCAGATGGTTCATTATCTTTCTCTCATAGATTACATAATTAAAATTTAATCTATTTTTCTGAAAGCTGTTACTCTAACCTTACAAACTTGTTAGTTTATAGATAGGGATTTAAGTATGCACACCAAAAATTAAAATATGGAAACACTGCAGACTTACTAAGGCATCCATCATAACAGTTAATTTAAATCCTGATAAAGCCTTCAGTCAGGCAATACTCAAATTTTCCAGAAATCCAAGTGTAATGTCATTTTTCTTACACTAACCTGTCCGTCAGAAAGCCTAAAAAATGATAAAACTGCCATCCCTGGTAGGTTATAGAAGACATCCATCTTTTCTAAAATTTTGGGTGGACATTTCTGTATTGATCATACTCTGATCCAAACAAAACACAGATTATAGGATAGTCACAAAAATAATGTAAAAGAATGAATGATAAATGGTTAAAGCACAAGCAGGATATTCAAAGATTTTAGTAGCTGCATTTTTGCTCCACCGTTAACTGTGGAATACATTTGTGTATTCTATGCATTTGTGTAACTGTGGCTTATATTTTCACAAAAGAAATACGTGAAAGAAACATCTCCTGGGCTATGTCTTATCAGGGTATGAAGCAGCCTTTCTTTTATCCTTTCTTGACGGATGGAAGCCTCAACAATTTCCATTTTAAGTGGTGTGCTCAGTATAAATGTGATAGTTACCGATTAATTACCGATGTTTTGATGATTTCACTAAGTTGTATAGAAGGATTTTGCTAATTAAATTCCTGTGGACTGAAAATAAAAGGTTGGTGTTGACTAATGTTATAAAGAAATGTGTTGACATTGTAATTTCTTCAGTTACTATCAATAAATGTGTAAAGACCCACATATTACAAACCAGCGCTGATTTCATTGACACTGCCTGGTCTTCGATTTGTTGAGACTCATTAGCTCCCATCGCTAGGAGCAGACACCAACATGTGCCTCATGCTTTTCCAAACGTTCCTGTTCTCCACTTGCCATGACGTCAAACTGCAGAGTACCATACAGACATTGCTAGCATTTTTACTTCTTTAAACTCAAAAAAATAACCTCATGGAGCCCATTCTAGATATCAACCCTAGTATATGAGGAGGGGAGCTTTACTCCTTTCTTACTCTACTGCCATCCCTACTCAGCTTAGATCGCCACACTTGTCATTTATGTCAGCAAAATGAAACAATTGGAAAGGAGGCAACTTACAGGTGAGGGAGGTGTTCCGGACTGGGACGGGCGAGTGGGGCAAAGGGTAAAGGATACTCCAAGCATCTCCATCTAGTTAGATCCCCGAACTCATTTTTAAGTAAAAGGAGAAGAGAGGAGACCCAGCTGCTAATTACAGCTTTAAAGCAATGCCTATTTCAGCTCTTACACACCTCAATCTGAAATGAGACAGTATCCTAATTTCTGTTTAACTATTGTTTGATTCAGAACTAATGTAACGCCCGTGTCAATGTATATTTCGCCTGTCCAGTCTACAATGCAAAGTTCAACACAGAATGTTGTTGCCATTTTAGTCTAAGAAAGCCCAGTTGCCTTTAAGACAAACTTCACTCTTGATGATTCCATGTGGGTGGGGGTTCCATATAGGTATCCTAGACAGTTTCCTACGGCACCAAATTAAATAGGAAAAAAAATCAAACTTGCCCTTGGGGACTTGGCACTGCTATTGCATGGTCTGTCTATTGCTGGAAGTTAGTCTAGACTGCCACCACCTACAAGGATGCAACCAATAGTTCTTAGCAACAATATGGAAGTAGTTTGCTGACTTCAGGATATTTTCTATATTTTTTGTCTCGCCTAAAGATGCCATCATTTGCTGAGACCTTCAAAAGCAGAATACCCAAAATAAGGAACTTGGGGGGTTCTGTTGTTAGAGACAACATCTCCCACCTGGGCACTCTTCAGATGGGTGCCCAGAGCCAGCACCACCAGCACCAAGGTTGAAGAGGCCACAACTGGAGATGGCTGGCATGAAACTTTAAGTTATGCAAAATTGGTCACAGTTTACCAAGCCAGAAAAAATAAAGTCCCGATTTCACTATTTCCTAGTATTTCTTAAATGAAATTGCTTAACAGAAGGAGCATACATTTCAAGAGTTTGGATCAACAAATCCATAACTATATTGACTGGAACTCTACCAGCAGCTTACCAACTGATTAGCTGATTAGATAATAGAAGTGAACTAATCACATCATAGTACAAGTGCAGACATTTGACAATCAAGCATTTTCCTCTCTAAGGTTAATAAACAGGATTCACAGAAAAATGCAATTCAATAAAAGCTGGAAAAATACAACACTTGGGATTCTATCACTTTTTTTTCAAGCCAGACATGTTCCACTCACGACTTCTCACCATAATAATAGCAAACAAACCCAGAAAGTTTTCTTATACATAAGGAGTATTTCCCCTTGCTGCTCTTAGAATTAAACGTTAACACACTGGGATAATTTTCTGGAGAAATTTGTAAGAGTATTTCTTTTTGGAAATCAGAGAAAATCAATTGCACCATTAGGAGCTCCAAAATAAAACTGATTTGGAGTAAATAAACCTTAGTGGAAATTACTACAACTTCAACTGACTATTTACAACATGATTATCAAAGAAACAGTTCAAAGGAATCAAGTTTATCCATTCTATTAAAACTCTGGGATTGTTTCCAGGATTAAATATAGTTTGGGGATTTTTCAAAAATTACTCTCCCATTCCTCACCTACCCAGACTTCAGACTGGTGATTGCTCCCTAGATGGTTATAAGAACAAGTTATGCTACATGTGGTGGAAAGGGTCTACCTGTATGTCAGAAGTACAGCAATCTACCCACTGCTTTTAATACACAATCACTTGAAAGAGGTAGTTCAGCTCTCATATTAAATTTCTGCTGATTTGATAGCACTTGACGTTCTGCTTTTGAAAGAGATTGGCAAACAGTGAAGACCTGCAGGAGCATAGCAACAATCTCAGATCCATTCCCTTCCCTCCCCAACAGATGATCGGTGGTATGGCCTAGCAATGAATCTGTAATGGTATGTGGGAAAGACCTCAGAAGACTGGGCAAAGAGGCGCTGCCAAGGGAACAGTCAGATAAGAGGCAGCATAGCCCACAACTGGATAGTGGAAGGGCAAGAGGCTCAGAAGGGAACTTCCCTAGCTTCTTGGGCTGTCAAGGAAACCAGAGAGGGGGGAGAATTGTACCTGCAGACTTGCGTGGTTCTGTTAATGTAACTTTACAATGAAGTAGAATTAGTTCATCTGGTTGTGTTTCCTGTCTGGTCTATCTGATAAGGCTGACATCAGTCTTGCAAGTCTGAAAGTACAATTCTCCCCCCCCACACCCATTTCCTTGACAGCCTGAGAAACTAGGGAGGGTCCCTTCTGAGCCTCTTGCCCCTCCCAGTACCCAGCTGTGCGCTATGCCCCCTCTTATCTGACCGTTCCCTTGGCAGCCTCTCTTTGCCCAGTCTCCCAAGGTCTTTCCCACATACCATTACAGAATCCCCTGGACAGTTAATCCTTTGTAGTCCTGTGCAGTAAGCAATACATTTCTCCCAAAAGTTCTAAAGCCGTTCATAGTAAGCATAATAGACTATGAATATTTCAAGTCTATTGCTCACAATTTTCTGCAGTTTTTTAAATACATTGTTAATACATCATTTAACTCCAACCTCAACTGACTTTTGCAACTGTGCAGTTCTTTTTCACAACAGAGACCTTCTGAGAACAAAGTTGTCATGTTAAAAGAAATCCTGAACAAATATTGTTCCCTAGATTCAAAGTTCCTATTTAATTGGTAATTTTAAAGACACAGATAAATATTTTAGCACCTTGGTCTCTAGGACCTTTGGGGAACTATTGGTTTTATATAAGCTTTTCACTATTTTAGTCATCTGATGATTTAGATAATGTATAAACAAGTAACAGGATATCTAGAGCAAGGTGATGACATTCATTATCTTCAATAAATTCACAAAGCATAATTGTTATTAGGGTTTCAGGTGCACTCACTAGGAAGACATTAAAATGCCTAGTTTATCTGAAACTTATGCTTCTGTATCTGAAAATAAATATCAACGAAGTCATTTTCACTTAACTCCTTATGTTCATAATAGCATAAATTCTTATTCAACTGAAAAAAAAAAACAAGCATTCACAGAACTCAGAGCACCTACAAGATCTCTGATGATTCCCTGGAAGTGGTTCTGGTATTCTTATAAATAGCTGAAGCCTGCTCTTCGCATGGAATTCCCTTATATAGCGTTCTACAGGACTTTTAATCCCACCAGAGACACAAGAGCGAAACTTAGCTGTATGCAGGCCATGTAAAAAAAAAAAGATGTACTTTTTTTATAGGACCATACAGTCCAATGCTTCTGGTGGCACTGTAACCAATGCTATTCTTTGGCTAGGCTAAGCCACCAAAGAACCAAGATTTCAGATTCTCTATCTCATGCTGCAGTGCTAGTTATATAAACTCTTAGGCATAATCAGTTGTGTCCTCAGGCAAACGACAAAATACCAGAATCTTTACAACTCCAAAACAGATGTATGTACACCTTTATCCAATATATATGGATTTTGTCTGCAATTTGAAAGGGAGAAATATAAGGGAAAATACCATGAGGTACATGCCTATTTATGCTGCACTGGGAAAGAAAACTCAGGCCCCAGCCCTCAGGTTATATACACAGTTCTTAGAACAATCCCCTGTAAAGCAAGTAGGTTCTGTTGGTCTTCAAAAGTAGGACCACAGCTCTTGAAACTGAAAAATGAATATGGACAGCACTGAGAAGCGTTATGGCTACAGAAAGGATCTAATCTTTAGATGCAGAACCAATGTAAGAAAATATACAGAAACAAATAAAGGAGATGTTTATTGTAACAGACATGAATAACTTGACAAATATACACTGAAAATGACAGGTTAACTAAATGATACTATTTCCTGTATTCGTGTCCAGCAAAAATGGTTCTGCTTCAAAATCCGTCCCAATTATAGATTGTTCCCCATCCACCAAGTTACTACATGCAGCAAGTCTGAGAATCGGAAACATCGCTGCTATTGTTAATCATGACAATTATGAAAACTTGTGGCTCCTGTTCAAAATTCCAACTGCCCAAGATACGACCGAGACAAAACACAAAATGGAATCCTTCATCACGCTTTGTAGCAAAGCCAGCTAGATTGGTAACTGAAATTTATTGCAAAGTTAACAAGACGACAAGATTCTTCTCTGCAGCATGTAAGACGGCAAGCTCTTTTAAGGGCTGAAGACGGGTTGTGTGATATTCATAGCTTTGTCCTGCAATGGGGGAACATGTGGAACAAAGTCTGAGATAATCCACTCGTTCTGCCTAGTGAAAATGCCAGCCTGACAAAAGATTTGGCAGCTCAACCTTTGCTAAGAAAATGTACACACCTTTACCATAACATTAAACAATCAGATTTCTCAGACATTTATACAGCAGAAGGGAATCGGTACATTCAGTTCTCTTGGCAAACGTATAAAACCCTTCAGTTCCATTAAGAATCCTGCTCAGGCATATTTTTCCTAAAAAAACAGGCTTTGAAATTCCTGCCTGGTTAGTAAGAACTAAGCATTCCTATTCACAATGGTAAGTTCTTCACCAGCTAAATGGCAGGACAATGTAACTTGGCAAGTTTGCAGAAAGCAAAATAAAAGTTTGTGTGCATTTGCTGTGTACTGATTTATCTTTAACTTTGAAACCATGGGTCACAATCAAGGTTCCTCTTGAAAGTTACATCAAAGAGAGATCCAGAGCTTTGTCACTTTTCAAAAGCAAGAGCTATACAAAGTTAAAATGATAACTTTAAAGTTGGGAGTGTTATTATGTCTGTCACCAGCTGTCACCTTAGGAACTATCTTTAGTTGTAACAAAACATGATAGCCAGAGTTCTTTCATTTCGAAAAAACGATCACACTTTCTCCAGCTAAAAGTAAAATCTCTAAGATGAAACTAATCTTTCTTTTATTGGAACACATTCCTGGATAATCAGCTTGGATTTTGATGTTAAAAAGAAGGAAAACAAAATAAAATTCAGACTCTGAACTGTGCTCCAATTCAGATCCCTAGAGTCAACAGACAAATTGTAGTATGAAACTCCTCAAGCTGTGAAGATTTTATCTGGAATTATGTAGAAATTAATATTTAAAAACAGTAACAATAAGCTCAGAGTTACAAACTGCAGAAGTATTAACAATGAAATGATTTGCCAGAAAAAAATAGAACACCATCTACCTCTATTATTATTTGCAATGGATGGCAGAGTTCTTTTTGAAGTGAGGAATTAGATTTTCTTTTCTTTTGGTTCCACGCAATAGAACATGTTAACAACAAAACAGTACAATATTCAACTTCTAGAAACTAATATGCTAAATCATCATGAAAAACGGCTAAAAATCTAGGATCCATAATGTGGTTAGATGCTTCTAATGGAAAGCAAATAAATTTAATTCAGAAAGCGTGACTTAAGAACATCATCTATACAGACTTACAAAACTGTACACCTAGAGCTAGATTTATATTCAGAGCAATCGCTATGATCTTACTTTAAATAAATGGTTCTAATGGCAGTGGCCAATTTATGTATTGGCTAGGAAGCTTCTTTGCCAACATCTACATCACCATTTTTTTCAGAAGGAAGCCGGAGGCCAACGTTACACCAAGATCCCAAGGGCCAAACAAAGCTTGATGCACCCAAGAGTTTTGCATAGGAATTATTTTTGAAACCAAGGGAAGTTCAGATCCCAGTTGTGAGGGAAGGAGGCGTCTTCTATGGAAGCAAAATGCAGGCATTTCCCAGTGTTTTGCTTTTTCTGCTGCATTCATTCTAGAAAGCCAGAGGACTGTCATCCCTACCACCACTTTTCTGTTAACTTAGAGGGAGGCTGAAAAGCAGTCTACCTCTGCCTTATTCACACACAGTACTAAGCTGACGTTTCTCCACCAAGCTTGGTTCACCAAGGCATATGAGAAGAATTTACAAATAATGCTAAACCATAATGGGTAAATTCACATAATATGCTAAACCTCTCCCCCCAAAGCACACTTTTAGGCTAAATAGACATTCCTGATCTTTCCTCAGGGAAGCTGGGACAGCATGTGCTCGAGATTTTTCCTCACAGAAGATTCAAAAGTCATTCCTCCTCAAGTAGACGTTCCCCAAGACTTATTTACGTCTCATCTTTCCTCTATTGTGGAATGAAAGGTCACATACATAGGCTTTCCAGAAAGGCATTGACCAGGTCCAATCTGGTGACCACAACAATGGTATTCAGACCACGCCACCAGAGTGTAACTGACATGAATCTAGTCCTACCAAGTGTGCTGCTTACACTCCCCTGCCAAACCAGGTATTATATAACTCATCCATCATTTCTTCAACAATTCACAATTGCAATTACGCTGAAACTATCATGCATTCCTACGAGTTTATCTGACATTATTGGGTTACACTTCCAGGTTTGCCACCCAGATGCATTTAGCAGTCGCACACAGTCCGAAAGACTTGTATGACTTAAGTATATTCTCAGTATGAACCTCAGAAACAAAGAGGCCTGAGAAATGCCAATATATGAGAGTAATGTCAAGTATCACCTTATTATGTTGAAAAGATAAATGCTGAACAAGTAATATTTACAATGTAATTAATCTGTTCTATTGTTATGTAATCTTTTTTCCCCCTTCTATATAAAGTTCTGACTATTTTTAACTGATTTCTGGCTATCAGACAGATTAATCTGCAGGTTACCCACACTTTCCAAAGAGTGCCACCAGGAGGATGTGCCATTTATGACTGGGCTTAAATTTCTGAACTACCTAAGTCAGGTTGTTTTAAAAAAAACCTACATCACACCATTAATATTAAAGTAGATGTTGCTCTATGTACAGAAATACTGAAAGGAGGTGTTTCTAAGAATTGTGTGTTGGTATCCTTGTGTATTCAAGCATAAAGCATCATTGGTACACTGCATTTGATTTTCGATTTTAATGGTCCATTTTTTTTATACCAAAAAAAATCACGTTCCTTAAATGTAGCCTCTAAAAACATCAATAAACCTAAAATTGCTTGGTTCTTGATGAATCAGCACAATTAAAAGATAATGCTGTGTACTGCCTCCAGCTGAAGCCTGCAGTTAATAGCATTTTTAAGTTTATAGGAGGACCTGCAGCTATGGATGGGAGTAGGGTCTCCCCCCCCCCATACAATAATTACTGAGACCGGTCCAAGGAAGTGGAACCATCTTTAAACATAAGAAAGTTGAGAAACTTGTTGACTGAGGGCAACATTAAGGGGGCATTGAGACCTAGAACCTGAAGGAACAAAAGAAATCTCTCTCTACCGATGAACAGCTTGTTTATTTTCACTGGCCACAGTCCAGGGATTGTTGCATACAACCCAGCCAAAAGTCTGACCTTTCTTTTCTGCCAGACAATATTCCCAGGAACTCTGCATCAAGTTACATGTATAACTTAAGAAGTTTATAATGAAATTGAACCAGAAGGCGAGGAACAGAGTTGGGATATTCCGTGTTAAAATCGCTTTTGTTTTTGTCTGTGGCTGTGTTCAGATCATCTTCTGAGCAATAGGGTGTATCTGGAGGTGGAGATCAGGAGGGAGTCCTTTCCTAACACCCACATTATCTTTGTCTTTTAGGAGCATTCTGGTGGCTCCCACCAAGTCGCTGATTAGGAAGGAATGGGCGACATCTTCCTCCGTGTCCCATCTGTTAAGAACAGCCTCACTGTACCAGAACAGTTCTCCTCATTTCTAGCTTCGTCTGCAGCGTTGAGGCACAGGAGGTGAAGTCTGATGACGGATTCCATTCCATTGTGAGAATCTAGACAGAAAGTAGTCAGCACAGGAGAAAATTCTTCAGATATTATCGGAGAGGACAAGAAGGGTCAAGGGAAAGAAGTCTAAAGCTTTGGCGCTGTCAGGGAAGTACAGGGAATTCCCCCACCCCTCCAGATGAGGGGACAGCTACAGCCTCTGGTTACAGGCATGTGTTTCTAGGTTAAATTTGGTAGCACTCAGAAGAAGAGTGGAAATTGCCAGTCAACTCTAGATTCCCCAGCACTCCAACTCATTCCCCCAGGGTTTTTAACTGCGCATTGGTTTACTTTCACCTAGGGACTGTGACCACAATATCATCACTGACAAGAAGTGACCTGCAATGATCACTTTGCTAAGAATTTTAATTATGCAGAGTTTTCAAAAACGCAGGATGGAATCTACTCAGTTCCATGCAGTAAAAGCAAGCATGTTGCTTTTGAAATGATGGCGCCGTGTCTTTTTCCATGACTTTTCTCAAGTTTTGTTCTCAAGGGACAACATATTTCCTCCTTTTTACATAAAATTAACAAGGGGCAGCTCTAAAAAAAAGAGAGGAAGAACCCCATGCACACAACAAGGTTCTACATTTTACCTTAAAATTCCCATCACCTCCTTTCAGCCCTTACAGTTGGTTTCTGCAACTGGCAGAGCAATGCTTGAGTAATAAGAGGGTTAGGATGGGGTGAGTAGTACTTCCATTTCTTCTTCAAAATATTATCTACAACATTCCACGCTGCAATGGACAATCAACAGTTTTCTTTGTTGATACTGAGGGACGAGGAGAGTGTGCCACTGAAGGGGCTGAACTGTCGATGGGATTGCTTGGAAGAGAATGGGCTCACTATAATAGGAGGCATCGATTTAGCACATCAGCTTAGGTTGGTATCTTAAATCCACTTCCAAGTACCTTTTCCTGGAAATGTTATCTATATTTAACTTCTTTGCCCGAATTAATTTGTCTCCGTGTCAAAAGAAGAATCTGTATCATGTTCAGCTTGATAGTCCCAAGGCCATGGAAGATGCTGTTACTTTTTATCGGTGTCTATTTCAACATTTCTAGTATATGCCAAAGCAAGGGGCTTTTGTTCGTTTGGTTTGTCTGATGGAAAGAGGGGTCTGAACCGTGCAGGTGGACACTGTTCTTGGAGCAGATGCAGCACCAAAGGAGCCTTTTCTTCATCTGTGAAGCAACGCTTGGCTTCAAATGGCTTAACTAAAGATCCTATGGCCATAGCAGAGAAGCTTTCCTTCCTAATAATACACTTCTGAATGGCTACTGATCTGTCATGAAAAGTTCACACCGTACACTACATTGTATTTGTTGTGGCACATCCAGCTGCTGGTTTTTTTAGGAAGGACTCTTGTCCAGCAAAGTCGCTTTCAGACTCAATCTTCAGGATTTCTGAAAACACTGCTAATGCTCACAGTGGCTGATTTAAACTGATTTTCCTCTTCAGTGCAAATGGCACATTATTAAAGCTATACTTTTGGCATATTCAATGGCTGGAATGATTATGTTTTAGTTCTTCAGGGGACTTGCTAACTATAATTTATTATTTTTTATTCAAAGACACAGAAAAGATGAGATATAAATTAAAAAGAAGTAAAGCTAGCAAACTTAGAGTAGGTAATTGGGAGTATTAAGGTCAATAAGGGACTGTCAAGGAAAGTGCAAAAAAATCTTGTTTTTCCATGAGTTGTAACTGAGGGCTACCATGAATGCCATCTGCATTTTAAATAAATTATATCCTCAGTAACATGTTCCACTTCCCTGTTCCAGTACATAACACCAGAAAGGCAAAAATGGTTGGGTGACAGCTGGAAAGCATTAAATAAATTAATAGTATCAAATCTACAAAATGTAGAGTTTGCACAACAATAAGTGCCTTTCAGGGGTCTTGAGGAGATTTGTTCTATGACTACCAGCACAGAAGAAAGACAAGCAAGAAACTGGGATATCACAATAGGGTTAAAAAGCAACTGGGAGCTTCAAAATTAAGCACTTGTTAAGACTGTTCTCACTAAACTATAAGCTTAAATGAATATTCATTACATAAATCTTGAGCATTTCACTTAAAGTTGTCAGCTGTTTGCACGTCCTATATAATTACTTTAAGATTTTTATCGATTCAGTTCCATCTGGTGCAAGGAATTTCACTTGCGCCTGATATGTTGAGTTTAGAAGTATACACTGTGCTTCTGCTTCCCAGCTTATTAGTATAACATTTTTTTTAAAGCACATAGCTTATCTGTTAAATACCATCTGTGTTGGCACTAGATCAACAAGCTAGAGATCTACAATAGATTGAATACAATCCATTCATATGTAATATATAGTTTTGCATTATGGAGACGTTCTTAAAAATATACATCCTGACAAGCATTAAACTATTTAAAATTCATCTTTTACAACAGGTATCCACAAACTAACAGCCCAGTCTGATACAGCTTTATTCAGAAATCTAAGTGTGATGGATTTGCTCCCCAAGTGTGCATAGGCTGGCAGTCTAAGATTGGAAAGGTAAAAAACAAGACGCCAGTAGCCTCTGACTGTCGTAAGATTTTTCAGGAACTTCTAAGGAGAATGCAGATTTTTCTACAGAAAATTTGACAACAAAAACCTGAATTGAGACCGTGTTAGAGTTTGGGTAGAAAGAGCTCTATTTCCAAAACAGAACAGAGACATATCGGAAACCATCTATTGTCTACACAGCCAATGACTAGAAAGGTGTCCACAGGATGTGGTTCAAAGAGTCAAGATGGTGGCCATGACCATGGGATCAAAGCCCTGCTTTTATGTACAATGCACATACAACACAGGCAGAGTTTTAATCACAATGTCATGATCGCCATCTTGATTTTTTAAATTGTACACTACGGACGCCCAGGACCTGTGCCTTCCGGATACCACGCCTTTCCTCTTTGGGCTCTCAAAGAACATCCAGAAGTTGCAGTTGTCCCAAAATGCAACAGACAAGCAACTAACCGTTGCAATCTATAGGGATCACGTGATGCCTGTAACGAGCGAATGGCACTGATTAACCAGAACAAACTAACGTGCTGACATGATGAACTTTGAAATCCGAACTAGCCCAAGATCCGATCATCTGAGAGAGCTGTTCTCCCATTACAAACCTGTTAGGAGCCCCCAAAGAAGGCGTTTAAGGGTGCCTCTGCTGCTGGAGGCTTGCCGATCTCGGCTGCATGAGAGGGTGTTCTGCTGTGTGGTCCTTCAAAGGCTGAGCCTACTCCTTTTCCTCAGGGTTTACAGGATCTTTTTAAAAATCCTTTCGCATCTTTGTATTCTTTTAACTTTGGGGATTTTTTGAAATGCAGTAAGCTGCTTTGAGTAGAAAGGTGGGATATAAACTGAATGGAACAAAAAATAAATAGCAGCAGCAGCAGGAAATCGGGTTTCGTACGAAACCTGGTTGAGAAAAATAGGCTGTCAGATGGCAACTTAGGTTCCAAAAACAAACATCCAGTCCTGGTCCACTTCTGCTATGGCAGAGCAAATTAAAATAACCCATTCTGCAAAACCTACTTTTTATGTCCATTTAACACGAATGCCCTTGTCCCTCATTATACTGTGTTTGTTAATTTTACATATTTGGGAGTAATTGCATCTACTATTAGAAAAAAAGCAAATTAACATTAGGCCTTCTTTATTTTCCATGAAGGACAAATAAAAGATCTTGCTTGCCAGCCAAACCTTTTGAATGGAAAATTAGAAATTTGTTCAATCAGAGGTCCCTAAAAGACCAGTTTTTCTAAATGAGGGGTATACCAAATGTTTAATTGTACTATTCATGCACAGTTGGATAAAAAGCCAAACATTACATAGGGCTATGAATGACAATCGCCCACATTATATTAGATGCTTCATTACAACATGAAGTTAATGAACACCAAGGATTTATCAATCTGACATCCTGTTAGAATGAAACACAAATATGGATGTTTCTGTTATAAATCATTAAGTGATATAAGCCAGAAGAAAAGTCCTCAATCATATAGAAAATGTACATTAGCCTATCTAGTTTTGATAATAAAGAGACTTTATCAAATCTCCAATCACAGTAAAATAGCGCTCACTGTAAGATTCTTAACTTTCAGCTCTTTTTAATAAATTAAATTTAGTATTAGTAACTGTTCTTGGTTTTAATAAATCACACTGAAAACACATTGTGGAAAAATTAAGGTCTATTATGGATTGGGGTTGGTTTTGGGTTTGGCAGTATACTAAGGTGGGGGGGAGGTTAACCCATTTGGCAGCTTAATAACTCAATTACTATTTCAGATGAAAAAAAGCTTGACAAAACCTCACTGTTTGAGGACAAATTATGAGACAGCAAAACACATGGTAGATCTTGTGATCTACCACCATGAAGACCAAGAAGGAGAGAAGGATTTAGAATGTCTCTGGCTTGTACCAAGACTCACTGTGTTGTGCATAGTTACAACCAATTTCTTTTCAGCCAGGAAGAGTGCTCAACAGCAGAATATGCCAGGTTTACCCATCATGCTATGTTATAACATGGTTTGATTTGGGCTTAAGAGGTTGGGTGAATCCAGTCATAATCATAAATCATAACTTAACAGATTGCAGGAACCCAACCAGTATTTTATGCTACCGGTTGCCACTCTTATGAGATGCACGTTTGAGGTAAGAGTTTTCTTTCAGGTATGTAGGTATTCCTTCCAAATGGGTGGAGGATATATTTAGAATAAGAATAGTCCTGGTTGGAGATTCGATTGACATATCTTATTTGTAAGGTATCAAGAAAATGAAAATGTATTTAATAATTCCTGCTCTTCCCTTCCAACCAAATATGATTTAGAAACTCCAATTACTCAGGCGAGACATGACAGGAATGGGGGGGGGGCGGGGGGGGAATGAAAAGAAATGCAAGAAAACTAATGAAACTGCCAATGAACTGGTTTCCAAAAAAGTTTTTAAATGGCTAAAGAAATTTACACAGAGATGTTTAAAAAATGCAAGAAAAGCACCTTCCAAGCCATTCATATGATGTCTGCTCTTTCTCCTCCATAAAAGTGTATAATTGTTGCCATCCTGACACACACACACACCCACTCCCGAATAGCACAGTCTCCAGCCAACAGGGCCAAGAGCCTGGAAAGCTGGCAAACTGCACTGGCCCCTTAACGTTCAGCTGTAGATATAACAGTTATAGCATATTCCAAAGGTTTTCTGCATTATTTTTATTACACGAAAAGCATTTTGCCTATAACATTATTCAAGGATCACGCACTGCAGCATCTGCATTAACTTTAAAATCTTCCCTCTGTTTCTACATACGGAATGGCTGAAAAACGCTACCATCAATATATTTTATTTCCTGTCACGCTGCGATTTGCAAAATACAGCATACTTCAAGCAATCGGAACCAAAAAGTGTCAAAGGCAAGGCATGTATTTTAAAAATGAACTGTGGAATATCTCTATATTGTTTAAAGAAAACTCACACTGGCTTGTCTTGCTAGGAGCTATGCATGGACAGCAGGATTACTCAACAGGTAACCCTAATTTCCTGTTCCTCTCAACTTGTCTAGTTCCCTGGTCATGAAAGTCAGTGACGCTGGCACTGGAGATAGATCCCACCAACCAGTGGGGTTACCGGGTATAAAGTAAAACGAAATCTGCCTAATGTAAATGTGAACGAGAGCCAACTCATTTTGCTATTTGTTCTTCAGGTCATTCTCATTTGTCCAGTACAATTTTCTGGTTGCGCAAATTATTCAAGCGGTCCTAGATTTTAATCCTTCCTTTACATCAGATGTGCTTTGCAGCCATTAACCTTTTAGGACTACAGTAATTTCTATAATTAGCTGGAGAGAAAGGTTTGGGGAGGATGTATCATTGTGACTATTTGGGAGCAAATCAGTATTTTTAAGTTACCTAGGACAAGATATATCTAACCAAATGATAGGTTAAAAACCTCCTCCATCTAAATCTATTCAGACATCAATAACAATACGGCTTTTGATTACCTAGCTTAATTCCTTTTTAACCACACGAATCTGAAAAAATAACACAAACTTTTCTTCTGTATTTCTAAGAACAGGTCTGACAAATGAAGAGATCTACCCACTGGTCTCAACTTCCAGAATTACTGGGGGGGGGGGGGGGAATCACAGTAATAGATTATATCTTTTATATGATCCCACCTTCTATCTATCAGTTTGCCCAATTACTATCTTGCCTAATAGCTTCTTCCTGGTATTTTCAAATCAGTTCAATACAATGTGATACAGATCTAATCTAAGTTCTGTCGCTATGATTAATGTAAACCAACTAGGATCAATACTGCGTATTTTTAGAACTCCCTCTTAATAGTGAGAAAATTCTAAATAGCATGAAAGACATCAAGGAAAATTAAAATATACTATGGGCAGAATATAACTAGCGTGATACATTTCATCTGAATTTACAATGCCCAAGTGCAGATTTAGTTTCGATTGCTCCTGCAGCTGTTGCATAAATAAATATCTGTAAGTTTGCTTGGTCTACACTGGCACTTCATACTTGGCTAGTAATAACTCTTGATGGATTCAAATTGACACAAAATAACACCTAATAGTGAGATCTTTTTTTTCCCCCACCCTCCAACGGTTCCATTTGCCAGTTAATTCTTTTTCCTTTCCCTTTGCAATCATGATTTAGGAAGTTATTGCCTGGACCCTGGGGCAGGTTGTCTCTTTGAAGGTTACTGAGGGAGAGTTATGATTAAAGAGCAAGAAGCCCAATGCTGGAAGCCTCTTCTGCTTCCTTCTCCCGCTGCTCTTAGATCCATTTTCCAAAGACCAGAGACTGCAACCAACAGAGCAGAGGACGTGCCAAGAGGCACCATTTGTGGAAAGCTCTTCCAAGCTCACTCCCTGGACCGATTAGATCGTTATTACAATTGTTGCGGGCGTTGTTTTGTTCTTCCCCCAATATACTGTGAGATATGGCTATTTGTTTTTATTATTGTATCGTAATTATTTTTAATCCTGTTATCATGCAAACTGCCCACTTCTGCAGTGGAGATGGCATTAAAATTGATTAAATAAATACTTCCCCAAACTGTTGAACAGACTAAATTAGTTACTTCTAGGCCACAGCATCATGTGTGAAACTAGCTATTTTCTAAAATTAACATCAGCACAAATGTAAAATTACGTGCTGGTTAAATCTAATAAGAGAAATGCGCTTGCATTCTAATCTGGGCATAAAGAAGAGCTCGCAAGTTAGCCAGGACTTCAGAGAACATGTCCCCGCAGAACAGAAGGTGACACAATACATTTTGCCTGTTTGTACACACTCATGTCAGTAGACACTGGCTGAACATCAGTATAAAAGACAAAAATCTATCAAGAACCTAATTTTGGGAAGTATGCTACAACATGGTTTATAGCTTGTCTGGTACTTTACCCTTACGAGCAACGCAATGATGACTTCCCTGCTACAAAACATAAAAAATTCAACTGAGCATCTTATTCACGGAAGCATACATTTTACGTTTGGGATAAGAGATTTGATAACTGCTGGATGACCAATCAGTTTTATGAGAAACTTGAAGCCTGGGACCTGTCAAAAAGAAAAGCATAACTATAAAAGGATTCAAGGAGAATCAGTCATACATTTTTGTAGGAATGATACGGTTCACCACTGGCCTGGAAAGATCTCCAGTGGGATTCCTCTTAGAATCGATCAGCCTTCCGGCTCTGTTATTGGGCGTCAACGCTGTCTTCGAGAAGAGCTGGTTTGAAGCTCTAACGTTAGAATATTTAACTTGCTATTTCTTTGCGTGTCTGTTTTTCTGGGCCACTGGGCCTCATTTTATCTAATTGCTTTAAAACTGTACAGCTTTCAAATCACCTACTGGGGGGGGGGGGCTTTAAAAAATAATTTTAAAAAATCCCCCAGTTTGCCGGAACCTCGGCCAGGGTGTTTCCATTCCACACAATTCTACCCAGTCCAAGGCGCTTCCCAATTCTCGGCTGGAACAGGTTAAGAGAAGATGCTCATTTTCACTATCAATAACTGTGAAATGTATTTTAACATGTTTTAATTATAAATGGCATTCGTAAGGTCTGTATCTGTGGGCAGGCTATTCTCTAAAAGATAATGTCGCTTCTAATGCAAACAGTGCAAAATTCTATAGTAAAATAGCTCCCAACTTGGTTACTAATGATGGTTTAACAGCCTGAAGATAAAAGTCACTGAATGTCTTAACAGCAAGGTGCTTTTTTAATTTACATATTTTTGCATGATATTTATTTAATTAGCTTAACTATACAACAACTTAAATCTTGCTCAAAAACATTTAAATCCTGAGTCTTTTAGGAGCACTTCTCCAAGATGTCAAATAACACAACTACTTTATGGTGCAATGAACCTTCCTACGTGTCCCATAAAATATTTCAATGCATCTTTACAATCAAGTTAAAAACAGTAATAAAACAGCCATATTAAAACAGTTAATATGCAACATAATGCATTAATATGGATGGGAGAGGGAAAGTAAAGGAATGAATAGAAAGAAATGAATAGTATTAAATGAACAGAAATAAATAAAAACCTATTTCTCCCATCACACAGATGGGAGTTTTCACAAGAGAGTCTCATGTACCCACAGTAGGACCTCCTATCCTGAAAATTAATAAGTAAATATGTCTTTACACTGAAGCACACCACTTCCAAGACACATACAATGCTCATTTCGAAACAAAGCCTGCATGATTGTAACATTTTTTTGTCAAAAGACTGCCCCAACAAATCAGTAATTACTTTGATGATTTCCTATAATTCTTGCAATCAACAGCCAAGGCTTTCATCTTGGTAAAGGATTTATGAGCTAAATAATCCTGTCACTAGCAAATACGGAATTATATCAGCATGAATTTTTTACTAAAAAATGCTTTTTCAAACATAAAAATCACATCAGTTAAACGTATGTTAAGATTTACCCCTGCAGCAAAGTATAATACAGATGCCTTCTTCTGAGTCCAGAACCATTATTTCTAATACACACAGATGAATATCTTTGGGATGTCTAATCTTTTGCCATCAATAATTAGAAAAGCACTTCTGTTAAATATAGGAAAGTGGGGTACCTTACATTTTCCATCAAGTTGTCTCAGCTTTTAGGAAGTCAGATAGCCTAATAAGTCATTACATGTAAAGTCATACTTTCTTCTGCTTGTAGACTGTCAGTTGATTTTTTTTAACAGACATATTGATCAAGAAAGAGGAGGTGGAAGGATCCTATCACTGGAACTGAGCTCCTTTTACTCCAAAATTCTAGTCAAATATTTGACCGTTATCAGTGTTAACGGAAAGCAAACCCTTTGTATATGTTCACTGGGGCATTAATGCAAACTCATAGCTCATACATGATGTGAAGCTTTCCAGTTTGCTTCCATTCTGGAACAGAGAGGCACAGACCTCTATCTGATACTGCAGAGAAAACCTTCTGAGAACTCTTCATATTGACAAGACTAAAATGTATTGCCCCAAGAAATCTTGTATGCAATCGATCACGTGCCATAAAGTTGTTGTTGACACTTAGTGACCACATAGATAGATTTTTCTCCATGACACTCTGTCCCCAACCTGGTCTTTCAGGTCTTCCAATGATGTACCCATCACCAATGTAACTACAACACGAAACTGAGAAGATCATTTGAAGCCTGGATTATTCTGGGGAATAATTAAAATTGAAAATTCTTTATTAAAGATGGACCTGCATATGTTAATTCTTGAGGAACCAACTAGAACATGAAGAAATCTGAATATGAGAGCTTATTGGTTGCACTGATGACTATAAAGGCTGACAGATATAATCAATATTCATTCAGATGCTGAAACCTCTTTTTACTGTTGTCTTTAAAAAGTTAATCATCTTAAACTGAATTGACCATAAGGGCTGACCTTGTGGATATTACTAATTTTAACTCGAAGCAGAATTCTTACAATGTTTTACTAAAGACATTGGCAGCAAGGAAATTCAGTAAAATGGTAGAATTCACTTTGTCAAAAATTTCAGTGCTGATTCTAATGCTATTTCTTCTACTTAGGTATGCACAAGAGTATATTACTGGAACAATAAAATCATATACACATGTAATTAGAATGGCCATTTACTAGAAAAGGCACCATTCACTTCGTTACTTTTATTAACAAAAATCACTTTAAACTGTATGAAAATGTAGAGAGTGTCTTAAATCAGTTATATAGTCTTAACTTACTTAAATTAAAAACAACATTCGGCAAATAGAGAAGCAGCATTAAAACTAATCTAATTTCTGAAAGAGCTGCAGGTTTGTAGATTAAGGGGTTTAACAGCTATACTCATCTACTTGATCTGTCTGAAATATTTGCTACTTATTGTGCTTTAATCTAAATTAACAATATGAAATCAATATTTTGAAGGCACTGTGAGAATAATTAGGAAAACACAATGAACGTAAACTACCACCTAAAGTTTCATTGTGTTGTCTTTCAATGTTTATTCCATGGGGAAAATAGAAAAAAAGAGTTTTCATATAAGCCAGAAAGATTATTTACAGCCATCTTTACAGTAATTTACAGGACCACAGTGTGGTCCTTAGATGCATAGCTGAGTGAGTTATTAGGAGCCTGTTTCCATACAGCCTTTTATGAGTCTACAAGGGAGTTGCAACCTGCCTCCTGCTTCCTCACTGAATCCAGACTCCCTCTACCAGATTTGTACAAAAGAGGCCGTTCACTACTTTTCTTCCACGCAGTGTAACTAGTCAGCTGTAGGCATTGTTCCACCAGCTGCAGAAAGTAACCTCTGAAAAAAGAATATTTCCTTTTTATTTGAGCGACGGCTTTGCACGCTTCGCTCCTGCAAATCATTCTCAGAAGACAAATTGAGCGAATTTATCTACTCACCAGCCAAATGTGATTGTGCTAAATGGCTTCTGGCTTCTTGATATACATATGGCTCATAGAGGCACTCATAACTTCTGGTAATGGTTTTTGGTTTTTTTAGTGAGCAACTGGCAAGATTATTCAAAAGAGAGACTAACAAAGCAACAGGGCCAAGAAGCTCCTTAATTCTAAATATCTCCCCCTATTCTATGCCTTTCACTGCTAATCAGTTTTTCTTGGTTTATGCTTTTATTTTATTGGACCGGCTATATCACTGATTCTCTTTAGCTGTATTTCGTGCACAGGCAGCAAAATCATCTCCAGATCCTTTCTCCTTTAACCTCCCAACTGTAAGGTTGCATTCACACAATGCACTGAATCATGAACTAGACAGCCACATTTTAGGCTGATGTGTGACCTCAGCCCATGTCTACAATTCAATGGGCTGTATAACCCCAGAAAATTGGGTTGGCCAACTAAACCATGTTCAAGTTATTGATGGGTTAAACAGGTCACATAAACACATTAAGCCTAAAACTTAAACCAAGTTCCCACCTAGACACAAAAGAGGGTCTACTGTCCTGGCTATTTCAGAAAAAAACATCCCAATCTCAACAGCAGCTGTATAAACACTGATTTTTGCTACAGGAGTCAAATAAACAATCCAGCACTTTGCAGTGCCTTTTTTCTTTTTTCTAGCAAAGGACTGCCTACGGTATACATGGAGCTGTGGGGCAGGGGAAATGCCACCCCTCCACGGCCTCTGCCACTTCTGCCTGAGCACTGCACACTGCAATCTGGCATGGGCCAAGCATTTGTGCAAAAAAAAAAAAACTTGCAACCCGGCAGCGCTGCAAAACGTTGGTGGCAGGGCTCCAGTGGCTGCAGGGGAGGCTCTGGAAGATCGCTTCATCAGGCCCGAGGGCAAGGCGTATGGCTGGACCCTGATTTCAGAGGAAAAACAATTCTGTTCCAATGGGAGGTCTGCATTATTGATGCTGTGAATGTAAAAATGTATAATTAACACCAGGTGAACACAGTCCGTTCAGCTGTTGCTATGACATTGCTAAGACATCAACCTTTTTAGCAGATAAGGTTCTGATAGACACTTAATTGCTAACTGTTAAGTACATGATTACTAAGAGATGCAATAGCTGCTAAAGCACTAATGCAACTGGTTACTTAAAAAAAATGATTGTACAATCAAGGATGTAAAAATTATTCTCTATAGTTTGTTTAGTTTCTTACTTAATAAACTTTGACAGTTTCCTAACCCAGGCAATGTGTAATTGCAGGAGAAAGTTTCTTCCTTTTGAAGGATTTGGTGACAAATGAAGTTGAAGATGTTTCTATTTTGACCAAAGTACAGAATTCTTCCCATTTAAGAATTCACATGAGAACAATTTTTGCTTCTGTTTCTTAGAATTAACAAGATGGAAGCCATAACAGTGTGATTGAAGCTGTGCCTGTTTTCTATGTGCAACACAATTTTTCTGATCTCTTTTTTCAATCCTTTTTTTCTCTTTCCTTATTTTTTACTCTTTGCTGAAACTTAATAAAGTTCTTATAAAAAAGAAAAGGCACAGCTTCAATCACATCATAGAGGTCATCATTTTAACTTCTTTTTTTTTACCGTATCTTGCAGACATCTGAGCCTAACAAAAGTTTATCATGCTGACTTCAACTCAGCAATTATTTTTTTAGTGGAACTTGTTATTCCCACTCATAAACCAAATAGTTAAAGACTTAACTATTCTCATGCGTCAAAGAGGAAACAACCTACTAGTTGAGGACTCTGACAGCACACTCATTCTGGAAAATGTAATAGGATTTCACCTCCTTGTTGGCTTCCTGCTTTTTTTTTTAAAGCAAAACAACGGAAACAATTATTTAATGTGTAATTCCGTATTGCTTATAAAGGTTCTTTCCAGTATCCTGGCAACGTAGCAATGCTAGGGAATTGCACAAGTGAGTCATGGTTCTCTTCAGACAACTGGAAGAAGAGTTAACTTCAAAGATGACCTTAGCAACCTTTATACTATATTACTATTACTGAAAATTAAGTACCCTTTGCATTAATAAAGTGGAAGGGGGCAGAGACAGATTAAAAATGACAGAATATTTGTGTCACGTTATGCTTGTTATAGCTAGAGATTCTGTATATATACCTAGCAGGATATCTTGTCCAAGGAATTAGTCTTACTGTCCAGAAAGCAGAATTCATTCATTGTACTGCAGTATGTTTAAGCATTATTAATGGAATAAACCACAGTGGCTATGTTTCCACAATATGCAAATTCATGAACACGTATTACAAACCATAATGGTTGGATTTACACATCACCTATCAACAGTAAAGGAAACAGCAGTCAAGGCTAACATTTGGCAGGTAGCAATTAAGACCTTGGAATAGACATTCAGATGCCGGGCGTGTCTGAACCTACAAAATCAGAATCATGCAGACAATGGTTTAACCTGTGACACACTATGAAAATGAAAGTTGGACTCAGCCATGAAGTTTAGGGTGATATTGGCCAATCACTTTCTTTCATCCTCACATAGCTCATGAATGTGTTGTAAGGATTTGCAGCAGGAAAATCTTGTAAATTCCCCAAGCTCCTGCGAGGAAGGACTGAAAACATTGGTAGTAGTGTTAGCAAAAATAGTTCCCTCCCCTTCCACCCCATCATCTTTTTTTTTTCTTGCCATGTTAAGCATTCACAAGCTGTTTTACTGCCTATACGCCTAAACAAGAAAAATTAGATTAATTGTTAAATGCTGGAGTTGCAGCACAAAATAGTGAATAACATCCCCTTCCTTTTTCTCTGTTGGCCTTTCTTAAACAAAGAAATAGCTTCTGCAGACATGTCATTTAAGATATAGACCTAATTCAGCAGCTGGGTTTGCAAACAGGTGTACTTGGTTAACAGAACAGTGGTTTTCTCCATTTAGGCAGTCTTATGCACAACTCGCTGAGTTGTGCATAAATACAGTGGCTAGGTTCACCCAGCATGCTGGGATAAAACTATGGTTGGCCAGTTTGTGGTTCAGTGTGTATACAGAATATGGCCCATAACAGTCCACAGTTTGCCACAATAGCAACATCTTAGAGTAAATCTTGATTCTGTAGGGTTTATCCTCCTGTCTTCTCCTTGTATCTAGCTGAGGAAGAAAACACTAAAATGTCTAATTTTGAAAAATGATTTTTATTCTCTGAATTGACATGTATTCCAAAAATTATTTGCATGCAACAATTCATTCTAACCACAGTTAGGTAAAATAAAACAAGGTCCAATGGCAATTAGATATCTTTGTTAAATTGGCAAATATTTGCGAATGAACATGATTGTTTCGTAAATGGGACTCTCAAATTAACATTTTTGCGCTCTAGCTAAGCAGACTTCAACCCACTCCCTGCTCTCCCTCATACATTATTTGTGCTCATGGATCAATAAACAGAAAATTCCTTAAATTTAGAAATTACACCGGTGCGGCCTAATTGGTAAGGTGTTGGACTGGGAACAAAGATACCAAAGCTTCAAATCCAGCCTCTGCAATGGGGTCAGTCAGTCTCTCGCAGCTCAACCTACCTTGGAGGGTTGTTGTTTTGTGGAAAAGCTGGAAGAGGGATGCTATGTATGCCGCCCTGAATGCATACATAACAAATAAAATAATCAATTGCCACTCCATTACGCAATGCTTCAGATGCAAAGGCAAAAAGGTCTTTCTAGGGGACATGCCTGCAGCTCCTTAAACCAAACAATCCCTGCTATGTTCGTGCCCCAGCGTGTTCCAAGTGCCTCTCTGCCTTCAAGCCCCTAGAGCTACGCAGCCCTGGTATGTGTGTGCGTGTGTGTAGATAGATAGGTCTTTACACACACATCCACGCACGCAGTCTCAGGTAAGAAACAGCACCAATAGTGGTCTAAAAATGAAAGCATGGTTAAAAACTCTTACATCTCTAGGAAACAGACATTAAAACAAACTAAAGGAAATATATTTTTTTAACCAGTTTCAACATAGATGTGAATTGTGCTCCTTCCAATTAACCAGTGTACCAGAGTTGCCAATTCCACGGGCCGATTAAAAGTGCTAGAGCCCAAGCTGTACTGAGCAGCAATGCCCGGGATTAGAGAAACGCAATCTCCAATTATGCGTATTGATGTGCAGGGGCGGGGGACGCCTGGCCACCTGCCATCTCGGCTCCCTGGCGAACACCTTCTGTCCATGCCAGCAAGCTTAGAATGGCAGCCAAGGGATCCAGAGTACTCCCATACAGCATCACTCCAGAGCCCTTTGGGAACTTTAACACAGAAACCAGAGAGCCAATTCTGTGCGGCATCAGAGGAGCCTGCACCCGAGGGAATGGCCGCTTCCAGGGCTCAGCATCAGTGTCGCTAGATCCTTCCACAGAACCTGGCTATGGCAACTGGCCAAGAGTTTGGTAGATGCTTCCTCTTCTTCAGCTCAGCCCTGTATCTGCCTGCACCACCTGCCTTGTTCTAGTAATCTCATCTTCCACAGCCCACAAGGTGCTACAGGCGCCGAAGGTACATGAAGTGTTTGCAGATGTCTTTGTTTGAGTTATCCCACCAGCTCAAACGGCTTCCTTACGCCAGCAGCAGAATATGTAATCCAAATCCTATGAGCTGGTACCTCAAGCACACTGGTTCATAGGATTTGATCTTCGTCCCCCTAAAATTAAAGCAAGTCATGCTTCAGGTAGGAATAGTAATTATTGTCCCTGGCTGGCTCTACAAGATTCAAAACTATGACTTGGGTTGCTTTTTCATTCAGCGGCAATTCTGGAAACAAGGATCAAAGTGGAGATAACAGTGGGGAGGAGGAGACTGTCAGAATTAATATGATGAAAGCTGACAACTATGCTAGAAAGCCTTTGTTAACATCACATGTAGTGCACCCTTCAGAATGTTGCAAATACTCTTTTCAGCATCTTAACTTACTGAATATTTTCACCCTTCTGGCACCCAGCCATTTCAGCCAGTTTCCCTGCTATTTCACTTACTTCAAGTTGTGTCAAGCATTTGTGGGCAACACATAAAAAGCTGCTGCTTTTGGAGTAACATTTCCCAACTTACACTCCATCCTGAAGGCCACCATTTTCAATAACCATACGACAAAATATGTCAGAAGATACATAAAGCTACTTTAGCTGGCCCCAAGTGATAGAAAGCATTTTTTTCTAGCTAGGCCAAGTATTTATCTAGCAAAAATGCTTTAAACTTCTCATCAGGTTAATATTACCTTTTGAAGACATATTGTGATTTCTCCCCCTTCACTAAAAAGATTTTTAGTTTTGGACCTAGCTTCATTGCAAGAAAAGAAACTGAAGAAATTGATTTTCTTCCACTAATAACAGAGTGCCTGTTATGTTAGCATGTTGAAAACTAATCTGCTTACATGAATATGTGATAGAAATCAATCCTCGATATGAATCTTCAGTAAATATCATTACCCTCTATGTTCAACTTTGACTGACAGCTGGATACCCCATATCAGTAGAAATTGACAGATGGGGAAATAAAGGCTGGAATATGTCATCATTTACCACATCATCATGCCTATTTGTTTCAGGCTGCAATGATTCTGAAGTAAGCATAACATGCCATTAATCCAAAATGAATGACAACCAGAAGTTCCATAGTAGCAAGCATATCAACTACTTCTTTTATACAGTTTACAGTAGTGTAGGCAGAAAAAGGCTGAGGAAAATTGTAATATTGCTTTTTAAAAAGAAAACTAAATGCACAGCTGGGCCAAAATATTAGGCTCTGCTCCCATAGATTTTAACGTTTTAAAGTTATTATTACAGTTACCAAATTTTCAGCTTGCTTTATACTATAAACCCCATTAAGCACTTTTTCTAGATGCAGCAGCTCAGCTCATAAACATTTTAAGTAAATGAGTTTGATGTTCTGTTCCAGTCAAAGGAGGCGATCACAACTGAGCCTGACCTATGCAACACTTCTTCAATCACACCAAAAGGAAAGTGCTATGCCAGAGAATTGTCTTCCCAGGTACAAAACGAAAGGCTATTGGAACAAAAGAATTAGAGCAACAACAGACTCATATAAAGAAGCTATATAGTGAATATATATCTGTATATAGCAAATGGATTCCAACTGAAATTTGACTGCATAAAAAAGTAATTGTTCGGGAAAAACCGAATAGATTAAATGGCGTATGCTACCTTCAGATGGAAAGAGAAATATGCAGAATGAAAAGCAGACAAACATGTGTCCTTACTTAGGATAAGATCTGGCATCTAATCAAAGCACCTGTTTAAATCAATCACATACCAACAATAACAAGGATCTACTATAAGAACCAGCTGCATATTTTAATGCCTGGTTGTACTCAAGGAAAAATTAATTAAACAGAAATTTTAAAAACAAAGGTTTAAAATTAGCCCTAGATTATACTAATCTTTGGCCACACAAAAAAGTAATAAGGGAAGTTATATTTACTCCATACTACTAATCATTAAAAAATTATTAAACTTGTATGCTGCTTGACTTTCAACAACTCTGGGCGGCTCACAACAATCAAAATTTTAAAAGATAAAGATAAAAGACCGCAAGCACGACGAAGCAAGGTCCATAATACACAAGTTAAAATAAACATGATGCACAAATTTTAATCCAAACTCTGATGTTTTACACAACGCCAACCTGGTTGCCTGTGAAGTGTAATGTGTTAAAAAAAAATGCTTCTGCAAGGAAGGTAACGACAAAAAGAAAAACGAAATAAAATTACAATATTGCACAGCAGTTCAAAGTAGGCATCACAGAGTGATAAACACTAGATTGGCAACTATTCTGGGCAAATGGGTGATAACATATTGTAGCGTCAATGCTTCAAATTTTAAAACCTCTGGGACACCCAGAACTGGTCATCTGTAAAATGAAGTCTGAACATTTGTTGCTTTTGGTATTCAAAAGAGCTTCCCATCGACAGAATATCAGGCAATGGGGGGAGCATTTTCAGTAATTGTTTGAAAATCTGCCATTGCCATAAAACTATTAAGAAAAGCAAAAGTATTATTTAAGTATGACTTATCTACTAGGAGTAGAGATGAAGAAAGAACTAATTTTCAAAGAAAGGTATTATACAAAGTTTGCACACAATAACTCCTAATCAGATTTTTTTTTCATTTAACCGACACGTACACAAATTCTATCAAACTTCACAACTCATTTTATACTAAACATAAGTATTTAGGAGCTACTTTATTATCTGAAAGATAAGTGCTTAAATTCTAGCTACTTTCCAGAAAAGCTAGGACGAAGAAACCTAAGTTTTCTTGATCTGTGGTATCATTTTAGAATCCTAAAAAAACAATATCTGTAACAATCCGTTATAAAAATAAGAAAGAAGAAGAAAAATGTTTTTAGTTAGCCACACTCCACCAATCTTGAAAGATTATGCAGGATCTAGGCCAGGAGGAACAGGTGAACAGTTGGACAGAACGCCCCCAGTATCAGTCTTATCCTGGAGAAAGGTCTCCAACAAATCATCCACCAACCACTTCCTTCTGTTAAGGAAAAGAACAATATGACTGTGTCCATGAAGTCAACAGGAGTCAACCTTAATGTCAAGGAGGCTTTACCTTTTTCAGGTAAGATCTGTCAAGGCTTTTGAAAAGAAAACAAAATAACTACCCAACTGGAAGTTGGAGAGCCAAACTCTGCCCCTCTCTTAAAGACAATTTTTCTGTAACAAATGCTAGCTTTGAACAACAGACAAGATCGTCAGGTACACTCAAATTATTAGTCTTTCAAGCATGCAAGTTGTCTACAATCATCCTGAAAATTAACAATTCTCACCAAGTGAAGATTCTAAAACCACCATGTAATTTTCTACTTACCTGTAGCAAATAACAACTGTCTGCAAAGGAATAGCAGGTGTTCCCCACTCCTTCCTCTAGAATTCCATTACAGCCTTCACCTGCAAAATTTCTCCTCTCCTCCTAGCAGTTGTTAAAGTTGTAGATTTAGTGCTACAAGGAGAGGCAGCAAAGGCAGATAGCAAGGGAAAAAAACAGGCTAACAGGACCACAATCAAATGGTTGCTGCTTTTTTGGAGTGATTTCTGGGGATTTGAAATGAAATTCTGGGAGAAAGCTCAACCTTTCCACTGCCCAGCTCTTTTTCTTAGAAACATTTTCCCTGTCTCTTTGGAGAATGTATTTTCTCTTCCTTGGTTTCCATACATTTGTAAGTTTGTACACACGATTTATAACTTTGCAAAAGGGAAGGCACTTGGGCAAACAAATTCGATGGTGAAATGCCCAGTAGGAAAGAATTAGAAATCTTATTCCTTCACAGAACTACCCAGACAACTGTCCCTCTTAACAGCTGAAGGGAAATGAGGGGCTGTCCAGTTAACACTACAAATTGCTGCAATATGGTGTTTAATTTGAAATTCTGGTTTAAGCTCTAGAAAAAAAAAACAGGATGTGATAGGACGGAGGAAAACTGCACTGGGAGAAATAGAAAGAAGCCAAGACTTATCACTTCTATCTACAATATAGTATAATGCAGGCACAGAGTGGGGGAAGGAGGACAGATGGAAAGGTGGGGAACGTTTCCAGGGAGGAGGGGAGTGAGGGGAACGGACTGAAGAATGAAAGTGGGACACAAATGGAGAAAACAGAAGATTGTGCTTCCAAGCTGTAGGGCAACTATCCTGGTAAAATGAGCCATGGATTGGGCAGATGGAAAAGAGAACAAGCCAGATTGCAATGAGGAAGGGAGAGGGGCAATAATAGGCATGGAGCACAACCTTGTCCAGGCAAAGGATATCCTGGACATCTGCATGCTTATGGTGGGGCTGCGCTCCCAAAAGTGGACAGGACTAGGACAATGTTAATATGATAGATCAGATGTGTATATAAGGGTACATAAATACAACACATCCATCATTGCAAATCAGAATATACAACAGAAGGAAAAGGACGGAGAATAAAAGTCAAGACGATACATTGGGAATGAAGAATGAGTGATATGAGGATGTCCTTATTCTATTAAGTCAAGGATGTTCACAACCATGTGAACCGTGAAGGGCTGTGGCATCCCTTAAGTCTCTGAGTCTTAGGTATTCAAATGGTGTAGTAAGGACTTAACAGATGCTGCCTGTTGTGCTGCAACCAGTTTCTCTTCCAAACCTGTAAGGTAGTTGTGGGAGCCTGTGTTCCCCAGTCACAGGCCAGTAATCAGAGGACAGGAGTGGGAGCCAACATCATCTGGAAGGCCATGGGTCCTGTGGTAGGACCAAACATGCACAATCCATGAAAGCTTTCCACTGCAAACCTGCTGGCTTGTTCCTCCTACCCTTTGCCATAATTAAACCAATACTACCACCCTTCACTAAGTCACTTTGTGAGGGCCCTGCTGGCCTTAATAATTTAAAGAAAGATCTGGAAGTTGGAGGCAGTTTTGTAATACAGTGGTACCTCGGTTCACGAACGCTTCTGTTCACGAACAATTTGGTTCACAAACAGCTCCGGTCGCAAAATTTTGCCTCCGTTCGCGAACTCCGCATCAGGTTATGAACAGGATCCACGGCCATTTTCCCTGCTGACACGTGGTTGTGGCTTCCTGTAGGCGAGATCGCGGTGGCAAACAGACATCCTGTGAAGCTTTTTGGTGTGCTTGTTAGCATGGCTCCGAAAAAGGTGCAGAGCAAGCTTGGTCAGAATAAGGGTCTGAAGAAAATAACCACTGAATTGTAGAAGGAAATTGTAGAAAAGCACGATCGTGGTATTCGTGTGACTGATCTGGGCTCAGAGTACAAGATGGCGAAGTTGACAATCTCGACTATTTTGAAGAATAAAGATGCCATCAAAGGAGCTGATGTGGCAAAAGGAGTAACGACATTAACCAAGCAGAGGACACAAGTGCTGGAAGAGGTGGAAAAACTTTTGTTAGTGTGGCTGAATGAGAAACAGCTGGCAGGTGATAGCGTTAGTGAAGCTATGATCTGTGAAAAAGCCAGGAAATTGCACAGTGATTTACTGTGAAAAAAACCCTCTACAAGCGCAGCAAGTGAAGAATTTAAAGCCAGCAGAGGCTGGTTTGAAAAATTCCGCAAGAGAAGTGGCATCCACAGTGTGACAAGACATGGTGAGGCTTCCAGTTCTGACAAGGCTGCTGCAGAAGCCTACAAGAAAGAATTTGAGGAATTCATGAAGGCGGAAGGATGCATCACTCAGCAAGTGTTCAACTGCAATGAAACAGGGCTCTTTTGGAAGAAGATGCCAAAGAGAACCTATATCACGCAGGAGGAAAAGGCACTGCCAGGGCACAAGCCCATGAAGGACAGATTGACCCTTTTGCTGTGTGCGAACACAAGCGGCGAGCTGAAGATTAAGCCACTACTGGTGTACCATTCCCAGACCCCTCGTGCATTCAAGGAACACAATGTGAACAAGGCCAGACTGCCTGTCATGTGGAGGGCCAATGCGAGAGCTTGGGTCACAAGGCAATTGTTCATGGAATGGCTGCACGAGGTGTTTGCACCCACCGTTAAAAAATATCTTTCTGACAACCAACTGCCTGAAAGGTGCCTTCTTCTGATGGACAATGCCCCGGCACACCCTCCAGCCTTGGTGGATGATATGGACGCTGAGTATGACTTTATAAAGGTCAAGTTCCTCCCCCCCAACACGACACCTCTTCTACAGCCCATGGACCAGCAAGTGATCTGCAACTTTAAGAAGCTGTACACAAAGGCGCTCTTCACCAGGTGTTTCAATGTCAATGAAGAAGCATCCTTGACTCTAAAAGAATTCTGGAAGAAACATTTCAATGTCCTCCACTGCATCAGCCTCATTGACAAAGCCTGGGAAGATGTCACCTACCGGACCTTAAACTCAGCCTGGAGGAAACTGTGGCCAGAATGTGTCACTGAACGTGACTGTGAAGGGTCTGATGCAGAGGTAGTGGAGGAGATTGTGTCCATGTGCAAGAGTATGGGTCTGGTTGTCGATGGTGCAGACATAGAGGAGCTTGTTGAGGACCATAAGGAGGAGCTGACCATGGCAGAACTTGCAGAACTCCAGAGTGAGCAGCAGAAAGCGCTTGGTGAGGAGCATTCCACTGAGGAAGAGGAAGACAGGGAGGAGGTTAGCAGTGATGTGATTAAATCCATTATGGAAAAATGGAATGAGTGCCAGGATTTCTTTGAGAAGCACCACCCCAACATAACTATAACGAACAGAGTGTTGAATCTGATGAATGATAACATGGTCTCTCATTTCCAGAGGGTTATGCAGCGCAGGAAAAAACAACTGACTTTAGACAGATTTTTCCCCAGAACTGAGCGTGCACCTAAGAGACAAAGAAGAGAGGAAACCCTTGAAGATCTCCCCGATGTCCTTTTGGAGGGGGACTCTCCCTCCAAACAATAACTGCCTCCCCACCCACCTTCCTGTCCTCCACGCCAGAAGTCGCCTCAAGCAAGGTCAGTGTCCTCTTTCTTCATACTATGCTGTACTGTACTTTGTTTCATGTTTTTATGGTTTAAAAATAAAACACATATGGTTCAGAACGGATTAACCGTATTTACATTGAACCTTATGGGGAAATTTGACTCGGGTCGCGACCAAAAATTGGTTGGCAACCAAATTCGGAGGGGTCAGAACGGATTAACCATATTTACATTGAACCTTATGGGAAAATTTGATTCAGTTCACGACCAATTCAGTTTGCGACCAGAGTCGCGGAACAAATTAAGTTCGTGAACCGAGGTACCACTGTACGTTGTATGGACTAGATTAAAAAAAACACCACATTTGCAAGGCTGTTGAAAATATATGCAAAACCCTTCTATGTGATATCACATCATTTTATGTATCAGAAAGTAAGAGCGAAGCAGAAGGAACAGATGGAGCTAATTCTATCCCCAACCTGACTACCTGCATTGCCAGGCTCTAAACAGACCAAGTAGAAACCCTTCCAATTTCAAAGCAGCGTTAGAGATGTTGTGTGCTGGAATCAGAAGTGGATGAATTGTCAATTAGATCACCACATCCCAGAATGCTGCATAATGGGACAGAGAAGCAAAAACATCACCATACAAAGCTTGTTATTAAAGTCAATACGGGGAGATAAAAGCATCTATTCCCTTTTCCCGTACTTCACTGACTTCAATTTAAGTCCTAAGGCCATTCATTCTAGGTAATGCCTAGAGGGTCATCTCTAGGGCTGTTCTGTTACAAGCCCTCTTTCCAGATTCAGGGGACATGAAGCTGACCATGGATACTAGAATAAATAATTCTGTCTATTCTGTTAGCAGATGGATTGGCAGCACATAAAGAATATTAAACTGTTTGTGGTGAAAGCCACAATATTCAGAACTAGCGTAATGAAAAACAATCTGTTGTATCTGAGTAAAATGAAGTGTTTTATGCAAATCTTTGAAAGAGAACCATGTTGCAGTGGCTGACTTTCTAAATGCCATTACTCTATTCTCTGAGATCTGGTACCAAATGTCTTTTGATTTGGTCTCACAAGAAATGTTATTATTTGCTTTTTAGAATACACAGCATTGCCTCTAGCCAAAGCTGCAAAAGAAGCACACAGCTGTCAAAACCCGTAAGTTTAAAAAAGCATGCTGTATTCACAGAATGATGAATGATCAGAACAGTGGATCAAGATCACTTATTCCTCCCAAATCGCTTTCTATTGTCGCATAAAGTATTTTCCCTCTTTAAAAAAAATAATAAAGCATTGTGTGGAAACTTCAAAAGGTTCCTATGTTATTGGTGTACTGAGTCACAAAACACTATCTCATTTTTATATACCATTATCAGACAGGGCTGACCCTTATCTGTACCACTAGTACTAGTATCGTGTGCAAGTCAGAGTCCATTTTTCTGACTTGCTCATAAGTCAAAATAAAGATCAGATCGCCATTGCACAAGCATAACAGAGCTTAAACAGTGAGAAGTAAAAAGCCTCTCCAGGTGTTATAGATGGAAAACTAGAGAAGAGAAGTTTTTGTTCTCATGTTTTGCAGGACAATAAATACCATACAGTTTTTCAACAATTACAATACATCAGTTTCTATATTATTATCAGCTTTCTCATCAAAGTAAAAGCTGAAATAATATTCCTCCATCAATTCTTCAGATTCATCTTGGCTACAAGGAGAAAATGTTGTTTTTACAATCCAGGTGTGAAGTTAGTTTAAAAAAAAGATGCCAGCTCCAACATTGCTCAATTGCTGGTGCTTAATGGAGAGACCAACCTGTAGGGGCTATGCATATCCACCTGTCTCCCCCATTGCCCTCCCCCTCTCCGGGTAGTACCAGCGATACCACTCCAAGAGATCAGATGCTTTCCACTCATCCTCTCTCCAACATGCTGGCAAGGTGGCAAAAAATTCCAGGCCATTTTGAAAAATATAGTTTCCAGAAAGGTTGTTGCCAGTATAATACAAATGTACAAAAAATTAAGGCAAATTATCTCCATATTTTTCTTTCTATTAATAGAATGAGTAGAAATATGTTTCTCAGGTACCAAAGGCCATCCCAGAGTTGGTTTTATTTTGGTTCAACAACATCTCTCAAAGAAACTTATTAATATGCTTTTTGCAACCATCTGAAATGAAGTACTAATAAAGTAATCTCTATTGTGAATTGCAACCCCCCCAAAAAAAACTGTTAAAATTTCTAAACTGATGATTTGCAACCTGTCAGGAAAAAATTCTACAGCCTTTCTGCACTGTATATTTGGCTACACTGTGACTTCTCATACATTTTCCTGCCTTTTACTGGATAACAAATTTTTAAACTGAGCATTATTTTCAAATTCTTCATCCTCTGTGTGTTAAATACTGTTTCTATTCTATGAAATTATTAAAATTAATACATTTGCCAATGCCATCAGTTCATACATTTTATGTCTTAAAAGCCCCATTGTCACATAAAAATATGTTCCTCTTCCATCAGTTTTCCTGGTTCTAATAAAGCATATGGAACATTAATCTCACTTTAAGTATTCAGCTCTTTATACCATTTTAAATTAAAGATTTGATCAAGTGTCATAAAACATTGCACCAACATCTCTTTAATCTAAGAAAACCTGGCAAGTTCTCTTTCTTTAAACATTAAAGTACTGTTTTACATTAAAGAATGCTTAAAGCTATACACTGTGTTTTTATTTCCCTAAAAAAATAAACTCTGCTCCTGTTGTTAAGCGCCAAAGAAAATAATTTGTCTAGGCCATCTTTCAATGCTTAAAACATGCTTATTATTGAAAAGGGTATGTTGAAAGATGTCCTCTGCTAAGATATGCCTGTCCCTTTAACAATTCTCATTGTATTTAAGTAAATAAGTAAGGGTTTATTAGCGAAGGTCAACACCTTACATTGGGCCCAGTAGCGCACAGGAAAGCAGCACAGCAGTTTCAGGCCAGTTATGTGGGACTTATGTGGTCCCATTTCCTTGCCCAAGAGCAGCAGTACTTGGGTGGCAAATATCCAGATGGCCATTAGAAGGCAGCAAAAAGATATAGAAAATATTAACTCTTGCTGCCATTCAGTGGTTGTCTCACTAAGGTAGCGCTACACCCCCGATTAACAACCGAGCAGGTACATTCCACCCCATTTGCACTTCTGGACCATCTTCTTGTATATGGTTTGCTACACTAATTATGTTGGAAGGTTAATAGGATCAGTGAGGCCAGGCAGGGTTTTGGAGGGTCTTGGCCTCTTCTTGCCCCTTGTGCCTCTAGTGCAGTGTTGTCCAAACTTGGCCACTTTAAGATGAATGGACTTCAACTCCCAGAATTCCATGGCTGGCTGGGGAATTCTGGGAGTTGAAGTCCATTCATCTTAAAGTGGCCAAGTTTGGACAACACTGCTCTAGTGGCAAATTAAAATCAAGAAGCCCCAACTGGGCACTTGTTCCTTCAGAGGTTGTCCCACATCCAGTACAGACCATCTCCCTAGGCCTGAAAACCACCTTATCCCCTTTATCTTGATTTCAGTTGCAATTTGCCAGCTCTCACAGCCCCCAAGCAACTGTCAAAATACCTGTGCAACCTCTCAGTCTTAATCCAGGTAGAAAAAGGGAGATGAAGTTGATCAGCATTAGCAAACTATGAGTGTGTTGTGGCTTATGCTAACTATTTATTTAATAACACTGATAATTTGTTAATTGTTGTGTAATTAACATATGTTGTTCATGCAAGGTGCTTAGAGTGAAATGATTGAGGTGGCACAAAAGCATTCTAAATAAATAAATAAATAAATGCTAACAACACGGAACTTCAGCTCTCTGGATGACTGCTTCCAGCAGCTCCATGTAGATGTTGAACAGCAGGGGGGGAAAAAAAGAACCCTGTGGATCTCTACAACTCATAACTTATGGGGTCAAGCAGAATTCCTCCATTGCCACGCTGATGGTGGTGCCACAGGTAGGAATGGCACTGCCATAACACAGTGCCTCCAAATCCCAACCCACTGAGACCATCCAGCAAGAGTTCAAGAGAATCAACCCAGCAGCACCCCTCATGCCTCTCCCTCAGCAAAGGTCCTCAATCAGGACAACCAAAGTGGCTTCTGCATTATAGCCAGGGCTGAAATGAATCTCAATAACCAGCTTCTTCCAAGTACGCTTGTAACTCGATAGCCACCCCGCCCCCCTTCTTGGGATGCCAATATTTTGGCCATAAACTAGAGGCATGTGGTCACTAGAAAAAAAAAATAAACTCAAAAGAAAAACTTTTAAAAAGTTGAAGGATTAAGATTCTTTCTTCGTGGCTTTATGATGAACCATCACTTGTAATCAATTTAAATTGGATCTTCTACATTTTATAAACTGCTTCAAAGAATCTTCCTTGTAAGTCTTTGTACAAAAGGCCTCTAATCAATTTTAGACCTGCAAAGAGGTTCCCACAGCCATCTGAGAGAACTTTGGACTAATCAACAGAATACATCCAAAGTAAGTTGTGTATGTATCTGTTTCTTTTTTGTAACCTGTTTAGTAACAACACGCTTAATGCATCTTACGTATGTGACTAATCTATAATTAGTGCGTGCTAAATTGTTGTATTGTGTATGCTTGAACAGTACTCAGTTTCTGGCCATCTTGGAAGGAGGTTACTTTGTATGAAAATCTGCTCTCATCTGCTGGGGAAACAAAATAGCGAGGAGAGTAGCAGAAAGCAAAAACTGTTCAAAAAGTTAGTAAACAACATGTGCTAGTAAAAAAGGGCATTGAAAATACTCTGGGGAATACAAATTCTCAAACTGCTTGGTACATGTAAACCCAAAAAAGACTCAAAATTATTCATCGCATCTGACAGCTAAGGTTTCGTCCCACTGATCTCAAAGTCTCTTTCAGATGCTAACTAATGGGAAATTAACATAATTATCAAACTAAGTCCACTAATCATAACAAATAATAGGAACAATTTACCAACTTCAGCATTATAAGATTATAGCCAATTAGAACCCAAAGATCCACAGCACTGATTACAGATAGCCAAATGCTTTACTTTCTAATGGATCTACTTAAACCCCTTCTGAAACTGAACTTTTGAAAACCAGATTGCAAATATGGTATGGATAGCTGCTGTTTAAATAGGGGGGGAAGTCAGAAGTCCTATTAAGCATATTCAAGCATTACAGATAAGGGCCCCAGCCTCTATCTGTAAATTAGCAGCCTACTCATGTGTCCAAGCAGGCCAACATCTTTATATGAAACTAGAGACACATTGTTTCAGGGGGGAAAACTGTTAAGATTGTAATAGATCCATAGGTAAAAATCAATACAACTTCATCTATATCGGCAAGAAATTATTTTATAGAGTTCTGCCAATGCTACAACATTGGAATGAAAACTCTGAACTATTTTGTGATGCTACTCCACTTCAGATGACAATCTCTACAATCTGAAATGTGCTAGAATTTCCCTGGAAGAGCCTTCGCCAATTTGCTCTCGCCCAGATGCCCTGAATTACGTCAGTTTCACCCCAAAGGCCACCAGCTTGGGGAAGGCATCTCTGAAATACTGAACCATTTGTCAAAGCCACCATGTTTATTTTATTGAGAGATTTAGTGATATCACCATGTCTGGTTCCTTTTCAAAAAGAATTCACGCAAACTTCTAGTGACCTGTCATAATGTTTATGACATGAATTTGATAGCCCGTTTCCACAGTTTAAAGGGCAGTCTTGTGATCCCTTAAAAACTAATGAATGGGACAAGTTTTTGTGGACTCCTATAAATCCACCAAAGTATATATCATAAATACTTTAGTTTTCAAGATGGTGCAGGAGCGCTGCTTGTAACAGACTTATTAATAGCTGTTAGCAAGAGTTTCCATGTTGTTGGTCTGTTTATTTTGAGTTGCTACAAGAAACCCATAAGAGTCCCAGGCTCCTGACCAATTCAACCATTGGAAGTACCAACAAAAGTTCCAGTCCTTTCACTTTAAAAGATGAACGTCCATTACAGTGGTGTCTTTTATTCATTGAAAGATTCAGTTCTAATAAGGGATGTAAATCAACTTAGGGGACAAGGAAACACAGCCTCATGATTTGAACAAGTTGAGTTTGTTCCATGCGCTCCTCTATAAATCATAGAGTTTTCAGAGAGCTATGAAAGAAATGCTTGATAATAATCAACACAGCATTAGCACTTCCTGAAATGAAGCGGTCCTGTTTCACTGAGTCACCTGAGCACTGGTCAAAACCTGCCAGCAGCTGAATCCCTAGTCCATACATTGGCATCAGTGAGTTCTAAGTGCTTAATGCAGTTATCCCCTGGAGATGTGATTTCTTGGCTCAGCTATGCATGCATGCTGACCATTACAAGTATGTTACATTTCAGAGTGGCCTTAGGTTTATTCAGAAGGTCATTTATTTTCCAGGCCATAACATTGCACTACTAAGGAACATCTTCAATAGCTGTGAAACAGCCCCTCTCCTTTTCTTAAAGCTACAGAACACTGAAGCTTCAAAAAACTTCTGGGAACATATTCAAGTCCGAAGAACATTCAAGCGACTTCTACTGAATATACTGAGTCTTATTTCCAAATTATTGTTGCACCAGACTGCAGACTTCTTTTGTCTAGACTGCTCCCAAATGCTCCAGTCTGGCATTAACTAATCAGGGAGAAGATGCACTTTCCCAGGGAAAATGAAAGTTACTTTCACTCTTCAACTAGAGAAAAACAATATTTGAAAGGTCATTTTAATTGATTCAAGCACACGCATACAAAACTGGCTACACTGTGGACTCCGAGAAATCTCGTTTAAATATCTGTTCAAATATTTATCTTCCAAAAGGTCATGATGATATTTATCCAAAAAGTGGGGGGGGGGGGGGGTAATACAAAATAAAGAGAAGTGGGGGACGATTAACCTGAGGGACGATTAGAAAGGGATTTGGAGCAAGCCTGCCAATATTTAGCAAAGCTTTGCAGCTTCGGCCTCTTGCGTTACTCGGGATAAGAAGGGACGGGGGACATGCCCATCGGGGGGGGAGCGGGAAGCAGCGGGGCGCGTAGGCCCGGACGGGAAACTTCCGAGAGGAGCGGGCGAAGCCGAGCGGCGGGGTTCGCCTTCCCCTCTCCAGAGGCTGGGCTTCGCGGCGCCAACTTCGCTCCTCGCCGGTGCCCGGAGCGCCGGGCCGGCCAGCTCCCTGGCGGAGCCTCGAGGCAGCGCGCAGGGCCGGGCTGCTCAGGCCCAGGAAGCGCGTCGCCGGCCAGGAGGCAGGCCCCGCGGCCAGGCGCCCCCGCGGCCGGACCCAGGCGGCGCCGCGCGGGCTGGCCAGCCGCCCGCCCGGCGCTGCTCGGCTGGGCGGGGGACGGGACGCCGCGGGCAGAGCATCCTCGCGGAGACGCCGGGCTTGGCCCTGCCGGGAGCGCGCCGCCCGGCGCAGCCTCACCCCCGTCTCGGCCCCCGGGCGGCAGCCGGGCGAGCAGCTCCGAAGCCCCCTCTCGGCCGCCTGCCCGGCGCAGCTTCCGGGGCAACCTTGCGGCTCTCTAGCGAGGCGGGCAGAAGTTACCGCTTCCGTGCGGCGGGGCGGAATTGCAGATTCATCCCCGGCGCCTGAAAGGGAAGGGGAGGGGAGGGGAGGGGAGGCAGCCCCGGGCGAAAGCCGAGGAAGGCGGGGTGGCGCCCGCCCCGCGCAGACCGGGGCGCCCAGCCGCTTACCTTGCGCCAGGGCGCGCCACACGTGGAGCTGGAGCCAGAGGAACGCCCACCAGCCCCGGCAGCGGCGGCAGCAGCAGCAGGAGGAGAAGCCGCCGCCGCCGCGGCAGAAGTTTAACTTTATCCGCGCTCGATCGCGCCCATGCCCGCCGCCGCTCCGCCGGGGAGCGTCCCGGTCCGCCGCGCTCGGGGGCTCGGCCGCGGGGCTGCGAGCAGAGTTCCTGCGGGGGCGCGGGCCGCCGGCGCCCTCCCGAAGTTGCCGGGGCTGGGAAGAGCCGCGCCCCCCCATGGCAGCCTGGCGGGGGGCGCCCGGGGCTCCGGCTGCGCCCAGAGCCGCGAGCGGGGAGGCAGAGCGCGTCGGTCCTGCGGGCTGCGTCGCCGTCGTCGTCGTGGCTGTCGTCCCGGCGGAGAGGCTGCCGCGGGCTGCTTAACTCGCCTGGCGAGGGGCTCCCGCGGCGCGGAGCTGCTTCCTCGTTGCGCCGGGCAGGCGAGCCCGAGACCGCGGCGAAGCGGGCGGCGGCGGCGGCGACTCCATCCCCGCCGCCGCGGCGCGCGCCTCCCTTCCCTGCTGCAAGGCTGGGCGAAGCGGGCGGCTGCTGGCTCTCCCCCGCCTGGCGAGGCGGCGGCGGCGGCGAGTTCAGCCGCGCCTCTCCTGCCCGCGCTTCAGCCTCGCCTGCCCGCCGCCGTCCTCCGGGCTGGCGCCGCCGCTCCCACCGCCCGAGTGGGAAGTTGGCGAAGTCCGGCGCGCCGGGCAGGGCGCCGAGGCCGGGCGCCGCGGGGGACCGGTCACTCCCGGGCTGCTGCCGCTACCGCTACCGCTGCCGCTGCCGCTGCCGCTGCGCCCCGACGAGCCGCCAGCCTGCCTTCCACGCGCGGGGGATCCACCCGCTGGCGCCTCGCCTGGCTCGGGAGACTGGAGGAGCCCCGCCGCCTACAGGTGAAGCGGAGCCTGGCTGGAGCTGGTGCTGGAGCCGCCGCCGCCGCCGCCGCTCGCGCTGCTCTCCCGGCGAGATGCGCCACCAGTGACCCGCCGGCGGGAGGAGGAGGAGGCGGCGGCGGCGGCGGCGGAAGACCTGCTCGAGTTTCCCTCCCGCGGGAGAGGCAGGAGCGCGGGCGGAGGGAGAGCGCCCCTCGCGTCCCAGCCAGGTCCGGGGCGGGGGACGCGCGCCCGCCGGTCGAGGGGGCGGGGAGGCGGCCGGGGAGGCGGCCGGGGAGGTCGTCCCCGGGCGGGCTCCGCTGGACTCCGGCGGTGTCCCTCGTTGCGCAGGCTTGGCCGGGAGGAGGAATCCTCTCGCAGCGCCGGAGCTGTGAACACGAGAAGAAGAAGAAGAAGAGCGAGCGATCGCGACTCCCGCGCCATCAGTGCGTCGCCAAGCCGCGCGCATCCCGTTTTTATCCGAACCCCTCGCCGGCCCGGGCAGGCGAGCCGCTCCCGGGCCAGCTTGGAAAAGGGCTGCACCCCCCCCCCCCCGCCACTTCACTTTTCCTTCCATCTGGGTTTTGCCGCGCACAATCCCAGAGAGCCAGGAGAAGGAAGAAGATCCCAATCTTGGCTCTTCCTTCTTCCCATCCCATCTGGGGAGCAGCTGAGGATGGGGCCTTCAGAGGACCTTTCCTTTGCCTGGATGGGAAGTTGGTGTGCTTGGAGGGGCTGCGTGTGTGTGTGTGTGTGTGTGTGTGTGAGTGTGTGCGCGCACCTTCGAGTCCATTTTTGACTCCTGGCGACTGCCTGGACAAGTCCCCCCAATTTCAATAGCAAGGTTTTTCAGAAGTGGCTTACCACTTCCTAGGGCTGAGAGAAAGAGACTGGCCCAAGGTCACCCAGCTGGCTTTGTGCCCAAGGTAGGACTAGAACTCACAGCCTCCTGATTTTTAGCCTGATGCCCTCAAGCTCCACCAAACTGGCTCTCTCTGGAGGGGCTTGCTCCTGAGTAAGTATGTAGAAAGCACAGCTCTTAAGCCATTGCAGCCCCCTCTGGACCTCCGTCTGAGTAAGGATGTGCATGCGATAGGCATGTATGTCTGTTGCCACATAAGGGTTTACTCCTGAGAAAATGCATAGGCTCAGGCTGCATAGCCAATTTACATACCTGACTCCAAATCTGTTACCACTTTTTCTACTCATCCGCTGCCCAGTGAATAGACGCTACATAAAGCAATCTATTTACACAGAGAGGTCCCATTCATTGCAAGGGGACTAGCTGCCCTGGGGAAAGACTTTGGGCTGCAAAATTTTTCCCAGGCAGCCTCTGCAAACCCTGAATGGCCCTGGGCCTTATTTGGGGACAACTTTAATAAGGCCAAATTTTGGTCCTTTCTTTTCTTTCATCCCATCATTTCCTAATGTTGATGCTTCTACCCATTGCTCTTCCCTCCCGACATTTATCCCTCTCCCAACCTTTTTCAGGTCTGTTTTTCCCTCCTGCATCTTCCTTTTCCTTGGCACCTTGCTAAGAAGACCCACACACACACAAAATCTGCCCTCCTATCCTACCCCGCAGGGGGATTGTGAGAATAAAGAAATAACCAGGAGCCCTGGAAACCCCACCTCAGCTGAGGCCCTTGAAGGAGAGGGTTTAAAACTCTGATTTATTTCCCCAGCAATGGGCTGGAACCTGGAATGGAGACCCCCATTTTAAGGGGCTATAACAATCCCACCCATTGAAGCCTCCTCTGATCCTAAAAAGTTCCTTCCAAGGAGCCCTAAATTGTGAGGGGAAATTAAACGGCTGCTCTCATCACCCACAGAGAAATTTGCACAATGGCTGGGTTTGATATATGCTTCAATTTCTGCATGAATGCAGGGATATAAACAAGGTTTGATACATTTACAGATACACGTCTGCAGACTTGCCCTGGGTGTAATCTGCATGCACATACATGCACAAAACACACAGCTAAGGTGGGGGGGAGTGCATGTTATGTATGTGCATCCAGACACCTCTTGAGAGACATTTTTTGCCCCTGCATCTCATTTGTGGAGGTGTGGACCTACGTATAAAATAGGAAAAGGGGCACGATGTAGGTTATAGACTTTTACACACTTTCGTCTCGCCTGAGGGGAGCGGGGGCAGCGCACCCGCTAGCCTCGACTCCGAACCTCCAACTGCCAAGAGCGCAAGCCTTTCCCGCGCAGCGCTCCCGCCCCGCCCCTTCTCCGAGCGTCCCTCGCTCGCTGATTGGACAACCAAGCGCCCGAGGGGCGTGGCGGGGGGGCCGCGAGGCAGCGGGCGCTTTCCCCGCCTAACGGCTGAGCGCGCGCGCCCGAACTCGGCGCGCCTGCGCGCTCCCCCAGCCGGCCGCTCCGGAGCCCTCCCGCTTTGCCCGGCGCCGGCGCCGGCGCCGCCTCTGCCGCGCCCCCTACAGGCTGGCAGGGAAGCGACGGCGCGTTGCGCGAAGGGGACCCGCCCTGGGCCCGGGGAAATTAATGGCAAGGACGATGCAGCTGCGCCAGCGGTGCAGCGCGATCGCGGCGGCTGCGTGGCTGCGTCGCGTTCATTTTGCAAGGAGGAGGAGGTCGGCTGGGCCAAGTCGGGGCCCGCCTTTGACTATTCCTATTTTTCAGGCACGGCAGGAGCTTCAGCAAAGTGGGAGGCGTGGCGCTCGCGGGCGCCCGCCGGTGCTCCCACCTTACCTTTGGCGCCCCGCGGGGGCTTCTGTCGCCAAATGGCCATGCCCCCCGCGATAGGGCAGGGCGGGGCGGGGGCTTCAGGCAGCAGAACCGCGTTGCACGAGCGCGCACATTGCAGGATTTCCTCCCGCTTTGCGCCCGAAAAGGGTCCGGCGGTGCGGGAAGCGGCGTTCGCATCAAAGCAGCCGCGTTCCTGCGAAGCTTGCGCAACGAATGCGCCCCCCAGCCCCTTCCCTCCTTCCCCTTGCGCCCAGCAGACTCCGAGCCCCCCATCCGTGGCCTCGCCTTGCATTTCACCCCCCCCCCCAAACTCTCCGTTGCAACCCAGAAAAGGAGCCGGTGGCGCAGAAGAGCCGAGCGTGTCCACGGGTTCGCTTTACTCATTCCATGCACGGGGAGTCACTTTCCTACCCCAGCGCCGTGAGAACAGCAGCAGCAAACCCTGTTACAGACAGGTCAAGTGAGGAACAAATTAAAATGTTTAGAAGCCTGCGGTGGAAGCAGGATGGAGAAACGAGCCTTTTCACCTCTGCAAACCGTGCCGACAATATAAACGGCAGCCTTTTCTCCCCCCCCCCGCAAAAAAAAAACAACCCATAAACTGGGAAGATTTTAGCCTCATTGGGGTATTGTTGGCTCCCCTTTTGGTCAGATGAAAATCACCCAGGAGATGATCGGCCATCGGTGTGTCGTTACCTTCTTCTGCAATGTTTCCTCAACTTCCCAATCTGGTTTGTGGGTGTCGCGTTGGCCCCCCACCATGTATTCACCAGATCTGATCCTGCTCAGCTTTGAAAAGATCCACCCGCTTCAGCCAGGTGTCGCCCCCCGAGTCGGCTTGGGCTTCTCTAGAGGTCATACAAGTGAACCTCAGAATTAGGCACCCTTTGTAGGAGAAGCTACACGCCGGCATCGTCTTCCTAGGCTTGTATCTGGGTTTAACGGCCCCCTTGCGGCTATCTGTCATCTGAACCCAGAGTGGCCATCAAAGTGCCGGAAACCGGAGTTTGAAGCCCATCCGCCGCCTTGTTTTCAAATTCGAATCCACCAGACCCTGGTTAAAGAGACACAGACCACGGTTCAGCAAACCGCCTTCGTTTGTTGTGTGAAAGCCGCTCCTATATCGCTTACCAGGCTGCACTTTAGGCGGCTGGAGATACGGAACCGATTGATATATTGCGAAAAACTGGATTTCAATTATCATGGCTTATGGCAGTGTTGTCCAAACTCGGCCACTTTAAGAGGAGTGGACTTCAACTCCCAGAATTCCCCAGCCAGCATGGCTGGCTGGGGAATTCTGGGAGTTGAAGTCCACTCCTCTTAAAGTGGCCGAGTTTGGACAACACTGGCTTATGGTATCACCGCAGCTGGAGTTCATACAATATGCCGCAACATAGACCCTAGTTTATGAACATCGTGGCTGGATCCACACGTCACATCGAAATGGATACTAAAGGTCTTTTGGGCCTGGCACCATATTAAACCCAGCCTAACAATATTATACAAGACGCCCGTTGCGTTTCAGATTTGGTGCGTGCCCACGCTCTTCTCTGCCGTGCAGACAGGTCTTCTGAGTTTCTCATGGGTAAAACATCCCCCAATACTTCACAAAAGCACTTTGAAACAGAAACACAGAAAATCCTTCACTTTGAAATAGGCAAGCTATTGTAAAATGTTTTTGCCAAGCGTTCCGTCAAAACATTTAATTCTCATTCACTCTAAAAATAGACAGAGGGAAGCAAGGGAAAATAATCCATTTTGCTCTATTACAATGGCAGATAATGTAATTGATATAAAGTACAGGGATCTGCACATTGTAAGCTTCCAGATCTCCTTTGGATTAAAAACAGGCTGAGTTGAATGGGGCCAGCAGTGATCCCTGGGGGGGGGGGGGGGGGGGGCTATATTTACAGCTCCTGCTGTACAATTACCAATAGTTAATTCAGAGCAGCAGAGAAGAGTTACCTTTGTCGTGCGGTTTTTAAGGTAGAGGCAAGATTTAATTTACCTTAGCTGGAAATGCAAAGCACCCTTAATTGGGTTTTTAATTACTTGTAACAAAGGGAAAGGCAGGAGAAAAATCTCCTAGCTAACTACTTTTTAAGTTTTCAAGGTCAGCCAGAAGTAGTAAAGAGAGATGATGTGCTATTTTTTCCCCAGTATAGATCCACAAAATCCTTTAACACATGCAGTTGTGTAAAAAAAAAAAAAAAAAAGACGTGGAGGTTCACACGTTGCACTAAGTTGTCGTTTTCTTAACCATTGTTTGCTGGGTAAGCCATAACGAGCTGGGTTCCTACCTCATGAGAAGGTCTGAAGGCTCTTTCATGAGCCAAAGTACCCATTAGGGTGACAATGAATTCATTAGATGTACATCAACTCAAGTTCCACAAATGCATTCGGATGGGTTTATACTTGGGCTGTGTTCACCCCAGACCCTTCAGCAGCTCAGTTGCACACCCAGAAGGTGTACTTACACCCAACAATTTAAGCTTAATTTCAACCATGGCTAACCAGCAGCTGAGAGCCAATTTGGGGTAGTAGTTAAAAGCACCAGGCTAGAAATCCTGCCTTGGCCACAAGGCCAGCTGGGTGACTTTGGGCCAGTCCCTCTCGCTCACCCTAGGAAGGAGAAGGAGGCAGTGGCAAACTTCTTCTGGAAGTGCCACGTGCATAATAGTAGGGCCAGTTCTACTTGAACACCTGAACATTTCTAGACTCTTTCCCCACTAACGATTTAGAGCATCTTCATAGCATTGCCCAGTCCGTGTTGAAGCGTAGAAACCTGTCCTCGTTGGCTGACTGACTCTAGAAGACACTAGATGTAACTTGGGGAAATAGCCCTGGTGATGTAACAGTCTTACTAATCTTACTACTATCAATCGGGGCTGAAAACATCTGGACCAGCGTCTTCTGTATCGCTTTAGCCCTTGTTAATCCCATATGCCCTCTCTAACTAGGTTACAGAAGGGTGCCCTAGCAAAGCAATCTTCTACCTGTGGAGTCTTTGGGGTTCTCTGAGCTTGGTTCTTTTCTTGCAAACGTGATAAGCCAAGGTCACTACCAGGCACACAATCAAGCAGCAAACAGATGCCGGTCAAAGAACTACCAGAGGAGCAACACAAAACCACCACCCCACCAGCACTGGCAAGGCAGGCCACAGCACATAAATAGAGAGCAAACCCCATTCCATTTCAGCACTGAAGATGTTCCCTAGCCGGGTAATGAAACGTCTGCAAGAGAAGAACCAAGCTCAGAGAGCACCAAGGACTCCACCGTTCAACCCTGAGCTACACATATTCGCCTCTATTGGTAATCTTCTACCTGTCCGCTTGAAAACATCCAGTAATTCAACTTACTCTTTAGGATCAAGGGTGGATGTTCAAATCACTTAAAATCTTGGCTGGACTTCATTGTTAAGCTTTTTTCAAACAAACAAGAACCAGAATGATGCATTTGTCCTAAATGACTGACTGGCAGTGACTCATCACACGTGCATTTATTTTGCCTAGCACCACCCCACGAGAGCTTTCTTTCCTCTCCCCCCTCCCCAAAACTCAGCCGGCTCCTGCAGATGCAGACAAAGCTATTGCGAGATTGAGCTGGCTCCTGGTTTGCAACAAACGCATCCTTTTCTTCCAAGCTCTCCACTGACTCGATGGAATCCTCTGTACCTGCAACTGCTTTTCCAACGCGGAAAGCACGTTGCTCCAGTTGCTTATTTTAGCTGTATAATTAAAACTGAGTCATTTGTCTTCTGCCCATTCTTTAGCTAATTTTACACCGGCAGGTGGTTCTCATTTCCTTCCTCCCCACCCGTCTGCCTCCTTTGATGATGTTGCAAAAGGCTTTGGAAGAACAGACCCCAAATGGTTGTTAGCCGTACGGATGTGATGGTTAAAAAAAAAGCATGTAATAGTGCAGGAGGATAGCCTCACCTGAGTTGCGCTACTAGTAAAATTCGTGGCATAACAGATCACGATATCCATTTGGGGAGTTGGTCTGCTGAAGCATTTTTCCAACTGTCTTTCATCCCTGAAAGCAACTCCCCAGGAAGGTTTTCTGAACATATTTTAGACTCCCTATATCTTTGTAAATGGTTAGTTCTCTTGACCAAAACATTTTACAATCCTAGTGTCTTTCAAAGCACAGAGTTTCCCAAAGTTTCTGCTCCAGATTGATCTCGTGTCCACTGGTAATATTGTAAAATAATAAGCTGGTCCTTATGGAAAACCTGCCCAGAGACATCTTTGATGGCATTCTGGCGACAGGCAAGGATCCAACTTTTTTGTGCAATTTCCCAGTCGCTGATAATGCTGCTGCTATTACTCTAGTTCGGTGTTTCTCAACCTTGGCAGATTTCAGAGGTGTGGACTCCAACTCCCAGAATTCCCCAGCTAACCCTAACCCTGCTGGCTGGGGAATTCTGGGAGTTGGAACCCACACCTCTGAAAGGTTGAGAAGCACTGAACTAGTTCTTTGATTTACTAGTTATTACTGGATGCACTTCCTCAAAACTGCAAATCTGAAGAACTTGCACTTGTGAAAAGAAAATCCTTCTGGGTTATGCAACAAACTGATTTTGAAAATCTGTGCAATGGTTGTCAAAAGTAATTTGCATTACAGTGTGCAAATCCCACTGTTGAAAAAAGATGGTGGTGTTTATGTAGCTGCAGGACCAGAAATTTTTAAAAATGTATACCAAACTTTCCCAGTGTGCTTCAGTGATTCAGCTGGTGGGGAGGGGTTGGTGTCTATAAACCTAAATATTTAAAAGGTACCAGAATGGGAAAAGCTGACAGATTATAGTAGCAGAGAAGTTGCCTCTTAGAGCAAAACGAGGAGGAGGAAGGGGATGGAAGTAAAGTTTTTCTTTTTTTTACAATTAATTTTTATTGAAGATGTTTACAAAATAAAAGCAATACAAATTTTAAAAAAGGAAAGTAAAAGGAAAGTGATAAGTAAATAGAAAACACATGAAAGGAAAAAGGAGAAAGAGGAAAAGAAAAATATAAAGAAGTGGCTTTCGATCTTTACAACAGTTATAAACACATTTCTATTTTATCCTCTCTCTCTAAGGGTACATTGTGGCTCCCTTCTTTCCATATTCTATGCTTTCTAATCATCAGACCCATAAATCATAAGTTCATTTTTGTTCCATTTTCAGCAAAAAGTCCATCAAGGGTTTCCAGCCACTAACAAATGTAGTTACTGTCTTTTCCCTAATCAAATAAGTCAATTTTGGCTTCTCTGCCAATTCTGTCATTTTCACCAACTGTTCCTCCATTGTGGGTATTTCAGAGCCTTTCCATCTTTGTGCATATAATAATCTCACTGGACATGGACAAAAATGATCTTTGGAAGTAAAGTTTTTCCTATATATTTATAAGCTTAATTGTACTTCTTAAATTCTAAAATGAATTCCTACTGATTATTCCTAAAAGCTTGGTTTTGCTTCAGTATGAACACATATCCAATAAACAACAGTAATGTCTTAATCACATTACTGTCCCAGAAGATTTGATGACTGTGTTTCATATATACTATCTCCTTCCCTCGAGAAAGAGTGAGAGTGAGTTAGAAAACAACAACATGTTGCTAGGAAGGGGGGTTGTTTTTAGATGGATGATGATTTTTCAATGGCTCTCTAAATCAACCTAAAAACCGTACATGATCAGAAGATGCCAGAGGCCTGCTAAAGGATAGTATTCTCAGGAACCGTCAAAAGCTGTTCTGGTTTTATGGCATTTCTACATCAGTCTAAAGAATGGAGATGAATGGGGAAAGAATATCTTGTTAAGCAGCTTGAAATCCTGAGGGATACAGTGAAACCGGTGATCTCATCGTTCTTTTGTGCCCAACCAAGCTTAAATTTCTTCTTATGCAAGAAGAAACCCAAGATGGCCCACAGAATTCCAGTGGGTTTCAATGATTCCAATATGGCATCAATTATCTCAAAACTGGGTCCACTTTCTGTTTCACAGATGAAGCAAATTAAGGAAAGGAAATAAGATCCAGTTTGAAGGGAGTGGGGGATACTGTTAAGCTATAGCTACGATAATATTCAGAGATTTAAGTAGCCCCAGCTGGCAACTCAGTAGGGTAACAAGGCTGAATAGAAAATAAAGATTATCTTATTAAGGCTCAGTTGTGAGAATGAAACTAAAAAGAGAGAGTTGAATGTTCTGCTCTATGGCAGGTATAGGTTTTAGACCTACTCTTGTAAAGCTTCTGAAAGATCAGTGTTACAGATAGGTGAGCATGCCTGGACAGAATTCATGAACTTCCCCAGATGTCATAAGTAATGCCTAAGAAATAATTAATCCATTTTAGCATCATGTGTATTAACCCACTGTAAACACAAACTCATCCTATTTCATTTTCAAGAGGAAACATTCAATGACCTGGCTACTGAGCCTGGCTGCATCTCACAGAGTTAACAGTAAGAGGGTTGGACCACAAAGGATCAAAGCAAGAGTCCTACAGTTTTGTAAATGTTTTAAACCCATTCTTGGAAGCAGCATCAGGAAGATTCTCCTCTGGACAAATTGAGATAGAAAGGAAGGGATGGGAAAGTCTGCAATCTTCACAGACCAATTTATTTCAACATCTAGCAGCGGGCCAATTTATTCACTTTCATTGGTTCAGAAGATGGTCCAGGGGCAGAATTCTAAAATATAATTAAAAAATTGAAAGTATCTTCCATGAATCACAGAAAAAGAAACTACAGATTTGGACAAATTCAGTAGGCGAATTCACAATAACTCTACGATGTTATCAATTCTTTAATTTTTGAGCTTCCTGTTGCATCTGTTTATTGCTTCCTGACACCATCCCCTTGTCAAGATGAAAGATAGATGCAAAGCTGACTGTATTTCCTGCCAGACTCAGACACTTTTAAGCCAAATTTGTTTTATTCCAGATTCTTAAAAAAAACTTGTGAAGATTTTCCCATTTTGCTTGTAAAGAGCTTTCTCAGTGTCGTTGACTGCTTATCAAAAAACCAAATAGTATCCTCACTTATGCTAACATTTAAGAAATAAAGTAGGTGATAGGTGCCCAACTGTAGATGTCTGATCAAGCTGCCAATATGTGGGACCAGCTATGTATTATAAGGCCCTTCCCTAGAAAATATTAGGGAATATTTCCCAGAACCAGAAATACAGGTCTGGAAAGGAAGAAATTAGTAATCCATTCAATTGGACCTTAGTTTCAAAAGGATTAGGCAGTTCAAAGAAGGTGCAAGTTAATCAGTGTTTTCAGACATGTTCTTATTCTCAGAAGTATTTGCTCAAAGCAAGACAGAGGGGACAAGTTACAGGAAATGACTATCATTTCTATGACCAGCAATGACTTTACTAATCCATCTGACTGGGGTGTGATCATTGGTATTAAACAACAGGGATGTGTAATACTTTGGATTCAGTTCCAAAGAGGTGCTTTGGCGGGCACAGGAGTATGAACACAAAGCCCCCATCTGGAACTCTTTAAAGCAGCTGTGTCTCTTCCCAGTATCATATGGCAGCTGGTGGTCATGTGGTCCCAGGAAAAGACGCAGCAGCTGTGAAGAGTTGCAGAGAGATACTATGAAATACTTCTTCCAAATTACTTCCAAGGGGCTACATAGCTGAATTAGGCAGAGATGGAGAACATGTGGCTGTCCAGATGTTGTCCTCCAGTTCCCATTAGCATCAGCTTAGAATAGCCACTTGTCAGGACTGATTAGTGTTATAATCCACTTACATCTGGTGGACTCAGGCTGACCACTTTATACAGCCATCATGATACTCTGGCTGTGTCAGTCTTACCAGGTAGACCAGACAGGAAACACAACCAGACGAACTAATTGTACTTTATTGTAAAGCTACATTAACAGAATCTTGCAAGTCTGAAAGTACAATTCTCTCCCTGTCTCCTTTACACCCCGAGAACTTAAGGAGGGTCCCTTCTGAGCCTTTTGCCCCTCCCAGTACCTAGCTGTGGGCTCTGCCCCCTCTTATCTGACCCTTCTCTAGGCAGCATCTCCTTGCCCCGTCTCCCAAGGTCTTTCCCACATACCATTACAGATTTTCTACAAATGTTTATGTCTACTGTAGTCTAATATGAAAAAAGATACTTTACAGCAGCAACAGAAGATCACACCCCCAGTGCTACAGATATAGGAACCAAATGCTGTAGCAGACCTAGATGTCAAATGTGCTTCATTGCTATTCTGGCAACACTATTAAATTCCTAACAACATCACCAACGGCGTCAAGATAACTTCTAACCCTCTATGTGCAGTATAGGTCATCTTGTGCTATACTTTTTGTTGAGCAGTTTGTCAGTGTCTACACAAAAGAGTAGAGTGACACCAACCTGATCTCAAACTGGGGGGGGTGGGCAGGGAGGAGGAGAGAGAGAGATTTCAATGCTCCAGGACATCTCTCAAGATAGCCTCCTGTTCCCACAGGGAATTACAACAGCAACTCCATGCTAAATCACTCAGCCATTTCCTGAGGATTAAACAGAACCCAGAGTTTGTTATCATACTGCAGATTAACCCACTTGTCGCTTGTTCTCTCTCTCGTGGGTTGTCCAGCTCAGAAAATATATACATCGGTCCTTCCTTGGGATGAAACTCCATACATCCAGTGATCGAAGAAAGCTTACGCAATCATAAATATGCTCATGTTTAAGATGCTACATGATTCTTTCTGGTTTATGGGGAGGAAGGGTGGGTGTAAATCAATAGCTGGATCAATAAAGCTTTATGTGCCTGCATGTCTTGGAGAGTTAGGAGTTAACAGCCTTTTCTGCCCATCTCCATGTATTCTGTCTACAGGTCCAGATGAATATCAGCTCCCCCAAGGGACACATTTCTTGCCAAGAGCTCCTTTTGAAGGCAATCTGTGTTAGGGGGAAGATTGGAAGGTGACAATCTTTGAAATGGAAGCGAAGGTTCAAAGCTCGTCCAATGAAACCCACCCCATCCTACTACCACTTCAATACAACATCTCTTTTCCCCAGATAACATCTTTTTGAAAAGTGGTTTTGAATCCGCTTGAGGGGCTGTAATTAATTTAGCTGACAAATGCCCTGGAATTCATTCTATTACTCTCTTCCTCCAAACAGAGAACAACTCAATATTGGGTGTGGATTTTTATCCACGCGCACTTTTTCCCAACAGAAGATAAGAACCAAGGCTCCCAGCGATGTTAGTACGCCGTTTCGTAGAGTTTGCCCATCGTTAGGAATGAAATGGATCGTGGAAAAAGAAAGTAAGTTTCAAAACACACATCGAGAGGGATAAAAGAAATTACAGTACAGCCTGCCTGATTTTAATATAAATCAGAAGAGTCGGGGGGGGGGGGGGAAGAAGAAATCAATAGCGATTTAGATGGAAATTCAAATCCACTAGAATTTACTGTGTGGCTGCTTTCAGCAAGTTGCTTTACCATTTTACACATGCACGCACACACACACACCCACGTATATAGCCCCACTTATATTTTAATGATCCTCTGCGCGCTGGCTAATCTTTTGTGCATGAATCTCTTTGCCTTTCAAAGCATTCTCCAGACTTACCGACAGCTCAGACACAGGGAGTCGAAATTTCATCACTCCGGGTGTTCTTCTCCCTTCATCCCCACCCCCCCACCTTTGCAAAGAACCTTGGAAGAGATCACTGACTCCAGGGAGATGAAAACAGAAGATGGGAGCAGATGCACCAATGCGCCAACCAGCTGCCTCTTCCAAGTTCTGGGGTCTTGGCATTTTTAAAAAGTGTTTTCGGCCATGTGTTTTCGTTCTTCGATCGCTTGGCACTGCAAAGATGCCCCGGTAGGTTCTTTTAAACTCCAGGAGCAGCTGGAATAATTTATTTGTCACCTTCTCCTGGGTTGCATCCCTACATATATTTGCCTCCTCTTCAAAAGGACATTTCGTAATTCCGCTGCACCTCTGCTGCCTTCCAGGCTGAATCCTTCTGCCAACTTCAAAGCAACCGGAACACCCTGATACCCACGAAAGGGCCTTTTTACAAGGACCCTCCCTAAGCAACATGTCTCTGCAATGTTTGGCTTCAGTGGCATCCGGTTCCCCCAAGGAAAGGAATAGGTATTCGTTTAAGCCAGGGGCATGTTTGAGATGCTGGTAAAAAGAATGCCACAAGTGCAGAAAACGGCTGCCACAGTGGGCATGGCCCCTCTCAATATCTTCATTCACCAAAAGGGGAAGTAGCCCCTAGGAGTTAAGTAGCCCCTAACCCAAAGCCCTCCCTGCAGTCAACAAGAGGCCACAGACTGGGGTAGTGCTGGAAGCCAGCTTCCCAGTTATTTATTAATTTTAACGCAACAAATCCTAAAAAGGAAAAAAAAAAAAAACAGTTAAGGCAGGGGGCTCATGGTTGCCTACCCATAAAGAAGTTGTGTGCCTTGAACATTGAGGGCTGGTGAACGGAGAACAGAAGCGAAGTGTAACGGTCTATGGGAATGGCCTTGGGAGACAGGAGGAAGAGCCGCAGCTTAGACAACCGTCATGTAAAAGGTATCTCAGGCCCCAGAAGGAAAAGGGGCATGGGAAACATCTCCAAAGGGACCCTCCCTAATTTTCTGGAAAGTAAAAGTAAAGGAGGGGAGAAATACTTTCAGTCTTACAAGATCCTGTTAATGTAACCTTAGAATAAAGATAGAACTAGGATTCATTGTGGTGGTTCTTGTCTGGACTACCTCGAAGGGCCGACATCAAATACAGGGAGGACAGAAAGACACCTCCTGGATGTCTGAGTGGCTATCTAACCCGCTCTCCTAGGAGCAGCAGAAGCAAGATTCAACTCTTCTCTCGGTCACCTTCTGTGCTTGCAGAGGGTATGTCTACACACGTCATGCTCCCTTTGTGACAAGATCCCAGGAGGTGCTAAGAGTGGGCACCTCAGCTGCCAAGTCACCTTCTTTTATTCTCAGCAGTATGTGAAAAGCTCAGCGCTCTAGCTAATAAAGAAATCTGTAAGCTTTAACATGGGAGGGCTGTACCTAGTTTGTGGCTAGTTTATGCAGGCAGGAACTTGGGAAGTGAAAGAAGGAGTGGAAGGCTACATCTGTGTGCAGAAACTATCCAATCGAAAGAATAAAAATGCTTCTTGGCTTATCAACAGTCCATTGGGCAAGTTCAGCCACTTTGAGGCATGAAGCAACTGGACGTTTGCATATCTGTCCAGGATTGCTCATTTCAAGCGTAGACATTATGTATGAGTTTCCTTGGGGAGAGTAGTCCCCAAGTTGGACATTCCCATGTAAGAGGGGGAAATATTTTGGTAGGGAGAGAAATATGTATTGAAAGGAAAACCTCTTCCTCCACAGAACATTATTCAGTTCTACTAGCTTCCTGAAACGGTATAGTCCGGCAAGAGCTTGAAGAGATACGGTCCAGCCAGAACTCTACCATTTTATTCTACCAACTACCTGAATTATTGCTCATTTCAGGGTACCACATTAAAGATCTTCAGCAGAATGCCACTGAGAAGTCCTGCTACCAAGAAACTGTTTCTACCTCTACTTCCAAATTATTTAAAATAATGATCCTGCCAACTGAACCCAAGATGTTTAAATGATTTCTCTTCCACGTATGGAATAAAACCTTTCATTCCACTCTGCCATAGTTATTCTGTGGGCCATACTGATGAATAAACAACTGCACAACAGAATCATTTTTCTGTCTTATATCAAAGATGTCTGGAAACATAACAAAACAGACATCCGTGAGGGAGCTGGAGTATTTCAGAAAACTGGCCATTGTTTTCCAAGCCACCACTGAAATTCCAGTAGTTGAAACACCCATCTTGCACTTCCTGAATCCTGAAACTGGAAAACAATTGTTCTTTATGAAAGAGCTAGAAGGTCCTCAATAAGAGGCCCATATTTCCCATGCAGACCACATTTTCCTGTCTCCTCTTATCTCCCCTTTTTGGGTGAGGCATTTCCCAGTGAACAGTTTGCTTCTTACACAAAGTACTTGGGGAAGCAGAGAAGAGTAGGGTGAGGTTGTGGAAAGGCTGGGAAAGGAACAGAAGAGAAAGAGACATAGACAATCAAGAGGTCAAAAGTGAGTCTGATTGTAGCGTATCTCATAAATGGCAAGTTAGCCCAGGTGACAAGAAACCTGGGGAGAAGTGTTTCATATAATTCAAGCTTGACAAGAAGAGTTCCTCCTGGGAACACCAGCCCCTGAATCTCTGAAGTTCTCCAGAACATAATCCCCTTCACACAACTCCTCTTCTCTACAAGCCTTGGCCTTTACCAGGGCTCTTCAGCCCCACACGCTCACTGTATTGGGGCTGAATTACGCTCAGTGGCATAGCCAGAGTGGAGGGTTGAGTCTGAATAAAAGGCCCTCTGGAGGCACCCAGACATTCACATAGCCTCTCAGTTCTGCTTCCCCCTCCCCAGTTCTACCTTCATGATAGCTTTTCTTTCTCTCCCATATGCTTTTCCTTCCCATCTCTTCTTTCCCCCATTTACGAAAATAGGATGTAGCTTTTCTGTTTTCCTTAATTCTAAAAGGATTTTGATGCACAGAAGATAGGCATTTGGCTTTTTTAAAGAGGAGCATGGCACACCTTCTGACTGCGGCTGGTTGTCCATAGCAAGCAACCTCACTAGTGAAACCATCAAGATCTACTTCTGTGGCACCATTCCCTGCTCAGCTCCCATCAGTTCTAGACAGCCCCATCTGAATGGTCTTAGAGTCAGTGCATAACCCAAAAGAACCACCTATGTTGTGTTCCTATGACATCATTTGCCTTTTCTTGGGTATAAATGGCATGTAAAACACACCAGACTGCACATGGGCAGAAAGAGAATTTAAGAAGGGGGCACAGAAGAGAAACACAATGCAGGGTTAGCTTTGGTTCATCTATGAAAAGAATAGCTACATCTTTTTTTACTCAGCCTCCAGAGCAACAGCAAGCCCCCTTCAGAAAATATTCCGCATTTTCCAACCCAATAATAGGACCTTAGGACTGCTGTGCCATTAGTAAAGCTCCAGAGAACATCAGACTCCCCATTAGTATGACAAGAAGGGGGTAGGAGAAGCTGGATTCAAGGTCAGGCCTCTTAGAGGCATATCCTGCTTCATTTCTACTTCCATGGTTAATCTGCAACTCCTCTTTCGGTTTACCCATTAGATAGTGACCTCCCTAGAAAAGTTTTAAAAGCTAACAGACCTTCCACAGCTCCTCCCCATGCTTAGGGTCCCCAAAGTGATACAATATTTAAAACATGGAGCTGATGTTCATTCTCCAGGATGCGTTGTAACATTTGCAGAGAGCCAGTATTCTCGGCCTCCTTAAGAGATCAAACAAGATGAACATCAGAAAGACTTTGGGGGGAAGTCAAGCAAACAGTTAATCATGCTGTGAAGCTTTGCAGAGTTTAATGGTTTCTGTAAAGCACATGGGTGACTTTTCCACCTGACAAGCTGGCACAGAAAGACACCATCCCCCAGCATGAAGGCTGGGAGGGCACAGATTGAGAGGACAACAAGGGCAACAGCTTTAGATCCAGGTCTTCTAGAAGTCAGCCTCTGGTGCCTTGTCTCACGCATCCCCAGCTCTGCAATTCCAGAGATCTGTCTGGAGTCCAAGAAAGGCCCTTGGGTTTTGGGTCTATCTTCAGACAGAGCCATCTGGACTACAATAGCCCTTTCAGGCAGGAATAGAGGAAGACAAATATATCAAAAATGCCTTCCTATTAAGTGGAAATCGACAGTTGGACAGCTTCTCTGTGCTAAACGGCCAGTCCTTCAACGCTGGAAAGATAAATTTATGGCCCCAATTACTCAATGGATTGAAGACTTGATGTTACTTGTGACTTATGAACAAGTTGCTTACAGACGTAGCTTATGTATGGACAATTACAATGAAATACGGTCACCTTTTATTGAAAGTGCTATCTAAACCTTCATATACATCTATATGAAGCCCTTGTGTTCACGGTAGTTGCGTCTGCCTTTCATTCTTTTCTCATTTTGTTATTGTTTCATATTTTTTTCTCTTTTTGTTCCATTTTATTAAATAGTTTATTTTAATTATTTATGTTTGTTCATCTAAATGTATTGGCTGCCCAACTCTGGTGGAAATAAAGCACAAATTAAAAGAAATTTAAAAATAATGACTCCCATTTCCAGAATAACAGCTGGCTCTTTCCTAACTGTACATTGTCCAAGTCTACCCACTGCAGTAAATCATGGTTTAATCATAGTTCATAAACCATGTTTGATGGGGTTTGAGTAATGGGCTACAGCATAAAATAGGCTTCACAGATTCTATCCACAAACTGCAGGAACCTATTTACCGTGAATCATGAAAGAACCATTTTACTATTGTCTCATACTTTCAGTATTTTAATATCACTCAGTGGGCAAATAATCTTCTTTAAAGTAATAGAAAAATCCATAGGCAGATGATGGAAAATGAAAGGTGGCCTCTGGTGTGAATGTATCTCTTTCCCCCCCATCTTTTCCATTTGAAAATAGCTTTTGTTCTTTACACATTCCTACAGGAATAATTATTGTTCTAATGTTCCACATAGATATTTAACGTTTTTTTTTTTCCTTTGGAGTGATCTGGGAGAGAAAGTTTCTAGCTTTCCTTGAAGCTTCACTTATCAAGTAAACAAGAAATATTAATTCCCCAACCCTATAGCAAAGCCATACATATTCATACCCCCTTTTATCATACATATGTATGTAGATACCGTTGTGTTCATACATATATATTTACTTTACAGAGCCCATGGATGCCTATGAAAACAGAAGCTGAAATTGAAACTTTATGAGAAAAATCTCTGGGGGAAATGAACTTTGTTAAACTTGATAACACAAAAATGAAAAGGCTTGGTCCAGCGTTTCCTCTGGCTTAGGCACCTAACAACATTTCTTCCTTGCTGTCTTTTAAGATCAATAACAAAACCCTGCATATTTTATTTTTAGATTTCAAAGGCTCTCTGCATTTCATGTCTCTAATGGGAAACAGAACTACAAAATGCCTTGGACACCTTACAAATATATATCAATGAAAAATAAATTGCTCTTGAATGCTAGCAAAATTCAAAACCATATGCTCAGAGAGTTGTTCCGTGCACTCATAATTAATTTTTTACAAATTGAATCCCCTCCCCCTTTCCTTATCCTGAATTTCTTCAGTATCTTTATTCCTTCAGCCCAAGCAAAGAGCTTCCAGAACGTTAGCATCTGGAAGGCGTCTCCTCCATTTCATAGAACGAGAGGAAATTTTTATATCACAAGCTCATGGCCCATCTGAACACGTGTGTGTGTGTGTGTGTGTGTGTGTGACACAGAGAGAGAGAAAGGGGGAGGGGAACCGTATATCTGTGCACCAAACAAGTTAAGGTTGAGCTAAACCTTTTTTATGCTTTTCAACCATGTTGAAAAAGACAGACCTGTGTTTCATGATTCATAGCACACCTTGGAAAAAGTTTCCCCTTTCCAGTGCCCTACTCTGGTGTTGGAGAAGACTCCTGAGAATACCATGCACAGCCAAGAAAACAAACCAATGGATCATCAAAGGAATCAACCCAGAGTTCTCCCTCGAGGCACAAAGGACCAGGCTCAAATGATCCTACTTCGGGCACATTATGTGAAGACTCAGCTCTCTGGAGAAGGTAGAAGGAAAGAGAAGAAGAGGGTGACCAGCAGCAGGGTGGATGGACTCAGTTACAGTGGCAATGACTTAATGGTTAGAAGACCAGAAGAACCAAGTTAGGGACAGATCATCATGGAGAAAATATATCTATGTGGTCACTAAGAGTCAACACCAACTTAATGGAACACAATCAAACAATCTCTTGCTCTTTGGATGAAAATTTCCACCCTGGATTGTACCTGGAGAGATCACAAAGAAATTTAAAATTGGAGTCCCCTCTAAATGTGCTGTGGTCCCTTCTAATATGCTCCACCATTTATAATCCATTAATGAAATACTGAACATTTCTACTTTCTATGATACTTGTAAATCCTCTATCTTTTAACCTCTTTTTTCTTTATTTATTTTTTTCTTTAAAATGCTTAATAAAAAATATCTTAAAATGTGCTGTGGTCCCCTAAACATTAAGCCACTTTAAAGAGACTGAATAAACTTTCCCTTACTGTATTTGTATCCTCTTCAACCTCAGGCTGATGACAGGCCTGGTGATGGGTTACCTTTTGCTGAGATCCATTGCCTCTGCATGATAAGATCATCTGGGTGGCTAATTAAGAAAGCAGCATGCTCCCTCAGCATTGCTCATATGTGTTTTCAGAAGTATCATCGACATTTCACCAACACTGCTGTTTCTAGCCTGAACACGCAAGCTAGAGATTCTTCAGCACAGCCTCAGTATAAATCTAAAGATATCTCTATGAAGTTTGGAAAAGTTGTACTCAATAAAGACAGATGGCCCCTCAAAGTGGAAAAGAAGGATGGAGTAGAAGCTGCCAACTCATCTACCTAATAAAGGTAGTATCCTTTCCACAATATTGTATATTATATACTTGTCTTTCTTCCCCAACCTGGTACCCTCCAGTTATGCTTGATTTCATTTCCCATAATTCCTAGGTGGTGCAAGCAGGGTTGGGAATGATATGAATTGCAGTTCGACACCATTGGAAACCACCAGGTTAGGGAAGACTGATGTCCATCATGGAGACACCATCCTTGACTTGAAAATGGTAGAATTCAAAATTGGAGAAAGGTTGGATCATTTTGGATGGCCAGAGATGGTAAAGGTTTGCAGAGAAGCATCTTCATAGAGAGAAAGAAGTCAAAACTTCCCTTTTTACAATGTCATTTTAACATTGATTTGATGCCATTTGTGCTTTAAGTACCATTAGTATATTGGCACCGAAAGGTTTGTAAGAGTGACATCAAATATATTCTTACTCCTGTAGTATTACTGAGACATCTCCTTCTGAAGATATGCAGAAGATAAGTTGTATAGCTCTTCCTAAGATTTCTGAGATCTTTACAGACATCAGCGGCAACAATTAGCAGCAATAGCTCCAGAAGATACTGACCGCCACAGAAACCAGAGTGTAATCAGGAAGAAGGATGTCCCAGCCCTGATGACTGCTGATCAAACGTCAGAACAACTTATGATTCAACATAGTAACTAATCACCACCACAGGCAGAGCAAAGATTCTACTGTAATATGATGGTGATATAAAACAAGAGAAAGCAAGAGTTAGAGGCAAGATTTCCCCTCTGAGTAAACACCATAGGGTAACTGATTGATTGGAATGTGGAGTTGTTTATCGGTTTATCTGCCTTCTTCTTGAAGCATCACTTGTAGATGAAACAAGGGAGGTATTGAGCTTGAAGAAATGAGCCTCATCCCAGGCTGCAGAACAAAACAAACCTGGAGATTTAGGAAAATGTGTGAGCTCACTGGAGTTGAGATACAAGAGTGTTTTCCAATGAAGCAGTTTCCCCAGGTGAAGATGTTTACCCATCTGTACTGCACACCAGCTGGGCTGAAGACATGTTGGTGCCTGAGGCCATTAATACAAGTGGCACCTCCTTTCTGCTAATTTCAAATTATTGGAAACAGTTGGTGTTCCCAGTGTATTAACCCATAGTTTGCTTAACCACTGGTTTGTGGAATAAGTATCAAGAGCTGAGTTCACACAACATGCCCAGCCAAATCCTAGCGAGCTATGTTATGGTTGAGTCGTTCAAGGATAGTAATATGAGTCAAGTTCTGAAAGTAGACCAGCCTTTTATCCATACAGCCAGACTCGTGCAGGGATAGCATCATGTTCCAGAAACAGTGATGTGTGGTTCTGGAAACAAGTCTTGAAATCCTTTATCAGGGGAAGATCTTCCACCCATCCCTGGAAAACCTTGCCTCTGTTCCTCTTCCTTCCCAACATGACCTGCTTTTAATCTGCTCTGCAGATGAACAAATGGCTCCAGAGCACAGAAATATACAAAGGCCTTTTAGAAGACCACCAAAAAATCAAGGTAGAAGACATTGTCCTATCTTCTTCCTTTAATAATTTATTCAGGACCATCTGTCCTAGAAAATTACTTCATCTTTAAAGGTAGGCCTGCAGGACACTGGTTGGGAACTTGCTTTGCAGACAGGTCCTCCCCGGTTTAATCTCCCTGAGTAAAGCTAGGATAGAACCCTCCTAAAAATCTTGGACAATACGTAGTTGGATGGCCAAGAGTCTGACTCAGTAGAATGCACTTTGCTATGAAGCTTGTACCCAGGATCCATAATCGCGAGACATTGCTGAAAATGCTAGTAAGAACATATTGTTTATGAAATCCTTCAGCACTCTCTGCATAGGTATTCTGGGTGCCGCTGGAAACCCACTGCAAAACTCCATAACCACCCTTCATTAAGTTTAGGGACAAAAGGACAGTGAGATGTTTCAAAGTCAAATTGTTCTTGCTATGAAAATATAAGGGAGCACATTACCTTATCAAGTTAATACAGTGTGATAGACTTTCTCAGACAGCACATCCAGAAAGACTGTAAATGTCTAATAGATTTAGGGAAACTGTACCTCAGAGAACAAATCAGAAAGAAGCCCTCAATGGATCAAATTGTTCCCTGAGTATTACTTATTGGGGACCAGTACAGTTTCAAACGATTGCTCTCCTCAAAAGTCAGGAGACAAATTGTGTGCCTTAGATGAATGTCTCAAGAATGGGTCAATCATTTCTATTGAAGAACGTGCCATGTTTGGAAGGTAGGTGGCAGGTTCACTGCCTAAATGCCAGCTTGAATGCGCCATGAAATTTGAAATGCTGTTAATTATGTTCTGTGGAGCATTCTTGCCGTTTTCAATGACTTAATATGCCATCAATCCTCAGACATTCTTTAAAGATGAAATTGGTCCTATCCGCAAAGTCTCATAGCCACTTGCCATTAATAGCAAAACAGCTATACTTCTAAACGGCATTCATGGAGAGTTGTATTAATCAACCAACACCAATCAAGTGTAAACTGCTGTGGGCATGTTAACAGATCTCATAAGATGCAATCAAGGTTTTGTCCCACATGGATATTGATTGTGGAATAAATATGTTTTGGGCTACATCATCATTTTACTACTTTTGCTAATTCCTGTTTCAAGGGTTCTCTTAGTTATTTCTAGGTAAGATATCACCCATGTGATAGCTGAGAATAGACACTGTAGGAGGACAGCAAGGTTAGTTTATGGTAGCAAAAATCAGGAGGAGTCTGGTAGCACCTTTTCCAAGATCAATAGACCTTACTTTTTCAGTAAAATGTGTTACTCAGAAAAGGTGCTACCAGCATCCTCTTAGAGATTTTTTTTTAGAAGAAAGAGGTCTACCAAAAATGAAAATGCAAAGGCTGTTTGCCACCCCAAGACAATGAATTCTAGGCTGAAGATCAAGATGGTGAGACAAGTCCTTCAAAACCTTGGATAGATCACAGGAGGCATAGACTACAGTACATGAAGGAATGGTTTGCCTTAGCAATGGTTGGTTGGTTGGCTGAATAAGTCATAGGGTCATAGTTCACACAATATGCTCAACAAAACCAGCTTATATCAAATGGTTTCCCATGTTCCAAAGAGTGATTTCATGCATATGTAAATATACATCTTGGGGCTACTTGGGCCTACTACCTAATCAAAAAACTAAAAAAATGTTGTCTTACGCAATATATAATAATACATTTCAGCTTACATGGTTTACCATTTACTGAAACTGTTAAATTTGTCTCGACTAACAATGATGCATGTTTGGTTGTAACTGTCGTAAAAGGTTCTCACCCAAGATTTTAACAATGCAGCAACATGCAGATTTAAAGGTCACTTTTGAATAGTTCACTGATGAATTCTTCATTCCTTGCTCCCTATATTTACTATTTTTCTATTTATGCCTTTTTATGTTCCCTAGGTATAATTTTGAATCACCCATCAATGAAAGTTCCTTAACTGCTCCCAAAAGTGGAGGGGTTTGAAAAAAAAAGAAAGGAGGAGGGAAAGAAAATATTCATCAAATGCATTATTTAAATGCATTTTTCATTCATTCATGCCTTAGTTAAAAGGTTATAAAGTATTAGTATTCAGCTATTGTAACCCAATTTTGTTCAAACAATTTAAAATCTTGAGCATCTAAAATGCACAACTTTAATCAAATGTGTGGGGGAAGGAAGACAATATCAAGCTACAAAGACAGATAAATGTGCTAGATAAATAAACATCTGTTTTAAAGCCATTGTTCCATACAAGGCCTGAATCATGATCTGTTTATTAGTCAATTGCTTTTCTAAAACAGTCAGCTGTTCCTTCTTATCTTTTGCAAGATACAGATTTGCAAACTGTCAAGATAATTCTGGAGGGCAATTGGACCGTATGATAGCCTGCCTGGGATCTTGATAAGCACATCACCATGGGCTGTTTCCTGCATCACAGAATGGCCAGTCCAGGTTTTGCAGTCACCAAGTATGCAACCAACCATTAGCCACTGAACATATGAAACAGACTTTGTACTGAAATAGAATGCTGGTTCATTTGGGCAGTGGCTACCAGAAACTTTTAAATCAGGAGCAAACATTTTTTTTCTCAGGCAGAAGTCTGCCCTCCAACAGGCAAAACCTAACCCTTATCCAGTGCAACTGAATTGACTGCAGTTCATACGATTAATCCCATACAGTACTTCCCCTTTCCATCATCTTCAGAAGAACAAAGCAACTTTATGTCAAGCCCCACATTGTTGGGTGAGATCAAGAAGCGAAAACTACCCAGATTTCAGGAAGGTACTTTAAATGCTAGACTGGGAAAAATACCAAATCTTGGAACCTGTAAAAGGAATTTCCCAGCTTCATTTATATTGACTTAATTAAGGCAGAGTCCCTTTGAATGTTGGTTGAACGCATCCAACTAATTCCAATTAAACAATCATACATGTCATGCTAAGAAATAAGGTGGTTCGGTTTCGGCCTATGGCAGGAATCTAGCTGGGGTAGCTTGTAAATTATGATTTAAGGAAGAGTGAAAAAATGGAGCCCAGAGTCTAAGGACACCCCCTGTCAGGGTCCCTGTTGTGACCCCCAGAGCCCACCCAGGTGCGAGGTCAAATATTTGGCCTCTAGTTTGCATTGAGGGCCAGAGGGGGTTAAGAATCACAATAGGTGAGTTAAGCCTTGTGAATGCTTACAATGCCCGTGGCACCCCTTAAAACTCCCAAAACCTCCACTGAAAGGGGGCCCATTTTTAGGCCCACCCCTCACACGCCAGCCAAATGTAATGCAACCTTTAAGATCGGGGTTGTATTACAGTTGTGGGGCAGGGTGAGGTTCAAGACGACTGTGTGATTGAAGCACTTCTTCTTTTACATGCATCATCATCATCATCATCATTAATTATAATAATAATATGCCCCTGACTGCCAGCAACTCATCACCCATAGGGGGCAGGCCTTTGATCAGATGGTGACAGCTGCCTTGTTAACTTTTTTGACCACCCTTGTGGACACCCCTGCTCAAACTGATGGAGGCTACATGCCTTCCCGTTTCAAACTTAGCAGACAACAGGAACCCAACCAAACTTCAACAGATCAGGGTTTACGCTACCTAGAATACAGTCAATTACATCACTGAGAATTAAACTCTGCGTCTCCACCAGTCTAGGACGTGTGGTGGCCACACCGAGCAAGTTGGTATATAGTATCATCTTGAGTCCCATCCAACACGAGAGAAGATCTCAGAAAAAGGAGCAGAATCACACCATCCCCAAGTGCCTGCCTGGAGACGCCAAGACAGCTTCCAGATTTTGCTGGCCCACCAGGCAAAATGGTTTGTTTATGCTGCTGGTAACAAGCTTTAACATCTTAAATCATAGTGAACTTTCTTTTTAATAAACCCTGTGAAGCCAAACAGATATCCACATTTCTGAGCAACCATAATCCTACGTGAATTTATTAGAGGGTTTTCTCCCTTTTTAGCATGTGTGTGAAATTGCGATTGCAACAGTCAGCAGTCTGGAACAAGAGTTGGGATGCTTCGTATGAGACCAAATGCGCATACCTACAAAACAAATCAGGAATGAGCACGCCCATCTACACCAGGCCAAACGAATGCAGTTGCTGGACTAAAAAGAGTTGGTTTTCATGCTGTCTGGGCTTACCAGCTTGCAGCAATCGTGCAACAACTTTGCAGAATTGAATATTTTGCATTCTGGTTCTGCCTTGGAAAGTTGCGATTGGAATGGCTTTGTGGAAGTGGGGGAAGAGGCACAATACTTCTCAACAGGAGACCATTTTTTGTCAGCAGGACAGAGAAATGCCTGGCCTTAATTTTTCTACCTCCTCATGAGATTAAATGCAAGTCAGCCACACGTTGGGATGAGCTTTCAATCATGGCTTATAATCAACAGTGGTCCAGTTCAAGCCATCTGCTCACCCCAAACCAGACAAACCACATTTAGCTTCTGCCTGTCACCTTCACCCTTAAAGCTATTAATTCCAGCATCTAAAACTATTTCGCTATGCTAATGAATTCATAACAAGTTGTCTTGTGCATTTTTGGCATGGCGAAGGAAGGAAGATAAATGATTTACAAGTATCACTTGATATTATACATAAATACATATGCGTGTATGAATTTGACCTGAAAAGTTACTGGATATAAAGCAATCTTTTTTACCAGCACTTCGACCAAGATCATCTAGATTTGATTTTTTCTGAAGGTTGAGGAAGGCTGCTGTACACATTAAGCACCAAAACCCAAGTGCAATTTTGTTTTTCTGTCTTCTGATGGAAGTTGGAATAGAGTGAAGTGCCATCAACCTAGTGGTCTCTGAAAACTGAGTAGTGGGAAGAAAAATTATGGTGACATTTATAGATGGTTCCTGCATCTACAGAACTGAAACAAAAGCGGTTCACGGCGTTCATGAATCATAGATGGAATACTCCATTTGTGTTCACAACATCTGCTTTGAAAGCATCTTCATCTTCCCACCAAGTGACTGAATTTAATTAAGGAATGGATGACTTCATAGCTGGGGTAGAAAGGGAAAGGCAGGAGACTAGAGGCAGAGAGTAACTCAGGAGCTACAGAAGGCATCTTCGGTGCTGCCAACTTGAGAAGTTCATCAGTGTCCAAGTGAGGTAACAGTGACAGGGCACCTGCCTCTTTTAGCTGACACAAGAATAATTAATTTCATGAAAACAACTTGCATCACAGGTTAATTTATTTTGGCTGGCAGTTGCATGCATTAGGAGACAACGTGCTAATGCCACAGTCAAAGGCAAGATTTATTTGGATGAGTTTATTTATATCTTTGGGTGATTTCACTCCAAGGAGATGGATAGAGATAGACGGGGGCTTCAAGGGTGAGCTTTTCCACCTACAGTTGATTTAGGATTTTAAAAAACCAAAGAAGCATGCTTTTTGCACAAACTAACAGCATCTTTCAATAAAGCAAATTACTATGGTAGACATAACGGAGTCCTGCTCTGTGAGACATCTCTGGATCTAACCCAGTGATTAGGTTCACACACTTTGCTAAGCCATAATTGGCTTAATCTACGTATAAACCATAATTTGCTGAGTTAATACAACATACTGAACCATAAACCACAATTTGCAAGCTACAATGACTGGGTTCCTACTAAGCCAAAATTAAAGAAACCACATAACAATTTACTGATCAGTGTATTTGAAGGCAACTTCCTAGTAATTCTGGAGCTCCTTGGAAGTTTATCAAAGGTTTCTCAATCAAAGGCTGGATTCACATATCATGTATGCTTTGTTAGCCCATGACTGCACATGATGCATGAATTCAGTATTATAGCTTCTAAACCATGGTTATGCTTACATGTGGCACAAAACCACCCAACTGTGTTTTCTTCTCTAAAGCTCCATTAAACACGATAGGACTAACCACAAAGCAGGAATCCAAGATCTTCCCACACAGTCCTTCCACCCAGGCATTTTCCTTGCAGTACACCAGCAAGGAGGGTTCTTGGCTGCATTGTAGGACACACTCACTAAATATAAGCCAAAGCTAATACCAACTGGGCCCAAGAGATGCCCTGGATGAGCATTCCCCAAAATTCCCAGCATAAAAAACTGCTGAAGAAAAAAATAAGGCAACTTTCTTGAAGGCCAGATTTTGCTTCCTGAACACATTTTCTTTCAGTGACAGGGTTGGCTCAAAGCCAGACATAGTCCTCTGCTGGTGTCCTTTGCATCTTCTAAGAGCCTCTTCTCTGCAATTTGCAGCTTTCTTCTGGGTTATGGTTTGGATGCCTCCAAAGATTCAAATCTATGTTAAGAATTATAAAACCGGGGGGGGGGGGGGAGCCAAAATGAAGAGGTGGAGAAAAGTGGTTTGCAAGTAGTAGTGCAAAGCTTTTCCTTGGTGTAAAAATGCACTAGATGTTGAAGAGGAGGAGAAGGAGGAGGAGGAGGAGGAGGAGGTGGATGGTGACACAGTCCTGCAGGGGCAAACTCCATTCTGGGGCCTCAGCCATACAGCTCCATTGCAAAATGTCCACCAAGAAAACCACAGGCACAGCTACTGCCTGGCGCCCAATGATGGGTAGACCTCGCCAGTTCCTGCCCACAAAGGCATCAACAAATCTCTGTGCCCTTTTGGGCCCCCAACTAAGATCTTTGGGAAGTTGTATGTTTGAGTTTGCTGGTTCAACGGCTCATCCTCTTACTTCAAGCGCTGCTTCTTGACAACTGTCCTGGAGTCAGAATCCTCTGGTTACCTAATTAGGCTTGAAGGTAGCACAGAAAGGAGAAACAAATACATGACATATATGGGAGAACATCTTTCCCTTTCTTGTCACTGGAATCCATCTGCCAACCAGAAAGTATAATGATTACGTGTCATGGCATTCATGCATCAGACCAGCAATTGTTGTTGTTGTTCAGTTGTTAAGTCATGTCTGACTTTTCATGACCCCATGAACCACATCGCGCCAGGCCTTCCTGTCCTTCACTGCCTCCCAGAGTTTGCTCAGTTTCATGCTCATTGCTCCAGTGATGCCATCTAACCATCTCATCCTCTGCCGTCCTCGTCTCCTTTTGCCTTCCATCTGTCCCAGCATCAGGATCTTTTCCAGAGAGTCCTCTCTTCGCATTAGGTGACCAAAGTATCTGAGCTTGAGCTTCAGCAATTGTAGGGGTGTCTTAAAGGCTTCTCTGTTGCTTTCCAAAATGAGGGTAGTTTATCTCTACCCTGGTTTAAAACTAGAGGTGTCACCTTTTACTTTTACGAATTTTCCATTTTCAAAAACTAACCTTTCTGGTTGTTGCAATTTTTAGAAATATTTTCTTCTGTGTGTCTGCGGACTTTGGGGTATATGGTTGGAGAAGCCAGCTAACCTTCTATCTTGTATGTAGATGTTTTCAGTAGTTGAAATTCAAGTTCTTGGCTCACACCACTCTGTTATAAGCTATGTGAGTAAGTATAAGTTCTTGAATAAACCACAACTGCATAGGTTCACATAAGGTACTTAGCCAAGATGCACACTAAGGCTTAGTTACTTACACTGACTACCAAGAGGCAGCATATTGCCTTTGTTCTCTTTGGAACTCATCAGGTGTATGTAGCCATCGATCTTACCATACACACCTGACTTACTGCTGATTTACTACACTTGACTTACTATGCACACCTGATGAGTTCCAAACAGAATACAACTGGTTGTCCGCTGCCTCCTGCTGATCAATATTAGTAAATCATCACAGGATATGTGCTATGTAAAAAATAGAGAAATTGCTCCCCCCTCCAAGAGGGGGTGTGAAAATCATGTAAAATGGGGGCATGATATAACATCTGCATCTCTTTGTCTGAGAGCTTAAAAAGGAAGGTGGACAGTATATATCATTCTATGTCTGGATGATAAGCATGATTTATTTAACCATGGTTTACTGAATAAAGTAAACCACTGGGTTTGCACACATTAAATCACAAACTGTGGCTTGTAGCTGGGCTCACATAACACACTGAGCCAAAATCAAACAACATCATGACTTAGAGCAATGCATGAATCCAACCTAATTGTAGCTAGGATCCTGACATACGGCCATTAAGTAGACCAAAGATTATGAACTGCTACAGCAAAATGAAGGGGAATAAATAGCTACAAAATACGGATTATATAGCATGTATAGAAATAGATTCTGACATTCTTCAGCACTTCAGCTTGTTTAGCCTCTGTTCCTGTAAGGAAAAGCAATCATCCTGCCAGCTGTCACCTAGCAATGCTAAGATTTGGCCAACATGTTGTAACTTGGTTCTGGCCTGTGTGAAATTGAAAATAGCTCTCAGCCAACTGCTTCCAACCCAGAGGCAGTAATGCAGTAATGCAGTAATTCTCAAGAGTACCCATACTGGCTGGAAATTCCAGGTGTTGCAGATCACACAATGGCTCCACAGATGGAAGAACTAGCTTCAGAGGCTTTGAAGGCCCAAAGAACTAGGAAACCACAATTGTTTGGGGATTCTTTGAGCTGGCCTGAAAGAATGAACCTCTGTGCTTCGTTCCTGTTACCTTGGCAGATCCCCTTTTCCTGAATAAGGACGGTTGATATCTTCCCTGTATTTTTCACAGCTGGATTTGCCTCTCTGTGAGACTCAGAGATGCCTAAAGACAACAAGACCTTTCTTAGTTACCGAGCAAATGCTTCTGCCCGTTTCTAAGGTTGTTTTGACTGGGGCTGTGTTAAAATGCACCTCTTTTCCTTGTTCACACTTGTCCATAGAATAGAGAGATTATTATGATATTGATTTCCTCTCCTGCCGCTCTTCCTGCTAGACAAATAAACCTCATCATGTCTTTTGAAGACCAGAAGATTGTGGGTCTTGACTCCAAAATGTGGGAAAACAGTGAAAGCTATTAAAATGCCTCTTGCGTTTTTAAAGGATTATATTATTTCTGAAATAAGAAATAATTATTTCTGAAATCCTGGCTGTATGTGACCATACACACACACACACAAAAATCAGGATTTTGCATTCCTGTCCTCAAGTTCTTCCTTAAAAAGGGGGCAAAGAAGCATGTATTTTCCTTTATATATATATAATTTTTTATTAAAAGCCTTAAGAACAATAAGAACCACTACAAACTAAATTAGAACAGAGAAAATGAAAAAGAAGGAAGGAAGGAAGGAAGGAAGGAAGGAAGGAAGGAAGGAAGGAAGGAAGGAAGGAAGGAAGGAAAGAAAGAAAGAAAGAAAGAAAGAAAGAAAGAAAGAAAGAAAGAAAGAAAGAAAGAGAACAGAAAATGCTAAAAAGGCTTTTAAGAAAATAGAAGAAAGTAGGAAGAAAAGAACAAGATATCAGGAAAGCTATAAAGGCATAAAGAAGTAGGTTCTTCACAGCCATTATAAGTAAAATTATATTTTAACCTCTCTCTCTAAAATTACATCATGGCTCCCTTCTTTCTATAATCTATCCTGTCTAATCATCAAAACCATAAATCACAAGTTCATTTTTTTCACTTTTATGCAAGAAGTCCATAAGGGAGAAACAAGTACTTTCCATAAGTGTTCTCTCTAAGCATCATTCATCTGTGTCAAAGATAGCAGTCGTAGCATGTGGGTAAAGGTTGCGCTAGCAACAGTGCAAAGGCCCAAGGATTACATGCACAGCATTTGCTGTGCAAACCAAGATGAGCACTGTACATCTTGGTTTGTGGCTCACTACTGAGGCAAACCACTTCACAGGGGACTCTATGAAAGGAAGTCCTAGTTTGCCGAGGATCCTTCTGCGCCCTTCCAGCATCCTGGAAAGATGTTGCAGTCCCCTGACCTTGAGTGTGAAGGAAGGATTTTGCTGAACCAAGAATCAGAACTTTGAATAGAGGGTCACAGGGAAGTATGACTTAGAGGTAATCCCTCTAAGAGACTGCCTCGGATAGTGACCATTCACAGTGACGATGGTGATGAAAAAGGAACTTCGCGACCAGTCCTCACATTTACGACCTCGCAGGTCTGTAAAGCAGTGTTTCTCGATTCCCCATGATGGCTGGAGAATTCTGGGAGTTGAAGTCCATACATCTTAAAGTTGCTGAGATTGAGAAACACTGCTGTAAAGCAAAGAAAAGCTGAAGGAAGATCGTAAGAGCAGTCACAATTTTACTAAGCGACCGCTTTGCTTAACAACCAAGTTGCCGGTCCCAATTGTGGTTGCTAAACAAGGACAACGTGTAATTGCATTTATGTCCCCTAACATGCATTGTCTGAGTTGGTTTCTTTTCCTCTAACTCTCTTTCTCTCCCTCCCAACCTTTGTTAACCCTAAGCTCAAAAATGGGGTGTGTTTTTTGGGGGGGCTGCCAACGGTAATCTTGTGCTCTTGAGAGCAATGAAAACATCTCGCATAACACACCCAGAGTCACGCTTCAAACCCTGCCCTGCAGTAAGAGTTTTTTGCTCACGTTGCAAGCAAAAGCCAGAAACATATATATTCTTTTCTTTTCTTTTCTTTCCCCCTTTAGAAAACGTTCCTCGTCCTTGTTCGAGCCAGAGAAAAATGTATCCTTTGATCTGTGTTTTTCAGAATACGGTTTTGCCTGCGAGTGAAAAGCAGGTCTGCTTTTGAGCTGATATTCATACCGACGCAGCCTTTTGTATGTCGGGGATAATGCAGGGTTTATACGGCTGATTGCCGGCCTGTCTCTGAAAGAAAGGTGGTTTGTTGATGTCATCACGGCTCCAGCTCTTTTCAAATAGCTGCAGAGCCCTGTGATTAAGTTGCAGCTGGGTGTATCTCAGCACAATGTCAATTACTTTGCTTAATTTGCAGCCAATATACAATGGGCAGGCTGCATCCACTCTCCAGTGGTGATCACTTGCCTTTGGTGGTGGCAAAGCGTGCAGATCAAATAATACAACAAAACCTCATGCTGAGTCTACGCGTGTGCAGTGCACATCCTGACACATGTTTGAAATGGCAGCGTAATCTCTCTTGAATTGTGCTTCTGGCAGGGAAGTCTCTGGCACTAATTGGCTGAGCCAGTGTGATGGCACAACACACACAGTTGCTCAGAGAACTGAGCAGGTGGTAGTCCAACTCCTGAGAGGGAGGGGACATTTGTCAGGTTGGCTGAGATGACGGCTATGTACAGGGTCTCAAGCAGTGTTTGTCAACCTTGGCAACTTTATGATATGTGGACTTCAACTCCCAGGATTCCCCAGCCAGCCATGCTGGCTGGGGAATTCTGGGAGTTGAAGTCCACATATCATAAGGAAGAAGAAGGTTAGCCAAGATGATGGCTACCTACAGGGTCTAAAGCAGGAGTCCCCAAACTCTTCAGCTCATCGAAACATCCTTCATGAAGTTTCAGATCATTCATCAACCCCAAACATTTATTATAGGAAAATAATTTAATAAATACTACTTTAACTAATACTACCAATGATGATGATGATGACAATGACGACAACTCAAGGCTGCTTTCACTGGCAGCTGACCATCAAACCTTGAGTAACACTGCTTCAGGACATTGGACTGGCATGGCGCTCTCTAGAGACCCCAAATGATTAACTGACCTTCCATCATTTATCAACCACCTATTGACTCCCTCAGACATTTATCAACTCCTAGGATAGTCCCATTGACCCTTGGGTCAATACTGACCACTTTGGGGAGCCCTGGACTAAAGGAAGGCTTATTGGGAGAAGGGCAGGAACACTAGGCCCAGAGGCAAGAAGCTGAAGGAAGGGCATGGAGCAGAAAGTGAGCAGAAGAAGACAGGAGGGAAGTAGGGCTATTTTGAAAGAGAGGGGAAAAGGGATAAGAAACTAAAGGAAGAGATATTCTGAAGACATATCTAGTCATTGAAGGATAGGAAAGGCTGTAGATCAAGGATAAAGGAAGAGTGCCTGGAAGGCAAGTTGAGAAGTTGTGTGTTTAAGAAGCGATTAATAGGTGCAGATGCTGACAAGGGAATTCTGGAAGTTGTGTCCGCTATGGTTGGTTTGAAGAAGTCACTCTGAAATGTAGTTTGGACGTTGAGTATGGATCTATTTAGCTCAGAAGCATTTAATTCAACTCCGGGGTTCAGACAGGTGATGCACCATTCATGTAAATCCCAACTTAATTCAGAAAGGGCCCACCCCAAGAAGCCAACTTAACTTTTCAGTTGTGTTTTAACATCAGCCCCCTGCAAGCATCTAGTAACTGCACCAGCATTATTCGCTATATATCCCTTCTAGAATTGCCAAGTTCTTCAGCTCTGCTTTCAGGGCCAATTTGACTGCCCGAGTTAAACTGGTAGTGCGCACATTTTCTCTTCAGCAACTCCTTCATGGGAACTTTGAGGGCCCACTCAAGAGACGATCATCTAGATTGGCCTCAGGCAAATTGTGAGAACCCATGCTATCCAGCAGCGAGATGTGTGGACCTTTGTAGGGATGCTAGAGAGAGGTACCACTTTGGGAGGTATCATACCTGTGTTTCAAAGCATCTGTGTGCAGGGTAACAGAGGGGAGGAAGAATGCAAATTACCAATAAGCATGTTTTGCAGAATTAATAAAAGGTAGATTGGGATCTATCAGTTATACTTGGGTTATGTTACATCTTTGGGCCTTCAAGTCACTCTTGACTCTGGAGACTACAACGATCAAGTCCCCAAAGATCTGCTCTACCAAGAGTGAACTTTACATCTTGTAGAAAATGTGTCCCCTTTCCCTGCTAAGTAAAATGGTGTCCCTGGATCCCATCCTTGGCCAAGAGCATGCTATTCCGTGAGGGTTCTTCTCCCTGGGTTGATGTTTGCCCGCAGCTTGGCATCTGGAGCTGAATAATCAGATCCAAATCACTGAGATGTCATGAGATGTCAAGAGTTACTATTTTTGTTTCTTTCCCCCCACCCCATACATAATTCATGAGAATTAATTAGTTAATGTTTGTACAGCTTTTGAAGAAGGTAGGGCTTTCTGTGAGTAGTAAATGCTCACCATATTAAACCATGCGATTTTTGTCTTCTGAGATCAATGTATGCTTTGGCATCTTTCTCTCTCTTATAACATGATGCATTTCTAATATATTACACAAGCAGCACTTAGATGAATTACAAGGATAAATAGACCATTTCTTTGCTGGAGCTTGCAGAAGGCTCTACTGTCAACGCTGAACATAAGTAATACTATTACGAAAGGCTGGCAGGGGGGAGCTGGAGAATTTGAGTCCTAATTTAGTTTCTCTCCATCATGGTTTCCCTCCTCCCTGCCTGCCTCCCCACTTACATTTCTCATAGCCTCAGGATGTCTTCCTGCACATTTGACCAGGTAACAAATCCTTAATCCAAAATGCATTTCTATTTGTTGAAGGGACTGTGACTGTGTATTAGATGGCATTAGAAGCCTATGTGCTTTAACATGATGGATTTCAATTTGGTACATTTTGGTACCCTAAGTTTAGGGAGGGGTTTGTTTGTTTGTTTGGTGCCTTCAAGTCAGTCTTAACTCCCAGTGACTGCCTGGACAAGTCCCTGCAGTTTTCTTGCAAGATTTCAGAACTGGCTGGCCCCAGCCTTCTCCTTCCTAGGGCTGAGAGAGGGACTGACTGGCCCAAGGTCACCCAGTTGGCTTCGTGCCTAAGGCAGGACTAGACCTCACAGTCTCCCTAGTCCAGCACTTTCACCACTAGATCAGACTGACTCTGACATGGTCTTTGAATCATACCTGACTCCTGGTGATCTACATGGATTTGCCTTAAACACTACACCAAACTGGCTCTCTTTGAGTCAGTTTTGACTCCTGGCAGCTGCTTGGATTAGTCCCTGCAGTTTTCTTGGCAGGGTATTTCGGAAGTGGTTTGCCCTTGTCTTCTCCTTCCTAGGGCGAAGAGAGAGTAACTGGCCCAAAGTCATCCAGCTGGCTTTATGCCTAAGGCAGGACTAGAACTCACGATCTTCCAGTTTCTCTCCTGGTTCCTTAACCGGTACACCAAACTAGCTCTTAGGGACTGAAGAGGAACCAATACCAGTCTTTTCTTGGTATAACTAAACCTGAAGCTCATCCATTGCTCAATTCTCAACTCTCTCTAGAGTACGCGAGAAATGTTGCACTGGAACATCTTGTATTGTATTAATTAGTTCTTAAAAATCCTTGGTCATTGTTAAAACAAATGGACAACGGTCCATCCTTGCTAGGGCTTTAAGCAGGACCTCCTGCCATGCCATGCCATGTCCATGTCCTACTCTCAAGCAACATGTGACTAGGGTAAGGGGCTCCAAGGCACTTTTCCCCCTTAAACCACCCCCACCACATTAATGCATTCTGCTGCACTGCCAAAAATGTTCATAAAAAAAAAGGGGGGGAACCGTTTCTGGCTCCACTCCAGAACTGACTCAAGGCATCCCCTCTTAATCACCAGAGACGAGAATAACTGTCAACCTCAATCTTCCATGCAAACATCCAAGGATGGCAGATGGCGTGAGCCTCAGCAGCTGCTGCTGAGGCTCACGCAGACAATTCTTTGCAGTTTTATAGCACTTCCCATCTGAAGGTGATGCAGAAGGGATGTTCACAGATTACTTAACGTCGTGTGCTTAATGTAGGATCTGCTGCTTTGGTCAGTGATGGATCTAAGGACCCATCCTTGTGCTTTTTGTTTAGGGAAGGATGGAATCATTCAGCTGCTCTAGAAATAGTTCACTGGGGCCGGGTTTACTATCCGGATCTTCTCAAGCATCTCAAAGATCTTGAAAAGCAGGGTTTCTTCAATCTGGCTGACATGTTGCCTTCCTACGCCTAAGATTTCCCTCCCATCCTGTGAAATGCCTATAACGGTGTCATTTATGTCCTCCCTCCTTGGAAGGTAGCTTAAACATATGAGTATAATATTGCAATCTACACAGCCCAGCTACAGCTTGGCACTAGGCACGGAATCTGCCACCTGCCTTGTCTTCCTCTTTCAAAAGAAGAACTGACAACCTGTCAAGAATACAAGGGGACGCACATGGAATTATCTTGAAAGAAACTTTTTCAAAATCCGCATTAAATTAGCATGCTGCCTGACAATCTAACAGGGTGATATCTTTATCCGGCTAGTAATTAACACCTAATGAAGTGCGCAACACCCAACAATGGCTTAAAAAACCCTCTATGAATGGTGGTAAAGGATGTCACGTTTAACTAGGCTTCTAACTTAGAAGCGTGAATGAGTTTGTGTCAATACCTCTTAGTGAACTTCTGCAACCCTTGGTAACAACAAAAGGCAATGCATGGAGTAGACAACAAATTATTGCCCTGGTTCAGCCATTCTGTAAGCCATAGGACCTGGTTCACCCAACACGATGTAATGGTATGTGGGAATGACCATGGGAGACAGGAGGAAGAGGTACAGACTAGACAATGGTCAGATAAGAGGCAGCTGAGCCCGCAGAAGAAAAGGGGGCCTGGCAAACATCTCAGAAGACACCCTCCCTAGTTTCTTGGGCTGGAAAGGTGAGGGAAGAGAGATGTACTTTCAGACTTGCAAGATTCTGTTAATGTCACCTTACAATAAAGATAGAGCTAGTCCTTCTGGGTGTGCTTCTTGTCTGGACTACCTCGCAAGGCTGACAGATGCTTTTTGCGTTAGTGTGATTTGTGGAGCACTAATTCATGCTATAAAACATGGCTCAACAAACGGCAGCTTAGGATCAGGTGTGAACCCAGCCACATTTTGCCATCCCTTTTTAGCTTATGGGCTGTGTTTGTGCTCAGCCCAAAAGCTTGCTTAACAAGCTGTCAATTTCTCTTTCACATGTGTGATATCCCTGGGAGAGGAATATTTTCTCCAACCCTTTGAGAAGGACAAGCTGCTACACCCCCTTCCATAGATACTTCAAAGGTACGGAGGCTACCCCCACTTATGCGACGGATGAGAATTAATAAGTCTCAGCCTGAACGCACGGGACTTGACATAAGGGCTACACAGGTCTTTCCCCCAATTTCCTTTTCTCTCCTGCAGAATCAGGGGCACCCAGCAGTCTGGCAAAAAAGACCAAAGTAGCTCCATTTCCAATTAAAGAACCTAGCAGAGACGTGTCAGACACAAGCAGCTGCAGTTTAAAACCAAACCAACACAGACTTTATGAGTCCAAATTTATCAGCCGTGTCCTCAAGATTGTCAGGTGACTTTTGTTTATTTATTTTATTTAATTATTTATCGTATTTATATAGCCACCCATCTCACATAAAAGTGACTCTGGGCAGCATACAACAATTATCTCAGTGTTTCTCAACCTTGGCCACTTTAAGATGGGTGGACTTCAACCCCCAGAATTCCCCAGCCAGCCATGCTGGCTGGGGAATTCTGGGGGTTGAAGTCCACCCATCTTAAAGTGGCCAAGGTTGAGAAATACTGCTTTATCTCATTAATCATATTTGCTTTTGCCCAAGTGATGAAGATGGGAATGGTACACCACTCAGAGTCAGCTTCGAATGGAATGGTGTATAAGCCTTGTAAAAGAATTAAATGAAAATAAATGAAATAAAATGCCACTGAGCAATTCCCTGATCCTCCTCCCACAGGAGGAACCAGCCTTCCAAGCTTGCCAGCTCCTTGAAGACCAAGCAAATTTACTCGGGGGGGGGGTATCTGAGGAGGAGCAGCTTCCAAGGAGAAAAATTCAAACTGAACAATCTCTTAGTAAGTGCTCTCTCCTAGGTGATTCCTACAGTACCTCTCTAGCATCCAGATGTATCGTAGGAATAGGAGCATCTGGAGCTGCGGCCATATTATCAAAGCCCCACCCTTTTTGTGGGTTTCTCACGATGTCCCGCGCAGGTCATTTGATTGCACAGCCACAGCCACTATTTTGAATTTTCTGAGCTTCCCTCTGTGGGGGCGCAGCAGCCCGGAATGAGAATTTGCCCTGGGCATGCCTGGGCAATGCCCAGAGGAAAAGTCTAGCCAGCTGGAAGGGCAAGGTTGGATCCGTCCCAGTGCTTCTGTAACCAGTGGTTAAAACTTCCTCTCTCACGGTTCTGTTTCTGACCAGAAAGCAGCCACTGGGGTGGATTTATAGGCGCCAGTATTTGCAGCAAAGCCCCTCACCATGATGGAGAAGAGAAAAAAGACAGAGAGAGAGACAGAGGAAGCAGCCAAATGTGTTCATAAAGCAGTTTTTCAGGTTTGGAGTATTGTACGGCTCGAGCAAAAACAATCCACTCTTTTCTAGAACCCTCTGAAGCTTTCCTGCAAGAGGAGACACTGATGTTTTCTGACGGTTGGAGGCTATAACGGCAAATATTTTTCTTTCAATTACTGCCACTTTCTCCTCTTCCAGCACTGATTTCTGAAGATGCAGTTGAAGCTCACCCAGGTTGCTGAAAACCTCAGTCAAGAATCCCAGAAAAGGGGAATGAAGCTCTTTTCCTTGACCTATATATTTTAAACCCACACGACCCTGTTCTCCTAAGAGAGATACAAAGCAGCTTCCAAAACTAGCAAACAAACCCCAAACCCTCTTTGCTTTATTATTTTTTTTAAAAAGATCAATGAATCCAAATTGCCCACCAGGAAGTCACAGCAGCTGCACAGATTGGAATTAATGTCCCTGTAATGGTATGTGGGAAAGACCTTGGGAGACGGGACAAAGAGATGCTGCCAAGGGGACGGTCAGATAAGAGGGGGCAGAGCCCACAGCTGCATAGCGGGTGGGGCAAGATGTGCAGAAGGGACCCTCCCTAAGCTCTCCGGCTATAAAGGAGACGGTGGGGTGGCAGGGGAGAATTGAACTTTCAGACCTGCAAGACTGATGTCAGCCTCACAGGGTAAACTAGATAGGAATCACAACCAGATGAGCTAATTCTACTTTATTGTAAGGCTACATTAACAGAACCTTGCAAGTCTGAAAGTACAAATCTCCCGCCATCTCCTTTACACCCTGAGAAACTAGGGAGGGTCCCTTCTGAGCCTCTTGCTCCACCCACTATGCAGCTGCGGGCTCTGCCCCCTCTTATCTGACCATTCCCTAGGCAGCATCTCTTTGCCCCATCTCCCAAGGTCTTTCCCACATACCATTGCAGTCCCTTTCAATTGAACATTCTCTTGCTTGCTGGATTTGGCTGCATTGATTTGAATAGGAAATATTTGTTTAGGTCATATGTTCTTCTGTGGTCTGGCTTTCAGGCAGCAGACTCCCCCAAGGGCATGAGAACAGGAACAAATACCGGGGAGATGCAGGAGAGAACAAACTGGACATCTCTTGTTCAGTTCTCAGCCTTATCATCTACATTCGACCACCCTTTCAGGCAATACAGTTCCTATTTGGGTAGGGCTTTGCTTTCACACCACGAACCAGTCCAAACCAGTTTTGGTTCCTTTGCTTTCTTAACTAGCAACCACCAACTAACTAACAGAAATATAGGCACATAAACCAACCCCCGTGCCTGTACTAATTTTATGAATAGCTGCAGTTCATAATGTCATTATCATTATCTGTACCTAATGCACTTCATTTCCCTCTGGCCTCACTGTTTCTTAGTCTCTCTGCACACCCACCTTGGATACACCATTACGGTGCCTCTTAAAACTTTGCGCATCTGGTCAAGTGTGTTGTAGTTCATACAAGTGTTTGTCCCTCAAACTAAGCCTTAAAGTAATGCAAGACGCCGGGTTGCTTTTGATGCAACAGAAAAATGCAGCCATTTTTCCAAAAATTGTAAACGTATTGTTTTCATGCTACAATGAAATCATTATTATACTATTGTATTGTTATAATATATTACAATATAATCGGGTATGGGGTTTATGGAAAGAAGGATTAAGGAAGCTCACTGAAATATTGGGAAGTTACTAATACTGATTCCTACTGATGTTATGAGAAAGCACCCAAATCTGATTTGAGTTCCAAATTGGACTCAGAATACATTTCAATTCTTCCCCAGAAGCTTTCAAAGCAGCTTCTCATTGTACAATAATGGCTTGCAGTCCTTTCTCCACCAATTCTCCCTGAGCTTCAAATGGGCTACTTTAAAAAAACCTGAAAACCTACTATGCAAATGTATTGCTATCTTAAAAGCCAGAAACTTTTTTCTTTTGAAAATTCAGGCTTCAGAACCCCAAAGATTTCTTTTGACAACTGGCAGAACTATTTTCTTCAAAGCTGATCTGTGGGAAAGAAAAATACAACTGGAGTTTGAGAAAGAAATATTTATAAACTGGGCCCACTGCTGTAAAATTGCCTCCCCACTGCCAACATTATTACAGTAGCGGACTTCTGCAGAAGTTAGCTAACCAAATAGTTCCTTTAAAGTCTACATATTCCATTTTCTTGAATCGCATTGACCAAGCTGCTATTATCATTTTTTAAAAAATGGGACTAAGAACACAGTTATATTTATACACAGGCATACTTTCTGGAAGAACATTCCTTAGATAAGAAGGTGATTATGATTAGGAACGAAGTTAAATCTTCAGAAGGAAAACTCTCAGTGTTTTCTGTTTGGAAAGGTAAACAAATTCTACTCAGTGGGCTTCAGAAATGAAAGATATTTATTTTCCATCTTCCTGTTTCATTTCCTGTTTTTTCCACTGAGTGAATTTTCCAGTGGGGGAATGGGATGGATGGATGGATGGATGGATGGATGGATGGATGGATGGATGGATGCATGCATGCATGCATGCATGCATGGATGCATGGATGCATGGATGCATGGACGGACAGAAGGGAAGGGAAGGGAAGGGAAGGGAAGGGAAGGGAAGGGAAGGGAAGGGAAGGGAAGGGAAGGGAAGGGAAGGGAAGGGAAGGGAGGGAGGATGGACAGCTTTTGGTTTCACTTGATAGTGAAAATGGACAATTGGGATTCTTATTAACTAGACCTATTTTAGCCAATCATGTTATGTATTCATTTTTTTGCAAAGATGATGCTACGATTCTCATTTCATTCCACACAAAGATGCATTAATGCCCCTTGATGGCTTTTAGAGCAATCATTCCTTTAGCTGGACCTTCCAAGCTGTTCTCTAGAGAAGGTTCTTACTAGCTACTCAAAAATACATCAGGCCCAATGAAAAAAAGTTTGACTACTGATCTTAGAAAAAAACCCATTCCATTAGAAAAAGGACTTGTTTTTTATTTGAATGATTCATCGGCATCGGGCTTGGAGTTATGCAAATTTCCTTCTTTCTGTTGAATTCATTTAATTTCGATTATGACTTGCACAGCAAAATATTTTTCAACCTACACATGGCATCATTTTAGGATGATGTGGTTCTATTGACCATCCTCAGGTAGAATACTCCTTGGGCCCCTACTGTTCCTTCCATTCGGACCATCAAATATCTATATACGTTAAATCAGCAGGCTCTGGAGATGCCAACGTTTGCAGAAATAACCATAAAAGAATCGTTGCTTTGCCAGGCCTGCTTGCCAATCTGTCCAGCCTGATTTTGAGCAGAGAGTCCTAAGGAGATCAAGTTTGTTGTGGATCAGAAAGGTGCCTTCTGAGTTGGTTGCTTCCAATACCATTCTGTGCACAATCTTGGGCTTATTTATAGCCTTTTATGACCAACCCAGGATGAGGTCCTGGAGAGAAACAACTCGCTCCTCATGCAGCTAGAGATGTGGTGGTCAGCTCTTGACCGTAGCTCTCCCCTGAATGAGTCTTAAAGGTTGAGGAGCATCTGAAAAGCTGGAGGCATCGTTCCTATGGGTGTTTGAAGGACAGATTTGACTTGCTTGGACTTTAGATGAAAGGCAGATGTGAACAGAGCAGAGCAGACAAGAGAGGAAAGGAAGGAGGGAAGCAGTGTGAGCTGACATTCTGATTACCACACAACATAAAAGGCAATGGCATATCAGTCTTTCGAAAGAGCGCATCCTGTAGGTCATCTAAAGGACAAAGTGACCTTTTAAAGGTCTTTTCAACTCTGAGCTTATGAAACATTTTCATAAATCTGGAAAGGATGGCAGCAAAATTAGTGCTTTCAATGGAAAGCTCCAAGGAACTATTCCCACCCCCACCCCCTTAGAGAACAGCTAAGACTCTTTACAGCAGGAATGGTCATGATTCTGGTGTAATGCCATAGATGAGCGAAAATATTATCATACCAGATTTAGACATCTAACCACAGCTGACTTAAACGGGGGGGGGGGGGGCTTGCCAAGAGTCATTGCCCAGATTTGATCAATGAAAGGGTTCGTTCATCACAGATTGAAAATGGATTTTTAATCGGATGTTAATGAGGGTGGCCCCCCAGTACAGCCAGTTGGGTGCCAATGGCTTTGTCATACGCAATTTTGGTAAAAGTGCTACTCAGTTGCTTCCAGACTGTACTGTGATTATTCAGGCCCCCATCATGCCCTCCCAATTAAAAATAATAATAAATTGTGTATTCTTTCCTGAAATTGCACCTGGAGCTCTTACAGTTCTCTCTGTTCCACGTTTTACGACGGTTTCGACATTCCAGAGATGTTAGAACAAGCAAGTGAGCAAAAACGAAACAGAAACCAATTTGCTTTTCAGACCAACTTAAAGCCTAGTGCGACATGTGCTCATTAGAAAATAATCTACATTTTTCTGTAGCAAAGGAGAGATATAGAAGGAGAGGTGGTATTGCTGTAGCTATAGAGATATATAGATACACATTCATATACCCCAACAATGAACTAAGCATCTGCAACCATTCAGAAGCTCAGCTACATGTTTTTTTTTTTTAAAAAATAAGCCAGGATATTGTGGTCAGCAGCATGGGGCCCAATGTTTCACTTCCTTCTTCTTCTTTTTAGGTTTGGGGAAAGAGGGGCTAGATTTATACCTTAAGCCTCCTTCCCATTTCATGTCTTCAAATGCCCCACAAAGCCCCTGCCCACCCCCTACTTTTGCAGTGTAGTCCTCAAATGCCACTCCAAGTCTGAGATGCCCCCAAGCTGACTGAATATTTGCAATTAATTGAATTCACTGGAACTCCTTGCAGCATCTTCTTAGAATCCTATACCCCATTTGTTCTAAAATACATTCCCAAACTCAATGTTCTGAAATTATTTCTGACATCTCCTCCCTTATTTTAATTATAGACACAATGATGTCCGTTTATACACACCCTGATTACTTCATATGCCTAAAACTTTAAGAGAAAATTTCTCGGTTACTCCCATCCCGCCCTATTGTCTTTGCCAAAAATTTTCTGGCAGGATTCAACAGTGTTACTGAGGCTAGTCCAACTTTTAGCCTCTCTGTGTCCTTCTAAATCAAGCCTCCACAATCTTTCTGATGAATCTAAAGGTTTGATAGCTACGTATTCGGCACCCAACATTCTAAGCATTCAATATTATCCAATATTTACCCTACCTAGGTCAGCCTCATCAAATACATCATTTTTTGTGAGTGAGAAGACGGAAAAGATGGCTTTTTGGCTAAGACTGCATATTCGCTGCAAAACTGTCCCAAGATTCTCATCTTTGCTAAGAGATGAGGCCAATAACTACAATGAGGTGAAGACAAACTGAGGTAGATTTGTCCTGTCGTGTAGCTTTTGACTATGGGTTGTTGGCCTTATTCCTTGGCTTGTAAGTAGGTTGCTGTTCTCTGTTATTAATGTTTTCTTATTCTTATATTGCTTATTTCTATGTCTAAATGTCTTAATCTCATTTATGTACAGCATGTCAAGAAGCTGATTACTGAGAAATAAATCTGCAGGGAGGTTGATGATGGTGGAGGCTTGTCGAGTTAACAAGTTAAACCTAAAATCTTAGATATGTATAGGCAGGAAGGATAAATTCCTTGAGAAGATGATATCTATCTATCTATCTATCTATCTATCTATCTATCCATCCATCCATCCATCCATCCATCCATCCATCCATCCATCTATCAAATTTGTCCCCACCCATCTCATTGAAACGACTCTGGTATATGATATAGTGATTAAGGCATTGGGTGGTGCTGGGGTGTCCTAGGTTCTAGTCCACCCTCCATCACTGAAGCTCCTTGGGTGATGTGGGTCAGTCACTTTGGGGGAAAAAATAGAAGGAGGGAGTGATGTGTCCTGCACAAAAGATGAGAGATGAATCTAATCAATTGTTAGTCCTTTGAGAAAGTCTGGACAAGAAGCACAAACTAGGAGTACTAACGTTATCTTTATTAACATTCTCCCTTCCTCTCCTTTTACCCTCCAGGAAACTAGGGAGGTCCCTTCTGAAATATGTCCCACGCCCTCCCTCCTTCTGTGGGCTGAGATGCTTTTCACATGACAGTTGTCTAAGCTGCGGCTCTTCCTCCTGTCTCCCAAGGTCATTCCCACAGACGTTACACCAGTAAATAAATGGATATATGGTATTTTAGAATCTACAGTGCCCACTCACCTATTTATTTAGAACAATGCAATTCCTGTCTGACTGTTTGAAGGGAGGGATGGGAAGAAAGAGTGAAACACTTTTTCTAACACTTGAAAGATATGACAATCTATACAGAACAGGTTGTTGGGTAGAGCTATTCTTCATTAGGCCCATTCAAACGTTCCTCCCATCCCACAGTTGTTGTAGATAAATGTCTGAGAGTTTAAGTCAATTTGAAAGGTTTCCAGCATTGTTTTCAAGTGTTTCTCCTCCTCCTTGTTCTTCTTCTGGAAATGATTTCCAAGAGTTGAATTTTTATGACAAACCCTCAGCACTCTGTACATTTTTACAGTTGAATTAAACAGGGCTTTAGAATGGAAACACTGATGGAGTTTTTATTATTGAAAATTACTGGGACAAGAACCGTGTCTGACAATCTATCAGACCAAAGAACATTTCAGATGTTTTTTTCACCCTCAATGCAGTGATTTTTTTCCCCCAATGATAAATAGTGCCTATAAGCTAGGAAAGAGCCCTACTGTTTTTCTAATTTGTCACCCCTGTAAAGCCAAGATAGGCAATTTCTGGTCCAAGATACAGAAATGCTCTTCAACTGACTGAAAAAGCTTAGATTTTATTGTCTGACCAATTACTCCATTAAAGTTGGGCTCAAGATGGCGGCACCATTGATCCAAGATTCCCTGTCTCAGGCACGTGCTTTGATTGTCTCCTGCTAGCCTAACCCTGACACCATCTTCCTGCACTTTAGGGATGATCTCATTGACATGAAACATGTACTGATAATGAGTCCCTGATATAGTTGTCATACTGCTACAAGCAACGCCCACAGGAACTGTGCCAAGCCCTCACTTATTGCTGAGTGCGCACAGCCGACCATGGTCTTTCTGGAACCAATCAAGTGAATGAGGTCCCTGCCAAATGCAATTTCTCTCTCTCTCTCTCTCCCTCTCTGTCTCTCTCTCTCTTGCAGACCTAAGCTTGAGATTATCTTACACCTGGCTGAAATGCTGCCTGGAACATCTGTGCATGAGTCTGCGTATTCTGTTGAAAAATCAGGAGGCGTCTGATGGTTCCTTTTGCGACTCACGCATTTGATTAAACGGCATCAGCTTTTGTGGGCTGCCACTCCCTTCTTCAGGTGCATAGGGCAGCCAAACTAATGTAGTTACACTTCAGCCATTCCATGCATCGGATGAAGGGATCTGTAGCTCAGGAAAGCTGATGCCTTTGGATCAATTTGGATGAATTGGATGAAGTGAGCTGTAGCTTAGACCTTTTAATCACATTTGCTAGTTGGAAAAGGTGCAGCCAGGCTCCGTCTGATTTTTTGTTGTCATAGATTCACAGACTCCCCTCCTACAATAATACATTATTGGTGGCCTCTCACAGTCATGGCTTGGCCTCTCATTCTTCAGCCAGATGCTCTGCTTTTGAGGAGGCCAAGCAGGACAACTTCAGGGATGGGGGGGGGGGGGGTCTCTTTAATTAGCCATCACACCGGCTTCTTTTGAACCCCATTCCTCTTGCTTCAGAGAGAGGCCTTTCTTCCTAGTCCATATGGAGATTTTGCCACAGTTGGGTTATGCATCTTCCAAGGAAGAGAATATTCTATCTTTTCTGGAGGTTGGGAGAGGAGAAGGAGCAAGAAACAAACCATTAGGGGATGGTGAGTCAGACATCAGAAGTAACCTGTGAATTTCCTAGAACAAGACTAATCTACAGGGGAGAAAGGGGACAGTGCTCAGAGAACACAGAAATGAGAAAGCATGTCTAAATGCTAATTATTCAGTCAAGACAGTTAGGGCAGAGGGAAGAAGAGAGAAACCCTTGCTTTTCCAAAGAGTATAACTGAACTGTAGCATGCCATGAAAAAACTCTGAAAAGGTCCAGGAGGGAGGACTAACTAGAGGAAGAAGGAGGGGCAGGGGGGAAAGGAGAGAGGGAGAGAGAGATGTTAAAAATGAGTCACTTTTTGGCAAATCTTTTGGAAAAAGAAAAGAAAGCCCCAGGCTTTTCTGCTCAATTTGAAGACTAATGGACCAAGTACAACTGAGATGGTTTTCTCCGTGCAAGAAAAGAAAAATAAATTTTTGACCCTGCAGGATGACCTCCTTTTTTGACACTGTTCTGCAAACTGGTCTAACCCCTAATAACACAGATCTGCAGAGCCTGTGACCTATGAGAGAGTTGGACACATCTCAGTTCAGGAGCCCAGGGAACCTGGGCCCTCAGCGATAACATGGTTGCATTTCCCACAAGGAAAAGGGGACAGACAAATGCCAAAAAGCCCAGCTTCTCTTCGTGGTAATGAATCCCCCCTCCCCTTCCAAAGCTTGATAATTAAATCATGAACATTTTGATCATGGATAAAAATATTTGAAACATTTCATTATCGTGCTCTCCCAGGGATGCTGCAAAGCAGCGAGCATCTGTACAGCATGAAGGCCCAATGGTGGGGAAGTGGGAGGGCATAGAGGGTGTGGGAGCCCTGCTTATGGTCACTTAATGCATCATAGGGAGGCCTGTAGCTCTGTTGTGTCCTTGTTTTGAAACCCAAGCTTCTGGTCAGAGCGGAGAACAGCTTGAGCAAGGAGAAGGAAACGGAAGCTGCATCTTAGAGCACTCTAAAAAAGCTTAAACCATGTGTACAAATTTCACATTTTCAACTGAAAAACAGCTAGAGGAGAAAAATAGCATTTCTCATCCTTCCTTCTTCCTCCTAGTTATCCTCTGATGAGGCTGTGAATTAAGGCAGGGAAAGGAAAGCCTCTAAACCAGTGTTTCTCAATCTTGGCCACTTTAAGATGTGTGGACTTCAACTCCCAGAATTCCCCAGCCAGCATGGCTGGGGAATTCTGGGAGTTGAAGTCCACATGTCTTAAAATGGCCAACGTGGAGCAACAATGCTCCAAACAAGTAGCACTCATTGGATGAAAGGTCTTAATTGTAGACAACGTGCCCTAAATGGCTTTTTCACTCTCTGCTGTGTGCTTAATGAAAAGGAGAGAGTTGAGAATGCTTTGAGCTGCACAAAAAGATTCCCACCCAGTTCTGGAGATTCCAAGGTTACAGTCACACCTCAGCGAGAAGTCTTTTTATTGATATCTTACCCATTGACCTACAAGGACCCGATTCCTTGTAATGGGGGAAGCCCAGGTCAGACACATGCACCTCAGAGCCCTTGGATGAGCCCAATGTCCCATATATGGGAGTAGGATTTTATAGGTTGATCATACTAAGTGCGCATGACCCAAAACTGTGCTTGCTTACAGTCACTACTTGTAATGAACTGTGAGAATAACCTTGGGAGACAGGAGGAAGAGCCATAGTCAGGGCAACAGTCAGAGAAGAGATGTCTCAGCCCACAGAAGGAATGGGAGTGGAGAAAGCACCTCCGAAGGGACCCTCCCTAGTTCCCTGGAAAGTAAGGCAAAGGAGGGTAGAAGGGCTTTCAGACTTGCAAGATTCTGTTACTGTAACCTTGCAATACAGATGGTATTAGTACTCATGGTTTTGGTTTCCTGTCCGGACTACTTCAAAGGGCTGATACTACTTGCGAGACATCATTACCCATCTAACATGCAGATTCTGTTGTAGCTATTCATTATTTATTTATTTATTTATTTTGTACTAACAGCTTGCTCCCAATCACCCTGGAATCTCGGCCATTTCCCCTCTCCCCCAATGAAGAGATTTAAATTGACTTCCAGGTGAACTTTTCATCCTAACTGACAGAACCAAGATCATTGATTGATTAGACCATTCCTCTAGCCCTCTTTCTCCAAACTGATTTTGGTGTGAAAATATCTTCTGGAGAATTCCCTCACACTACAGGCTGTTTTGGATTAAAATCATGAACAATCATAAAATGTGAGCCAGTTTCCTGCAACAGACAACACCCTTTGCTGGAAACACTCTGTTCTGCCTTCTTTCTGAAAGGGTTTGGTAACTCTTGGACGCTACGAGATAAAGCACAGCACACAAGCCACATTTTGACTTAGCGTGATATGTGAACTTTGCCATTGTGGTATCTGAGCTTCAATTTATGGTTTAGCTTGCTAAGCAAATCCAGCCCATAACAGTTTATTCAACAAAGCATAGTTGAACAAACCTTAGCTTATTGCAGTATATGATTTCAGCCTTTGACTGGATGAGATATTAAAGCAAATGTATTTAATTTAATAAGCATGTGGTTTATTAATGCAAAGAGCAGCAGCTTGGGAAGAGAATTCAACCTTTTCTTCTTCTGCTATGATCTTGCATGAAATCACTCTTCTTTGAAGGTCTTGTTTGCCTTGGGAGAAGTCCTAGGAGGAGCACCAAATTCTCCTCCACGTTCCAAAACCTATGTTGCAGTTCACCCTCCATGGATATGATTACCACTCTTATTCAGTGCTCTCCAGAACCATCCTATATACATCCTCACCTATGTCTGCCACCTGGTATTCTCCATCCCCAGTTCTTGCCAGGTGCCTGCCCTCGACTTCTTCTCTTGAGGGACAGAGTAAAGAGCAGTAGCGTTCCAGAGCAGATACCAATAACGGGGATATGACCAACCCCGGGGAGACTCTTGAGATCTAGACAGAATGGGCTGCAGTGATTCCTGAACTCCTAGGTTACGGTGGCAGCAGCTTCCAATTAACCTTCGCAATAACACTCTCTACATGGCTTTGACTAGCTGACTTCACCTCACAGGTTACTCATTTGCTCTAGAACGTTTGCAGCCTGACTTCTGGTTCTTCACCCTGGTCAAGGCGGCCAATGACCCAAGTTAACGTAATGTAAATTCAACCCTGAACCGTAGCCTCAGTTAAAATGATAATGCTGGCATCAGCAGGAACATGAATAAAGGAACGTAAATTAGTTCACATTAAAAGCTTGGGGAAGGATGGACTTGTCCTGGCATGCTAGAGGATGGGGGTTGGCACCACGTTTCTTCTCTCCTGGGATTCTGGGGAAGAAAAGGAGGATACTAAGGCTAGAAATAAGCCTGAAAAATAACGTATCGGATTGCAGCTCTCTCAGTCATGCCATCTTTGTGCTGAAAAGCTACATGGGTTGAACGTTTGCCTGGTTTCTCAGGCCAAAAAATGAGAGCCTCTAGGGAATAGGTTGGCAGTAGGCATATTGATCTCCAGCATCCCACCTCTCCCATCTCCTCTTGAAAGCATGTTTGTCTCGTTCTTGTTGGTAGCTCCTTCTGTTCCTGCCATAAATAAATTGCTTATTGGCTTCTCAGCTTCCCCCCCAGGGCATTTGATCATCTGTTGGAAAAAGGGTAAGAAGACACGTAGAAAGAAAGCTATGCAAGAAATAAAGATCGCTCCTCTCCTTCTTTTCCTAACCAAACCTTCCTAAATATCACACCTGTCAAAACAATCACAAATACTGAAATACCTCCAAACTGGGTAAAAGGTAACAAAAGGAAAGAGGCCGACAGAAAAAATAAAAATAAAAAAAGAACCACCACCCCCCCCCGCCAAGATCCAACCCAAAGCATAAAACAGAACAGCTGTTACTTTGTCAAGATACGTTGCGGTCGGGGTTTAAGGCTGCTGCAGTTAATAGCACTTAATGATGGAGTGCTGGTTGAAAATGGAAGATTAACTCGATCTGTTTGTTATAGGGTAATGATGGAGGGGAACGTTTCGATTAAATATCCAGAAAGTTGAAGGGCTGCCTTGAGAAGACAGCATCAGAGAAATTAATTGCCGATCTCTGGATAGATGTTGCTGCTGCGTGCAGACGACGTCCTCTTGGCCTCCACACTGGGCTAGGTGGGCAGCTGAAGGAAGCAAGGAGAAGTTTGTCGAATCAGAAGGCCAACCCAACCAATGCTTTTAATGAGACCTGCTGGAAGCTGATTTATTTATCCATCCAGCCATCCAATTTATACGGCCACCCATCTCAACGAGTGATTCTGGGCAGTGAACCGAATTAAAATAAAATAAAAGCAATTACAAACATTACAAAAGTTAAAATAGAAAGCACCTGAGATACAACACACCCAAATCACTACCATAACCAAGAAGTGGGTCCCTGCACCCACTTGGGGCCCCAAGCCCGGGCACAGAACTAACAATCTTGTACTGCCTTAAAATTTTGGTGCATTTAGGCCCGTGTTTCCCAACCATAGCAAATTCCAGGTGTGTGGACTTCAACTCCCAGAATTCCACAGCCAACAGGGCCATTGATGAGAATTGTGGGAGTTGAAGTCCACACACCTGGAATTTGCTATGGTTGGGAAAGCGTGATCTTGGCAATCTCAGTATTAATTTGACTAGGATGGGACAAGGAATCTAGCACTGTCTGTGTATTTAGGATCAATTTCATCCGTCCCGGCCAAGAACAGTTGATGGTGGGAGTTGTATTCTAAAACATCTGGAGACCAAGCTCTGGACTTACAGCATTTCTCCAGGATTTAAAGCAGGGGTCTTTTCCAGCCTGAATGCCTTTCTGCATGCTCTGACTCTTCCCCCCAGCTAGATAACAAACCTCACATTTTAGACATTTCTTTATGCTAGTCTATGTCCGTAATAAAAATTTGATTGGATTGGACATTTCTTAGGTCATTCTTATTCTCTGCACTTCTAGGAATCCCTTAGCAGTGTTGCAATATCGGAATAAAATAAATAAATACATGCCAGAAGTACTTTTGCAAATGTAAATGAGTTTTACATTTTTTCCTCCTCTTATGCCCCCTGACAAGACTAAGAAGCCTCATCTTCTACCCACCTAGTCAAGAAAATGATTAGCTTTACTGCCCCCAAGTCAACTGCTGAAGGACATTTTAATTTAATGCCACCACCCTTAAAAAGCTCAGATTTTTGCCAGCGATGTATGAAACCAAAAGTATGAAATCTGAGGTGGGAGTTTTGCCCAAAGAGCTGATTGTCACGTGGCGGTTATTGTATGCAACAGAAAACGTTCCAGCCCTGAACAGATGGTGCAATTCTATCCAGAATGAATCAAATATACCTGGCAGTACCTTAACAAATGTGCGAGAGGTCTATGAATTTATTTATTGAAATGGAGGATGATGTTTGCCGAGTCTTGTCATGCCAAGAGAGTTTCTTTTCCTTGCATTGCATTAGAAAGGGGAAAAAAACATCTAGGTGATTATGGAAGTTATTTTGTTCAACACAAATTAAAAACCCTTTCAATGCCACAGGTGGAGGACAGGTGGGTAAATCTCTTGGGTTCAGTCTCTCTCCATTTCTGATATATGTATAACATGTTTTAAAAAATGTTTCCACCTCAATGCAATGTCTGTACTTTTGTGCCTGTTTCCCAAATATCCTATATTTGCCTTAAACCAATCATGTAGGGTCAGCTAGCATCCACGAGGGGGTTCCAAAAAGTCAAGATGATAGCCATTTACAAGGACGGCACATGTAATGCATATAAAATAGGAGTGGGACTTTGATCACATGGTCTTGGCTGCCATCCTGACTTTTTTGACCCCCACCCAGACACCCCTGGCTAGTGTTGCCCGGTAAGAAGGGAGCTTTTCCTCCCATCTCTAAAACTCTGCTTTCTAAGAGGATTAGACAAACCTGTACTGTAGACAGAACTGTCTACTCATGGCTCTTGGTGAAGAAGACTACATATCACATATTGTCTGGTTCAGCCCAAAGAACTCCATGAGACAGTACAGGTCTAGTCCAATAGCTTTTATTAGCTTCCAACCACAAGACAGAAATCTCTCCAGACTGAATCTACACTTCCCAAGCCAGCCAGCCACAACACCATGAATTCCTTAGGGTGGTGCCAGTCTCATCTTCTTAACCTTCCCATGCTCCCGCTGGGGGCTAAGGAAATGCTTATCTCCCTGAGCACGGCCTTCACCAAACCATTCCATCACACATATCTTCATATGTTTGTATATAATATAGATTCATATCTACATATCAATCCAGCTTCGTGTGACAGAGTGAGCTCCCATCGTTCATCCCTAGCTCCTGCCCACCTAGCAGTTTGACAGCATACCATCTGCGAGTAGATAAATAGGTACTCCCATTTCAGTGGGAGGAAATGCTGGCGGTGCTCTGCGCGGGGATCAGCAACCGGTGCTGGACCTGCCTAGACACAATTGGTGGAGGATCAGCGGAGGAAGAAAGCCCGGATGAGCCAACTTCCCTGCGACCACTGCTGGCCAGTAAAGAAACTAGCAATTGTTTAATAATAAATAAATAATGTTGTACGCTGCCCAGAGTTGGTTGTATGAGATGGGTGGCTATATAAATGTGACACATAAATAAATAAATGATCACAATTATGTAGAGGAAGGAGAAAGCCACTGTCAGAATCCTCGCAAGATTTTATAATAGATTATTATATGGGGGGAAGGGAAGTAAGGGGGGGAAAAGAAAGAAAAGCAGTTTTTGGCGCGCTTTTATTCAGTCTCAGCAATGCTTTGGATCTGTACACTTATTCTTAATAAATGAACTTTCTTTTGAATCAATATTGGTTGCAAGGAAAGTTACTGGTTTTAAGATCAACAAGTGGCAGTTCGTTACAGCCACCAAATACCAGCTGCTGCAGAAGGACACTTGACTTCCTGCCCTACTTGGAAAGTGGCCTGGAGACATTGACTTGATCACTCTTAAGGAGCAGAAAGATGGACCAAAGAGTTGTTTCATCTGATTCATCTAAAGTTCTTCTTTAAAACTCTTCTGGTATTAATATCAATACTCAATCATCTTTTCTCTGCTGGCAGTTGGAATGACATGGCCCTTCTTTGTTCAAGCTAACAAGGTTCTGGAAGTTACCTTTCTTCTCACTGAAAGAAGCTTTCCTACAATTTAGCTGTAATATTCAGGTTAAGTCCCAAGACTGCATGTAATTGCTCAGTGGCTTAGGATGCTGAAACATCACTTTATCTACACCATTGGGTTCTTCTGCTGAAAATGATTTCTCAGCTTAGGCTTCACTAGGGTGGGCAGTCAATGACAATAACACAATTCACTGTCCATCCTACATGGCGGGAAGAATCTAATCTTTCTTTAATCAAATGGGATTATTAAAGCAGGTAACCAGTGGTTTGGGGATCGTTGGTGTGAAACAAATATTAAAAAGGGAATCTAATTACTATTTCAGACAATATATGGCACATCTGAATTCCATTTTCCGGAGCCTCCTTCACCCTGCTTCACAGTAACACGAGAGCTCTATATATGTTCTTCTAGTAGCTAATGAGCATTCCCTGCAGATTTTTTGTGCTTTTACTCTCATTATCCATGACCCTTGACCCTGTTGGTTAGAGCTGATAGAAGCTGGAGGTCAAAACTAGTTGGGTAATGTGAAAAAACACATTAAGGCTTAGTGTTTTATTTGATCCTAGCCTCTGTGGTTTAATCAACTATGTTTAAATAAGTTATGGCTTAGCATATTGAGTGAATAGGCCTGTGATTCTTACCATGGCTGCGTAATGCCTCTACCATCATCCCAACTGAATGACAGTGATTTGCCAGAAGATTTCAACTCATGTCATCCAGTCCAGGTTTAACCCTTAGCCTTTTGCATTACAACAAATGAGATGATCTTATTCCTTCTGAGCTTGTAGACATTAGAAATGTTCTCTCTCTCTCTCTCTCTCTGTCTCACATATTTCCTTTCCTTTCAGTGTCACCCTCCCAGCTTTGCTTCCTCTTGCTCAACCATGCCATTTATTTTTTGCCATAAATTGAGGGAGACTAGTCATTTTGGATCTCGGTGCCTTCTGTGTGTCAGTAAAATATGCGAGTTCCGTTGCTGAATACTTTGCCTTGGCAAACTTACTAACAAGGAAATTGAATCTGTGCCTCGCGAGCATTTGTCTGCAACGTGCCAAATTCCCTTCTCCCAACATTACGTATGGAATCAGCCAAGAATGGAAAACGAACTAAATGAAGTAGATTCATTTCCAAGGCAAGAAATATTGCTAAGACCTCTCTTCCTTTCCTGTTCTTCTTTCAACCTCTGCTCAATATGGGGATAACCCTGGTCAATTACTTATCCCATGGTAAGAGTGGGACAGGAGTAGGGGAGAATGAGGAGAACCCTCTGTCATCCAATGTTCAACACGTGGCAATGTGTGAAGGTTGCTTCCCTCACTTCTGAGTTTGGGAAAATCTCCATTGGAGTCCGGAGAGAGAAAAATATTGATTTTATTTAGAGTAGTTAAGTTAAATGCTGCTGCTGCCGCCAAAATACATATTGGCAGAAATGGGCAGTTCTACATATTCATGGAGAAGTTTGCACCTCCAGAAGGTGGAAAGGTTACATCTGCAAACATGATACTGACTCATTCCTCTTAATTACCAACACCTGCAGTGGAAATCGCTTTTCTCTAAAATGAAGCATTTTGGCACCAGGTTTAATTTGGTTTCTCTCCTCGCTGAAGGCAGGGATGTTAAGGCACACATATCCCCAGAATCTGGAAAATGACAACTTTCTCATGCAACACACAGCAGAAGATGAGTTCAAAGTATTGCTAGAAGGACATTTTATTCTTGTTTATGCTAGGAGGAAGATCAGGACAACTTGCGTAGGCTGCAGTTAAGTCTCCATAGAGAGAATGCCAACGCTGCTGACTGGAAATAAGGCATTAGCAAAATTACTGGGATTGATTGAAATGCAAGGGATGGGGTTCCAAGAATTCCAGAAACTGAATTATTTCCCATTTGGAAACAATTTCCCCAGTTCCTTAGGGTGGAGATGTTCTGATTTTCTAATAGGCTTCCTGTGATGCAGCAAGTAGGCAAGTCTGCTTGCTGATAAAGGGGAAGCTTACCTAAAGGCCTTCAGAACCACATCATGCTCTTCAGAACCCTTATCAATCTGGGAATTATCTCTTTCACTTAATTTGAAGGAGACTTTAAGGATCTTTCTAAACCGGAAGGAGGTCTTCATCAATGTATGCAGTGATAAGATTGAAGCTAGGTGGGCGGCATGATGCTCCCTGTCTGGGTTCTTAATCCAAGGTTACAGCTGAGTTTATCCTATTACATGAGATTAGAGCAAGGAGCGTCTGGTCTATCTCTTAGGATATAAGGCACAGTTATTTTCCTATTGCATGTGTATGCGACACATTTTTTAGCATAAACTTGTGTTTAGTGTTTGGTGTTCTCCATTCTGTTACCTTTTTTTTTTTTTGCCCCAATAGTTAATGGTAATTCTTCACTAAATTATTCTTGAACTGGTCCTTTTTGGACCCAAGACCCTCGCATTATGGCTCTTCACCAACATCCAAATGGTGATGACCTTCATGCATTTTGATTCCTTGGTTAAGTCCATGAATCACATGAAACTATGGCTTGTTTTAGCCCTAAGTAAGATACTGTGGTTGAGCTCACACACCTAGTGAAACCCAAACGAAGCTACATTATGGCTTAACACAAACTTTGCCATAGTATGGCTGTATTAGATCTTCGTTTGCTCTTAGAAAACCAGATAGGATCATCAATATTAAACACGCTGCTTAAAATAAATGTTATCAGTATTTTATATTTCTTACATCTTTATGGTGCTCTGGAATCCTCTGTCATTTTAAGGAACCATTTTGTTTGACAGCTAAGTGCATTAGTGCATGCTTTTATGAGAACTGGATTTTTTTTCCTTTTAGTAAAGTAATTATTATTTTCTCTTGTACTTCCTAAGAATTATTCCACAGATGTTGGCATAATTCTATAGTTTCAGCATGCATATATTTTCATTATGACTTTGTCTTTAGGGCATACACCTACCTTAAGAATGGAACTGCATTGCTAAACAGGGAATACTGATTAAATGGAGTTATCCTATGCAAACAGCTCAATAATAAATATGAAAAAAGTACAGTAACCGTGATCAGACTGAACAGAGTGGTGCTGCCTTGGCAATTTAGCATAAAATGTGTTAGTAGCTAGACATCTGGCAATCTAGCAGTTTCCAATCAAGGAGTGCTTGCAGGATATGAGCATAAAGTCAAGATGGTGGCCATGATGGTAGGATTGAAGCTCCACCAGTTGTGTGTGTGTGGCATCACAGCTACCACCTTGACCACTTCCTGCAGATGTATCTGCATATCCAACGTTTTGGGAGCAACTCATTCAGTCTTCAGTTATATCCATTTATGGCTCCAATCTTATCCTCAAGCTCAACATTTTCATTTATGGAACATTTTAAGGAGTTGCTCAGGAACTGTTCCGCTTCAGACTTTGGGGATGATTAATGAAAAGCTACGCACTGGGATAAATTTTTGAAAGAAGTGGGGGAAAAGCATTTCCTCTCCATCTCACCCCATCTGCCTGAGTGAATGTGATTGATAGGCATGTCTTCTACACCATCCCAAAGCCCATTAGATGGCACTGTTGGGCTGCTGACTAAGAGGGCAGTGTCACCACACTGATTTCTGAAACAAAAGCAAGATTGCAGCATTTTTCCCTGCGTAGAGTGCTAAAGCAAAGAGGCTGTTAAATAAACAATGACAACAAAGATGTCGGAACATCAGCTCTGGGAATATTTGGAAACCTGCAAACCAACTGACTGCAGTTTTCTAACAGCCCTTCTGGAGCCATTCACATCTATAGCAATTCTGTGAGCTTGAGCACTCATCCTGGCTAATGGACTTCATACCATGATGCGCAAACTGCAAGTGCTGTTTTTCTGCTTACGTGCAATCAAACCAATGTAAAGTGAATCAAAGCTGTCAACGCCGTGGTTTCCCACCAGGTTTCTCTCTAGATGATTACTCCAGGAAGTTAGTATGTTAGCTAGGCAAAAATGGTCTTAACCTCCCCTTTTCACATCCAAAACACTAATCCAGTCCAAACATCGTCATGGTGCTCCTTTTGATAACGGTTTTAGAACTTCAGCTGGTAAAGGGTACAGACACTCATGTCTCTGTAACAGCTCAAGTTGTTGTATTACACCATTTTCCAGGCCAGTGGACAAACTTGGAATTTTGAGAGGGCATTGTAGGTGTGCTCACAAAATGATAGCCACAGTAAATTTGGCCAACCACGAAAGGTTGTATTTTAAGTAGCAAATGCCCTGGGTTGCAGCTACTCCCTAATTTATTTTTCCAGAAGACCTCTGGAGTCAACATGGAGCCCAGAGGCATTCTAGAAATCAAATGACGCTTAAGACTGTTTTGCTCTGCAAGGTGTTACCTTTCCCTTCACTGTTTTTACTATTAAAATAATCAATAAAAAATTAGACAGGGCCAGGCCCTTGAGGTGTACCAAGGACCACACTGGTGAGTGTGTTAACATCCCTGAAACCCATGTGACTGGTCAAGCAATGCACCAGTTGTACTCTAACCACACTATCCCCCACACTGATCTATGACATCAGAAAGTGCTTCCATGGATGCTAAAATTTTCTTTGAATGAGAACCTGAGGTTTGCCTTGGATCAAGGAAAACAAATGGAGTAATAGCATCAAATGTGATCCTGTTTTGATTTCATAATTATGCTGAATCCTAAATGAAGCTGGGAGGGAGGGAGGGAGGGAGGGAGGGAGGAAGGAAGGAAGGAAGGAAGGAAGGGCTTTCCTACCCTGCCTGGACACCTGGTCTTAGCTATCAGTATTTAGGTATTTCAAGGTAAGCATTCCTTCATCCCTATCTTCATACTCCCATCAGACTTAACACGAAGCACTTGCAGGGACACTGCCCTATTTACTGATATTTAATGTTTCATATTCTCTGTATGGATGTTGGCACAAGAAGACTGGGGTGGGGTGGGAGGAGTACAGGAGGAATCAAAAACAACTGATGTCTTGTAGGTGTATAGCAAGAACACCACTCCCTGCCTTTAGAATGAATTTCTTGGTCTCCAGAGAACAATCTCGGTGGAGAAGTGGAAATAAACTATCAATCCACCGCTAACAGTGACGTATTCCTCTTCAGCCAGCACTAGTTTTTATTTGTTACTTGGTTGTTTCTTCTAATCTAAAGATCTTAAAACATTTAGGATGGACCCCCTGAAATATTCAGAGGCCTTTTACACATATCAGATTTGGAAGTAGCCGCATTAGGACGGTCCACATGCAGCTGTGGATGAGTCCGCTCTCAGTGGATTCCTGGGGCGTCTATTTCCTTCCCAACTCCAATATTTATTAGTCTGTGGTGCAAGGTTGAAAAAAATATTAGCAGCTGAACTAAGGCAGGTTGGAAGAGCACTGGGATCAATCAGGACCAAAGAGCTGTCAGAAAGTTTCCATCTTCTTCTTCCTCTCCTGGTTTCCTTCACTTCTGGGAAACCTCCACAGCAGAGACAGGGTCAGTGAAACAAAGAACACTCACAGATTTTGGCACCAGAAAATCAGGCTCACCAATGTATTTTAAAAAAAAATCCATGCCATATAGGGCCCAGGCAAAAAGCAAAGGGTTTTTTGGAAGAACTCCAGAGCCTTCCAACTTTGGATTTCACCGCTCTGCTGGTGCCATCTCAAGAGGCCTATAGAAGCTACTGGGGGTATCTTAGACCAGAGGAATGGGAAATACGCCAGCCCAGTTTGAAGGAATGTGCCTGGAACCCCAGCAGAAATGAAGATTTGAGAAGGGGAAGAGGGATTCTCAAGCACGTTTTCCCCTAACAGTGTGAGTTCCACAAATTGCCAGGCACTATTAACAGCCAAAATTAGTTTGCTCAAATAAGTGTGATTGATCACTGTAACTAGGGTATTTTTAAAGGCTGGAGAGTAACTTAAATAACAATGCCGTAGGAGTAGTAGTTACTATTATTATACTTGGTTTATAGGCCCCCTTTCTGTGCAGACTGAATACAGTTCTTCAACAGAGACTGAGTTTAACTCTTAACACCTGATAGGATGCTTTCCAAAGATAAAAATAGAAAAGGTTTGCAATCCTAAAAAGAACATTCAGAAAAGTTTGCTGAACATTGCAGATGTGCAAGGACATACTAAACAGGGGAACATTGCAGATGTGGAATCTGCAACCACCATTAGACTTTGGAGATTGGACTATAAGGTGGGTTTTGAGTTCTCCCAAGAATTGGTCTACCCAGATTATGCCCCAGAAGGACTAGGACACGTGCATCACTCTTGTGGCTCCTAGGTTTTGTGTTTGTATCCTGCATGAACTCAGCCATTTTGTGTCATAAAACGTGATTCATGGCTTAACATGATTGGTGTACCCAGCCGCCATGTTTTATTCAACAAACCATGATTTCATAGACATGTGACACGAGACACAGGCAACCAGGTGCCATTGTAGACATTGTAGGAAGAGAGCAATGCTAGTCTATTTAGCCAAGAATCAGGAGGAGTCTGGTATTACCTTTTCAGACTAACAAATGTTATGGAAAGTCATAAGCTTTAATAAAATGTATTACTCTGAAAAGGTGCTACCAGACTCCTCCTGATTTTAGGCATCACTATGCAACCCATTTCTTTTTCCATTTTTTTCTCCAGAAGTAGGAAGACTGTGAAACCCACAGGACGTCTATTACACTGGATAATTGGATAAACCAATAAGTCAATGGCATGTCATCCAACATGCTTAGCCACCACTTACGCTTAACAAGCCAGAAAGCTTAGATTCACACAACCAAACCATGTGGCAGTTTAGAGTGTGATGTGAACCCAACATAGAGAGAAACAGCCCACAGTTCACCAGTCGGGTATTGGGAGGATGATAGGAGACCACTTCTGGTAAGATTGCTTTCATTGTGTGCTTTCACGTGCTAAAATTTAAAACTACAGCCAGTCCTGCAGAGAGTGATAGGTGCATCTGAATGGAAGGGCTGGCATTTTAGCCAAAAGATGGTACCGTCCTTCCTGCTCACCTAGGCTGTTCCGAGAGGAAACAATGGCCTAATCTGAATGTAAATAGGAATTGATTTTAAACTTCTTCATCTTATCAGCCGTAACGTGCCATTCTCTTATAGAACAGGCCCTTTTATTCCAGTTCAGATAGCTAACGTTTATCCAGCCTGCTACAGAAGAGAAGCAGAAGTGACTCTCTTGTTATGAGCCGCCAAGGGCCGTGAATTCTCCACGCTGCCTGCCACCTTAAAATATTTAAGTATCCTGGCTCCTGTGCGAGCGGAACGTTCCCAAGGAACACAACTCAACAGAGGATTATAGCCAGAACATTAGCCTTCATGGACTACAGGCTCACGAGGAAGGTATATGCAAGGAATTTGCCTTTTAGTCTCAGAACAGCCCTGCTAGGTAAACTAGGCTGGGTGGGGAGCGGGGGGGGGGGAGAGAGAAGGAAGATTTTGGGGTCTCCCCACTCCAACCAGGTAAAGCCCAGCCTTCACACCTAATCCAGATCCTCAATCTTGGATGCCATCTTCCTGTTAATTTACAACTAGTAGCAGTAGCTGGTTGACCTCATCTAGGTCAGCTCTGGTTTAACGTTTGGATGGGAGGCCATGAGAAAATCCCAGGCTGTAGACCGGATTGGGATGTTGGGGGGAAAAAACAGAAGGCGGCAATGGGAAACAACTTCTGTATCTCTGCCTAGAAAAGTATGTGGATAATGCTAGCTTTTATTTACAGCCATTCACCCAGTGAAATGTAGCATCCAAGTTAACATCAAATCAGAAGTAGAATAGCTGAATCGCTCAAGGGGGAGAGAGAAGTAACATTAACCTGTTAGCATGGTGGAGAGTCGTTCCAGGTGAGAAAGTATGAGTTTAAATTACAAGAAAGTAGATTTTAGTTTCTTAAAGGTAAGAGCTGGTGCCCCGCGAGATGATGGAATCTCCTTTGCTGGCAGGGCTTAAATAGAACCTAGGTGAACATCTGTCAGGGATGCTTAGCAAAAGTATATAGTAAATGAAAATAAATAAAATCTTGAAGTGGCCGTAATGGATAGGATTCATATACCACACCATGCCAAAACCGAGGAAACCCTGAGATGGCATTGTGTTGCATTAATCCGGCTTATGGGGTTTTTTTAAATTGATTTCTAATTTCTAATTTTATGTTATTTTTAATTGATTTTTAACGTTTAATTTAATTTAATTTTACCAGACCGAAGCCTGCAAGTCCAAATATTTTTCCATTTAAGGTCATCGTCTCAGGTGGCCCCTTCTCCATCGTTTTCCTATTTTTAAAACTCCAGTTTCTTTAACTGGGGTTGTCTTGGTTCTCAACCCAAGATTTCCAGTTAATGAATGTAGCTCGCTAATCACTGGCACACGCCCGAAACCAAGTGACAGGGACTGTCAGTGTTGGAGTGGAAGCCATGTCATTTTGAAAAATACATTTTGAAAAATACAGTGGGGAGGAAGCGAACTGATAATGCTTCTGTTGACTTGAGGTTGTATTCAAGATCTGGTTTTAATGAACTCACTGAGTTTAAAACCACTGTGTCTGCGCGCGTACAGCTGCGCCTTAGCTAAATGTTTGGCTTGCATTATTTATCGAGGGCTTAAAACTCAATACGGCAAATTCTGAAGAGAGGGGAAGGGGGAAAAGATGAACAAGCTGCAGAGTGATGAAACCAGGGACACTGAAAATATGTTTCCCGAAAAGTAATATAACAGCTTCAGTGCTCAGTTGCATATCAAACAGCTCCAGCTTTCCAGCAACTATTGTCTCCTAATCTGATCTGGCATAAATTCAGTACATATGGCAGCCATATTTGGAGATGAACAGAATTGCTCCAGCATGTAAGTTCTTCTCCAAACAGATTCCCGCAGAGATATCAGTCCCAGAGGCTGGAGGAGCTTCCAAGGCTCTGCAGGGAGAAAACAGCTTCTGTTGGATCCAATAGATTTATTTCTGGGTCAATATGTACAACCTGAGCCCAGGATGGTCTTCAGGGATAGACCGAGATTTCTCCCTCATCTTCTGTTCCTGGATCCTTCTCTTATCAAGTGAAACCAGGAACTACCCCTAGAAAATGTTGCATATAAAGTAAGCCGTCTTTCCTGCAGCAGGGCTTGCTTCGAACGATATCCGACGGTAGCACCCCCAAACCATCTCCGGTTGTCGCTTATTAAAGAATCCTTTGAAATAGAGGGGGGATACAGCTCACCCAATCAGATGCTGCCTTTGGGGGAACATCTGATGGGACATTTAAGCAGTTCCCGTCATTTGGGAGAGAACCTTATCACGATGCCTGGTTAGTGGGATAATGCAATTGCCCGAACTACCCAAATAGCTGGATGAATACAGCCTCGGGGTTTGCTCTGGTTTAGCCTAAGACCAACCCACCAAAGGTTGGATGATTTCGATAAACCCTCCTGTGTGGTGGGTGAAAACTAGTCACCAGATAAAAGAGGGAACAGCCATCTGTGGAGTGAATAAAATATGTGCAAGCCCTATTTAAGGACTGTAACTTTTCTTCCAGAGCCCTTCACAACATGACAGGCAGCTACGTGTTGTATTTAAACGGGCTTTTTAACGCCACGTTGCCGTGCCTGATGGCGGCGACGTCGTTTTTCCTCCAACATGGTGAGAGCAATGGGAAATTCAACTTGGGATTTTAATAGTGCGGCGTCTGATTCGTCCAAAAATAAACTAGAAAAATTCTGGGTTTTGTCCTTCATGACAACATGTTTAATGTCTTTGGCAACAGCAATCTCCATCTTTATCTTCTCCTGAGGCTTGGCACAGCTGCCTCGCAAAAGAGAGCCACAAAGCCTCCCGCAATCACGGGCCACAAAGCAGCAAACGGGCAGATAAAATTCACAGAACAAACGCATCAGAGGAAGCAACAGCTCTTCTGCCAAAATTGACTGAAGGGAAAGAAAGCTTCATCCATCAAAACAGATCTGGCTGTTTGGAAAGCACTTTACAAATTGCCTGCGTTTCTTCCCGTGTCTTTGCAGCGTCAACAGATATTATTCCCATGTCATGGATGGGCACGTTGAGGCCGAAAAAACCTGTCTGGGGCCAAATGGAGATTGGATCAAGGCACCGACGGCAATGTAGAGAATACAGTTGGGCTCAGAGTATAGTAAGCCACAGAGCTCCTTAACCATGCTTTATTAACTAAGTGGCCATTGGCTGGTTTTGCACAATACGTTAAGCCATAAATTATTGATGGCGAATCCCATCTGGGTTTGCCACACCCAGCCAAATGACAGCTGCGTGCAGTGCGTTGGGTGAACAAGGCAAGCATCACAATTTATACACAGTTGCACAGCTCCTTTAAAGCCTCGAAGAGAGATGTTTTGTGCGCGCACCGGTACAAAGATGGCCTCCTCGCTCCCCGGCCCTCCTCCCCCCCTGCAGAGCCCATGGGGAGCACCGTAGAACTCCCACCTGTTTGCATTCAGCAACTCAAAGACCGATGCAGACCGGCTGCTGTGAATTAGCAAGCCCTCTAAGTGAAGGCGATAAAAGATAAATCAAGGATGCTGCATTGGCAAAATAGGCTCTGTTCATTTATTTCTGACAAGTCTGAGTTTAGCGTTAATTATTCATCAGACTTGCAGCACACCAGCAAAACGTGCTGCTGTGGATTCTGTAAAAGGAACCGTCTCGAGCAGGAATCTGGGGGTCGTGGCGCAGGTGGGTGGCACCTTTGCAGGGGGAGGGGGAAAGGGGGGTGAGATTTCCGGAGTGGAAGCCTTTAAACCACCGCTTCATCTACGCCCAAGAAGAGCTGCTCTACACGCAGGGCTGAAGCAAGAAAGTGGGCGTGCTTAACTCCAGTTGACCGAATAAATTATCACGGGGTGGATTCTCACACTGTGCTAAGTCATAAACCACAGTTTACAGCAAGCATCTTGCTGTGGCATAAACAAGCAAACCACATTTTGGCTTTGCATATTGTGTGAATCTGCCTGGGCAGATCTCCAGGGTTTCCAGCAGATTTTCTACCTGACATTCTGAGTCCAGAGCCTCCAGCGTACAAAGCCTTGGCCTTTATGAATGAGGTCCCTTCTCCAGTAACCTTTTTGTTAGGTATATATTGCTTTTCGGGAAGGACAGGTGAGCTCCGTGGCTCTTAATCCCATTGCGGCATGGCAGAAGAAACCCCCTTATTGAAAAGCATCGCAACAAAGCAAAATGTAGCCTAGACTTTTCACAGAAGTAACAGCCCACGCGTGTCAAGAGCAGAATACATCCCTAACTTCCTGGGTGAGATGAACTGGCACCCCAAGAGATCCTTAGGGCATGTCTGCAAAAAGAAAGAGCTAAAAAGGGTGCGCCTGCCTTCATTTTCCTCCCCACACCGACCTCCACTGTGGTTTAACCAACTTCTTAGGCTTATCCAAGGCTCATCTTCTTATGGGATCTTGACCCAAAGAAGCCACCATTTTGGATTGGCGGGAACCCGTCTGAAAGCCCAGGCTAAATGAAAGAGGAGCAGGGGCACCTCTCCCCCACAAAGGACCAGGTGCCCAGCTGGAAGGTCCCGAGGAAATGAAATTGTTTACCAGCACAGAAATATTTGTTATAGCTGCATGGAACTGTGTGAGTTCATGCACACCTCAGAAACATGAATGATAATGCCTCAGAATGGATATTTTCCTACCTCCCCGTGTCTGGAAACCCTCGATGCAGCGTTGGCACTTTTCACTTTTACGACAGGTTTAAATCAGGGCTTTTTAGTGGCTTTTTTTCAATCCAGAGGTGTGATTTTCATGGCGGTGCCTTTTTAATGCTCTCCAAAATGGTTAACGGTTGGAATAAAGAGAACTGACATGTTCTTGTGTTCTCCCCAGCGGAAGCAGAGAAAGTATTGTTCGTTGCCTTTTGTTGTATCGCACACCCTTTCCGAAAAGAAGCAGTGACAACTGGGTTGGTTCACAACACACGTACATCTCTACGCAGAAAGATCACAATGGCCTTCTTTCTGGAACTCCCCACGGTGGAGTTTTTGTCAGCTTCATTCTCCCCTCCATGACCTGAGTGTTCGGTGGGTGGGGGACAATCTCCAATGAAATGTTGCAGCATGGGGTGTTACAGTTCCCTTCATCTTCCTCCTCAGTGCTCAGCTGGGGTTCCATAAGTGTTCCTCTTTTATTCAGCAGCAGCAGTTCTAGGCTTTTATGATCTTCCTGCAGATCATGGCGATTGGATCTCCCCTCTTTGGGTGGACACCAGGTTGGCGAGACATCGCATCACATCTCAGTCAAGGATGTCCTAAGCTCCCTGGTGGTGGCGGCTGCTGTTGAGGGCAGCTGGGAAGCTTCTGAGCTCCAAAGATCCTGAGAAGAAGTTTGGGGTTATCCAAGAGAAGAGCTGTTCTCTAGAGGTGACTCCCAACTTGAGTCTTTCCGAGACGAAGAGAGACCCTGAGCCAGGCCAGTGCTGGTGATGAAATCCTAGTCAGATTCTGGTGCAGGATTTAGGGGCATCCTCTGTCTAAGGCTGGCTTAGGCATTCTGGAAGTTGAAGTCCACACATCTTAAAGCTGCTAAGGTTGAGAAACTCTGGTCAAGAGCTCAGAAGTAAAGCTTTCCCTGGGAATAAAGACCTAATTGAGAGTAGAAACTCCTCCGGGGGCAGAACTGGCCAGAATCTTTTGAACTGACCACGGCCACCTCTTGGTCAATCCATCCTGATTTCAGGCCCAAGCAGCAAGTCCTTTCAGCCAACACAGGTGGGCAGATGCTCTGCCAGATGGGGAGCTGGAAAGGAATTCAAGGTGAGCAAAGGTTTAGGGATGGGGAAACATCTCTTTTCAGGTGAAACACTTGGTTACATGAGCCAGTTTGGTGTAGTGGTTGAGGTGCTCGTCTAGGAGCAGAAGACCTCAGTTCTTGTCCAGTCTTAGGCATGAAGCCATCTGGGTGACCTTGGACCAGTCCCTCTTGCTCAACCGTGGGAAGAAGAAGGCAAGGGCAACTGCTTCCAAAAATCTTCCAAAAAATTTGCATAGTCTTGTCCAGGCAGTTGCCAAGAGTCAACACTGACTCAAAGACACAGAATGTATTTATTTGTTCTTGTAGCCATGGTGTATTGCTTGTGTGAGTGTAGTGAGTTTGAGTCCCTCTTGATTCCTGGCAACTACATGGATAAATCCATGCAGCTTTCTTGGCAACATGTTTCATAAGAAACTTGCCCTTGCCTTCTTCTTCCCAGGGCTGAGCAAGAGGGACTGACCGAAAGTCACCCAGCTGTCTTCGTGCCTAAAGCAGGACTAGAACTCACAGTCTTCTGATTTCTAGCCTGGTGCCTTAAACCACTACACCAAACTTTGCATTATTCATGCGGGCCCTCAAACACTCCTGGCTCACATGTAGATGGATGACAGATGATTCATTGGACAGCTATAGTAATAAACATTTATAACATCCAGCTCATAAGCAGAAAATTAATTCCTTTAATTGAAGATGCACACATGGAGTGGGTTATTTTTTTGTTTAGACGGAGCTGACAGCTTTTTAGATTTTATTTTATTTTTTTTAAGTTCTGCAAAAACGTGGCCTCTGCTTGCGTTTCTGAACTAGTTGAGTTTGCTAGGTTTCTTTCTTGCATCTGGATTCTTTCTCTCTTCTTATCGGTCCCTCGGTGTTTTCACTTTCCTTATGATAGAATTAATTAGTTCTGGCCAAAGGGGGCTTTCTTGTGATAAGGTTGAAACTTCGCTCCTGCTTCTGCTTTTGCAACCCAAAGGGGGTTGAAGCAACTGGGGTTTGTGAGCCCCCAACACATCTCCTTTTCAGAGGGTCAAATGAAAGATCTGTCTGCTGTCAAAAAGAATCAATTAATTGATGCCTCATCCCCTTCTGACTCTCAAGGATACGCCAGCAAGAATCAATTCCATTTTCTATTGCCTGATTTCTGCAGCACAGGCTCTTGTTTTGCTCCTTCCAAAAAACTGCACTTAATTAGCAAACGTATTTGTTTTGGCTTATGACTCCCTTTCTGTTCCAGAATGACAACAACATCAACAACAAAAAAACCTTTCACATAAAGCCACACCGGGGGGGGGGGGGGGGAACGTAATGCAAATGCAGTGTTTGAATTATAAACTCCAAAACAAATAAATGTAACGGGGCAAAAAAGATTGACATAGATTCATTTCATGAAGATTGGCTTGACTCTGCCACGTGGCTGGTGCACCTGATGGAGCAAGTCTTGATTCATCTTAGATTCATCAAACATTTCAGAGCCTTCTCCCTTCCATTACTGCTTTCCTAGCACAACTTTAATTTTAAAACACTAATTACCAATTGCCTTGGGTCTCTGGGGATTTGCAACTGTGCAGTCCTATACATTTTTACTCAAAAGTATATTCCACTTTGTTCAGTGGCAATTATTTGTCTGGTTTTGGCGTTGTGACACTTGTGGCTAGAAGCCATGCTTGAGGATCATGTGAAGTGTGAACCCAGCCAAGTGAACAAATCTTGTTATGCTAACCATGGCTTAGCTTTAGCATAATGAATAGACCCAACTGGGAGTGCGTTATTTGATTCATCAACTGGTTTGATTTATACCCAATCTTCGGAAGACCACTGGATATCAAATGAAACCATTTATTTCAGCCATAAGGCCAGAAAACAGCAAAATAAAACCTACAGTGTGAATATCTATCTATCTATCTATCTATCTATCTATCTATCTATCGAGGGAAAGGGAGAGGGAGAGGGAGAGGGAGACTGTGTGTATATATACAGTATATGTGGGTGGTGTGTGTGCATATGTGTGTGTGTGTATGTATATATCAGTCTACAAGAAGTGCAGTAATTATGAAGATATACAGCAAAGAATAAAAATAAAGAAAAATACAAGAAAAAGAGTAGAGTAATGGTAGACTAACATAAAATACAAATAAACAGAGGAAAGTCAAAATCTTCAGCTACAAGGAAGGCAAATAGAACAAAGAAGAGCAAAGAACCAGCAACCTGGAAGGACACACTTGAGGTCTTATCAAACCAGGGGAGCGACCAATAAAAATGGTGCTCTCTGTATGGAAAGGTCTTCAGGACGGAGTAGATGAGGGTCATCCGAGAATCCTTGGAACTGGAACAACAAAGGAGCACGTGGCTCAGAGACTCCATTGAGCCATTCCCACATGGGCATAAGCACTGGCGTACAGGACTATTTCTTTAGCATCCAAAGACCACCAGTTATCCATCCCTGGTCCAGATCTGTCCTTCTCCATCAGCTGCTGTCAGATCTACAATGTTCAAATCCCAATGAAGAAAAATCTCTTGAAACTTGAATCAGGTTCAAAAGGAAATTCATTTATTGAGACGTACATGCAGCTTCAAAGCATTGCTGAAACTAAAAGCCCATGCATTCCCAATCTACTTTTACCCTCACTTCTTAACCCCCCTTCTCCTCCGCCAGTTCTTGGTTCTCATGTTGGTGCGACCTTGGGCATTCCTGGCCCCAGATAACAGTCCATCTGTGTTAATGGTTTCACCGACCTTGTTCCCCCTTCCCCACTAATGAAAAATGGCAGAAACGAAGCAAGCAACTAATGAGCTCATAGATTGATTGCTGGAGGTTCTGACAGCTGCCCATGTTCACCTATAAGACCTCTTAGCGCTTGGCCTTCGTAACTCACAACCTCCCTCTCTGAGGTTCTACAAACCCAAATGAGATATCCTAGCCCTGGTTCACCCAATTTGTGCTAAGCCAAAATGGTCATGCCACTCGTCTGTTTGTCTCCAAAATGGGCCACGAAACCCACAGCTCCTTCCCAGACTCTGGACACTTCCCCTTAGGAAGTCGATATGGGCCAGGTTAAAACAATCTCTAGCAACCATAAAAGTGGAAGAAGATCTGGCACGTTTCAACTCTGCAAAAAAAGGGGAAAAAAAATCTGAAAGAGATGGAGGGGGGGGGAAACCCGTCGGAGAAGTGTGATCACACATTGCCATCCCTCCGAACACTTGTGCCTTTGCTTCTAGACACAGCTGTCACTTCACACTAGGCTCAAGAAGGAAAAAGTCACTGCCTACAGCTCTTCGATCTTTCTTCTTCCTCTGGTTCCTTGTTAACATGTCGCTAGCAAATCTCTCTTTTTTTCCTCTATTTCTTTCCACACATTTGTTCTTGTCTCATCTCCAGGCGCTGAGATGAGGCTTCTCATCTTGGTGAAACTTTGCAATAACAGCTAATAATAGTAACAGTCGTAATAATAATAACGGCGCATTACTTTGGTGTTATTGGAAGATTGAGCTTTTTGTCTGAGCAGCTTCGCTGTCTTCTCGGACAACCTTTCCTGTCAAGACGGCCGATTTTTTTTGCTTTGGAAAAAAAGCCAGTTGCTGTTTATCTTTTCTTTCTTAAGAGACCAGCCAGAACAAATGTTTCCAAGTCTTCTTCTTTGTGCAGTAATCCCAGCATTTCTCATCATAGCATGAGGAAGAAATCAGCCTTGTTTTGCTCCAGTTGCTGGATATGTTTGTTTTGCTTCATTGTGCAGTGTTTCTAGCCCTCTCCGATTTCCAGGAACCGCCCAATTTATCTGGCGTTTTACATTATATGCCTCTTTGGGTCCAAACACACTTTTATTCCGTCGTGATTCTGCCTCCGTTTGTGATTTAAAAACAAAAAAACTTGCAAGAATATTTGCATGCAGTTTCATGCCTGTAAACATTTGTGCATTTGGTTTTCTTTAATGTATGTTGGGGGGAGAACAGAAACCAGTAAAACCAAATTGCAAAAATGGAAAAAATGCAGTTTTAAAAAAAGGGTTCCTGTTCACATAATAATTTGGAGATGACTATTTTAAGTGTATTAATAGTATAACTTTAAGCTGTTTCAACTGCATCCTGACACTGTTAGTACATTGCATCTGCTCTTATGAACCCTGTTCATCTTCAAGCATTGTAGTAAGCCATGATTTCTCTCGCCGTGGTCTGTCAGAGTCTACAGGTAAACCAAGTTTAGTATCCTCAGATCGCTACATTTATACAGATGGCTGGAATATTATTTACAAACAAAAGAACAATACCCTTAACTTTGATGTTGAGTTCACACTTGACATAAACTGAAGGGATCAAACTTCTTTGTGATTCAACATGATATATGACTTCCAGACACAAGCTCCGTTTGGGTCATCTGCTTAACCTGGTGACTGAACTAACCCATTTCCTAGGTCTGCATAATGCACAGACCCATGGGCTAGGTTCACAGCATGCTTAGCCTCAAAAAATTAGCCACATTAATACTAACCAAGTTTACCTGTGATGCTCCCTGGTCTCTACTAGACCTTAGTTCAATGGGACCTGCAGATACAACCATCATTCCTCACACCTGCAGCTGGTTCCATGTGGCTGAGATCTAGCTGGAGCTGACATCTGCTTTCATCCCAAGGGCATCCACAGAAGGAGTCAAGGTGGCGGCCTCAACCGTGTGGTCGAAGCCCCATCCCTGTTCATATGTGCTGCATGTGCGGCGCACAGAAAAAAGCAACAGGGTTTCCGTCACACATTCACGCATGCCATCATGACTTCTGGGACATCCCCATTTGGATGTCTGATCTGAGCATACGCAATGGGGATTTACATGGGGATGTAGGGTTCGAAGGAACGGCGCTGAACGCAGCTAATGTCAATGCCTGTAATGGCATGTGGGAATGACCTTGGGAGGCAGGAGGAAGAGCCGCAGATGACCCCACAGTCTGATAAGAGTCAGCTGAGCCCGCAGAAGGAGTGGGGGGCTGGCAAACCTCTCAGAAGGGACCCTCCCTAGTTTCTTGGGCTGTAAAGGCGACGGGGGAGAGAGGCACTTTCAGACTTGCAAGGTTCTGTTAATGTCACCTTACAATAAAGTTAGAGCTAGCATTTCTGGGCGTGCTTGTGCTTCTGGTCTCGACTGCTTCACCAGTCTGACAATGCCTTCCAGTTTGAGGGGGGAAGTAGCTTAAGAAATACCCAAGGAGACGTGATGAAACTTCCCTGAAGCATAATTTAGAACTTGAGATCAAGGTTCGGGACCCTTGTCTGGCCTCAGAGATAGCGACTGGCTCAGCGGACTGTGCAAATCCTAACCTGAACCAGCAGGATCTTCACGTTTGCCCTCTCGTGCTTTGCCTTTCCCCTCTGTTCTGCTACCTTTCCCCCATTTATAGCCGAGATCCCTGAGAACCAGCCCGTATCGTTGCACCACAGGATCTGGGAAGGGAGAGGCACCGTTCGTACAGTATGATTTAATTTCATAGCAACCAATTGACACGCATAGATCTTTCACCCTCTCTGCTCTGGTTCCTGAGAGGACTATTTTAGAAAACCCAGCACTAAGTTTGACATTTATGGGTTAATAAATAGCAACCTCATCCAGTTGAATCCCTAGATTTAATTATTATTGAAATATGGGCAGTATTTATGGGCACTCCGAGACTCTGCCCAGAAATAAGGAATGCTTGTTTCTGTTTCTCCCCAAAATGAAGAAGAATGGTGGAATGCAGGAAGAAGATATGCAAATCATTTATAACCAAGAAATCATCACGGAATTAAACAAGCTAACATTATACCTGTCACCTGAAAATGTAATACTCTTTCCTTATTCTCTTAAAATCCAGATTGTATTTGAAAAAGGTTATGAGGCCGATGGAAAAATCCATGTCCTTGAATTTCAGGACCCAAAACACCGGCCTCTCGTTTCTCTTCTCTTTAATTTATACAGCAGGCTAAGTTTTTAGGGCTTTCACATTTTCATTCAATCTGCAAACTGTAAATTTATCATCTTCGTGGCTAGCTGCATTAACTCTGGGGGAGGGGGGAAGTCAGAATATAAATATTTCAAATAAATAGATTTGGGAATATGTTATGTGATCTTTACTCCATTTTTTGTGAAATGAGCTGAATCCATGCCATTGATTAAGACTGATTTAAGAGAGATTTCTCCTCTCTTATAAAGCTAAAATCTGCAGGACTGTGGGAACCTGGGATGCATAAATAGGCATTGAAGTGATGATCTCATCTTGCAGTATAGCTGTGTACTCTTACTCCCATTTTACAGAGAGCAAACTGAGGCTGAAAGAGACAGTCTTGCACAATGTTAGTGTCTGCTGGGTGTAATGCACGTATTTTTTTAGGAGCCGTGCGAGAAGGGTCTTCCTTTGCAATTCTTTGGTCCCTTTCCCCAAAAAAACTCTTTTGCAGTGTATTTATTTTGCAATAAATACACTGCAACGTGCAAAATATGACAACATCGATTGGAGTTGCTCCTCACTGCCATCTGGCCAGCCCACTGGTGTGCCACCGATCAGAAAATATTTCCATCCTTTTGGCACAGCCTTTTATGCCATTTCAAAGAGAAAATGAGACGCAAACCCTTCCATGCATCGTATCTCATACTTCTCTATAAAAATGAATTGAAGAAGAACCATTACTTTGTGAAAAAGTCAGCAAGAAACCGGCTTTCATGGTTAGTTTGGGGGAAGATAAGCAAGAATAGGGCAAATAATGCAGAAGAGGAATAAATACGATGCACACACTCACTATTTGCTGATTCCTTGGGCACCTCGCTCTTGCTTGAAACATCAGGAGCTTCACTTGCTCACGACTGGCCACACAGCTGGAGGGGGAGAGATAGGACGTGGGGAAGAAGGATCCGCTGGTGATTCCAGGAGGAGCTGAAAATCAGGAGCATTTTTCTATTTAGTCTGGCAGCAATTTGGGGTTCAGACTGAATTTCAGTTTGGCCTTCAGAAAAAACACCCTTGTCTCCTTGGTATCATCACTTCTACCCTCCCCGAAATGAGGTTGTTTGAACATTGCAAAAGATTGCCAAGCCTAAATAAGTCACTGTAAAAAGGAAGGAAGGAAGGAAGGAAGGAAGGAAGAGAGGGAGGGAGGGAGGGAGGGAGGGAGGGGAAGGGGAAGGGGAAGGGAAAAGAGAAAGAGAAAGAGAAAGAGAAAGAGAAAGAGAAAGAGAGGATTTCAACTGGCTGAGGAATGTACTTTGTAATGAAAAATTGCAATTAAATGAGAGGTCACTTGGGATGAACCCTCACTGGCTGATGTTGGTGAGAATTCTGCCGTTCCTATTTTCTTTGCTCATCATTCTGGCTGCCACCAAGGTTTGGTTCTAAGTGCCAATCTCAAAGTAGCCCACAGGGCAGAGCCTATGCCATCTGAACCCTGGTTTGTTGGATAAACCACTGTAGCTCGGTTCACACATCACACAAAGTGATGCTTTTCCAAAGCCCAACTGTTGAGTTCACAAAGTCCTCTAAACCAAGGAGGAATGACTGCGTAGTGGCTGAGTACACCAGGTGAACCCAGACTAAAAATAATTTGCAGTGAGGTTTTGGTTTGTGATTGAATGAGAGAGTAACTGGGGAGCTACAACAAATCCTGATTGGGTGTTCTCAAATAATACGCAAGCCAGGTTCAGACAATGCCTGGAGCCGTAATGCTGCTTATATTCACACATTGCGTTCTTGTACCCTGTATTTTTTTCCCCTAATGTATTGTACAAACTAGCCAGCAAAAAGATACTTAAATTCAACTTATGATTTGGAACACGGGGTTAGTAAATGCTGGCGCATCTGTCACTATGATATGCCATCTAGAATCCTTGAGATTGAGGCAGTTTATAAATCCCATAAATAAATAAACACTTCGTTCTTGTGTTCCTTTCGCTCGTGAATTTACCGACGGACCATACATTCAATTGGATTTTAAACCATGACCTCAAGAGGTCACCCCCCAAAAAAACCCTTCAGGTGCCATTCAGTACTCTCCCAGACCCAGCACTGCCAGATGGGCTGAGGCTGACAGAGGTCAGAGTCCAACTCCTGAGTCGAAGGCTGAACCCTCCTTCCTTCCTTCCTTCCTTCCTCCCTCCCTCCCTCCCTCCCTCCTCCCTTCCTCCCTTCCTCCCTCCCTCCCTCCCTTCCGTCCTCCCTCCCTCCCTCCCTCCCTCCTTTCCTTCCTTCCTTCCTTCCTTCCTAAGTGAATGTCCCAGAAAACAGCATTGGTCCCAAAGCCACCGATTTATTTATTAACAATATTTTTATACCATCCATATCACCAGACTCCAGACAGTTCATTAAATAAAACAGCATGCATTCCTCCCAATGCAGTGTAAAATACCCCTCCCCAAATATGTAAAATACCCCTCCCCAGTCCATTATGTTTCAAAAGCCTGTCTAAATAATGTTGTTTTCCTAGCCTCGAAAGGTCAGGAATGAGGGGGCCAGACCTTCTTCTCGAGGAAGGAGTTCCAAAGCATGGGGGCTACCTGTGAGTGTGGGCAGAGAACGGCCAGGCAAGGGGGGTCAAGCATGTACTGTTATCCCCCGAACAGCGAGGGAGAGATAAGAGGATGAGACTGGCCCCTCCCTGAGGAATGCTAGTGATGTTTGTAGTTTGACCCTGGGAACTGCTCTCAGTCTGAGAAGATTCTGTAAATGGGGTGAAGCCAAATAAACCTTGCTGGATTGAATCTGTATTGTCTCCTGGAGTTTCATGGGCTAAACCTGACACTGACACTGAGAAGGCCCATCTTCTGGCCCATGACTTCTCAAGGACATTTAATTGATTTCCCTTTGCATTGCAGAGGGTTGGACTAGAAGATGCTCCTCTAACTCTACCAATGATTGTGATTCCAACCATCACCTTTTAAGAGGATGAAACCTTGAGTAGACCTTCTCTAAATGACCTGTCAGGACAGTCAGGATCTTTTTGGAGATGTCCACCTCAAGCCCAGCTCCTTATCCAGGCTGAACAGGCTGATGGGCCTGAATAAGTTAATCAGGGAAAATGTTGGAATGTCAGCCTCATGCTTAATGAACATCTAGAGAAGGTGCTACTGATGCCAAATAGGTGGCCAGTGTTTTTACTGCTGTCCCTGTTGGCTGTCAAGTTGTGGGAACGGTTTATGCTCACTTACGGATGAGAAGAGCCGTGACAGGCAGGGGCAACGTCAGTGATTCTTCCTCCGAACAACAGTTTGTGAAATGTATCTCTGGTCCTGAGGGGTTCTGGGATGGTTACACAGTTAAAAAGGTGCATTCTCCGAGCGAGGGATGTTCCTTGCACTGACTGGAGGATGGGTGTCCTGGGAAAAGAGGCAAACAGATAGTCAAAGAAAGGGCACCAGACTGGAACTGGAATAGGAAGCTGAGTGTCCAGCTTCCTGGAACTGCGATGACCCAGCCTTTTCCCTGATCTCTCTCCTTCTCTCCCACCACAGCCTCAAGCAAGGATTCTCTGTCCACATTGGGGGGGGGGAGGGGTGTCCCCCTTGCCCCCAGATCCTGAGGGCCAGATTGTCCTTCAAAGAAGCAGGAGCTCTAATTGCAATCCACCCCACCCGGTGCAAAAGCCATGTTTGGAACTCAGCCTGTCTTGGCAAGCCCTAGTGTGTGACTTAGCGCGATGTGCCAAGCCAGGCTATAAATTAACCACGGCTTAGGATGATGCAGAAGCCAGGCAGGAGAATGAATGGGACCTCCTCTGAATGGCCATGCTCCTAAGCAACGATGGAAGTGGTAGTCCACCACTGGAGCCTATCTGAGGAAGGCCATGCTATCCCAAAGATGCAAACTTCACTGAGGCGTTGAAAGGTCCAGCAAGTTCGGTAAACCCCCAAACCCATTTGGGGGGGGGGGGTCAAAACCAGGCTCCAGAAATCCTACCTCACATACCCTATTTTATCCTAGGACTTGTAGAGGTTTAATTTCTGTACTCCACCGAGGTTATATGACTGCAGCAGTCTAGAAGCGGAAGCCTTTCAGGGGCTTGCAGAACCAAAGGAGTTTGGAGGTTGGCCCAGAGTTTGTCTTCCTACTCCGTTGGGGTAGTTGGGCGTTCTTCTAGGTCTGTGTCTCTCAACCTTAGCGCTCTAACAGGTGTGGACTTCAACTCCCCAGTGCTGGCTGGGGAATTCTGGGAACCGAACTCCACACCTGTTAGGGCGTGAAGGTTGAGAGACACGGACCTAGATCAGGAGGCGGTTGGTTCCTCAGGAAAACCGCGGGAGGCCACCGAAGGGGCTGCGCAAACATACCCCAAGAGCACTCAAGGCGACTGAGAGCCCGACGGCGGCTGCCCCCAGCGACGCCCAGGTTCGCCCCTCGCGGAAGCCGAGCCGGCTTGCTCGTCTGTGGGGGCGAGGGCGGGAGCGTGGCAGGGAGGTCCCGGCCGCTCCTTTTCGCTCCGCGGGGGACTCGGGGTCCCTGGAGGGGGGAGACACGGGGCGCGTCCCTCCCGCGCCGGGGGAAGCCTCGCCGCCCGGCCTCGCCAGGAGGCGGGGGAGAGGCGAGGGGTTGCCCGAGGGCATCCGAAAGGGCCCGGCCAATGCCCCGCTGCCTGCCCGCCAGCCCCGGGCGGCTTCTCGCCGTCGTCTCCCCGCCCCGCCCCGCGCCGCCTCCCGCGGCCGCCTCTGCCCGGAGAAGCGCGGCCGGTGCCTCCTCGCGGCTGCGGGAGCGGGACGCCCAGCCGGACAGGTAAGACGCCCGCCCGGCTGCCCGTCGCTTCGGGAAGGAAGGAAGGGAGGGAGGGAGGAGCCGGGTTCGGCCCTCGCCTCGCGGGTTGGACTCCGACCTCCCTCAGCCTCAGCCACAGCCACAGCCTCAGCCTCAGCCTCAGCCAGCCTCAGCCCACCTGGCGGGGCAGGCTGGGTCCGGGCGGGCTGCAGTAGCCCCCGCAGGGGCGCGTCTGGAAGCCAGCTGCCGTCGGGCAGTCACCCTGGGGCCCTGCGGAAGCGGGAGACTCTGCCCTCCTGTTTGGCCCCAGCGTTGGGAGGGTGGGAGTGCCCGTCCCCAGCCGCCCCAGGGCGCCCGGCTGGCTGCTGGCTGGCTCCTCTCTGAGAAATCTCCCCTCCCCAGCAAAATTGGCCCATCCGCAGCTTGAGCGCTGGGGGCCAAGGCTTCCCTGGGCCTGCGGATCAACAGCTGCTAATACAGAGGAGGAGAAGGGGGGGACTCCTGGAATTGCCCAAACCCTCGCCTTGCCTCCCCCCCACAGGGTCCTCCCTCCAGTCCAGATGCTTTGGCGTTCGAATCCCCCAATTCTTAGCCAGCGTGGCTAGCGATGGTTCTAGGTGCCGTGGGGGCCCCAGATGAGAGAAGGGCATTCAAGGAGAGTAGCAAGTGCCAGCAGAATTGCAGCTGAAGGGGGACGGAGGGAGACCCCCAGTAGATCAGGGCTTCTACCTGTGGAAATCTCTGAACAGTTTCCAGGATTATTCAAGGCTTTCTCTGCTGGTTGCTCTGACCTTTCTCCCCCAGGAGGCCTTCTTAGCCTCTTGGCCAGAGGGGCTGAGGGCCTGATCCACAGTTCTTTCTTCCCCCTTGAACCTCGTTCTCCCCATCCTGGAAATTGGGGAGTGCAGGGGGTGAGCCTGCTCAGGACTCCAAGGGGACTGCCCTCAGGACATGCTCTGAAAAGTCCTGTGTGCTCATCTGTGCCTCCTTGATGGATGGGGAGGGGCTGTGGCCAGAGGATGGAAGAAGTGGGGGCCCAGAAAACAGTGGGGCCTGGACCCCTGAGGGTTTGCCCCATCAAAGCTTCATTGCACGCGTCCAAAATATTGCTGCGGATGTGACCCTGGACCTCAACAAGCCAGCTTTATGTGCAACATTGGGATGTGGCTGTTGGCACTTTTATTCTGCCCACGGATCTGTTTTGGGAAAAGATGTGCGACATCCGTCTTAGCTTATAAATAATCTGTTATTGTCTTTTTTTTTTCTGTGTTACTGATTCATAATCTTTCTTCTTTTTCCTTCCCACGGTATCTACTCTCACCAGCTATGGTTACTACTTAACTGGCAGCCGTCTTCCGCTTGCACACGCACTGCCTTTCCTCCCGCCCTCAATCAGAGGCCCACCTGCTTCCTCTCCCGGATACAGTCTGCGTTCAGACAACACGCTGAGCCATAATGCCTAGCGAGGTGTTAGAACCCACCTCAGGAGGCCAATCTGGGGTTGGGTGACTGGGTTTACACCTCACACTAAACTCTCAAGACAGGTTTGAGAAACATCATGGTTGGGTTGAGGTCATGCCCTGTGCCCAGATGTGTAAATCCTGGGATAGCTGACCAGGAAGGCTCCCCCAACAGTCTAAGCCAGTGTTTCTCAACCTTGGCAACTTTAAGAGGTATGGACTTCAATTTCCAGAATTCCCCAGCCAGCATGCTGGCTGGGGAATTCTGGGAGTTGAAGTCCACATCTCTTGAAGTTGCCAAGGTTGAAGAATACTCTTCTAAGCCAAAGGCTGGATTCCCACAACATGCTGACCTTGACTCCCTTCTAGCCAGTTCTAACATGTTGTGAAATCCCAGCCAGAGAGCCTTGTGAACCTAGAAAATCATTTTATCTGTGGCTGGGTTTTTAAGAATACAGGCAAAGTTGACTAGTTGAGGAGAAGGTAGTAGAATCTTTGTTCACGCATATGATCTGCTCTCGGCATCTGCCTGGAGACACTTGCTTTGTCTGATAAGCTCGGGGGTAGAGCTGTTTGAAAGCAGTTTCCAAGCCCTCCTAAACTGAAGGGACCACGTCACCCTTAGAGAGGGGTCGGCGGCCCCTGTACGCAGCTCAGCCTCACTCTTTCAAAGAGCAGTTATTTGCTGGGGGGGCACTAGGGAGGGCTTTCCCAGCAGAGTTCAAAGTCCCAGCAGAGTTCAGTTTTGTACTCTGAGATCACCTTGACATGCAAGACTTGTTGCAAGAGAATAAACAACAATCGTCTTGGGAAAGGAGAGGGTGTGAGAAAGAGACTCAACACCGCCTTGATTCTATTCGGTATTAGAGGAGGCAGAAGTAAAATCGGTTGGGCTGTCGCAATTCTGCTGTTATACCCAGTGAGAAGCAAAGTAGGATTCTAGTAGTCCTGCTGGTGTCCGTTCCATAACCCGGCCTACCTCAGAGAGCTGCCCAGTTTGGACATGCTCAGCTTTAAAATAACAGCAAGGGCCTTTTAAGAGTGCTTCTCCAGGGTGGTTTTATATTTCATCATTGCCAAAAATGACATTGGCATTGATGCTTTCAGCCCATAGTCTTTCCAAACCAGGGGCCCAGCAGATGAGTTGGGCCACACCTGTCGGGGTCGCCAGCCACCCGCTAGCCAAAATGGGTCAGGATCATGGGGGAGTTGTAGTCCAACACTTCTGCTCTGGGGAGACAGGATAAAATGGCATTATTGGTGGGAGCTTTGGTTTGACTTGTTTTTCCATCTGAGTGAAAGATACCTGTGATATTCTGCCCAAGGGAAGTAGGATATTGATGTAATAATAATGATAATAATCACAGAAGAGGAAAAAGAGTTGGAGGATGCATAAATATCTTGTAGTGACAGATCCATTTAATTACTTTCAGCAGTAGAGATTTAGAACAGTTGGCCGGCTTCTCTGTCATAATGATAATATGCACATGATATTTTAAAAAGAATGAGAGAGTGCGTTCCTGGGCCAAAGAAGCTTACAATTTTGAGAAAGAGACCAGTGAATGAATAGAGTTAGGGTTGGGAAACAAAGTAGACAGGGAAGGATTCCAAAAATAACAGGGTTTTCATGCGCTAAAAGTACATGGGAGCATGAACCATCTGGTGGCAGGGCTGGGAGGAGGGAGGAGATTTTGAGGATTACAGCTAATGCCATATTTTTTAACTGAAGTAGCTCTGATTAGGACCGAGGGGTACTTTTTCACCAGAGTCTCTGGGAGTTGGATAACAAATTATTATGGTTGGTCAGCCAGATGTTTAGATGGGATTTGGCATGTTTATCCACCTATGGCGTCCTTCCCAAGGACCTGGGATAGGCAGATGTTGTTTGATGGTGTTCAAGGTATTGTCACAGGATATAAGCTGTTCCAAGTAAAGCTGCTTTTTGCAACAGACTGACGGTGATTGTGTCAATAGCGATGGTGTTCAAGTGGTGCTCCAGATGTTTTGGGATTCACCCAAGGGCCTATAACTGTTGGTATTATCTTTACTTTCATTTGCCACAGTCAGTCTGTTTCTATTTGCGGGTCTTTGTAGTTTGTGATGTTCTCCAGTTCTTTCTCTTCTATTCTGCTGTCTCCAGGTAACAACAACAACACAACAACAACAACAATAATAATGATTTTCATCAGGGTTCAGGGTGGAAAAGGCTAAATGCACTACTCAGAGGGTTCATCTTGGTCCAGATTGATTTCCTCTGCCTTGGCCAGGGGGAAATTCTTAAATACACGAGGAATGATCATATTGGCAAAGTGGAATAACATTTAAAAGAAATGCAAGGTAGGGCTTTAGACGGTGACCTACCTGTGGCCTCCCCCCTGTACTCCAGTCAGTTTACCCGATTCTTCTCAATCCCTGTTCCCAGTTCCTGCCAAGTCTACACCCTTCGTGAAGACCCTCATTGTGATGGATGATCTGCTCTTATCTTCCAACCATGTAAACACGCTGTGTAATTCCCAGCTATATGCTTTTTTTTTTCTTTTTAATTACTTGGAAATCTGGCATTGACCTCTAATTAGGATTCATTAAAATGTCCCAGCTCTCCTGCTTCTGGAATCTTTTCTTAAACCCTCTTCTCTTCCCTTTTAAGCTCAGATTTCAGGATCCGCTTAGGAGACTTACAACAGATACACTGCAGTATACCTGGGGTAAGTTTCAAGCATCTCCATCTCCATTTCTCCGTTCAGCCTCTTCCCTGCCCCTCCCCTTCCCTCCTTTCAGCTCAGGTCAATAATTTTAATAGAGGTGAACATTTGTGGCAAGGGGGGGAAGCCTTTCTGTTTTCAGTTTGTTAGTAAGCTTTTGGAAGTTTAATGGGCTGCCCTCCGAAGTGTATAATTGGTACTGATGGCAGGAAGCCAACGAGTCGTATATTAAAAAAAAATGAAACTGTCTACTTCAATTGCCAGAATCTTTTCCTCTGTTTTCTAATTTTATTTTATTTTATTTTATTTTATTTTATTTTATTTTATTTTATTTTATTTTATTTTATTTTATTTATTTCAGCTTCACTCCTTTCCACTACAGACTGAGGAAACAGTGCCAGCTGAGTTTCAAACTATCCTCTGCTTACTGGGTTTTTTCCTACAGCTCCTGTATTTTGGGGTTTGTTTCTTTGTTTATCAGATTTCTGTGATGCTTTGCAAAACCAGGTTGTGGCTATAGAAAGGCAAGCCAGGACCTTGTTCAGTCCTTGCACGGGAACAATAAGTGTGAACGCAATGAGGAGGAAGAAATGGGAGAAAACCCAGAGAACCTGTTTCCCTTAAGATGATGTGCAGAGGGCAGCAGATGCACAGAAAATGTGAGTTCATTGTTGCCCTCTAGTGGTTGTTCAGATGTTTGCAGCCTGGATAGGCCTTGACTTCAGAAACCTAGAAGCAGTGTAGACAATATGGTGAAGAACACCCAAGAAACAGATGCAAACAGCAATTGGAAATTCTAATTATTTCCTGTGAAATTCTGTCCCCCCTCCTGGCATCCCTCAGATCCTCCCAGAATCCCTAGTCTTCATGGCCACTGGCCAGTGACGGAGTGGCTAGGAACACTGGGAGTTGCTGTCCCAAGACATCTGAAAGGGCCAGGTTGGGAAAGGTGGTGGTCAAAGAGCGAACTTTTGATTACGAACGACTCACAATCAGTTCTAACAGACTCTCTTTGCTATCTGCTGTGCACTGAATCTGCTGAGCCAAAACAAGGGGGTATCAGAGGTTGACAAAACCTTATCAAAAATGTCAGTCCTGGACCGTAATCCTCTAGCTGTCGACTCTGAAAAGCATCCAGCCTGCTTTCGTGGAGTCACTCCAGGGAAAAGTGGGTTGGTGTGGCTGGAGGTCCTTTTTGTTGCAAAGGTTAAATATACAAAGCATTGTCAAAAGATTACAAAGATGTGGGCGCTGTAAATAGTTGTTTTTGAAAGGACCGGCCCCAGAAAGCAAGGCCGCCATTGTATTGTCATGAAGTCAACCTAAAGACTTGGTCCGTAAAGTCCATTCAAAACCCCTTTCCTCCTCTGACACAAAGCTCGGTGTTATTTGCCAAGAACAAAAGAGGAGAGAGCAAATACAGAGGGGGAAACTGATTAGCAGGGTTGGAAGCGTTGATCTCTAGGCAGCCGAGAAGGGGAATTGGGCTCAAGGAGGGGCAGAAGTGCAGCGTATCCGTTGAACACTTGCAACGACAACCAAGAGGCAGAAAAATCAGAAACAACATATTTTTGTATGGAGGATGGCAACAGAAACTAGATGTTGATACACCCCTATCCCAAATCCAGCATCCCCTTTCAGTGGAAGAAAAGGTTGCTTCCCTACATTGCAGTAATCGTGGCTTATGGACTAATTCACAATCGGCTGGGCTCATTCAGCATTCTAGCCATCAAGCATAACACGTTAGATTCACTTAAACCAAGCTGTTACAGCTTTGTCTCGGGGCACGGCTCTGTCTGGTTCTTCTTCTTTCGTACTTTCCATCCTCTGATTAAATCAGTTCTGTTTAACCCAACTTTTGCCCGCCTGTCCCTTGCAGGAACATCTTGCCAAGCTGTCTTCGAATAAGCTTTCATCTACTCAGACTGTCCCCCATCATTTTTAATAGAATGCTTCCCACTTAATTGAGGCTCTCTCCTGACAGCAGCAGATGGATTTATTTTATTTCACCTTGCAGGATGATCACGGCCTGTGTTTTTATTTTCCTTGGGCTGTTGCTCACTTTTGTTTTACCTTCATTCTTCATTGGATTGTTTGATTTGTGGTTTAATCTTTGTGGATTCAGATGTAGTATGTCACTTAGAGGACTAGGCAAATAAGGGAGAAGCAGCGAAGACAGGAAGTGCTAGGAGGTAAAAACTTTGCCAATCTTGTTTTGGTTCTGTGCTCCCCAACAGCCTGTTCCACCTGGCAGGAATTAAGAACAGGATTAAGGGTGGGATTGAAGCTCAAAATGGTAGAAACGTGATCAGAAGGTGCCTTTTCACTTTGAATTATTCTGTTTTCCAGAGCCTGTTAATTGCATCTTAGGGCACTAGAAGAACTTACTGATTGTCTGACAACCCTTTGAGGAATTCTGGGGAATTGGTGATGGGCCGGCCTGGAAGAAGAAAGATGGTGTTAAAAGTGGGAAGGGTGGGAAGAAGAGAGATGAACGGAATAGATATATTTAGCCTCAGAAGTGGGATGTTAACACTGTTCACCCACACTAAGGACTGTCACGTAGAAGGTGGCCATGAAGTATTTGCTACCAGAGCGCAAGACATGGAAAAATCATCTTAAATTATCAGAAGGTGGATTCTGGTTGTTAAGGAGAAACATTAACATAAGAGCAGTTTGGCAGTGAAACCAGCTTCAACCAGAAGTGGCGAGTTTCCGCCTGTTAGATGTGTTTCCAGCAAGAGCCATTGGCTGGAGATGGCTTTGACGGGATTCCATTTCCTTGGCGCTGAGCAGAAGGTTGGACTTGGTGGCCATTTGACCCCTTTCAACTTTGCTGGTTCTGAGTCCATATCAAAGAAATCACCTGGGTGGGGCTCAGCCACCACAACGCCAAATCCCCCACTCACGGTTTCTCCCGGGAAAGAAATAGGTAGAGAAATTGAGAGGAAGTGGCTCAGGAACCAATGGATCAGACTTTGTTAGAACATCAAGCAGGGCTTCCTTGCTGGGTTCCCCAAAGACTTAATCGGGTTGGCATCGCAGAAAGCCTTTGGTTTTTTTCCCCCATTCATGTTGTTTTATGCCCGAAACCGCTGTGTCTCTACCCATCTTGTCTGCTGTGCTAACTTCATTAGCAGCAAGCTGCTAATTAAATTCCATATTTACGATTGGAAAATAAAATCATTGGACCCATTTAGAATAAATTTTTATGACTTCGCGCTCAGCCTGCTGACTCAGCAGTGGAGACCATGCCTGACTATAAGGCTTCCACGGGAAAGATTAAATGGCATGAGAAATGATGGGTCAGAAATCCCACCCCGTTTCTGTGCAGTATTCATTTTTTTCAGTTTTGGAAAGCAATGGCAATGTGAGCATATTCTTTCTACAGTACAGGTTGCCCTCATTTTGTGACCACAATTGGGACTGGCCCCCTGGTCATTAAGCAAAGTGATCAGTAAGTGAAGTCACAATCTGACTTCAACTTTCCTTTGCTTTACAGACCTAAAAAGGTTGTCAATGTGAGGATTAGTCACCTAGTGACTTTTTCATCACTGTCATCACTGCAAACGGTCACTAAATGAGGCAGTTACTAAACGAGGATTACCTATACGTTGTTACAAGAGATCAATATTGTCAGTCATCTCCATGGATTTGAAGCATATTGGTATTCCAAATAAGAATATGGAATTGGATAGCAAATACAACAGTCAGCTTACTGAGAGCCTTTTATCATTGAAAAGAAAAAGAGTCAGGTTTCTAGTCCTCATGATTATAGAGAGATGCTAGGAGGCGTGAGTGAAATCCAACAAAATTTCAGAAGTTGAATCAGACTTCAAGAGATTGTCAGCCAAGGTGGGGGCCTTTTCCTAACGTCTGACACACTTCCTTTTTCTTCATGATGAACAAACCCAAAGTGAAATATGCAAAATAATAAACAAAATACTGAACAGAACTTTCTTGTACAGAATTTTTCCTCTGGCTACTGTTAGCATCAGATGTACTCTTGGAAACTTCTCATTCTGGACGACAGGATGAATCTGTTTTGCAACTAACTAGAGATCAATCAGGGATCGACTTTTAGGAGAGGTCGTAATTCTCCTAAAGTTGACCCAATGCTCAATAACAGTGTTAGATATGCTCCTTAATGTCCACCCAAGACTTGTGCAAACAACTCTTGAACCTTCTTTTTCCACTGTAAACAGCAAAAGAAACATCAATCAAATTAGCCAATTCCTTTTCCCCATCAAAGTGTCTGCTGTCCCAACTTGTTGCTCAGTCGGTCACACCAGAAAACCTGCAAATGGGTGTCAGAGCCCTTTCATCTTGGGTCAAGAGAAAAGAAGAGATCTTCCCATTGGAGGGTCTCAAAGACCAGGTGGATTTAAGCTAGCTTGGCAAACTCATCTGCAATCTTGAACCCGTTCCTCCGAGTTTCTCCATTTAGTTTGAGATGGTCATCTTCTAGGCGTCCTTCTTCTGAACGTGCAACCCATTTGCAGGGGTGGGATGTGCCCCTCTGCTCTTTCTCCCTCGGAGGTGAGCATAGTGGAGAACTCCCACACAACACTTCCTTTCTGCTTCTCCTCTTGCAGAAGGAACTGTACTGAAAGCCGCGCTCGGCTTTCTCTCAGCCTAAGAGAAAGGGAAGTGAGGCAGCTGGGCCTTCCCTTCCTGCTAAAAATAGGCCCCAGGTCTGCAAAGGATAGCAAGGGGGTAGGCGGGTGTTTCCGGAATCATGCTGCATCGCCCTACGGTGGCCTGTACCTTGGAGGGGCACCCACAAAGCAGGAGGAAGAGCAGAGGTTGGCAACGCTCACAAGGGAGGTAAAGAAAGAAATCCATCAAGCGGCTGGTGGAGGTGAGGTCTTCAACCGCTGCGGAAGCAGAAGCTGGTGGTCCTGGGCTTACGGAACGCAGCAATTCCCAGGCTTCTGGTGAGGCTCGAAGGTAGGGTCCTTGAGTCATTGAACTTCTTGAGGGCTTTTCCCCAACAAAGAGAAACATTTGATCCTCCCTGCCTCTTCATTTCGTGGTGAAGAGACCAGGGTGATGTGAGCATGGGGCCACTGGGCTGTCCAGATATTTTGAATTACCAACCCCATAATTCTTTGACCTTGTTCATGTTTGCTGGGGAAAATGGGAATGAAAGCCTCAAACCCTACTCTACAGTACACAGCTTTGGCAAGATGGAAAGCTTTCAGGCTTCCCCACAGAATAGACGGATTTTGCTGAAGTGTGATCTTGTAGGCTCGGCCCCTTCCCTGTCTAACTGGGCTGGGGATCCATTGCTCTCCATGGATCCGGTCCATGTGGTGAGTAATCATGGCCATAGATGAGGGTATCTTTGCTGGCAGAAAAGCTGGGGTATTCACTTGGCTTCTAAATACAGAGGAGAGTTGGGTCCAGAACAAGGAATTAGGCAGGACCAGGTCAAAATGTGCTGCCTTTTTCACTTTAAATTTAATCCAGATTCAGTTCATTTTCTTCAGTGCCGTTAATAAGTTTGCTCTTCCTGTGCTTCATTGATTTTTCCTTCAGTTGCTTGAAAAATGCAATTTGGCTACAACTTTTGAAGAGGCTGTGCTGGAGATGGCACTTAAGAGGTTTGAGGGTCCCCTGTAGGCCTTGGGGTGTTAATGTCTGCAGGAAAGATGGAGGGACACCATCCCCAAGGTTCACGAGATGAATTTCCTCAAACTGGTGTGTTGCTGACCTGGAATTGCAAGTTATAGAATTCCTAAGGAATTCTTGATTTTCTGAATGTGAGAAGCTTTCTAGTTCTGAATGTTAGCTTGATTCCTGGCTCCTTGTGAGCTGATTAGTTGGATCCGTGGGGGCTTTACTTGCCACCTGACTGCTTCCTGACTTTACCCCTTGGCTCTGTTGTGTCCCAAAAGAGCTGCAGGACCCAAGACGAGACCTGGGATATGTGTGGATGTAGTTCTCCAGGTTGGGATACCTGTGTTTGCCAGATGGAGTTGCCCAAAGTGCATCAAAAGGCCACAAAGTTTGTTTCCACTACCCAAAGCTGATATGGAAGCTCTGTGTGGCCTGTTAGTTGCAGAAATTGATGTTGCTACAGGAACTTCAGGATCCAAAGCATGAGTGCACAGAGTTTGTAAAGGATGTTAACCTGCTTCTGTGCAGATTCACCCAGTTCCCAATCTGCTGGGGGGTGGACATGATTATTTTTGCTTTATTTTGCAGAATATTACAGGGTTTTGGCGTGTACCTCCACTGGTTCTGTTTGCCTTTTTTTTTACATTTACATAGTTTAGACCGTGTTGCGTTCTCAGAGTTTTAATTCAGGGATTTCCCAGGTAAATAAACTGAGAAATTCCAATGCCTAATCTCTGTAGGGCCTTCCTGTAAGAAGAATGTTTTTGGCAGAAAAACTCTGGGGGTGACGGGAGAAATTAATTAATTCTGGAGCCTTGCTTCCATACATAAAAGTGCCTTTTTTGTTGTGTGTGTTTTTAAAGAAAAGACATTGAAAACCTACCAGTGCCTGAAGTGCCAAGAGATTGTGTGGATTTCAAAAGCAAAATGTCCTCTATATACTTTTCTTCATCAGCATAATTTACCCCCCCGCCCCCATCATTTTGTATGACAACATGAAGGTTCTGTGTATGTTTGTACGTGTATAGATTAAAGCTGTTATTAAATGTGAGCCTTTCATCTCCTTGTTTGCAACTTCTGAAGTCTCCTTAAATAGATGCACTCAATTTCTGCAGTAAATTATTAAAATTATCATCCTATTAGTTTAATTTGCATGCCCTGAGCTAATTCTGATCTTGAAAATATCCAGATCTGTCCTGAATCTATCTTCTCCTTATTTCTGTGCCTGGTTGTTTACAGTATTCTTGCCTGCCTGTGCTTTCTCACATTATATTTCTCCCAGCCCTACTTCCCATTTCTGTGATTTTTTTTTCTGCTCCCCTCACATGGGCTTACTCAAAAGCATCAAACATTGGCTCTTGCGAGGGAGTGGAAGTGATGTCACACACATCAGGTGATGTCACCCCCATTTGCATCGTGTGCAAATGCAAGTTGTGCAATGGGTGTGATGACATCACCCCATAATGTCGTTGTACTGGGTGTCTGTGCATATGATGTGCATGACTCATGAATACATGGTTGTTGATGGAACAGAGAGAAAAAGAAGACCAACCAAATGCAAGCCTAATTTTCATTTTAATTTATCAAGGTTTGTTATTATCTATCCTGGGACATCCTGGATTTGAAGGGAGATGCCAATGATAAAAATTAATAAGCAGATGGCTTTCAAGGGATGTACATCTGAAAGGGGTAGCAGTTTGGGGAAGTACCAATCTGGATTCTGACTTCCTTGTCCACCCTGATTCTTCTGCCTCTTTTAATCAAATCTTTCACCTAGTTTCCTCTATTCTTCTTTTTATTTCCTTTCTCTGGAAAGGATGGCTTTTAAGCATCTATCTGTCCAAGTTCTCCACTAGACAAGTTGTATGGTTGGCAAGTCTTTTTCAGTCCATTTTCCTTCTGTTGCCCATTGGGTTTTGATAGCTGAGGTCCACAACAGACATTTGTTTTGCATCCCCCCCCCCCATTGTTTTTCAGGCACTTAACAAGTTGTCTGAACGGGTCAAAATAGGCATAATTCCTATGCTAACCATGGCTTTGCTATGGCTAAACTATAGCTCCCAGTAGAGTTCTTGCTCAGCAAGATGGGGAGAGCCCCAGCCCCCCCCAAGAGTAATTTGTGCAAATCCAACTCCTGGGTCTTGTAAACCATCATTCACGTTTGGAGTTCTATCTCAGCTAGGCCAGGCTGATTTGTGGAGTGAACCAGAGTTAGAACAACTTTATCGCAGGCCGACCTGGGGATTTCACCTTGAATCCAGGTAGAGCAAAGAGAAGGCAGCTTTTTTTCAGGGTGGAAGTAACAAAATCATGTGCCATGGTGGTGCCATGTCCATTGGCAGAGACTTCTCACTCTGGCAGGCCAAGGTAGAAGCTGATAATGGGATTTTCCCATTATATTATTGTTTGCTGCAGATTAGCAGAGAGGAAGTTCTGAGAGAAAGGAAAAGGTTGGGAGCCCAGATTGGATCTCTCTCTCCTTTTTGCCGCATAATTTTCACAGAAGCCGTTTCAGACGGGTCTCTTTTGTGCACGAAGGGAGGAATTCTTACTCTTTGGAAGGGAGTTAAAAGTGCAGTGCATTTTACAGGTGGGGCTTAATCCCCTGGGAGGACAAACTCCACTGAGTTCAAGCGAACCTGTTTCTGGATAATGGCAGATACAATTTCATTCAGCCTTTACATTTCCTTTTGAAATTTCGTAAATGGTTGGTTGAGTTGGAGCATTTGGGTTTTATTAGGGCATGCTGACCTCCTTGGAATAGAAACAATAGAAAGGTGTGTGTGTGTGGAAACTATGTACACACACACATGCACAGAGGGTGTACATATGGATATCTCAGGGCTATGAAGTAGTAAAAACATAAAAACTCCTTTGTGTTCAGCTCAACTCCTGGTCATTCATTAAGAGGCCCATGTAGTTTTCATAACAACAGTACAGAAGTCGTTTGCCCACATCCTCCCAAGATAATTCTACTTCTTCCCAGTCTAGCTTATGTCCCTGAGATGGCCTGGCATTTTCCTCTTCCAGTACAAACCAGGTTTGGTCCTGCTTAGCTTCTAAGCGTCACAGGGTTAGAAATGTACCACCGTCTCCTGAGACTGTGAAACGGGGTGTTGTAATAAGGTGCTACACTTTGCTACCACGCCATACGCCAATCCAAAGCATACCTAAAGCGTGAATTGTGGCTGTATTTTCTTTTCCTGCCGGTCACTATAGGTGTGGCTATAGGTTCAGAGCGGAGTTCCCTGGAAACAGCATGCGCAGAAGCTGGGGACGATCCCCTATATAGGCAATTATTTCTGCTTTAATATTTGTGTGTGTGTGGTGTTTGCTGCTCATGCCCCTTGGGAGATGGGATCAGTTTACAGTTGGATGATTAATGTCAGAAAAGAAATCTGTTTGCTAGCTGGACTCAGGAACAAGGGTTCACACTAAGCTATGGATTTTAGACTTTCTCGAGAAATTAAACAAGGGCACTTTCACTTCCCAAATATAAACTTAGCTGCTCAGGTTGGCTGCAATCCAGCCACTCCTGTGGTTGCAAACAAAGACGAATGTGGTGCCAGTGGGCTTAAATTTTGCGGCTGAAGTCTGATAAAAGATTGCCCACCCTAGTCTAAAATTTCTTGTCTATGCTCACTGCATGAAAGTTTGGATTTTTATCCTTTTATTCAGAACAGCTTAAACATTCTTCCCTCCAAAGGTTTAACTTTGCATATGGGGGTCCTTATGTTCTTTAAGAAGAACCTTCTCCAAATAGGTACTCTCCTCTTGATGTTAGATGATTGATGTCCAAATCTGGAGGATCCTAGGCTGGACAAGGCTGTTTCAGTATTTCTTAATAAAAGGTTTGCAGGGCTTGAAAGAAAGCAGCTTCATCTGATGTACTAAGGCACCCTGAATGTGCTGCTATCTTAACCCCTCCTGTCATGCTGAGTTTTATTCAAGGTTCCTTCTTTATTAAAGTCTGAGCATTCTTACAAATCAGGAGCTAGCCCAATTCATAAGAATAGCTTACTGTCGTATTAAGCCATGGTTCATTTAACTCTGGATTGCTGAATAAACCATAGTAACCTGATTGTAAATGTAACATCATGGCTTACAAAGCTCTGTGGCTGAGTTCACATGTCAGGCTCAGTCAAAACCAATATGGATTGCTCCCATTCCCTGTCCAAAAGCCAACTAGGTTCTCAGTTGAATCTGTCTTCAGCCTTACAGTTGGTTCACCAGGCACTGTTGCCCCTGAAGGCAGCACATGAGGCAGCACAATTTTAGCCCAACTGAAAATTGGACTAAAAAATGCACATTCAAAGAGACAGCTTTGATCAGATAGTTTTATTGCCACTACATGAAGAGCTCTCAATAGCAAAGAAAGCAGGTCCTGCAAACTCCATGATTCAAGCACCATGCATAGTATTTTCCCCCACTAAGACTTGCTCATTTCTCATAGGAGAAGTGATTAGCAATTATGCATTGCTACTCCCATAAGTAGCCACAGGCCCTTTGCTTCTGATTTTTCCAGCCCCAGCCCTCCCACTTAGGGGACACAGGCAGAGCAGTGACATCCTGCTCTCATTTCCAGCAACTTGTTTCCACCTGTGAAACCCACTGAGGCAACCGATTCAGTTGGTCCAATAGCAGGACCATCTCTGGCTGGGTTGGATCCCACTTCTGCCTGATCCTGCCGAATGACGTTCTTCTACTCCCCTTTAGCTGTATTGAAAACTGGGGAAGGTGAAGATACAGTTCCTTGTGAAGGGTTGTGTTCAGACATAGGAACCCAGAACTTCACCTGTTGATGACTTGCGACTTGCACAGCAGTCCCTTTGCCCCTAGTGAGATGGGGTCTCAGGGTTCAGGTGGCTGCCCAAACCTCCCTCCCTTTCAATTCTCTTTTTTCAAAGTCTGCATTAAATAAATGTGTGGCTTCATTTCCTGACATATTTCTTGCTTTCTCAGCTTCATTTTGCTACAGTGGCTAGCTTCCTGTGAAGGAGGCGCTTGTGAAGACTCTAGACCAGAGCTATGAACAATTTCACTGTTCTTGTTAATAAGCCAGAAAATCATTTCTCACTGGCCTCTAGCATTCTCATTTGTTAGGAATGGAGGCGATAGTATGAAAACCCACACTGAGATCTAGCTAAGATCTCCACTGAGGTCATTAGTCTGTGGCTGCAAGTCAGTCAGTCATTGTGTAAACCTGCTGAGAGCTGCAGACGCTGTTGAATGCGATCGTTTTGGGGGCCCTATCAGGTCCTTTCCTTCTGCACCTTGCAGACCGACAGGGCAATGCAACTGCCGGGTTTCAGTCTTGTACTTGCAAATGGTTCGATTTTGAAGGCATTTTGTGGTGGAGGCCAAAGGAATCTCCGTGGAATCCTGGCACTGGGTTGTACCTTAAGGCAGCCTCGAGTGTCACTCTGGTGTAGTTCTGGCTCATCCACTTTGGAAAACAGTCCTACTTTCCTATGGTTTGCACAAAGGCTTGGGGTGTGTAACTCTGCTCCCAAATCTAAAATCTTGCATGGTTTTCTCTTTCCTCCTGATTTTTCTGGAATGTAAAATTTCTAACATGGTTGGTCCCAAGGCTTTTCAGGAGTGGTCAACTCCTAGGAGCTGCTTCCAAGGCGGCTAGGTCTTTACTCAGAAGCTCTGTGAGGGAATCAAAACATCAAGATGGCAACTAGGGCCACACAGTCTCAGCCCCATCCCTTTTTAAATAATACTGCAGGTAAAAAGAAGCGGGGCTTTGATTTTGCAGTCATCTGGCACGATCAAGATGCACCATCTTGATCCTCTCTGTGGATCCTCCTGGTCCCACCTTTGAACCTTGGGTTTCAAAATCCTGGAGACCTGGCCATTCCCGAAGCAGCAGAGAGATCAGAGAACATTTTCATCAGCTTTTATTTCACTTTCACATAGGTTTGTGATCACATCTTTTGGGAACAGTGTCCCTGCACCTTTGCACACCTCTCAAAGCCAAGTGTGTGGCCCTGAGTCCTGAAAACATTTTGCACCTCAGATTTAAAGGAAACCCAGAAATGGATTTTACTGGGGGGGTGGGGGGGGGGGGAGAATCTCAGAGATGGCTTCTGGTTACAGAAACTGGGGCTAAGCATATTCTCAGAGGTGCCCTTAACCCTTGAGGTAGGCCTGTTTGCCTGAGTATTTTTTCCCTAGTAGCACACCTAAATTAATCTTGAAAATTGCCTCATCCTGTACTTTAGCTCTTAGGATGTGCCTCCCCGTTGTCCCAAAACTATAATAATGATACTATATGCCGGATGCATCGGATTTCTCACAATTACATTTCAGGGACTGGGTCTGCTACTTAGAGAACTCTTCCCCTTCCTCTCCTATTTGAGACCAGATACACCTTACCAGGTGCAAGGTGATTTCTTCAGGCAGAAATCAAGTCAGTAACGCAAACAGTGTGTATGCATTTGGCACAGCTACTAAGTGGCTCAGGAGAAACACGAGTGGAGAGAATATGGTGGAGCGCTTCCAGTTACGTGCAGGATGGAAACTGACTGAGTTTTCCTGCGAAATTAAGATTACTTTGTATAATAATCAAGTTGGGGGGAGGAGGAAGGAATGGCCAAGGAGAAAATCTTTTGCCATTGCAGCAATCTGAACATTTTAAAGCATGCACAGGTAAGCCCTAGGCTTTGTTTCTAGTCAGTCCATGTGGGTGACTTCACATCTGCAGTTGGAAAAATGGTGCCAGGAGATTTCCATGACACTCCAGCACTTCAGACAGTGTCGTGTCATACCTTAAGTGGCACTCAAATTAGAGGCTGCAAGAGCAAGGGTGATAAAGCCCATGTATGTTGCAGCTATTTAAAACTCTCATTGTGGTCTTGGTTAAGGTGAAGACAGCTTCTTTGCAAAACAGAAAGAGAGAGAATGGGGGAGGGGGAGGGGACGAGCAAGAACTTGAAGCTGATCAGACTGAATTAGAATGAACAGGGGAAAGACTAAGGTTCTCTTAAAACCCCAAAGAATCTTGTTGGCATCTTAAAAGACTTCACAAGTGCTTTGGTTTCGTCTCTCAGGGTGCCTAATAACAACCTTGTAAAGTAGATCAGTGTTGCTATTCCCCTTTTGCAGGGCAGAATTGGGGGATTTGAGAGACCAGTGACTTGGCTAAGCCTCTTTTAATATGGAGTTGGGGTATTCAGGTTTGAAGAGTTCTTGTGGGTGGTTATCACACTGCTCAAGAATTGGACAAACCAAGAGAGTATGACCCATGATTGATATGGAACTTCCTTTCAGAAAACATAAGGACATTGATTCTTAGTCTTAAGCATGGGGGAAGCTCAAAGGGTAATTTGGCTTGGATCATATTGCACCAAGCTATGATTTGTTTGAGTTACATGTATACACGTCACCTTGTTCCCTTTTGGAGTAAGCAATATTATGCAAAGCAAAGAAATGGTGAGCCAAAGAAATGAAAGGCATGAGATTGAAAATGAAATATAGCTAACTCTACGCCAAGACCATTCATTATACCTCTCCGTATCCGTAGAGGGAATAGGGAATGGCCTTGAAGGCCAGGAGGAAGACCTGCTACCAAGTCAATGGTTGGATAAGAGGGATGTGAGCCCAGGCCAAGAAAACAGCTTGAGAAAATAACTGAGACAAGCCCCTCCCTAAGTCACATGAAGATAAAGGGTGGGAAGCACATTCAGACTTGCAAGATTCTGTTACTATAGCTGTTACAATAACAGTAGTCCTGACCTATGTGGCATTGATTTCTTAGTCTGGTCTGCCTTGTAGGGCTGACAATATCTTTCTACTCTTGCAAACCATCCTTGCTCTCAACACGTTCATATGTTGCTTCATATATTGCTTTCTGTTCAACCTCATCTCTCTCTCTTTGAGGATGTTGTCAGCCTGCCCAACCACGATTTGCTCCATCTTCCTCTCGACCCATTCACTCTTCTTCACATATTTGATTTATAGTTCAATCCTCATTCATTTCTTCCATAAGACCAAATCATCTCAACTCCCTTTTTTGTACTGGTCATTCGCTGTTGTATTTCATCAACATCCATTCAGCACCCACTGACCCTAATCTCTTCTGGTTTGACCATATACATTTTTAAGTAACACATTCCACATTTCTCCTGACATACCTCTCACTATTATACGTGCTCTTACTAATAGCTATTTGAGCTTCTTTTGACAAGCATTGCTCCTTACAGCAAACCACGTTGCCTCTTTCTTCTTGCACTTGCACCTTTCCCAGTCTTTAGTAAACAATCCACAAAGATGTACAAACTCATCTCCCCACTTCAGTTTTTCTACAGTTATGTGTAATATACATTCATTCACTCTATTTTCCTTGGGCTTAAGAGTTTTAATTTTCAGGGGCATTCTCCTTATTTGCACTATACGTTCACTGCAAAACATTCAAGTTCTCAGTCAAAAACACAGCATCATTGCATACAGAAGAGCACTCCTATTCACATCCCCAATCGGACATCACAATATTTTTTTACATTTATCCATGGATATGTTAAACAACCAAGGAGACATTGCACACCCTCGTCTTACTCCCTGCTCAGTGTAGGACTCTGCTAAGCCATCATTTAGCCTCATGCATGCATTATTTCCATCATCATATACTGCTTACAGCTTTCAGCAGCCAACTTCCAACTCCCTATTACCGCAAAACCTTCCATAATTCAAGCCTATTCCCTTTATCATATGCTTTCTCTAAAGCAACAGATGTGCTGTAATTTTTCTAAGCCATGCTTTGCTGGATAAACGACAGATGGCTAGCTTTGCAGTGCTGTTGTTTGTTAACCTGTGGCTAGTACAATATAGACCAGTGGTTCTCAACCTCAGCAACTCTAAGATGCGTGGACTTCAACTCCCAGAATTTCCCAGCCAGCATGGGAGTTGAAGTCCATGCCTCTTAAAGTTGCTGAGGTTGAGAAACACTGATATAGATGCTAATACTGAGATCCAGTCAATTCCTCCTTGCTGCAGCATTGATCCAAATAAAACAGCCGTGTCTGATACGACAGCAGTCCTGAGAAAAAGTAGCTATTAATAATTTGCAAAGAAATGTGATGGATTCTGTGAGATAACCAGCTGATGGTAGGGTGATTTTTCTGCTAGACGGGATGTCAGGGCCAGATATAGCTTTCCTGTCTTATGTTTCATTTATTTGTAACAACCACAGGGCTGGCAAGAGACTGCTTAGCAGCCCTTCCAAATGCTTACGACCACAGCTGCATCAACAGTGAATGTGTTTTGCTTGGCCCTCGGCGACCATCTTTCCACCCATTCACTTATCTCCACGACTCCTTCTCATCCTCTGTGTCAATGCAAACACGCGCTTGCTGCAAGCGAGTGTTGGTCCCTGGCCTGTTCGATTTCTGAGAGACTTCATGCATCTACACATACACCCGACGGTCAGAGCAATGCCAGAAAGAATTGACCATGAGAGATAATTTGGGAGGAAGATCTGATTGTAGCTTGATGTTTGCTGAGCCCTGCAAGGCAATTCCTTCCCTCTCCCGTTGCTCCTGCTTTCCTGTGGGTGCAGAATTGGTAGACCAATGGGCAGGCTTGTTGTAAAGGTTGCTCTGGGAACCAGTGGTTGGGTAGCCATCATTCCTGAGCCAAGACAATCTTAGTCAACCAAACCCAGAGTGGCCCTCTCTAAGCTATCATGGCTTGCACCATCAAGCTTCTAGCTTTGCACGCCAGTCGTCTGAACGCAAGATGTTCACCATGTTATTCCAAGGCATCCTGCATAATTTGTTTCCTAGATTGTCTTTGTAACCATCCTGCAATGCAGGTTAGACTTTTTCCTTCGTTAAGTAAGAAGCAAAACAGACTGTTTCTGAAAAATAGGCATTTTGCTGCTGTTTGGCAGTGTAATTTTGAGAAAAGAGATGCAGTCTCTAGGAAGTGCACTTCAGATCATAGTTGAAAAACCAGTAGCCAAAAGTTAATGAATTACCATCCTCAATTGCAACCTAAAAATAGTTTTTCAAAGGGGAAAAAAACATGCAAACAGTGCTTTTTATTTTTCAGAAGGAAAGAGAATGTGGGTATTGAACTTTGGAAGCAGATGGCTCACTTTGCCTTGAGTTAAAGCATCAGGACATCTGATGAAGGCCCGTAGAATCCATGAACGTTTATGCCATAATAAAACTGCGAAGCCCCAAGATGCCAGTCATTCTTTGTTAGGTTCCTGGGCCTCCGAGGTTCACCCTCAGGCATTTTTGCACAACAATCTTCCTTCATGTGACAGCTTTCAAATGGGGGGGGGGGGGGGGTTTACAGCTGGCCACTGGCTACTCTGCCTAGGAGGCACAGTCTGGGAAGGGCCAGGCTGGAGAAATGAAATACACAGAGTTTACTATGCCTTATCCATGAGCCTGAGAAGTAAATGTAGGTGGCTCCGTTTCTCTCATTTTCTTGCCGAAGGACATTTTCTTGTCCTTTCTTGGTAGCAGATCATCCTGTCAAAGTCTCACTTGTTACTCTTATGTGGCCCTAAATTTTCTAGCCACATATTGTGGGGTGTAGTATTGATTGTTTCTTGTCGTGCAAAGCAGAATCATTTCTGATGTGAATGAACTATATTAAGTGGTTCCTAGACTGAGAGAGATTTGGGAGAATGCAATGTCAATAGTCAGCTACAAGCTTCTTTATTATCAGGGAAAAGACCCATCTTTTTTCAGATCATAGGAAGGCTGTTGGTGAAGAAGTTCTTCACTATAATATACATGGGATATATTAGTTCTAAATGGGAAATAGTCCAGTTGCTGGAATTCTTGTACAGTTACCTCTTTCCTTTCTTCTCAATAAATCTTGCTAAAGAGAACCCTGTGAAAATTGTGCTTTTTTGGTTTTAGGCAGCTGCCAAGGGACTGGACAGAAATGTTTTGGACAATTTAGTTTCTATAATCAACATGGTGTGTGAAAATCTCTTCTTTTGAGTAAGTGCACAATAAACAATGTATTGTTTCCGGTAGAGGGGAAGACACGGAAAAGATTGATAAATTCAGTGCAAGTTACTCTTGGTAAATTCTCTTCTCCTAAGCCATCTTATGGACAAGATGTGGAATCTTTCTGAATCACAACTGTTCCTCAATCTCTTCCTTTAGGGAGAAGTATAGAAAAATGGATGAATGTCTTGAAACCCTGAAGGATGAAGAGGAAGCTCTATGGGAGAACGTTGAATGCAACCGTCACATGCTGACTCGTTACATCAATCCTGCCAAGCTGACCTCTTATTTGCGTCAGTGCAAAGTCATTGATGAGCAAGATGAAGATGAGGTCCTCAACTCCCCGATGCTCCTCTCCAAAATCAACCGAGCTGGTAAGACTAAGGAGCTGTAACTGCACCCAATCAGTCATGATGACAGGACTGTTTTGTCACCAATTTGGCACTCCCCAAGAAAGATTGAACTACTGATTGTGTGTGGCCTCAAGTTTTTGATTATTAAAGGATCCCTCTGATCATATGAGAATGCGGTTTGAAAGTCTGTGCAATTTTAAAAGGAAAGGGAAGGCTTCAAAAATACAGTTTATGTAGAGTACATTGGAAACAACTGTAGCATGCTTTAGCAAATGTTTACAGATATATAGGAAGATGCTTTCTCAAGAAACTATTAGGTTCTTTAGTTCTGATCTGTTTAGGTCTGGTGTGGCCCCATCAAGCTCTCTCAAACCTTGGTCCCCCAGAAGATGGTTGTTTGTGGTTTTGAGTCAGTTGTGACTCCTACTGACTGCCTGGACTAGTCCCCGCAGTTTTCTTGGTAAGATTTTCGGAAGAGGTGGGCTCTTGTCTTCTTCTCCCCAGGGCTGAGCAAGAGGGACTGGCTCAAGGTCACCCAGCTGGCTTCCGTGCCATGGGCCGGACTAGAATTCACAGTCTCCTGGTTTCTAGCCTGCTGCCTTTAATCACTACACCAAACCAGCTATTTCCAGAAATATTAGGAGTACAATTTATAAAGTTGTAATATTAACTGGCCTGGAGAAGAAGTCAAGTTGGGGAAATTGGCTACACTGAGTAAGAGTTTCAGATTGCTGTGCCAGCCTCACTTGGAGATACTTACTCTCGCTTTAGCTAAGCCTTTAAGGGTCAGTTAGTTTATTATTCATGTTTTATTACTCTTGCTTTTATTTGATTCTATGTCTTTGAAACTGTAAGCTACCTTGAATGTTAATTTTTAGCAGAAGGACGGCGTATCAACCTGGTGTTTAAACAAATGGTATTAAATTGAGGAAAGCGTATATACAAAGCATCAGTTCTACTAAATATTATGTATAAGGCTTGTACTGTCTTGCCTGATGTTCTGGAGAATTCAAAAACTGGCATACTCTTTTGAGTTGTTTTGGTTGGTCCTGGAAAAGGTAATTTCCCAGCCTGCGTTTCAGATTTTCTTTTCTTCTTCGCTACAGCTACAATCATTCTTCATGTGTCACTTCTGTGCTTCCTGATCCCACTTGCAATTTTAGTTTCAAATTGGAATTCTCTATTTTAGTAACCAGGTAAATGTTTGGGTTTGTTATAGGTCGTCTGTTGGACATCCTTCATACAAAAGGAGAAAGGGGCTATGTGGTTTTCTTAGAAAGCCTCGAATTTTACTATCCTGAACTCTACAAATTAGTGACAGGGAAGGAACCTACACGACGTTTTTCCACTATTGTTGGTAAGTTGGATGCATTTTTATGGGATTCTGTTGTTTAGTACAATCAATGCAGGGGATATCCTTTGTAAACTTTCTTGGTTCTTCGTTGCTTGGAGCAGAGCCAGAAAGAGAATTAGAAAAGTAGGATACATTAAAAAGAAGATCAAACTGGTTTCATTGAAAGGGTCTCTCTTAGACTTAGTCTTTCTCAGTCTGGGTTCTTCTAGGTCTATTGGTCTGCAGGGTGTTTAGCTCCATCTTTGTCAACTCAACAGTTTCTGCTACTCACCTCCATTGACTTGCTGTGTTGTGGCGGTTTCTGTCTCCATTTTTACTTTAGTAGAAGAGGGACATGAAGGGCTCACTCACTTTCTGATGAACGAGATCATAAAGTTGCAGCAACAAGTCAAAACAAAGGATGCCCAGCGTTGTGAGCTCTTAGCCAAATCTCGCCAGATGGAAGATGAGAGGAAGCAGCTGAAACTCAACAAGATTGAGCTGCTAACATTCCAGGAGAGATACAACAAAATGAAAGAAGAGAGGAACAATTACAATGATGAGCTTGTCAAGGTGAAGGATGAGAACTATAACTTGGCAATGAGGTATGCCCAGCTCAGCGAAGAGAAGAACATGGCGGTGATGAGAAGTCGAGACCTCCAGCTAGAGGTAAGAGGAGGTGCATGACAACATTGTGTTCACCCATTGCATTAAGCCATCATTTGATTAGCTGTCTTTAGTACATGTTTTTTAACAAGCCATAACTGGCTAGATTCATACATCATGCTAAACCCCAAACAAACCACTTTATGATTTAGCATGGCATGACTGAATGGGGTGGGTTGACAGGTAATATTTGGGGGCATCGTTTACCCAAGGCAGTAGCGAGAAACCTGTGGCTCTCCAGAACTTATACAATCCCAAGCCAGCATAACCAATGATTAGAGATACTGGGAATTAGTGTTCAACAGCAACTGAATAGAATAGGTTCTCCTAGACAGCAAACTACAGTTTTTCACAGCTTACAGACATCCAGATGGGTTGGATTTCAGCTTCTGGGAATTCTGAGAATTGTCATCTCAGTGCTTCTGGAGTATACCAGACTGTGAAAGTCTGACCTGGATAACCCTATGATGAAAACCTCAGTTCATCTAGCTACTAATAGCATGCTTTGTGATCACTCCTGCATTCTTTAGAGCTGTTGAGTAATGTCTGAAATGGCTTTAAATTGACTCTGTTGTCTTTCCCACTTGTCCTTGGCTAAAAGATCTGTTGTTTGAGTTATTATTTTTGTCTCTGCAATATGTCTTACAGAAAATTAACCAGAGTCCTTCATACTGGTTTGAAAGTGTACTGGGCTGCTTGGGGAATTAGATTTGGAGACTGTCTCAACAGATGGAATATAGGCTGTTTATGGCACCATATGGAGCAAGGATTCATTCTGAAGACGGGACGTACTCGATGATTGATGCCTGTTTCTTTATCTTTGCTCTCTGTGGGGCTGACTTAGATTGACAAGCTGAAACACAGGTTGAACAAAGTGGAAGAAGAATGCAAACTGGAGAGGAACCAGTCTCTGAAACTCAAAAATGATATTGAAAACCGACCGAAGAAGGAACAAGTTCTGGAACTTGAGCGCGAAAATGAAATGCTGAAGACCAAAATTCAGGAGCTGCAGTCTATAATCCAGGTGAACATTTTTTTTTTCCTGGCTAATATCTGATTAGCTAGGATACATCTTTGCAATCAACTTAGGATGGGCAAATACGTCACTTCTGCTCAATTCCACATTTTTCCAATCATAAGTTTATTCTGTCCTGCTTCTGCATCAGTCTGTGGAGTTTCATCCATCCAAAACCATGCACGCATTTCTATGCATCTTTTCCTAATCTAATATTTTGAATACCAATATTCTACTTATGCACATTTTTAATCCATTTTCCTTGGTATGCAAGTTATTTTCCCAGCACTCTGAGAGGCTGGGGGCGGTACCTTTTCCTAAAGGGTTATTTGATGATCGGTTGTGCCAATTATTATGTCAGTAGGTGTGATGGAATGGAATTATGAAGCCAGGCTCAGGGAGATAAGCATTTTCTTAGCTCGCCACAGGAGTGTGGGAACTACAAGCGGATGAGACTGGCACCTCCCTGAGGAATTCACACTGTTGTGGCTGGCTGACTTGGGACCTGGGGTTTCAGTCTGGGAAGATTCTTGCTAGAGGTTGTAGCTAATAAACATAGCTGAACTGATTTTGCATTGTCTCTTGGAATTCCTTGGGCTAGGCCTGACAGTAGGCCAGCCCTTGGCAGCCTATTCCACATGTGCATGTTGGCCTTAAATGGTTGACTGTAACAGACTTAATCCCATCCAGTTATGTTCAACTGTAGACAAATGCTTCACATTCCATTTGGAGTTACAGTGATGTGCGTTTGGAGCATTCCAAGCTGTAGAAGCCTGGATTGTTCTCCATTGTTTAGTCCATTCTTAGCATACAAGGGACAACCATGACACCCATCAGGATGAATAGATGTTCCACACAACCTAAGATTGCAGCTCTTTACTGCTTTGCAGAACATCTATTGAAGAGAGAGGTTCCTTGGCAGACAATGTGGAAATTTCTTCAAAAGTTGAAAGACTGAAAACCATGGTTAAAGACTGGTCTATCTGAGGAGATGTTTCTTGGTTTGGACAGGGAGGGGCCATCTTTTAAACATTTATTTGTGGTATCTTCCCAATTCAATAGTTCAATATTCCTCTTGCTTGGCTCCTGTAATGGTCTGTGAGAATGACCTTGGGACATAGGAGGGAGAGCCGTAGACTGGACAACTGGCATGTAAAAGGTATCTCAGCCCACAGAAGGAAAAGGGGTGTGGGAAGCATTTCAGAAGGGACCCTCCCTAGTTTTCCAGAGAATAAAAAGAAAGGAGGGGAGAAATACTTTCAAGATTCTGATAATGTAACCTTACAATAAAGACAGCTAGTATTCATTGTCATGCTTCCTGTCTGTACTACCTCGCAGGGCTAACAGCTCCCCAATTTCATGGATTCCTTGAATGTGCCGATCCAGTGAAAACTTCTCAGGAAGGCCTGCTAAGATTCCCCCCTCTATCTGAAGTTCAGGGGATACAGATAAGATGACAGGCCCCTCTGTGGTGGCCCCCACACTTTGGTGCTCCCAATCCCCAAGATCTGGAAAAGCTTATCCTTCATGGCATATAGAAAAGAATTGAAAACCGTTTTATTCCACTGAGTCTTCAATCGTAGTTTAGTATGGCTAGCATCCATCTTGAGAAGGGTTGGTTTATTATTGTTGTTAGTTTTAATGTTTTTAATGTATTACAATCCCCTCCGAGTCCATTCATTCATTCATTCATTCATTCATTCAGCAAATTTGTATAGCCACCCATCTCACAAGAATTGACTCTGGGTGGCATACCACAATCAAATAAAAACAAGTATATAAATGCAATCATTATAAAAATATAAAACAATTGTTATTCAAAAGTAAAGTATATTAAAAAGTAACATATACAAACCACAGGCCTGGGGAGAATGAAGTTATCAATAGTGGAGCCATCTTAAGATGTTATTGGTTCCCAGAGACCCCCAAGCCTGGTGACATAACCAGGTCTCAAGGGACTTCTGGAAATTAACAGGGATAATGATTTTGATTTGAGCAGGCTAGAATCACAGCCGAATAAATGACAAAGACCTATTTAACCTGGCAATGGTGCATTGATTGTCATTATCTGAATTCTGCTGCTTGCAAGCTACAGTTGACATCAGTGTAGGATTTTGTAAGAATTGGGAAGTTGGACAAGAACAGAAGGAGACCAGAATAATTGCCTTGTGGTGCTGGAATGGCTTGATTCTTCCTAAGGAAAACAGGCGGTCAAGTGCAGACTTTCTTAACCCTGCTGAGATAGAAACCACCCTCATGCTGATCTGAGGGTGCAGAAGTTCAACTGCAGGCACATTCTGCCATATTGTCACCAACAGGCCTTTTCATTCTCCCTTCTGCCAGCTGTCAGTCTTCCCAGGAGATACATTGAAAATAATAATTTGGAAGATGGAGAGTGTTAATCAGCATGACTAACTTGAATTTAATCACAGGTTGGATATAAAGCAGCTGAGAAATTGAGCAGGAACTAATTGGAGCCAGACGTAGAAGGTTGCCCATGAGTACCATAAAGGATGTGATGTTGTAACTTTATAGGTTTCCTTGGGAGTAAGTCCCACCTTCATATTTAAATGTTGGATAGGTTGCTGTCGGTCAGTCTTCTGGAATTAGCTGCTCACCAGATGTGTTGGATTCAATTCCTAGAATTTCTAGCTCATGTGGCCTTTGGCTAGAGAGTGCCCATGGCTCCTGTAGGGGATCAGGTGTTCCAAGCAGGCAAATGAATGGAGAGGTGGAGGAAGAGGCAAGAGAAACTCTTGGCCATGGCCACCAGGCATGCGTACCAAGTAGGTTGCTTTACTTTCAAAGAAATACTTCTCCAAGCCTTTCTGGCAGATCCAACAGGCCGTTCAGCTTTTTTACAATATAATCATGTTTTGTGAACTTCGTAGGGGTGAGGGTTCTTTGCTTTCCAAGGACTGGACCCCCAACAGTGTAGCAGATCGGTACACAGTGCTTTATTGTGGCACACACCTTCCCCAACAACAAGCTATTGCTCTGGGTTAACTCCACCCTCCTAGGCTTATCAAGTTGAAGTAGCCATGTAAATATGTCTTTAAAGCAGACAAAAGTCTCAACTTCTGTAAAGTGGCATTCGAGCTTTGCCTCCTCCAAAAGTTCTTGCTCTGGTTGGGATGAGGCGCTGCCTCAGTGTCGTTGCTCCTTTTCTGGTTGCTGCTGAGATCCCATCAAATTCAGTGGGACATTACTTGGAGGGAACATGGAAGCCACCTGCAAGATTTCGACTGGAAAACTGATAGAGACGGCTGTGAGGGAATGCGCGTGCCGCTTTCAACCATTTCCTTGTCACATATTTGTGGCTCTTAACTTTCTGTTTGTGAGGCTATTTTTGGATGGCTGATTACTGAAAAGCAGAGGGGAAAAAGAAAATGCTGTACCTGAGGAAAGATTTGTTCTCACCGGCCACATAGATTTTCAAGTATTTGTGGTGTGGTGTGGTGTGGTGTGGTGTGGTGTGGTGTGGTGTGGTGTGCTCAGAGGCTCTGTGTGTTTAAGGACTGAAAAGTTGTGGCAGAAAACTAATTTAGTTCTGTAGATATGTGTTGAATAGAAGAGCTACTTGCATTCTGGGTCCAAAAGGAAGTGATCAGTAGACCAAACACTTGGGGGGAGGATCTGATTCAGAAATTTCCTGGGGAGCAAAGGAAAAATGCAGATTAACTGGAACTAATTTTGCCACCTTCCTCATCCCTTCCAAGTTTGCATACTTAGGATGCAACGAAGAAAGCACTGGAAAGGTTTTGTGTAAGACGTTGACCTGCAATAGTGGTATCACATTTCTTTTCATCATCTATGGTACTAAGGACATCTAAAATAAGAAAATCTTCATCTTTTTGTCTGTCCACCACTGTTTCCCCTCCCCACCCAATCTCTGCCTATTTCTACTTCCTTACCACAGGCTGGGAAGCCTAGTTTGCCAGATTCTGACAAAGCCATTTTGGATATCCTAGAACATGACCGCAAAGAAGCTCTTGAGGATCGCCAGGAGTTGGTCAACAGGATCTTCAATCTCCAGGAAGAGATCCGTCATGCAGAAGACCTCCGAGATAAGGTAAAGTAGAAACCAAGGAGGTAGAAGGAATGAGGCCAGAAAATCAGACCTGTTCTAGATCTACCTAATGTAGGTTCTCAGTCTGCTATACTCAGTCTGGATACTCCTTTCATTGCTAATGCTTTTTACTTATTTTGTTACACCGAAATTATCTGTGTAGCAATATGATCCGACTTTATGTCTTTCCACAATGGTGGACCTCAATTCCCATAAAGGTGGAACTTATGAGAGTTGGATCAACATATTCAGAAGGGACCAGATTGTGGAAAGCATATAATATAATGTTGTTGGTGATTTTGAAGGAGTTCAGAGACAGGAGACCCCTCACCCCCACTTTTTGGGAAATGCTACCTCTAATACTGCACTTATTAAATTGATGTTCTTATTAAATTGACCCTACATCAATGGGTCAAGAAGACAAAGTCCTTACATGCCATCTATGATTCTGAGGGCCTTGCCTTCTTGCCCCATTAACATTCCCACAGGAGCAGCTTCTCCAACTTTAGGATTTAGGATGCTTTGCAGCAAGATCATAGCACATAGATTTGGAGGAGCATCTTATCAAATCCTCATCCCTTTTGCAAGCAGCCAGGGTGAATGTGTGGCTTGCAGAGTGAAGTTCTGAGTTTTGGAACAGGCTAGATCTTGATTGATGGCCTTGATGAACAGGTGTATTCATTTATTTCCTTCCAGTATCTGGAGGAGAAACAAGAATTGGAGTTAAAATGCTCAACTCTGGGGAAAGACTGTGAGATGTACAAGCATCGCATGAATACGGTCATGATACAGCTGGAAGAAGTGGAGAAGGAGAGGGATCAGGTACTTGAAAATATTAGAAGGCTGGGAACTCAGCAGGGCCAGCCCTCTGGTGCCAGATGCTGGGGAAGGGGGAGGTGTGGGTGGTAGAACATCCATTGATTATACTGTATTGATTTAGTCAGCTAACTTTCCACTCACTAGAACACTCAGAGCAGATGACAAGTTTAAAAATACACACACACAATTCAAAAGAGAAAAATGAAACAAAAAATAAAAGCAAGGCGTTTTAAACCACAAATATTAAAATCATGAATGCACGTAGCCCCTTCTGTTGGAGAATAGAGACGTGTCTGCATGAAAACCTTTCCTGAATCCCCTCAGCTGGAGATCAGAGTTTGGAATCCTGTCGGCACAAGTTGGCCGCCTCTGTGTTAGACAAGTGGGACATTTGTCCAAGGTTGCAGCCATAATGTTTCTTTGGTTTTGGCTTAGCACGTGGGGTGAACCCAGACTTTGTGGACTACAAACTATGATTTATGGTTTAGTGAGTTGCAGTTTGTTTAATATGCCATGGATAAACAAACCATATCTTAGCAAATATATGAATCCAGCTCTCGTGGCTCTGGATTTGTGAGAGGAGCTGCAGACCTTTTCTTGGCTCACTGGCTGAAGGAGATGCAACTTTACTACTTCCCTATTCATGGAAGTTCTCTCTTTCGCTAAGGCAGAAGATTGTGAATTCAGTGTGGTAGGTTTGGGGGGTTCTGCCAATTCAGCCAAATTGCTGGCTCATCCCGTTTTATGGGAGGGGAGAAATCCCATCTGAAGGAAATGATGATCTTCACAGAGTAGGAGTCCTTCAGCAGCTTTTTAGTGATGTTGAACTCTTGGAATTGTTTTCCCTTCGGAGGCATTCCATTCACGTGATGAGGCCCAAATACAATATTCCCAATGCCTGATTGAGAAGGACAAGCACCGGAAGCAGATTCGGGAACTGGAGGAAAAAAACAATGATCTGCGGATTGAAATGGTCCGGAAGGAAGCAAGCATCATCAACCTGGAATGCAAACTCAGGCGCCTCTCGAAGGACAACTGTTATGACCAGGTAGTTCCCTCATTCTGGGTTGCTGCGGGTGATTTGTGGGTCCCGAGTAGGTTCATTGGAGTGGTTGCTGTGTCTACTGGGCCCTCTGGGAATAAAGCAGCCATCAGGCCTTCCTTGAGATGGGCTGGGGGGCTAACTGGCAGTTCATCCATTGGATGAGGCAATACAATGTCCAGTGGCCACCTGGCTCCCATTTCCTGGAAGTATGGCTGCTGAGTCAGTGGTGATTTTGAGGGGACAGGAAGAAGGCATCTAGCAGACAAAGTAGATGGGGTTGGAGGAATGGCCATCAGCTTTGGCTCTTCACACTTTACTGTTTTGTTTGAATAAACACTCAAGGGGTGTTGAAGTAAATTACCTTTTACAGATGCTGCACAAAATATTCAGGAGCTGGCATTGGTGACTGTCCTTTGTGAGGCCCATGTAGGGAGTCAAATTTGTGTTTGCAGCTGTATAAACAGCCAGATCCTAATTTGGAGGAAGAAATGGGTTTTCTTTTTATTTCACACTCTTTAGTAAAAGAGTTGTTGGGAGGTCAGGATGGGAAGAGGTGTGTTTTAGAACATCAGCAGTTGACATGGCCCTGCTTGAGCAACTGGCCATAAGATGGACCAAATGTAAAATCTGAGTACAATAGGTAAGAGGTATTGGAGAAGCAGAATGATGCTTTGCAGTGATAATGAGTTTTTGCTTTGAGAAGTTTGTAGCAGACAATGGAGAGAAGAATAGAGAGAGAAGTAATGGGCAGATGAATTATTTCGGTTACCTAGAGTCTCATTACAATAGGATATTGGACGTAGAAAGTTGTGTTCACAAGGTAATGGAGAAGATGGATTTTGTAGAACCAGATTCAACAGAACAAAACTCACAAAGTCAGAAGAGGTCCAGTGAAGCTTGAGAAGGTCCACCTTAAGGCTCAGTTCCTGATCATTGTCATAGATGAATTCAATGAAGGCCACATGGAGCTTGCAGGTTTTTACAATCCATCCTCTTGTTTGCTTCCAGAGTTTACCACGGAATTTGCCATTCACTGTGATTTCTCAGATGCTAGAAACCCCCAGACCCAAAACCAATGGCCAGGAGGCGGATGATTCCTCAACTTCTGAAGAGTCCCCTGAAGATAGCAAGTTCTTTCCCTTGGATCCACCCCAGTTTAGGAGAAGATTAAATATTAAGGGCTTCCAGGTACAATCCATATGAGGCTGGGTTGCTGAAGGACAACCTTGGGAAGTTTTAAACAGCCAACTCTCATGGATGGTTCAAATGGTTTTCCTGCTCACTGCAAGGGCTGGACTGCATGATCCTGGTGCCCCCTTCCAAGTGTACAATTCTAGGATTCTGTGAATTAGGCAGGACTTTGTTCTGGCCCAGCCAGGCTCAATGTTCTCATGCAAGTCCTTCCTTTTGTCAGTCATCCTAACTGAACAACTTCAAATTTCATCCCTGTGAAGCAGGGTGGACTGTTGGGTTGCCTATCCTGTAGCTCCAGGACTGTTTGTGGTCCTTAGTCAGATTTCATTGCAGCCCTTGGATGTCCCCTTAAGAGTTTTGTAAACTCTACCACATCTGTCCCTCCTATCTTATGTTTCCTTGGTGTTTTCTTCTTAAATTCGTAACAGTGCAATTACTTTCCCAAAATACCAGAGTGGTGTTATAATTAGACCACCGATGCTTCAATTCCAGAGGAGAGATGCAAAGTCACTGCTTACCACAGGGGAGGTGTGGGAGAGGTCTGTTCTATGGGGAATGGGAATGCATGTCCCACATTCAGTTTGATTTCTGCTCTCTTTCAGCCGCCAAGAACAAAATCCCCCATCAGTACGAATAAGGCATCAGATGTTCAAGGTCAGAGGAACAAAAACTCAAGTTCTTGTAGTCGCTGGCTTTTCAGATGCCTCCTTAACATTTAAGCTGCTTCATTTGTTCCAAACTAGCAGCTTCCAGGCAAATAAAACTATTCCCAAGAGATGATTTTTTTTCCTTTTTTTCCCCCCCTCTTCTTCCTGACAGCAAATCCTTTTAAGCAGCCCTTGAAATGGACAGGTGATTGGGACAGTATTTTTTCCCCATTCCTCTAGCTGGAATGTTCCCACTCAAAGCAGTGTGATTGTCAAAGCAGCTAACCTGAGCCCCTGGACTAGACAATAGCTTTGCAGAGGAAGAGACAGATTTATTTATTTGTTAGATTTTCATCCCTTTATGTGTTGTCAACTCAATATGGTATACATAATTAATGCTCCGGTCTCCTGTTTTCCCTACAACCACCACCCTATGAGGTGGGTTTGGGCTGAGAGAGAGCGGGACTGGCCCAAAATCACCCAGCCAGGTTTCATGCCTAAGGCGGGACTAGAACTCACCATCTCCTGGTTTCTAGCCCAGCCCCTTAACCATGACCCTAAACTAGCTCTCGGGTCTAGATCCCTAGTCCATTTTGGCACACAGTGGGATAAAAAGATTTTCTCCAAGATAATCTCTCCCCAAGCTGATCTTTCAGGTCTCCCACTGGTGCAGCCATCACCACTGTAACTAAGACCCTCCACCTTGCTACTGGTCATCTTCTTCTCTTTCCTTCCACCTTTCTCAGCATTATAGACTTCTCCAGAGAGCTGGATCTTTGCATAATGTGTCTGAAGTGTGATGATTTGAGCCTGGTCATTTGTGCCTTGAGTGAGAACTCTGTGTTGATTTGTTCAGTGGTCCATTTGTTTTCTTGGCTGTCCACAGTATTCTCAGGAGTCTTCTCCAACTCCAAGAAACTATTAAGCAAACATTTGCTTACAATTCAAACTGATGATTGGATTGAGGGTAATATTAGACAACAAGGTGTCCATGGAGACCAGGAGAATCCACAGAAGTTAAATAAAAATTAACATTCAGCCTTTGGGGGATCTCACAATCTCGACTGAGTTACCAAGCAAGAATTTAGAGAATCTCACAAGATATCAACCATTTTTTTAATGGCTGAAAGAGGTTGCTGATAACCAGATTAAAGGCTTTATAGGAGGAGAATGCAGCAGGTCTAAAGAGCACAAGAGATAACTTTTGAAAAGAGGGTTTCATTTTCTGTGGATTCCAGGAGGACTTGTATCTTTCTGCTCAGATACACCTCAGATCCTGAGTCATTGAATAAAATAAAAAAAAGTGGATAAGAAATCAGGAGATATTTCCTTGGTTATGTATTAGGAAAAAAATCCACAAAGCAGGGGTGCGTGGCACAATTATAAAGCAAACTAGAAGAATGTATTAGAAACCTTGTTTGCACAAAATGACACGCAAGGCCCAATGCCAACAACTTGGTTCCTTCTCTTTCTCTCTGACTATATCCACTTTTGTTGTTTGTCGACCCAGCAGTTCGAAGCCACGAGGAAGACAAGAATGATGCCAGCCACAGCCACACAGAAGCTCGTCCCACATCCATCAACAGTTCAGCGGGCAGCTGCGAAGTTAGCAAAATTGTAAGGAATTTGAAAGCCTGATCTTTCCCTATTACAAGGGTATGGGCTTTCTATTTCTCTGTTGCCAACTCCAGTGGTTATGAAACAGAAGGTTTCTTCAAGCTGCAGCCTAAATTCTTTAATATGTTTTTTCCCCCTGCATGAACATTATTAGTCTGCTCTGTTTAACACACACACACACACACACACACAATCGCTATCACCTATCCAATTGCTAACTCCTATTTACCTGAAGATATTTCAGCAATCTTTCCCAGTTTTATTTCTCCATTTAAACAGGGGTTTGGGAGGAGAGAAATGGGAAAGGCTTTGTGATTTTGCTGAATTGCAAAGGTTGGACTTTTTTTTTGTTAAAGAAAAACATTTTAGACTCTTTACAACTGTCTGAGCCCTCCATATCCAAAAGCTGGAGCTGCATCAGAAAATGAGGTTGTTGGCCAGCCGGAGGCTCTATCTGACAACAGCTGATCTGTTTCTTCCTTGGAGGAATATATTCCCACAATCTCTTACACTGGATGTTCCATTGCACAGGGATGTCATCACAAACCCAGCAGGGGCAGTTAAGTATAGAAAAAAGAGCATTAATAAAAAAGGCCAGGTGAAGAGTAAAAGACACATTTATCAGAAGGCTGTACTAATCAGTGCCTTCCAGTAGTGAAATGAACTCACTTTCACTTGGTGATGACAATGACCTGAAGCCACCTGGATTTCTACTCTGAATTGGTGCTGCTGAGAAATCCACAGTAAGGATGTCTGCAGGGAATGGGGTCAAAAACTCAAGATGGCAGCTATGACTCCAAATCAGAGCCTCACTCAAGGCTAGGCAGGGCTTTGATGGTAGGGTAGAGACCGTCAACTCCTTGCTTATGGACACCCTGGTCTAGAGCAGTGTTTCTCAACCTTGGCAACTTTAAGATGTGTGGACTTCAGCTCCCAGAATTCCCCAGCCAGCATGCTGTTGCAGTTGAAGTTCACCCATGCTGGCTGGGGAATTCTGGGAGCTGAAGTCAACACATTTTAAAGTAGCCAAGGTTGGAAAACACTGTGATAGCTGAATTTGCTGGCCAGTTTAAAGGTAGATTAAGATTCTTGCAAAGAACCAACCCCATGAGCACAGTGTTTCTCAACCTTGGCAATTTTAAGATGTGTGGACTTCAACTCCCAGAATTCCCCAGCCAGCATGGGTTGGTGATTACCTTCAAAATGTGCTTTCTTTCCCCAACGACCCTGTATATACCCTTTCCCCCTTTCTAGTGTTCCCTAATATCCATTATTTAGACATAGCTGCAAAGCTGAACCTGGTGTATATCAACTTTCTGGACTGAGAAAAATGCCCACGAACACTTCTTGCAAGTGCCACCGATGCTATTGGAGAGTCCGCTTCTGCTGTATGAAAGACATACTTTGTTTGCACCCATAAGAACTCACTGGTTTTGCATTCTTTCTGCAAAAGTTCATCCATGCATACACATGCTTGTGAACAGAAAGACTGGTGCCAATAGCCAGAGGGAAACTAAGACCACTCCCCAAAGTATCAATCCAGAAAGTCTGTCCATCTTGTCCTTCCCTTCCCCTCCCTCCCTCCCTCCCTAATTTAATCACCACCCATCTCACTCAATGAGCACTCAACTCAGCACCTGCAGGTTTGACCACAACTCAAGTCCCCCCAAGTATCCCACCATTGCCTTAATATATTTCTTTTCAGAAAGCTTTTAATTATACATGCTTTACATTTGCTTTTGTATTTTCCAATCGATTTTCCAGTGATGCTTTCTTGGTGTATGTTGTTGTTGTTCAAATTGTTTTGATAGACTTGTTCCATTTCTTCTTCTTTTTGTAATGTTTGACAGCCTTGTCTGTGTGTTTTTCTTACTCTGTGCTGCTGTAAGCTGCCTTAAGCTGCCTCCCTTGTAGACAGTAGAGTGTTGGAATCCTATGAAATAAACATAAATTAAAATAATCTCCCCCATGTTCCAGGGCGAACCTGAAAAACTGATTTCATGGCTTAAATTGAAGCCATTGGGGGAGAAGAAGGAAGGGAAAAACCCACCCATTAGTTATTATGTAAATCACTACAGTACTCTGAGATGAATAGACTGCTGTATTCCGCATAACGGTAATGGTATCACACGCCTGCCATTAATGCTGGAAAAGAATGGAAATAGGAAGCTCTTGAAATATTCAAGTCGGCCTAATGTGCAACCCACACATAAGTTGGTGGCAGTGGAAGTGGCTATCTCTGTATGTTTTGGCCCCTTCCAGTTATATTTAGAATGGATTTACGCATCCATGCTCTTCCATACATTCATCCACACATTCACACATGCTCTTTTGCTCAAGGTGATTTATTTCCTGCTTCCCTTATAAAATGGGCTCGCTGCTTTTCATTATAACCACCATCTTAAATTCTGTTCATAATTCCAAATAGAATTAAAGAAAATCATAATGTTGGAACAACAGAATGAAAGTTAGGAGATGCAGAAGCACTGATTCGTTCACAAACAAGCATGTTTTCCACTGCGGCGGAAAACTCACAAAACCTGGCATCATCTACAACTGGACTGAAGGAGATGATGCCCACAAACTGAGCCTTCAAGGACTGTTGATTCTGCAGTCCCTGGGAGTGAAGCCCCCAGTCTCATTCCAAGTAAATGTTTGCATAATTGCACCATTGACAAGTTCCGTTTGTTTTATTTCTTGGTCTTCCCTTCTGAAACCCAGCAAACCTTGAGATATCGCTGCGCCAGCATTATGTCCACTACCCCGGAGCCTCCAGGGAACGACTCTATCCTCCGACGTAACAAAGATGTCCCTCACTCCAGGTAAATGCCACTTGGCCAACTGGGGGAAAAGGAAGGGCTTATGTGAGCCAGGGAACTTGGAAGAAAACTAAGGAGTTGGGGGAGCACAATTAAGATCAGGGTCTAGAAGAGTTGCCATACTGAAGGCAGTCTCATGGTGGCAACAACTGGGAGGAATAATGGCACTTCTTAATGATGAGCAGAGATGGACTTGCCCTTAATGACATAACCATCTCAGGCACCCTTTGCTGGGAAGGACAGGAAGAGGTTAGTGGAAAGTCCTATGTAGGTGGGCTCTGACAACCTCTAAGCTACCAGCTGCCTTCAAATTCACTGGTGGATATAACCTCATCACTGGTCAGTTTATGGATGTAGAATATACAAAAGGTGGGCCATCATCCTGATACTTGTGTGAGGGTTCAAATCCCATCAGCTAGCTTGGTTCTTTCTATTGTGTAGTGGTGTTCCTTTCCCACCAGCCACCCATTGCTTAAGATGTCCACTGCCATAACATTCTTCTCAGTGGACATCTGTGGGAAGGATGGCAGCCAGTGGCAATGCAGAAGAGCTCACATTGCCCTAAGACACCAACTCCCATCGTCCCGACCCCCTCCAAGAAAAACAGTTGATATCGCATCTCATCCTCCAAGATAATAAGAGTGAGAATGGATTAGCTTGTCTCGGGAAAGGGAAGCCTTAAATGAATAAGCAGATTTGCACTTGGCATCCGTAGCTTAATATAATTGCTGGATCCCTATAGAGCTCATTTCAGGGAAAGAAAGAAAAATAAATGTGGAGGGCATATTGGTACATACCAAAAATAGGGTATGACACTTGTCAGGGTTTGTTTGGGGTTACCACTATGTATGGGGTTCTCCCGCCTTCCTTTACTTACCTCTGATCTTTCTGCAATCTCTTCTCCATGTACTGTCATTCTGCTTTTTAATCATCTTCTCTTTCCAAGGTCCTCTCTAAAATCTATGGGGCCCAGGTCAAATGCTGTGGTATATACATAAACAACCCCAGTTTATCCCCCAGGCAGGCAGATGTTTAACCCTATTTCCCCGGATTCTTTCCCCAGCCCAACTCTCACCTCCAGAAACTGTTGTGGTCTGATTGAGGAGGATCACAGATGCGAGATGACGCTGAGTCATTTCTCATTCCACCCGGACGGCAATGCAGACAATTACAGCCTTTCTCAGTTCCATTACCTTGAGCCAATTTAAGATCCCCACAGCTAATGTTAAACTTTCTTTTAAAAAAAATCAGAGAATTCAATCACAAGTATCTTATGTCGAGTTTTATAACCAAGAGAGTTTTTCCATGCCCCACCCATTCCAGATAGTATGTAACAGTGGTGTGCTGGCAAATGTGTGTAGAGATTGTAATTCTTATTTTCCCCAACCCAAGTGAAAATATGCAGTGGAAACTGCCTTCCCCTGATCATGCTACAGTGGAAAACATTTATTATGTGATTCTGCTGATGGTATAACATGATCCAAGATGAGCATTATCATTAATTCAATGTTCTCATACGTCTGTTAAGCATTCCTTGATCTGATTTACTAGGACAATTCTAAGAGCTAAATTAGACCTTCCTCACAGACACGGGTAACATTCATCTGATGTTTTGAAATGAAAATCAGTCAGTCTCAGGTGGCCGTGACTGGAAGAGGGTACTGAATGCATTGATGTATAACCTCAACTCCTACAGCAGAAAAAAGATCCATTTTCTCTGTGGGAAGTTATGATCCCTGCAGGAGCAATTGTGAGTACAAAAAGTGAGCCTGAAAAGATTTATATACATTCCTTCTCCTCAGCTGCTCCTCTCCTTCCAGTCATAGCCTCCAGAAGCTTCTTTTCCTTTCAAAAATTGGGAGCATTGTGTGTAACATGTAGTTTGGCCCTCGACTACATGTAGGAAGCTGCAGCTCAGGAGGTAATTTCATTTTTCTGCTGCCTTTGAAGGGTGTTGGCCATTCTTCTCTTGTCATGCTAGAGAATATAGTGCAGGTGCTAACATTAGCAAAAGGACCACCCTTGTGGCAGAGGCACAGGGGTGGGAGCGTGGAAGAAATTGTCCAAATGGGTTTGCTTGCATTTAGTAAAGTGATCGATGCAATTCTACTGTTCCAGTCACCTGAAAAACCCTTGTCATTTTCAACAACAACAACAATATCATCATCATCAACAACAACATAGCTCCAAAGTTATATTAGGGCCATATGTGCAGCAAACTGTGACATTTCAAAGACAAGAGCTGGAAATGGTAAGAACAGCCAGATCTTCTCTTTTGGAGAGCATCATGACACCCACCTATTGTCTCCCATCCCAAAGTCTTCTCTTTTGGAGAGCATCATGACACCCACCTGATGTCTCCCATCCCAAAGTCTTCTCTTTTGGAGAGCATCATGACACCCACCTGATGTCTCCCATCCCAAAGTCTTCTATTTTGGAGAGCATCATGACACCCACCTGATGCCTGATGTCTCCTTTATTTAGGAAACAGTTTGTTGTTCTGTTGTATCCCTCTTTTGGTGGCTCCTTTTCCAATCTTGTCTTCTTCATTTCACCTACCCATCTGTCTCTCTTGGCACCACTCACTCTTTCATGGCCACCTCTGGCAACCTCCTACATTAGAGATGTTCTGACTCTGAGATTTGAGCTACCTGCTGATGAATATTAAGCACAAACTAGACATCATGGAGAGAAAGGGAGAGAGAGAGATCAATGTGTATTCCTTCATTCCAGTTTGACTGAAGAAGACAACGACAGCTTTGGCTGTGATGCTTTGGAATTAGAAGGTAAGAGACTTGGAGGGTGCTCTTCTTTTTAAAAACCCATGTTTTGATTAGCATTATTTGATGGACTGGGTTGTTCTTCTGGACCTTATTTAGACCTTATGACTTACTTTATGGAGGAAGAATCCCTGTTGGAAAGCCTGTCCAGTCCCAGTCCAGTTTAAAGATAAAGGCCCATTAGAAAGAATACCAAATTGTCCATCCACAGTTCCTATCTGGACTGAGCAGGCAGGATGAAGATTTCCTGTCCTACAACTTTCCTTTCTAGGGAAAGGATTATCCCATTTGTATTTCAAGTATAATAATGGTTTCCAAACCTGCATTTATGTATCATGTGCAGTGATTTGCAAATGGCCTTTCCCTTATTAGGGGTGCCTCTTGTGCCTTTTCTACTTCCCCATTCTTCTTTTCTTACTTGGAGGCACCCGGGATCTTCTGTGCATGAAAACAAGAGCAGGGGAAGGCTACCAGAAGTTGGGAGGTCAAGACCGGACACCTGGATAGCACCAAAACTGGAGAATCACCATTCTGGCACTGAGTGGCATGGCCAACTGTTGAGGGGGCAATGCAACCATACTTAAGTTTCCCTTTTCTGTATTCCACTCCCATGCTACAGCAAGCAGCCACAACCTAGGGTCACAAAAACCGAAGTAGGGTTGGAACTAGTTAGTAAGTGGGTGGGAGGTTACCAGAAAATCTAGGGCTGTAGATGAGACCAGGAAGTCAAAAACACATCCTGGAAGATGGTATTAGCAAAGCATTTCCGTTAAAAAAAAATATTACAGTTTCCTTCAGGTTGAACTTGATTCCTGGTGATTTGGGACATGTTCATGTAGGCTTTTTGGCAACAGTAAGGATGTGGTGTGCCAACTGCTTTCTTCCAGAATGTTTTTCAACTTCTGAACCCAGGCAAGGTCAGCCAGGAGCTTGCTGCTATCCAGAAAACTACACGGACGGGTCCATAAGGAGGTCACCAGGAGACAAACTGGATTGGAAAGACCTCCTTGCCATTTTTTATGAACCCAAAGATAACCCATTCAGGCAATACTTTGAGTCAGGTCTACAATTCAATCCATTTTTTTTCCTCCTGCTTTCCTGCCTTTGACAAGGATATCTCTTCCTCCGTATCCATCCATTTAATTGATTGATTGATCGATGTATTTATTTATTTATTTGGCACTTCCTTTTCCAGATGATGTCCATGACAGGTATTCCTCACTACCTTCCTCCTCATCTTCCCACCATTCTGAAGGGCTGGACCTAGAACAAGTCAATTCCATCTTCAGGAAGTTCTCTCTGGAAAGGTATTTGGAGAAGGTTGGCTGGAGGCAGCAAACAATGCTACTTTTAGGCTGCTGTAGATACTCAGCAAAATGGAATTGTCCCTTTTTCTTGAACTGTACCACTGCTTGTGGAATGCACGTGAAGGGCTGCCGCATAGGGAATCCAGGAAAAATGTTCTTTAACTCTTCTAAAGAATAAATCAGGGCACGTAAATTGATGTTACAGCAGAAAGATGAGGGAAGTAAAGCTTGGAGAGTAGAGACCTGAAATGATTTGCAAGTTCCTGATGCTGGTATTCAAGCCAAATTTTGGAAAGGTCATAAAGCTTTTTGCACACACCAGATATTTCAGAAGTCTATTACCATTGTTTCATTTCCTGCTGTATTTGTCCTGGGTCTGAGTTCCTATTAATACTGTGCCAAACTCTACTTGAGATTTTTGCCAACTTTCTCTTTTGCTTTTCTAACTCAAGTTCCAGCTGCTTAAGAATTTCTTCTGAATTCCTCTTGTGGCTGTTTTTGGAGCAACCTTATGATTGGAGGTGTCCCAAAGAGCAACTGTTGGTGTAGCTTTCAGTCCCACATCTTTCTAATCCCCTGCGACCTCCCTCCCTCACTACCTCCTACATGTGCAACAGTTCTGCACTTCTGAATTTCAAGCAAATTCTCATTCAGTGAATGCTGGTCTACGACTGTAATAAGGATTTGATCTGACTTCTTATTCAGTGAGACTGAGTGAGGAATGGTAGGAAGAAAACTGCCCAGCACTTGCTCCCCGGGTCAAGATTCACAAAAGGGCTCAACAGTAACTGTCATTTAACTCCTTAGTCAGCACTCGCTTGACTTTAGCAGAAGACTCTCAGATGCAGCTTGGTTAGATTAGACTCATCATGCAGTCAAGAATGAAGCTGTGAACATAGCAGATGATTGCTCACTGCAGTGCAAAGAAGTCAGAGCCTTCATCTATAGCAGTGCTCCAGAGTTTAAACCCTTGACTTTTTCCTTCTACCTGTGGGAGTGTGGAGCAGAGGTGTGAAACATGGACTCTCATCCCCAGAGGAGCGGACAAGAGATAAGAGAATGAGACTGGCCCCTCCCTGAGGAATGCTAAGGATGTTTGTAGTCTGACCCTGGGAATTGCTCTCAGTCTGAGAAGATTCTGTAACGGGAGTGAAGCCAATAAACCTTGCTGGATTGAATCTGTATTGTCTCCTGAAGTTTCCTGGGCTAAACCTGACATCAATCTTCTCAGACTCAGAGCAATTCCCAGGGTCAGACTACAAACATCCTTAGCATTCCTCAGGGAGGGGCCAGTCTCATTCTCTTATCTCTTGTCCGCTCCTCTGGGGATGAGAGTCCATGTTTCACACCTCTGCTCCACACTCCCACACTACCCTTCTGAATTAATGAGTACTTGGCTAATCTCTTGATGGCCTCGGGAGGCATCTGACATGCATTGATGTAACGATCTCTCTAACCTGGGAACAGCTGGTTCCCCCACCTCACCAATCTCAGCCCTCATTCCAGGTGATTTGAGAAGCCAAGAAGAATTTATCCCTCTTTCCTTGACATAGGCCGTTCCGCCCCTCTGTGACATCTGTTGGACGCCTCCACAATGTCTTCCATGCCGTCCAGCAAATAGTCGTCAATGGGGACAGTCTGAGCTCAGAGATCACTTTGCTGGGAGGGAACGTCAAAGGAAGCTTTGTCCACTCAGTGAAGGCGAACTCCCCAGCAGAGAAAGCTGGCCTCCGGGAAGGGTACCAACTGCTTCTGGTGAGGCTGCCATACTTTCCAGTCACTGCAACCATTCCTAAGGATGGTCCTTCATGTTTCCTTGAAGTGATGAATGAATGAACACTTCTTATTTTCCTTGCTTCCCTGATGCAACCAAGGGCCACATTGCCTGGGGCAGAATTTTCAACTTAAAAAAACAAACAAACCCTTTTAAGAAAGGTACATATTAGAGGCATCAGCCACCTTCTCATTCTATTTCCTTCAAAAAAATATACAGAACCAAATCGCATTATGCTGTTATGGGTGACTGGGGTGGGTGGGGACGGATTCTGTTGCTAAATTTCAGTGGCATGGTCTTGGGGGTCTCCTTGGGTGCAAAAAGAGAGAGAGGGAAGGGGGGATTTGAGCTGTAGGAAGCTGTGGATTGCTCACTCCTGACTTATACAGGCAACTGTGAAATCAGTCCTGCCATCGCAGAAGAATGCCAATAAGGGCCAAGGCTGAAAATATTGAGGGAGCCTTTAATCACATGGGAGAAAGTCAAAGGCTGTCTATGGGGTGGTCATAAATTTCCCCCCTTTCCCAGGCCTGTTTGTTGATCCCAATTTGCAGCAGTTCTTCCCCAGTGGAACTTGCCTTCATTTATCACCTCCCATTTGTGGAACATAGGTACCCAAGCCAACCATTTGCATGCAACATGTATTCCAAATGAATATTAACTGCGTAATTTAGTAGGTGGAATTAATTTCCTCGGGGAGAGAAAAAAGCTGTGTTCCTATCACCAGGTGGAGGGTTGCATCAGAGGAGAAAATATGAGCGTTCCCCTGGATACTTGTACAAAGGAAGAAATTCACTGGACGATTCAGAGATGTAGTGGACCAGTCACACTGCACTGTAAACCAAATCATGAGGGTAAGATATCACACTTTTGAATCTTCTGACAAGTATGCCTGTTTATTAGTAGCGTGTGGGGCCACATAAAGGGACAGGAGAATTGATCTCTGCAGGCCAGAACAATCTATTACCTTTAAAAAAAAAAATGAGTTCTTGATTATTTTCATGATCACCCATAAAAGTTGGAGATGCAGAGTTGAAGTTGTTTCTATATTTGATAGCTGTGCCCCCAATTCAGAATTGTACAATGTGAAATATTGATCCTGGATAGATAGGCATTGTTGTGTCTATGGAACAATCACAGTATGAATTAGATCAGTGGTTTTCAAGCTTAGGTAACTTTAAAATGTGTGGACTTCAACTCCCGGAATTCCCCAACCGGCATGCTGGCTGAGGAATTCTGGGAGTTGAAGTCCACACATGCCGGCTGGGGAATTCTGGGAGCTGAGATCTGTACATCTGTACATCTTAAAGTTGCCAAGTTTGAAAAACACTGATTTAGATCATTAAAGTCCTAGAACACAACTGCGTTCATGTCTTCATGTTTCTCTTTGTCAGTTCAGGAGCTGTTCAAAGTGGTTATGAAAACACATTAGAGACACGGTTGTTGAAAAGGTGGGACACGAACGACACTTCCTTTGTTTTGCCCAGTTGTGAGCATGTCAGTGTTTTCTATATGCAGATTGAGCTGTGAATTATGCGTCTGATTATTAGATTCAGTGGACGTCTTCCATTCTGAAGTTGTTGTTTTCAGGTTTCATAGCATCTAGCTGGATTCTCGCACTGGCCCACACCGTCACATGCTTTCTGAACCCAGCCCTTGTGGTGTCATGTCACTTAGTCTGATGGGTGAACTCAGACAGCCGTGGCTTATTCCACTAAAAGTGGTGAAGCAAACCATGCCTTAGTATGATGTGTGACTGCAGCGTGTCACAGGGATGGTGTTTCAGAGCAGGAGAATCCAAAAGAATAAATGCAGAAACAACCCCAGGACCGTCCAGAACCTTTGCACCCCTGTTTGAAATATCCTGGGGACATACATTGAATGACAATAGGGTCTGGGGTGGCAGTTGTGCATTTTCTGTTTTGATTCTCAAGGTTGTGGAGGCTGCAAATGGGGGCAGCTACGGCTGGTAGAAGATTAATTTCTGTGGCCCCCACATTCTTTGTTTGACCTGCCTCAGATACATCCAAGCCATAATCAGATGTGACCTCTGCCATGCACAGCATGTGAACATCGTAACTGTTGGCCTATGACAAACAATGCTCTATAATACCGTTCCCCCCTTCCCAAAATTGGTTTTGAACTCCATAGAAAGAACCCACGTACTTGCTCTCTCTTCGCTCGAAGGTCAGGAGAAAGCGGAAAGCGGAATATCTCAGTGGAAACGTGATTTTTCCCTCCCCCACGGCTGCCCCACCGCCTTTCATGTTTTCAGACATAAAAATGAATGCCACCCTTGGCAGGAGCAGAAAGCGAGATCCAGACCTTGTGGAGCGCCAATTACAGTTAATTACAAAATGACTGAACTGTGTTTCAGAGCAAGGACCCCCCCGCAAACCTCACCAAAGCACCCTCTTATTATCCACTTTAAAGAATGGAGAATCGGAACGATTGGTGCTCTTTTATTTTTACCCCTGCTCTTCTGTGCGGCCCGTTCTTGTCAATAACCGCTGAAGAAGAGGGCCGTGGGCCCTATTTTCTCCCGCTGTAGGTTATCGGAAGCTGCTTTTGGAGATGGAAGAAGGGCTGATTACCTCCGGGGACTCCTTCTACATCCGGCTCAACTTGAGCATCTCCAGCCACCTGGATTGCTGCTCCCTCTCGGTGAGATGTGACGAGATCCTGCACGTCCTTGACACCATGTACCAGGGGAAGTGTGAGTGGTTTTGTGCCAGAGTGCATCCCGTCACCAACAAAGACGAGGAAACGGGGACAGTCCCCAATTACAGCAGGTGAGCGCCCCCTCCCAGGCACAGGGGAGCTCCAACGGGCAGGGGTGTCCAGGGGATAGGGTCTAAAAAGTCAAGATGGCAGCCAGGAGGAAATGTCACGGGAAGCTGGGGTGCTGCAAACCCAAACAGCAGCCTCCATGATTGTCTGTATTGGCAAGTCTGTCTCTGGCCCCCAGGGGCGTTCTTCGGATGCCAGTAGAGGCGAGGCTGAAGCCAAGCCTTTGTCTGGGAGTTGTGACCCACATAGAGAAAGGGGATGGGCTTGCATTGCCTGGTTGTGGCTACCACTGTCATTTTTTGGACCCCCTGTGGATGCCCTGCTACTGTCCATGACAAGGGGGGTTTCCTTGCAGAGTTCTTGAGATATTCCAAGAGCTCAGCCCTGGGAAAGTATTGTCCATCCCAAGGTGTTGTAGGCATGCCAGCTCTTCTTTCTTTATAAAAGGCCTGCCTGGAGCTCGGTCCAAGCTGCTTTCACTTGGGCATTCAAAGGGAGCAAGAAGGGGCATAACAGAGGGTGGTCAGGCAGGAAGCTTTCCTTGGCCTCATCGCCGATACCCCCCAACTCTCATTTGCAGAGCCCAGCAGCTGCTCTTAGTAAAACTCCAGCGACTTATGAACAAAGGAAACAAGGAAGAAGCAGACAGTGGCTATGGGATGTCACGGGTAAGTTCCCTCTGACTTGGGATGGTGATCTCCTTCACCCACCCATCTTCCATCCCTCTGTGAGCTCAGGGCAATTTGGACAGTTTTGCCTCTTGGATAATTCCCATTCATTCTAGAATAGGTCTTCCATCTACATTATTTATGGGTGGTTGACTTTGCTCTCGTCAAGTCAACCTTCTCCAACTTGAGGGCCTCCAAGCACGTTGGACCCCTCTTAACATTCCCACTTATACATCCCATAAATCCACTTTGGCTTTATGGGATTTTGACCTATGTATATAATCATATATATAATCCTTCTTCCTCTTCCTCTTCTCTCTCTATTGCTGCACTCTTAGACTATGCTGCAGCCAGACGAACTCACATCCCCCAGTGACTCCAAAACCAGCCCTCGCCTCTCCCGAGCCAGTTTCCTTTTGGGCCAGATCTTGCAGGTAAAAAAAATATATGATCAGGGGCCACAGAGCCAAGTTAAAGGAGTAGGTCTATCTCTCTGATACAGCTAAGTGGAACACATGTTGATGGGAGAAGTGCTGGTGGTGGTGGTGGATTCAAAGTTTGGTGGTCTTAGCCAGGCTGATGGGGTAATCTAGGTCTCTCACCTTTCCTCTCCCTTGGATGCAACCAACAACTTGGGGTCATCCTCCATGAAATATTTCCTGTTTGCTGGCTGTCCCTGGGGAACCAGCTCTCCGTGGAGGTGAGCAGCAAAGGTCTTGATCCAAAAGCAGCCCAAGGCAAAATGATGTGATCTAGACAAGGCAGGGGAGGACAGCTGGGGTAAGGATGGGGGCAGAGACTCAGTCTGGCCTTGAATCTCCTCTTGACCAAGCTTGAATCCGCTTCCAGTTTGTCAGCAGGTCTGAAAACAAATACAAGCGCATGAATAGCAATGAGCGGGTCCGCATCGTCACTTCAAAGGACACCCGGGTCAAATCGGAAGTGCACCCAGTGACAAAGGCGCTACTTGAAAGATTTGAAGGTACAGTGGCATAGGGGTGGAGGGAACAAATGAGAGGCATCTGGTCATTTTCTGGAAAAGGAAATCTCCAGAAGTATCAAGCCCCTAACAGGGGAGAGGGATCAGGGGAGCAACAATCCCTTGGATCATCTTGACTTAAGTTTCATAATCCAGAATGAATGAAGGGCTAGGATGTAGAATCTGGGTGAGTGATATACCTCATTTATGGGTGAGTGCCTTAAAGTGGGGTCTCCAGGAGTTGTTGGAACCTCTTTTTCTTAGATTGCAAAGCTGAAGGACTAACCGCCCATTTTCCAGTTGAGGCTGCCCCTGAAGCATCTAAATGCTCTTTGTTAGCGATGTTTTGAAATGCTCCTTTTTATTTCTCAGCCCCAATAAATTCAGAGGCAGGGTTGGTTTGGGAAAGAGAGAGAACTTCCCTGAATCCCAGGGAATATACAGTTTGCCAGGGATCCTGTATGATCTCTCCCCAGCTATCTGTCTGGAACAGAAGAAACTGCCTGTCCCATTCTTAAGTGTTTAAATGCCTTAACCACCTGCCAGAAGGACTCGAGAGGAGAGAGGACCTCAACTTCCCTTGAGGCACCACCACCAAAATGGCCCTGCTCTTATTCCCACCGATTACCTCTTTTGTGGTGTGGAACAGGCTGTCCTTGCGGAAAAACCTTGAGCCCCTTTGGTTCCAACACTGTTGACTTTGCACATGATAATTAACCCCTTGAATCTGGCCCGGTTATACATCAGAATCAAGACCAATTCCAGCAAGGTTTTATTTGACGGCCTTTGGCAAAAATCCATGTTTAGAATACTTCTGAGAACTGGTACCTGGGGCACACTAATCTTGGGCACGTGGTCACGTGGGTTTTCTAACCTGGCTGACATTATTCATCCAAGTAGCAACCGACATCTTGGTTATCAAATGTTCTTTTGATGGAATCAGTCTTTCTGTGGGCTGCCCGCTCTGTGTAGGGTTGTTTACAGTGGGGTAAATCTTCTTCCCCTAGAGTTTGATTCTGTGACTGAGATCAATAAGAGCTTCAGCCTGATCCCATACAGCTTAGTGAAACCTACCCACTGTGATTGCCGCCGCCCTGTCCTGTTCAGCCCCACGATGCTCGCCAAGACCTTGATTCAGAAGCTTCTCAACTCTGGAGGAGCCCTGGAATTCAACTTATGCAAACCAGGTGATTGTACAGTCCTTGTCTAAAGCCATTCTGTCTTACTCTAACTCAGTGTTTCTCCACCTTGGCCGCTTTAAGATGGGTGGACTTCAACTCCCAGAATTCCCATGGCTGGCTGGGGAATTCTGGGAGTTGAAGTCCACCCATCTTAAAGCAGCCAAGGTGGAGAAACACTGTTCTAACTGAATCACAGCAATGTTCTGTCAGAGCCCTGGAACCAGGGGGGCTTCAAAAAAAGTCAAGTTGGCGGCTTCAACCACATCAGTGAAGCCCCACCCCTTTTTTCATGCATTGCATGCACAATGCATGTGAAAAGAACTAGGACTCCTGTCATGTGATTGCGGCCACCCGCGTGGCACCGCTGCATGGCGTTGCTCTAGATCTGGATAAAAATTAAGCTCCCTTTCGATGTCTGCATCAGAGTTCTTTGGGCATCCTGAGAATTCATAAAACATACAGGGACACCTGACACCAAATAGATCAGAAAACAGTAAGTATGTTTGTTTTTAAAAGGGTGCCCTTCCTTTGGATGATTTGACCAGAAAAAAGTATGGCATCAGGTTTATGCATCTTGGAGCAAACTCAGTGGCATGGCGTGCCATGCTGATGCCCATTTCGCTGATGATAACGGTGTAGCACTGATATATTCTAGATGTGAAATTGTTGGAGGGAGCTTTGCTTCTTTGGCATTTCCGTTTATTCTGCTTGAAAACTGCAGCCCCACAAACACTTAGCTTGGATTTATTTCTCAGTAAACAGATTTTAGAATATGCTGCGATCCATGACAAGAGTGAAAATTAACTATAATTTCCACCCAGTTCTTTCACCGGTGGTTGTATTGCGTCTTATTTATTCATTTTAAAAATATTTTTCTGCTACTCTCTGGTTAGCCCGCCGTGAAGATTTAAACAGGCAATAACAAATCAATAAAACATAAACTACGCCATCATAACTTTGTGAGATTAAGAACAGGGAACAACATCATGCTGAGAATGTATCGGATTGGACGGCTTTCATTTAAGTTTCCCATGTGTTTGACCCACATCTGTCCTGCTCCAATCTCCTTTTTTTTAAAGAGGCCTGAAGATGCACATTGACATTTTCAGATGACATTTCCCCCTTCCCGCTATATGTATTCCTTTTAAGCTCTGTGCATCACCTGTATTTTTTTTTTTAGCTGAGAACTGACTTGCGTAATTCAGAACATCACGTAATCAGGACTGTATTAATCCAGAAAGTGCACATTCGGGCCGGTTGCTGGAAAAAGCCGGTTGAGTTCCAGAATCCTTGGTGTGCGGATGTCTCCCCTGCACCACCTCCTCCTTTTCAACCCTTTGGGTTTTTGTGAAAATAGGTGCCAGTGTTTTAGTGGCGTTTCTCCCCCTCTCCCTACGAAATGTACCGCAGTCCTCAAAAACAAAGAGGCTTCCTTTGGGGTGAACATGGATAGAACTCCACATAATGGTGGTTCAGCAATAAACTGGCTGGCTGACCAATCCAGGGAAGACCGCAAAGGGTGGTTGTGTCTCCATGTTGTGAAAGGGGCTAAATACGAATGCTGGGAACAAACAACAGGAACCCACAATTATCTCCCTGTTTTCTTTTCAAGTGTCCCAGAAACCTCTTTCTGCCTGTTGCTAGAGAACAGGCTGCTGAAAAGAAGACCTCTTGATCTGATCCAATTCTTGTGTGATTACTGCCTTTTATGCAAATCCATTTATCCTGCCCCTTGTAGATCTTACACCTTTCTTTCTTGAAACGCCGTCTCTCCAAAGAATCTTGACACCGCAACACGGGCTAGCAATTACGCAGACGCCGGTTATTCCCCCAGCCTGGTACGGCGTACGTTGTTCCTTGAAACAGGTCGTGCTCAGGTTCTCCAGATTTAACTAGCTTGAGGATAAACATGCCGCCAGCGACGTTCTCTGCCAGCTAAAGCCCGCGGCTTGCGAATCCGGGGATAATAATGACTGCAATCATTTGTCTCATCCCTTTTGTGAATGGCATCCCATTCGTTCCACTTGTGGCCTGCCTCCCCTCCCTGTCCCCCCACCATTGTTGCAGGGAGCCCACTGGAGGTCGGGAAGAGGCAAGAGGGTGACCCACATCATCCCTGGTTTCCAAACAGCTCTAATTTAATACTCACAATTAAAAAGGCATTGGAATATTGCTCAGGAGACATGATGCTTAACATCATGCTAAGGCTAGTTGAGTGGCGAGCGTGGCTCCCGAAATCACCTGGCTTTGGTGCAGGTAATGACCACGCAGCATTGATTGTGCCTGTGGAGGGCTCTGGATTCTGCTTCCTCGATCTCTTTGCAGCACTCCGTGTCAGCAGTTATAGCATCCTCTCTGTTCTGTCTGTGGCTTCCTGTGGTCTGTGTCCTCTCATGTCTGTAATTTATGTCCTTCATTCTATAAATGTCTTACTTTTGGCATTATATATTCTTTCGGTGAAATACATTTTTAAAAATGGTTTCAGGGACCTGGCCCCGTAGAGTTTTTACTTCCTAATGCTCCTGGGACAAGCGTTTTGAGATTCTTCAAAGCTAAGTCAGCCCTCCATGGGACTGCCTAAAACTGACCTGGGTTTGCAAGATCTCCTTTGCTAATATTAACCCTGGAGGGTCCATTCAGTTGGATGGCTCTTTGCTCTGACAGTCCAGAGGCATTTATGCCCGATCCCAACTTTCCCTCTAACTTTTTTTCTCCTTCTTTCCCAGATATTATAACCAAGGAAGAATTCTTCAGGAGGCACTCCACAGAAACAATAATCTATTCACGAGAAAAGAATCCACACACTTATGAATGTATTTTTCCAGCAAATATCGGGGCTGTTGCTGCTAAGGTGAGTTTCCCAATCTTTTTGCAATGTAATAAAATATGCGCAGCTGGAGCAAAATTGAAGAAAAGAGTATTTATTCCTCCAACTGTTTTTTTCATTTTTTTGTGCAAAAATCATCGTGGGCCATATTCTGCATTCCCCCATATGGTCATCAACAGCTGAGACCACATCTGGCATTGTTTCCATAGTCTTGTGAAATCCATCAGTTTCACCAGATCAGGAGCTAAGCCAGCTGCAAACTGTTTTTCTGTTCCTTTCACGCCGCTCCTGTTCTCTTAGCTGGGGTGGGGCGGAGAGGGGGTAATGGGTCATGTGAGCAAAACATGTTAGTGAACTCCAACAACTAACCCTGTAGGAGTTTTAGCCCCAAACAATTCCAGGGTTATTTAGGCTTAAACTAACTTCCCCTGGTCTACAGTGTGGGCTTCTGGTGTTCTTCTTCCCCAAAAGATAATCATGCCTTCCAGATTCTAAGAGGGGGAAAAATTCCAGGGAAAAAATTGGGAATTATCTAAGGCAGTGTTTTTCAACCTTGGCAACTTTAAGATGTGTGGACTTCAACTCTTTTCTGCTTCCTCTTTTCCCCATGGGGTCCTGGGAGCATGGGGGAAGGAAAAAAGCAAATTCATTTAGTCCAGCATGTTTAGATGTCATGGTCTATGGGAATGACCTTGGGAGACGGGAGGGAGAGCCACAGACTGGACAACTGGTGTATAAGAGGTATCTCAGCCCACCCAAGGAAAAGGGGCGTGGGAAGCATTTCAGAAGGACCCTCCCTAGTTCTCTGGGGAGTAAAAAGAAAGGAGGGGAGGAATACTTTCAAGATTCTGTTAATGTCACCTTATAATAAAGATTCCTGGTCGTGCTTTTTGTCTCGACTTCCGAGCTGAACTAAGACCAGAGAGACGCAGGTTCAAATTTTCCCCAGCCGTGAAGCTCATGGAATGATCTTGGGCCAGCTGAAAAAGTTGAGGGAAGTCATTTATAGAGTGTTGGTGATACAGCAGGACTGGAAGAGTGAAGCTTTCTATGGAAGGAAAAACCTGGAGAATCGGGAGGGGATAATCTGCTATTGATGAAAGCCGGTCATATCAGACATGCGATCAATTGATTCCAATTTACCTGATCCTGTTGGAGATTGTGTGCTTAGAAATCCTCACCTGTCCTGGCTTTGTGTTTACAGAACAAACACTGCTTGCTTGAAGTTGGCATCAGCTGCACCAAAGATTTAATCAAAGCCAAGATATATCCCATTGTTCTCTTTATTAAAGTCTCAGAAAAAAATATCAAGAAGTTCAGGTATGTTGAAGGGGGCAGGTGTTGTTCCGTCCTAAAAGAACTCCTGGCGAGAGGAAGGAAATAAAGGGATTCCTCGTCTCTTGCAGGAATGTTGATGGGGGGAGAGTCAAAAAAGTCAAAATGGCTACAGCAACTGCACAAATGAACTCAGGTTAAAAAAAGTGTGTGGGGGGGTTGATCTTGCAGAGGCAGCTACCACCTTGATTATTTTCACACACACATCCCGGACAGGCCCCTTCTCTTTTTCCAGGATTTGCACATCTGACGCTGTATGTCCCTCAGTTATTTCTTCCTGGTTTTGGGGAAAAAATGATATGATGGGGGATTTGGGGAAGAGGGCAAAAGTACCACCAGCCATGGTGCAATTGATGATTTAGAATCAGGCCTCCAGTTGTTGCCAACTGTCCACCATGAATTATTATGAGTACAAACTGATTTCCGTGGTATATCAATGTAGACCAGTGTTTCTCAACCTTGTCAACTTGAAGATGGGTGGACTTCAACTCCCAGAATTCCCCAGCCAGCATGCCTGGCTGGGGAATTCTGGGAGTTGAAGTCCACCCATCTTCAAGTTGACAAGGTTGAGAAACACTGATATAGACAGTTTTGTCTGTTGGCACTGCTTTTTCCTGCATCCTCCCACACATCAGTCTTTTTGTAACATCTGTTCTGCACGTTTTTTCTTTTACTTGCCTTTTTCCTTTTCCCTTCCTTTTGACTTCTTTTTTCCTATTTTCACACTTTCCCCACAATATTTAAGCTCTTAGCTTAAACGCTGTTGTCTCAAACCATTTTTTTTTTTTTTTTGGAACCCCTTCATCTGGGCCCCAAATCCTGTCCAACAGGTATGGAACATATGTCGGTCTTGGAGAAAGAAGGAAGGAATAGGAAGCTAATAGGAAGTTTAAGGGAGCTTAATCAGGGAACGTGTCTCGGTGTATATTGTTTCCCTTACGGCTGTCTGCGGGCTTGTGATATCCAAAAAGTTTTCAAAGTTTGGCTTCGTTTTCATTGTTAGGGACAGAAGTCTCTGTGGATTCTTGGAAATCAGACTCTTTGTGTCTGTTGTGGCCTGCAGATCTATCATTGCAAACACATCTGGAAGGCACAGGGTAAAAAAGCCTGCCATATGGTCACAGCCCTCCAGATGTTAACCGTGGCCCAGATGACTTAGAATCAAAACATGGCAAGCTATTCCTTTTCTACCCGTGGGGCCTTGGAGGAGGGAAATTTGCATCATAGCCGTTATGAATAAAATTACAAGCGAGAAACCTTGGAGAGAACAAAATCTTTTTGAGAAAAACAAAAGCTAGACTCCATGTATTATATTTTTTGATAGAAAATGGGCTCAGTCTGGTAATGCAGAAAGGTATTGGGCTTCCCTTCCCTGGAGGGGTTCATGAAGAAGCTGAAGGAGGCTTCAGTATGGATTTCTTCTTGGGCAAGGGGTGGACTAGAAGGCCCCCAGATGTTTTTCCTATGAACTGAACAGATGTGCTTTGTAAGCAAGTGGCAAAATTTAAGGGTGTATTTTGATGTTTGCATTTGTGCATCTTTCCCCTCTTTACTGACTTCTGTGAATCTGGGTCTTCTGTGTCCCTGTGTAGGATTACTTTTTTCTGAAATGGTCAGCAGTAATAAAATTTTATGTTGTAAAACAATAAATTGGATAACTAGAAAGAGACTTGAACTCCCCAATTTCAGAAAACAAATGGAAGTGTCTACAGAACATGACAATGAAAACCAGCCAAAATGTAAACATAATAGAAAATCAATAGCAAATTATTACTCAGTCATGCTCTGCCCCACGGAAGATTGAAAGGATCTCTAAGTTATCTGTAAATAAATGCTGGAGAACCATAAACAATACGTGGGGGACAAGTTTAGTTATATTGCATTTCTTCTGGCAACACAGGCACAAAGTGTGAGCAAACCGTGAAATGCTATACTTCAGTTCGATTCAGAAATACAGCATTTGATTGATCAAATTCAGCTACAGTGATTTTGTTTCGTTTATTAGCTGTAGCAACAATGCTAGCTGCCAAAAAAAAAAAAATTGAAAATCAATTGTGCATCATGCATTGTTTGCATGTTAAAACAGCCAACGTTTTTAACAGAACGCAACTGACTAGTGTTCAGGAAAGCGTTTTGAAAAATGCAGATGTAATAAGGCACTGGGAGAGAATGCAGATTTTTTAAAGGAAAATACTACTTAACGGGTTAAGATTTCTTTGGCTGAAATGAATCGCTGATCTGTTTCATAGGGCTCCCACTGAGTTAAAGTTACTGTTCCTGATCCAGAGAAAGTTCACTGTGATTATGTCAGAAATTAATGAGTCATAAGTAAGTTGAAACTAATAGGTCCCATTGATTTCATTCACACCTACTCAATCCCCTTTTCTCTAAACTTGAACCTTATAATCTAAGGATGTATTTACATCTGTTCCCATCACATTATTCCCTGTCAGGGGTGTGAACCTTCAGCAAAATACATAAGATGTAAGAAGTGGTAAATGAAAGAAGTCAAGCATGGGGCATGGAAAAAAGGAAAGGAAATATACCTAAATCTAAATTTAAGGATGTAAGGAAACAGTCTTAGAGGACAAGCTGCTCCACATTTTTGAAAATCTTCCCTTGGAAATGGAACATCACCCCTTATTCATCCATTCATACTGAACTTGCATGGTGGTAAAAGGGTTCCATAGACAGAATATAGGTCTCTACTCCCAGTGGAACTTAAAAGTCCAAGTAGATAATAGGAAACAACAGAGGAAGAGAAGAATGAGAAGGAAAATGCAAGGATATAAGCACATTTATACTTGGTTAGGGTTGGAATAAAGGATTTAAGAATATAAGCCCAAGGCCATGTAGACTTTGCCTCTTTTAGCATCTATTTGGAAATGTGTTATGGAGATAATTCTCAGGCAAGACCCTTGTAGCTCTGTGATTTCATTCACACCTACTCAATCCCCTTTTCTCTAAACTTGAACCTTATAATCTAAGGATGTATTTACATCTGTTCTCATCACATTATTCCCTTTCAGGGGTACCATCTTTATTTAAGGCATTTTTGTCTCAATCCTTGGTTTGAGAATACTTGATTGTTCAGAGGGGCCAAAGAAGTTGGTGAAATTTGTTCCCCGAACCTGTCTATGTGTATGTCCATGCACATCTATGAGTAACAGCTGTTTTTTGGGGGGGGGGCTTCCTGTGTATTGTAGAAAGCTGCTACCGAAACCAGAAGTGGAAGATGAATTATTACGGACGTGCCGTCAGAACGAGAAAGAACTGGAGGGCTTGCCCTGCCTTTATGCCTCGTTGGAAGCTGATTCATGGAGTAGCATTGAAGATCTTCTTCGGATCATCAAGGATAAAGTTTGGGAAGAACAGCAGAAAACCATCTGGGTTGATGAAGAGCAGTTGTGAATCACAGATCCCACTGGTGACATGGGATCCTGCTGGCAACGTAACGAAGCAATACTCAAGAGGAGAGAAGGGTTTCCAGTGAAGCCTGTAGCCTTTCTTCTCTCTTTATCAGATATCTGAGATTCTCAGCGACTGGTAGAACGTTGAGTGTGAGAGAATGTTTGAAAAAAAGAAGAATGTAAGGGTTGAACCATGACATTTCTAACGGGTACTTTGGGGTATGGAACTGGATTGTTCTCCCAGGGAGCTTGGCTCCAATGCTGTAGTATCCACCATTTCTGAAACAATAGCCACTGAAGATCAGAAGTTTCAAAAGAGACATTTTGAAGTATAAGCCTGGAACTGCGGGGTCTGAAAATGGACAGTGGGAGGGTCACGGTGAAGCATTTTTGATAGTGGCCAGGGAAGGCATCAGCTTTCCTCATTGCCATCTCATGGAGAGATGGGTTCAACTGTCCTCAGATCCGCAATTGTGTGTCATGAGAGAGAACTCAAAGTGAGTCTTGCATCTTCTATTCTCTATGAAGCCAATACAACTTAGGATAGGGGAAACCATTTTCCCTTTGAGATCATAAGAACAGTCTTGCTGGGCCAGATTAAAGACCATCTGGTTTCTCAACCAGGTGCTCTAAGGAGGCCACAAGCAGGATAGTAATCCAGAAGCTCTTGTTTTGGCTACCAGGACTGAAAACCACAGTTAACTCTATCCTTCCTGAGCCATTTATTTTTTTATTCCAGATGTCAGTAAAGTTCCCTTAGGATCGGGGATGTCTCTTACATATGGCTCTTGAATATTCTCTATTCTGTAGCTTCAGGGTTCAGGGCACAGCAGCAATTTCAGTAGGATAGCAATGTTTTCTAAAAAAAATATTTGGGTTGTGCGAATGTTCTTCTTTTATTCCCCTTCCTATTTGTATCTTCCAGGGGCTAGTTGGGTTGTTCCTTCAGCCTCTTTTCCCCACTCTATCCCTTGCTACTACTACTGCCCTCTCTTTAAGTGATCCCACCCTATCAGGGATCCCAGCAGTCGAAGAGGCCACCTTGTCTCTAAGTAGTTGGCAGAGAATGGTGATGGGCAACGGTCGAGGGCTATGGAAAGTGGAAGCTGTGCAAATAGGTTGGTGTTCCCTCAAGCAATGTTAGAAGTTTACCAAGAGGGCAGCTTCTCCTCAGTGCTACTAAACATGTTTGCAGGAAACAGTTGAGTGATTTTGCCCAAGCTCTCCTGTTCAATCAACTCTAAGTCCACTGAGGAGCTATGTCCTTAGCCATCTGGAGCAGGAAAGAGCAAACGACGCTGCCGTGTGTTTCTGTGTGCCCCTGGGCCTCAATGGGGGCTAGCATGGGGAGAAAATAAATAGAGTTTGCACAGCTGTGCCAGCAGATTGTGTCCTCAGCCAGCCACGGCTGAGCATCTTTCATATCTAGCCCTTTGAAGAATGTAGATTGCCCAAGGCTTAGGGGCTGGTGGTGACCACCGGTCCCCTACTTCGAAATCTTCAATTAAGTGGCAAATTCTTCCTCGTACCCATTGCAAACTGCCTGGTCACTTGACATCTTTTTTTCTATAAAGACATTGATGAGCACATGAAAATCATCGTCTTTCTCTTTCTCCGTTCCTCAGTGGGCATCTATCAAATATTGCAGATGCTCTTGTATCTAGTCATTTCGTTGATTGCAATTGGCTGTGGATTAGGGAGAGTTTTTGTGAGAAGTTAAGCCAAAATATGGGAGGGGAGGGGAGGGGGGCTTGTTTTGGATAAAATGGAGTCCAGTGTGTGAAGAAGATAACCGGAACAGGATTTTAGAAGGAAAAGATGGGCCGAAATGTAGTCTATTGCAGGTAAATGGGGCATTCGGATTTTAAGATGGGTTTGGGTGCTTGTGAGACTCAAAACAAGCAAATGAGATAACATTTTCCATCTCCAGTCGTGTTTTACTGTGATGTTCAAATGTTTTGCAGAAGAGAAAGCACAGAAAGGATGTTGTTGCCTGTGAGGGTTTCAGCTATTTCACAGTGTTTGATTTTCTTTTTCAGCCAACATACAGGAGTCTAGCCTCTCAATCAGTTTCATTCCCCCACCTCTGCTGCAACATCTAGGTTGCTGTAGTAGAGAACACAGTGTGGAAGGCTTGGGGGAGGAAGAGAGAGCAGTGCTCCCCCAGGGAGGTGAAATGGAGATTAACCCTGGTGACCATAAATGCATCGGTAGCCTTCTTAGATATTTCTCTGGGCAGATTCTGTTGGGTGTTGACCAGGACCTTAAGCTGTGTTACATCCATCAGGGAGAGTAATCACTGAATATAATAAACTAGTGGGCCATGCCAGAATCATTAGAAAAAAGGGGGTGGGGAAGCATCACAAATCATTATCGTCTGGCATAAAAGCTCCAGAAAAGGCAAATAAATCTAACTGTAGAGGTAAAGATACGGGCCCATTCGAAATATCCATTCCAGAGCTTCTCCTGGACCAAGTCAGACTCCCCAAACCATCTTCAGCAAGCCCTAATCAAAACTGAACTGAGCAAGCTGTTCTTTGGTTTTCTTAAAAATTAACTGGGAGCAAGCAGGAGACTTGGGCAGTGGGATCGCCATTCACGTCAAGCCAAGGTTTGTTGGACATGCCGAGACAAAACCAAATGAAGTACGGTGTAGCTTATGATGACAGGAGGTGTGAACCTGTATCTCATTCTGTCTCGCACACATGCAGACACATTGTCACGAGTATTGCTTCTGGAGAAGTGTTGTCAATTTTCTTTCTGAGATCACATCATTTCTTGAGTTCCCCCCTCCCCAACACACACACACATTCACACTTGCTTTTGAAGAAGAGCCCTGCTTCCTTGGGGTGTGAGTTTTGCTGGGGGATCCCCAAAGGTCAGTCATGCTAGTCCGGCTCTTTAGCCTCTGCATGGAGGCCGATGTGCGGGAAGACGCCATCTCAGTTCATGGGGGAAGGGATGGAAGCCTTCAAGATGGGTCAGTGGTTGACGATAAGGACCCCACCAGATTGACTGAGTCCAGAGGTAAGTTACAGAGTTGACTGCCTCACAGGCAGCATGTTATAGCCTTGATCTAAGTAGCGAGTTTAGTCAATCAACTGTTAAAATCAAAACACTTAAAACCTAATCAAGACAGCTAAATCCTTTAATTGGATGGCAATCCTCAGAGAAAACGCTCAACGGCTCCTATGTCAGCAATGTTTTAAAGCAACATTTGGAATCTTAACTCTTCTGCATTTCAACGGAATCAGCATAGGCTCTGAGTCAAATTGTCCACTGGATGAGCACCGGGTCCCTTTACTGAGGCCATGGTTAAACAGAGGAAAGGACCACCTGGAAAACTCTCCTACATCAAACTTCAGAGGAGAGACTGCTGATTCTCCACGCAACGATGTGGACCTCTTGCTGCTCAACAAAGGGTGAGTTATGGCCTGGTGGGTCTGCCCCAAAGAGCTTTCCAAACCCTTAGCAAAGGCCTGGAAGGTTTATCACAACTTTCCTTGCTGTCCACATCCGAAGCAGATGGGGAATTCTGGGAGTTGAAGTCCACTTAAAGCTGCCAAGGTTGAGAAACACCAGTCTGGAGAAAGGAGAGGAATTGATCCATTGGTTTAAGAAGGTTGGGCAACCCACCTCCACTCAAACTGCATTTCTGGAAGAAGATCTAACCCACATGAGCAGCTCTAGCCATTCCTCCTAACATCATTTTTAGATTTAGCATCTCCAGAAGGCCATTTAGAGAGGGGTCTATCCCCAAACAGCGATAGCCACTCAATGACAGAGCAGAGTGTTTGAAATTCTTCCATATTTTTAGAGATTTGGCCACCCAGCTGCAACTGGGGATAGTGGTCTCCTTCATTTGCAAGATTGTTTTTAAAATTCATGGCTATGGTGTGAATGAAAGAACACTGGATGCTGGCAAGCCTTAAGTAAGCACCACACTTCAGATCCTACAAAAGCCTTGGACATGGGGGTCCACGGGGAGGGGTTGGAAATGTCAAGATGTCGGCCACAGTTGTGCATTCAAAGTCCTGCCCCTTTTTTGGACTTTTTGCGGGAAACAGAAAAAAATGAAATTACATTGTATGGATTTGATGATTAGAAATAATACGGGCTAATAAAAATAATGGAAGTTATGTTGTAAATTTATCTGTTGCAAGGAGGGTCGGAAGTCCATTTTTTCTCTTCTGCACTCTTCATCTTTACTATCCCTTTTTTTCTAATCCCTTTTGTTTCTCTTCCTTATTTTTTCTAATATTCGTTCTTGTTGGTTCTTACTGTTCTTCTTTTAAAATTTAATGAAGTTATTATAAAAAGCAAAACAGGAACATAAAAAATCCGAAGGCGTGCCCCTTTTGGCAGGCAATGTGGCACGTGCTAAAAAGGGGGCTTCAACTGCATGGTGGTGGCCAACTTCTTGACTTTTTACCTTTCCTCCGCACCCCCGAGGACACCCCTGGGTGTTACAGTGATTCTGAAGCAAGCTGGAATGATTACAGGTTGGGGTTAAGATCAGGTCAGGCAGCTGAACACATCTATGGCCCCAGGCGCTCATGTTATTATTTTTAATTTACAAGGATGTTAACCTTTTCTGCAAGAAAGATGCTTATTCCCCGACAATATATTATGTGTTGTGTCAGCAGAAGGAAACATGAATCTTTTTCCCTCCCTCCCTCCCTCCCTCCTTCCATTTTTTTTTTCCAGTTCTGGGTGCACCACTGTGGCTTCAGGGAGTTGATAATGCAAATCTGCACAGGTTCAGGAAGATTTCTGTATCCAAAGGGGTGGTTGGTGTGTCTTTGGAAGCAAGGGACTTTCTCTATTCCAGAGTTTCTCAGTGTGGTCCGAGGACCCCTGGGAGTCCCCGAAGACTCTCTCCGGGCTCCGTGGAATCAAAATTATTTGCCAACCTCTGTTGAGAAAGAATGCAATATTAACATCCCATCCAACGATCATGAGAAGTGGTCGCGGCAGTGAATTCATCCCTTTTCATTTTTAATACGGTAAATATTGATCAATATAACCCATACCCACAAAGGCTCCTTTGGGGTCCTCCATAGTTTTTAAAAGTGGGAAGGGGTGCTGAGAGAAAAACGTTTAAGAAACACTGCTCTCATCTATTGGGGAGGTCAAAATGGGTGGGGATAGAAGAAAAGGGGGCCTTGTTCTCACAGAGCTTGGTGACCACAATGATATGATTGAAGCCCAACTTTTTTTTTTTTAACATCGCATGAAAAAACGTGTGGGACTTGGATTGTGCCATTGCAACTCCCCGCTGCACTTTTTTGACCCTCACCTAAGTCATCCCTCCTGTTATCAAGCTTCACAAACTGAATAATATGGGCAGTTGTCTAAACAGAAGCCAAGGAGCCTTCACGTCTAAAGGCTTGGTCCAAAAGCCCGGGAGCGACATGAAGAAAAGGTGTTCATTTGGGATATTCATCACAACACTATCCAGGAAGACTAAGCTGGAGTCAAAGCTGAGTTTATGAAAGTAAAGTCAGCCAGATGGAGAAAGAAGGCAGATTGGGAGGGTCACAGGCCACAGGCATCAGGCAGAAGCAACAGGGAAGCGAAGCCATGATGATGCTACAAATGCCATTTTGGTGCTGATGATGCTGATGAAGGAGGATGCTTGGGGACCACTTGGCTGGATTTGCATTGCCCACTAAGCCATGGACTGTGGAACAAACCAAAAACAATGCTAAGTTCACACCAGGGCTGGATTCATACCCAAGCCACCTTAGAAATCAGCGGCTGGGTTGATATGGGGCACCTTGCCAACATCAAGCAAGCCACAGTGTGGGTTGCCGATTCACACACAATGCCTAGCCGTAAAATGTGGCTAGTGGGTTGCACATCCCCCGAGAAATGCATTACATGGCTTGACGGGTTGAGCAAACTGAGTAACCAGTTGAGGATAACGCAGGGATCCTGTTATTGGGGTCTCCTGGTGAACTTCCACAGCTGGCTTCACGATGCCCTTGGAAATTTCTACAGCCCCCAGCCCGCTTGGGTTCCTCAGAAGGACCCTGTGCTTCCCCACCCCTCGGAGGGCTCTGCTCGTGATCCGATTGTGGGTTGTTAATCAAAGCCGCGACAACGAGAGGGTCCGCAAAAATATGGCCTAGCTGGTGCTTCATTTGTTGTCATTGATTTTCCCATCGCTGTTTATTACCAGTATTTGCTTTGTAAGCCTCCAAAAATAAACTCCACAGCATGGCACAGCACGTTCCAAAATGCCTCTGCTAAACCGTCGGCATGCCAGCTTCTTTCCCCACGGATAAAACCAGCCAAATGGGGGTCATGATCTTTGGAACGAGGAGGGAAGCGTCTCGCTCCGTGTAAAAGAAGCTTCTGTTAAGCAGCAGCTATGCGCAGCTAGTAATTTAGAGGGCTATGAATGCGCAGCAAAATGGCTTCTCCTCTCCCCAACCCCCCTTTCTCTCCGGCACACAAATGCACAAGTTTCTAGTCCTTCATATTCTGAAGATACTTTCCAGGGGTCTCCTAAAACGCTGCTCCTTTCCTTGGGTCAGAACCAGAGCAAATCGTGCAAACCAGTGAACAATTATAAAAGTAATTGACCATATTTCATTTGCACAATTTAACCAAGCTGAGAATCCAGCTTTCCTTGGTATAGAATTTTAATGTTTTAGTGTAGATTATGTGTCTTGGCCCGAGTACTTGATGACCAATAGAGCTGTCACTCAGTGAATGAAATATGAGTCAATTATTGGTCTGAGTCTTAGTCAATCAATTTAATTTTTCAATTATATTTGCATACTTTTGCAGGAGCTCAACCCACAACATTTTGCTGCTTGAGGTATAGGACGAGACGGGGCCATTTCCCTTCCGAACTCCAGGAACATAATCAAGCTGGAGCAGTGGGTGAATTTTAATTCAGGATCAGTCAAGACAGCACGCCCTACACCACCACGGAGGATCCTGTTTGTAAGCATTCGGTTCCATGGTTGCACGACGTTGCATTTCAAAGATAATCACCTTTCCGTACAGCGACCATACCTGTCCTTTATTATAGAAAGCGGTCCTTTAGATTTCTTTAATTATTTATCCTCTTGGTTTGGCTCTTGAATTTTCCTTTGTAGAACCAAGTTATAAACAGAAACCACTTCTTTTAACCCTTGGGAACCTCTTCCAGGTTTGCCCCTTTTTCAAGTCGGTCCTTTATTTTTTCCAAGAAAATCCAGTCCCTGTCCCTTAGCGGGAGCCTCCTTCTTTAAATGGTCAGATCTCTCCTTTCGAAACATAGGAATCCCAACTCTGTTTATCCACCCCGAGCTTCCCGATTCCTTGGAGGAAGGGTGTGGGGAGAAAGAATGAGAGGAATATGGGAATATTTCTCACTTGGCGTATACACAGTCCTTTAAATCTGCCACAGCAAGAGGGGTGGCGTGCATAGGATCGCTGAATTAGAGGACAGCTGGGAACACGCAGAAGAGGTAGGAATATCAATAGCTATTAACTAAGGTGGTCTGGGAATGCATACTCATAATGAGTATTTGGCAGCTCACTGTAAGTCAATAACTGGGAGCAAGCTATTAAGGGACTCCATCTGGAACTAACTATCAAGAGGCAGTTGCATAAACCATCGGGTGAAGTTTCCCTTCATTTTCCCTCTGTTTTTGCCCTTGGTTTGCCCCAAAAGTCACGGAAGGGCTAAGAGAACGAAGGCGTGGTAGGGTTAAGCAAAAGCTAGGTGGAAAGATGGATTCCACCTGGGGTCACCCTTGGCTGGCGGAGAGGCTGGGAAAAAATGGTTTGGGTCCTTCCTGCAATGGATGGGGTGAAAGACCACCAAGGGGGGTGTGCCTGTGTGCACGCTCAGTCCCACACCCGCCTCGGGAATGATGGATGGGGACCAGATCCAGTTTGCAAAAGCTGGGTGAAGACTCCACTCAATGGTATTGACCACAGCCTTAAATATCTTCATTAATCCAGGATTGGCATCCGTCCTCCCTTTTATTATTGTTGCTATTAGGAGCCATAATTGATTGCAGTTAGTTTAGAAGACCAACCACGGTTTTTCTTTGTTTCCCCCTCCTCCTTCAAGTTTTTTTCACCCCGCGCCCTTTTCTCAAAGTACATTTATAGCAACAGGATGGGAAATGGTGAGAAACGTCGTCGTTGTTTTGAAGAACCCTAGCTCCCTCTACTGTAAGAAGTCCGTTAAAGTCACATCTCGGCAAGGATGGGGCCGTTGCAGGTAGCAGACTCGGGGATAGGCTAGCCAACAAGGATTCTTGGTTAGAGGCCCGTTAGGTGCAACTGTGTCCTCATTCAAATGGCAACACGCTTGTCCCATTCAGAAATGCTTCTGCATCCCCAGATTTCAGCTGATGCTGGATTTTTCATGACTGGTGGCTGATACGTGATGTTCAAGTGGTAAATGTTTAGACCAGTGTTTCTCAACCTTGGCCACTTTGAGATATGTGGACTTCAACTCCCAGCATTCCCCAGCCAGCATGGCTGGCTGGGGAATGCTGGGAGTTTAAGTCCACATATCTCAAAGTAGCCAAGGTTGAAAAACACTAGTTTAGACAAAGCCGTTCCAACCTGCAAAGGAAGAAAGGTTATATTTTTGGCATTTCCCTCTCAAAAAATTGCTTCAGTCTTGCGGCACTCCTTGAGTGGGTGGCTTTCAGATCCATTCAAGTCATGTTCCACCTTTTCTTTTGCGCACAAAGCCAGACAGAGTCCATGCTGTATTTACAACCCTCATTTGTTTTGTGTGGGTTAGGGTTGGATCCCATGAAAATCCAGGTGTCTGGAGAAGGTCAATGTCCCTCTCTTCCAAAAGGAGAAGGCTGAGCTGACCATGGTTTATTCCATAAACATGGGTTTGTGTAACAATACACCCCAGACTTTCCCTTAGTAGCAACTGATGCCGAGAGGACATGGTGGCCATGGCCACCCAAGGAACTGGCAAGGCTGTTGCAACTTCCCTCTCCCTCTGGGGAACACAGCAGCAAAGATTCCTTCTCCTTCCTTGAACGTGCCCTTCATCCACCCATCTGCTGTTTCCTCAAGCCAGGACAAATCTATTTCCTGTCCAAGTTTGAAAGCCGAGTGATAAAACAGGAGGCTGTGTTCAATGATCTAATCATAATACATCATATTTTTGGTGCATAAAATTGGACTGACTTGATGTCGGAGTGATAAAGTATAATAGGTTTGCAATCTTCCAAAGGTTCCACTTCCAGTCCTCCTGTTCTTCTGACATACATTGTAATCCTCCAAAATTACTTTTTCTCCCTCTGTTCGTGTAAGGTTAGGAAGAAGGAACTGGCCTTCCCCATGTAGCCCTTCTGTCCAGATCAGTGTTTCTCAACCTTGGCAACTTGGAAATGTGTGGACTTCAACTCCCAGAATTCATGCTGGCTGCAGAACTCTGGGAGTTGAAGTCCACACATCTTCAAGCGGCCAAGGTTGAGAAACACTGGTCCAGATACTGAAACACTGAACAATGTCATGCCAGATGATTCACACTAAACCACAAATAAATGCATTCTATAAACTGTGGTGGAACAAACCATTGTTTGGGGCACAAGTCTGAACCACGTCACTGTGGAATCTGGGGAAGGCAAGGGGCTGAATGAGAGCTTCTGCCAGGGTCCCCCACTGAACTTCCCACCTGACCAGCATTGCACGGTTTTCAAGGTGAGTTGAAGCCTGGTCCCTGATTGGGGCAGACAGCTCCCCCCACCAAGGAAGAGGAGTTGTATCTCAGTCCCCTGCAGCTGATCAGATTTGGCTACAGAAAGACATCAAGGAGGCACTAAAGGAGAGCTGTGAATAACGTTCCCTCTGCCATCCACAGTCGCGCGGTGATAATGCCGTGAGGTCCAACCGTTTTGACCAGGTGACAGTGACATGAAATGGCTTTTTGGGGAGAAGGAGGAAGAAAAATACTCAGGAAAAAATAAGTGATAAGATTTGGGCTGTAGGAAGTGCTTGATCTGAGACAGAGAATGGGCAATGGGTCCAGAAGAGATCTGCCTCACCTTAAGAAACAGGTGCTTTTTTCTGCTCTTCGTGCAGAACTTGGCCACCACATGACCTTGGGCTAGAACGACCCCTTTTGCCCTTCCTCCACCCTTTCTTGGAACATCCACCCCCTGCCTCAATCTTCCTCTTCCTCCTCCCCGCTCCAGGTTATAAATTCAAATTCAGCCTCATTAAAACCGCAAGTCCTCATCGTCTAGCCAGAGCTCCTCACGGCCCTGCGCAGGGGGGACCCCATCTGCCTTCCCACATGGTAATTCAATCAGGCTCGGTGTCTGTTGCTCGCAAACTGCTTGGCCTGCACTTTCGGCCCAAATTTATGGGGCTGGGAGCGTCGAAACGCTGAGTTAAAGCGCTGAGCTTGGGCTGAGGGCCTGCATTATTCTGCAACTCGTCCCTCCACCTTGACAGGCGCAGGAGGTGGAGGGAAGCCCCTGGTACGACCGACTGGCGCAGTCTGCATTGTTCCCTCGCCTTTTATGTCAGAAGTTAGAAAGCCGGTGGAGATTTGGAAGCTGTCAGCACAACGCTGCAAGTAAACAACGAGGCTGCTGAGGCACGGAGCAATGAATAAAAGCCCCGAGGAATGGGAAATCCAGGGGTGGGGACGAAAAGAAGATGTGAAGGTTTGGCTGCCTTGTGTGGATGTCATGCACGTCTGGTCTTTCAATGGCAATTGTGATTTCGGGTCTTGTGTTCTCACGTGGGGACACAGTTTCAGTTGTACAGGTAGTCCTCACTTAATGTCCACAATTGGGATCGAAAACTCTGTCACTAAGCAGCGCAATTGTTAAGCGCGACATCACGTGACCACACCGCTTAGTGATGGCAGTTCCAGCAGTCCCGGTTGCTGTTGTTAAGCAAGGACCTCAGGTAACCATGACTTCTGACTTCCTGCTGGATTCCCCATTGATTTTGCTTGTGGGACGCCAGCAGGGAAGGTCACAAATCATGATCATGTGACTGCAGGATGCTGCGATACCATAATTGCAGGCTGGTCACCGAGTGCCTGAATTGCAATCACATGACTGCGACAATGGCAACTACAAGGGCCATTCATAAGTACAGGTCATCCTTTTTAGTGACCACAATTGGGACTGGCAACTCGGTCATTAAGTGAAGCAGTCATTAAGTGAAATATCACAATTTTATGATCTTACTTCATCTTTCCTTTGCTTTACAGACTTGTGAAGGTCGTAAATGTGAGGACTGGTCACAAAGTTACTTTTTCATCACCACCATAACTGCGAAAGTCGCTAAATGAGGACTACCTGTACCACTTGTTCAGCACCATTGTAAGTTCGAATGGTCACTGAAGAAATGGTCGTTAAAACAGGACTACCTGTCTATTGGTTTGCTATAAGGGGACATGATGCCCTGTTCAGGCTCGGTGAGCCCAGGGCTGTCTGCGGGATGTTGTACATAAAAAACAGGCAGAGCCTTGATTACACCATCCCAGCTGCCATCTTGACTGTTCTGACTAGACACCTCATAGCAGTTAGCTGTTCCAACCTGCAGAGCAGAAAAAATTCAAATCTTAATCTGATCCCAGTCCTTAGACTCTTTGAGGTAAACCAGGTCAAGAAACAGACACTGCAAGAAATATTGGATCTCTGTTGACCTAGGCTATAATAACAGAACCTTGAAAGCATTTCCCCTCCTCTCCCTCCTATACCAAAGAGAGTCAAGGCAGGGACATCCTGAGTTTCCTTCTCACACTTCCCTATTTTCCTGGGCTAAGCTCATGTTTTAATAACGGTCGCCACGTACCTTCTCCAAGATCATCTCTGTGCTCCTCTGCAAAATCCCATCAGCTGGTCACATAGTCTGGAACTGAGTCAGCACTGTCTGCTAGGCAAAGCCAAGACAAACCACATCCATATGTTTAGGGGGACGCATAGCCCCAGCCTAAATATATGCCATTGCTAGTTGGCATCTTTTGTAAAGAAGTCTGAAGAGGTGGCAAGACATGTCTCTGCCTCTTGGGTCCGCATGTTTGAAGAACGGAGAAGCTTCAATGATGCAAAACCAGGCCTTCAACGTATGTTCAAAAGAATCTAAATATGCTACAGCAAACTGGAGCAACTGGGAGGTTTGATTGGGAAATGAAGCCACTGCAGTAGCTAACATCTGCCCGCTTTCAGCTGCAGAAGCTGCAGCAATGAACCTTGTGGGCATTTTGAAGAAATCCTGCTTCTTTCCTGAAGCCTAGGGAAGTATTTATTGTTAAAAGAGCCTCTAGTTTTCTATCATCAGAAGAAAAAGAAATATTTAGTTTTTGCTAAATGCTGTGTGGGCAGAAGGGAGACTCCATAGTCCCTTATATAGCCTGATTGTAGCTTGTTTTAATCTTTACTTGTTGCTGCTAATGCAAGTGAGGGGTATGAGACGTTCTGGAAGTATCTAAAATGTTTTACAGCTGTTTACTTTTTCTAATTGTGATGGCACAGTTGCTGTGTTGTATTTGAAGAACTGGGACTTGATCTAATGCTTTGTTTTTGCAGCTATGGATTAAGTACAACGCTGGCATGATGCGTTTCAGCCATGCACCGCAGAACATAGAGTTCTGCACCAAAAGGAACAAGGATCTGCACCCTGAAAAGACATTCCACATTCCAAGGAAAATTATGCACGTTGACATAACATAATCGCCCCATATTTTGCTCTTTGGGATTACTGTATTGAGGAGCTCGAGGTTTATGCAACAGGAGCCCATCTTGTCAAGAGCCAATATGTAAAGAAGACGTAAGGGAGCCATCGCTAACCAACACGCCCAGATGTGCTGAGTTGCCATCCCAAAACCCTAGCTAGCAAGGCCAAAGCACTTGCTGGTTAGCAATTCTGGAACTTGAAGTCCAACATATCTGGAGAGTGCCAGGTATGGAAGGCTAGCATAAGACCCCTGCTATATTCGGCCAAAGAACCGTTTAGACTAGCTATGGTGACGGAGGTGCCCACAAGTAGGATGTGAAGGCACCAACTTCTCTTATCCACATCTGGCATTCCCTCTGCATATTACCTCTGTGCAGGAAGATTCTGTGTAACCATCCTGGCCAACAGCCAAGGAGAGAGACCACCTTCACGTTCCAAACCTGAACACTCACCTGAAGAAATGGGTGGCTTAGCCCTGACCCCAAACTGCTCGTGGCAATTCAGATCCATTGTTCAAGTATCAGGAAGCTCAGTCCTGGCTATTTATTGTTCCAACTCTGTTCCCTTCTCCGTTCTGTTCTCCAGTATGTGCCTTCTTTTAAAAACATTAATGGGAAAACCATATATTAGGCTGAAAAATACATTCAGCGTCTCTCAGGAATTCTTAACCTGGAGAATAGTGAAGACTGTGTGTTTGGAAAGTAAACTATCTCCTTTAGCAATGCTGGGTTGGAATTCTAATGATGGTGGAACAGGAATTATGGCATGGGTAAATATTAATTGACAAAAGAGCCACGGCACTCTTATTTTAGTCTTCATAATAGATCTGCCTTGGAGGCAGAAAAGACAAATGTGTGCAGGGAAATGAAAATAAAATATGGCACACCTGATACCAACGAATAATGGAAATAGGCTGAATTTACCCTAATGGGGGTGGGAAAGCTTTGCGCAATGTTCAGCATCCTACATGCCAATTAATTGAATTTAGGCTGGGAAATTACATAAGGGGTATCGACGTTTTAATTGAATGGCAGAAAATCAGCATTAATTTTGCCAGTGGAAAAAAACCCCCAAATGCGTAGAACTTGAAATTGCTTATGCCAGCTTTCCCCAATCTGTTGCTTTCCAGATATGGGAGATGGCCAATTCCCCAAATTTCCAGGCTGAATAAATCTGAACAGCGCCAGACTGGGGAGAACTGACTGCAACTTGAACATAATCCATGGATGTCTCACCTGAGAGCTAAGTCTGTTAAAGTCTCATTGGTCCCATTGGGAAAATTAACAGCGTGTTTAAGTCTTCTCCAGGGAAATCCATATAAACTAAATGTGCTTAAACTTGATTGGGTAATCCCCCCGAATCTTTTAAACACAGTTTAGAAAAGCAGGTCTGATGGATCCAAGGAAAACTCCCTAAGCTTTCGATATAGACCGCTTGCCACACCATCTATGGATCGTGGGGGTTGTAGATCCGCTTTATTGACCAAGCGAGCAGTGTGTAGTAAGCAACAATAGGGTTACTAACTCATAGATTTCCAGATTGTATTGCCCTTACCGCCTTGGAAAGAACTGATGGATATTCAGAAACCCCACTTGTTTTTTCAAAATCTGGCACGCACGCAATCCGCAGCCTTGTGAAGAATTTTGCTGGAGGCCCCCTCAGTTACTGGGGGGGTTTGGGGGGGAGAGACGCAACATCACACGTGCCACAGCTTGCATCGGACACACACGTCAACACCTGTTGCTTCCTGGTAAGCTAAAATTAAACTTTGTGATTGTAAAATCTGTGAGAGGGAGGAAAGGAGGAATCTCTTTAGGAAAGAGAAAGGGATGAGGTTGAAGAAAAATTATGTGTTTATGCTTGACGTGTCTGCTGTCCTGCTGTCAGCCTTGCAAGGTAGTCCTGACAAGAAGCACACCCAGAAGTACTAGCTCTAACTTTATTGTCAAATTACATTAACAGAATCTTGCAAGTCTGAAAGTGCATCTCTCTCCCCTCGTCTTTACAGCCCAAGAAACTAGGGAGGGTCCCTTCTGAGATGTTTGCCAGGCCCCTTTTCCTTCTGCAGGCTCAGCTGCCTCTTATCTGACTGTTGTCTAGTCTGTGGCTCTTCCTCCTGTCTCCCAAGGTCATTTCCACGTCCCATCACATCAACCGTGGTCCTTTTCACTTGCAGAAGATTAAGCCAGGCCTGGATGGGACTTATTTTAATACAAAATCAGATGTCATGAAGCGCTGGAATAACTGGCTGAGATGGCTGGCTGGTGGCCTACTTCTGTTTCTGCATGCCTGAGAAACATGGGCCCAGGGTTTCCTGCAGTACCTGAGTGGAATCCAGAGAAATTCTTGCACAGGATCCTCTGCAGTGCTGCAGGATAAAGCGATCGGCTGGACATGGCGCAGTGAAGGGGTGGGTAAAAGAAAGGAGAAGTTGGCATTTGAACGGTGCAGGAAGATTTGGGGGGGGAATGTGGCAGTGGTGAGGCTGGTCTCTGACAGCACAATCCATAAAGCTGTGCTGAGTTTTCTTAGCTCTTTGTTTACAAACCCGGTGTGAATTCACATGTAACCCAACATGTTTGGTTTAGGGCTTAATGTGTGAATTCAGCCAGCTATAGCTTGCGTAGCGGAACATTGTTAAAATAACCCATTTTTTAGTGCGAGCTCGTAACGCCATACACCAGGCTGTTCCTCCACAACTTCTCCTACAATACATTATTTAGATTTAAGATGCCCTGGGACCTCACTGGGTGTGTTTAGTTACTAGCAGAAAAGTGAGCAGAAAATCTATCTATATGGTTGCTAGGAGTCGAAAACGAAGTGATGGCAGATAATCAGTCAGAAAAGTGAGATAAAAGCATTAACATTAAATACGTTTAATCATCGTTTCTTATTCCTGTTAGCCTTTAAATGTTTCAATTAGTAAAACCAAGGTTTTTTTTTTAATTTAATTTTCTTCTCCTTGTACTGAAAAAGGGCGACAGGATTCCTTTTTTATTCCCTGCAGTGATTTCCCAAAACGCTGCAGTTTCATATTGCCTGATGTGATTTATGTTCTTTTTTCCCCTTCCTCCCCCTCTTGAGCACAGCTATGAAATAACATGAAATGTAGTCTGTCATACAGCTAAGCATATTTTGAGCCATCTTTTTCTTATTATATTAATATTGATCAGAGGTCTTCTCCTCCTGGTTTTGAAAAATGCACACTTCAAGAAGAAGAAGAAAAGAAGGAGATTTGATTGGTTCGGTTATAATAAGAACACAATGATCCAAAACGTGTTAACTTCACAAAACACGCATTTCTTTTTCTTTGCTTCCCCCTACTCCCTTTTCTCTTTGCTTCTGCAGATAGACCAAAACAGGGAGAAGGTAATTGGCCACCAACTTTGCCTGCCTTTAAAAGAGTCCCGTTCAAAATCGTGCCGGATAAGAATCATTTGGGGTTCGTCTGCTTTCTTCTGCAAATGCATGGTTAGAATTAAGCAAAGTGCACCAGTAGGAGGTCCAGCAGGGTTAGCATCAGACGCCGTAGCTGTTTTCCCCTTGGTGGATCTCCACAATCTGTTCCTGCTGGCCTGAATCGTGGCTTGCAAACCTGAATCAGCCGCGGGGTGCATCAAGGGAGGATTTAAGCAGAAATGTGGTAATTTGTGCTGAAATGGGTTGGTTCCCAGGGCCCTTTCTCGGTCAGTGTACGCAGGTAAGGATTAGAAGCTCAGCTGAGTTCCTTTCCCAACATGGATCCCACAAGACATCCTCGTGTGGAAAAAGCATGCTAGCTTTCTACTCCAGATGTTGCCTCAGCCTCGGCTTCCCTCAGTGAGACACAGATCCTTTGCCAGGGAAGCACAAAGGCTACAAAGCCCATAGGCTTCTGTAGGAGCCAGACTGCTCTGCAGATACGGCCCCATTTATTTATATTTTATTCATTTATATTTCAAATGTGGACACTGCCCATCTCACGAGGAAGTGACTCTGGGCAGTTTACAATTAAAAACAACAAATAAATATGAATTAAAATACAATAAAAATAGTATAAAATACAATTAAAACCAAATACATACCTAAAGACACCTAATCAAGGAGGTAAATTTATCAAGAAACCTACTGATCTAGGTTTCTACACAGTGAGGTGAGGCTCCATCATACGGATTTGGGGAAGCTGAATAATGCTGGGAAAAGTCCCGAGGTGGAACTCCACTGTCCTTTTCAACACGGAGGCCTTTTTTCATGAGAAAACTATAAGAAATCAAGCTCCTTCCCCCCGACTGGTGTTTCAAAGGGCCCAGAAGACCTGACTCTTCACCCAAGGCCTTTGATGAGGGTGCTGAAAGCCCCCCTCCCTTTTTTCCTTTTTCTCCATCTGGGTTTATTTTCTCTGCCATCTTCATTCTTTTTTGCTTTGTTTTCTTGCTTTCCTATTTTTAACCATTGGTAAACTTCCCAGAGTCGCTGGGAGTCAGACAGCCTATAAATAAAAGTAAGTAAAGAGAGCTTCAACTTTGCTCCACCACACAGCCACAGTTGGGTCCACGGATCCCCATGAGCCACGATGCATTGGGGGTGGGGTTACCGTGGAATGCCCATCTGTGGTGGTTTGTACATCCATGGCAAGCCTGGATAGCATATTAAAAAGCAGAGATGTCACCTTGCCAACAACGATCCGCATAATCAAAGCTATGGTTCTTCCAGTGGTAATGTTTGGCTGTGAGAGCTGGACCATGAAGAAGACTGAGCGCCGAAGGATTGATGCCTTTGAACTGTGGTGCCGGAGAAGACCTTAAGAGTCCCCTGGACTGCTAGGAGGTCAAACCAGTCAATCTTAAAGGAAATCAACCCTGATTGCTCATTGGAAGGATTGATACTGAAGCTCAAGCTCAGATACTTTGGTCACCTAATGCGAAGAGAGGACTCTTTGGAAAAGACCCTGATGCTGGGAAAGATGGAAGGCAAAAGGAGAAGAGGACAGCAGAGGATGAGATGGTTAGATGGCATCACTGGAGCAATGAGCATGAAACTGAGCAAACTCAGGGAGGCAGGGAAGGCCAGGAAGGCCCGGCGCGATGTGGTTCATGAGGAGTCGGACACGGCTTAATGACTGAACAACAACAAATAACATGGGATTAAACACTGCGGCACGGGGTCTGCTCCAGGCTGTCCAGAACGGGGCAACCCGAGAGCCGGAATTCGCAGGGTCTTCTACCCGAGACGCACCTCCAGAATCCGCGCACCCTGCCTGGCTTTCCACCACCAGGATCTGGCACGCGTTTAGCCACAGCAGGTCAGAAACCATGAACAGGAACCGCACCGGAGGAGGAGAAAGAAGATCCCCGTAAGCAGCAGTTCTTGGGCTGGTTTCCTCCCCAGAAGCTGAGCCTGTTGTCTTGATGGAGATCTGGTGACATCTGGCGGGGAGCGAGCGAAGGGGCCTCTCGCTGTGGGAAACGGTGGGCGCCGCGCGAGGGGCTGAGCTTCGGCACTCGGCCCCCTTTCGCCCTTCTGGACGCCCACCGGGAGGGGAAGGCAGAGGGGCGAACGGGGCCGGCGGAGGAGGGCGAGGGCGCGCCCAAAATTTAAACGGCTCTCTGTGCGGTCGCTGGGGGTCGGGCAGGACGGGGTGGCCGTAACCCGACGCAAGGGGGAGAAAGACCCCCGAGACCGCGCGGGGCCGGCGGCAGGCGGACTTTAGAAGGGAGCTCTGCCGGGGGTGGAGTGGGCAACTTTTTGCACCAGGACTCCGGCCACGCAGTTCACACGACTCGTCGGCCCGAGGAATCGGAGCTCCGGTTCCCGATGGCAGCCGCGGGGGGGGGGGGGGGAGACGCCAGGACCCCAAAGCTCTCCCCCGCCGCCCTAGACGCGGTCTGGAGGGTCAGGACTGCAACCCTTCTCCATTCATAACCTTGTTGTCCGGCCGACGTCACGGGCCCCGCCCCTCCCGCCCAATCAGCGCCCGCCCCCGCCCCGCCCTCGCCCTGGGAAAACCCCGCCCCGCCGCTCTCTCGCGGGGGCGACCGTCCCCCGCCCCTCGCCGTTCACTGGCGCGCCGGGCCTCGGGCCCGCCCCTCGGCGGCCTCCGCCCCGCCCCCCGCCGCGCGGCCCAATGAGAGGCCGCGGCCCGGCGCGAGCGACGCCGGGCCTCGCCCAAGGCGGCGGCGGCGGCGGCGGCGGCCCCGCCCCTTTCGGGTGGGCGTGAGGGCGAGGACGGAGGGAAGGTCGGCCGCGGACGCAGCGGCGGCCGAGGCGGCGCCTTTCCCGCCGAAGCCTGCGCGAGGCCTGCGCCGCCAGCTCCGCGGCGCCATGGCCGGGGTGGTGCGCACCCTGGGCCGCTGCCTGTGGCCGGCGGGCGGCGACCCCGCGGCCGAGGCGGCCGGGCCGGGCGAGGCGGGCAAGGAGGGCGGCCTCGCCCCGCCGTCGCCGCCGCCGCCCCTCCGCCGGCGCGACCTGGAGCGCGAGGCGCGGCGCCGGAGCCGCGAGATCGACGCGCTGCTGGCCCGCGAGCGGCGCGCCGTCCGCCGCCTGGTGCGGATCCTGCTGCTGGGCGCGGGCGAGAGCGGCAAGTCGACCTTCCTCAAGCAGATGCGCATCATCCACGGGCGCGAGTTCGACCAGAAGGCGCTGCTCGAGTTCCGCGCCACCATCTACGAGAACATCCTCAAGGTGAGCGCCGCCCGCCGGTCGCCGCGTGGCCTCCTCTCCCCGCGCGGCCCCGCCCCGCCCCTTCGGGGCCTGTCCTGCCTGCCTGCGGCGCGGAAGCCGGGGGAGGTGGGGGGATTGAGGGCCGCCCCTCTCCCTCGGCCCGGCCTTCTTCCAGGGATCTTCTTTCCAACTCCCCCCGCAAGATTTCCTGGTGGTCCCCCGTCCCCCGTTAGGCAGAGACCTCCAAGGTTGGCTAGATAGGGTGCCCCCCTTTTCGAAGGAGGGATTTTCCCTGACATGCACCCCCTTGGGAGGCAGGCTGGTGCGGGGGGGGGGGTAAGCGGCTGGACTAGAACCAGGAGAGTGTGAGTTTAGTCCTCCTGGGGCAAGGGAACAAGTGAGGGGGTTCGGGGCCTGCCCGCCTCACGGGATTCTTGTCGTCGTGGAGAAAATTGTTGTTGTCTGCCACTGTCTTCTTCCAGGGGTGTTTTTCCCAACTTCCCAGAATCGTCTATAAGGTTTCCTGGTGGTCCCCTGTCCATGCATGAAGCAAAGACATCCACGACTGGATAGGGCCCTCCCTCCCTTGCGAAAGAGGGATTCCCCCCCACACACACACTCTCTTGAGAGCCAGTTTGGTGTAGTGGATAAGCGGCTGGACTAGAAACCAAGAGAACGTGAGTTCCAGTCTTCCCTTAGGCGTAGAGACCTGTTGGGTGACTTGGGCCAAGCCCATAGTCTCAGCCCAGCCCAGCGGGTTGTTGTGGGAAAATGAGTGGGAGCCTCACGAGCACCGCCTTGCATAGCACGAAATAAAGGTGGGGTAAAAATCCAGTGATAAATAAATAAATAAATAAATTCAGCACCCCTTTTCTAAGAATATTGGAATCTGGACCCAGTCGGTTTTGTCGTTGCAACCAGTTCTGGAAGACAGGCCCGGACGTGGGCTTGGCGAAGTCCTTCCTCCGCAGGCAACATACTCTAGATAAACAGCTGTTTGCAAAGCTGGTTGGGACCGAAGGGAACCGTAGTCCGAGCCTCCGAAGGCCACCCAGTCGCTTATACCTGCGAAAGGACTCTTCAGCCACGTATCAGAAAATTCTAAATATAATCCAAACAGTTTTTAACGGGCTGTATGAGTAGACTGAATATCATTCAAAACGTCTCCACTTTTCTCGGGTTGTTTGCCTATTTTGATTAGCAAAGTCTTGTAAACGAGAAACCTTGGAAAACGTGCTACAAAAACACACTACAGCCCTTCAGTCAAAGAGCAGCATGGATTCGAAAAAATGTGATGAAGTTGCGCCAGGCCTGAGGCACACCTTTGCCTGCTAGAATTTCGGTTATCTGTTTGCCTCCTTCTCCTATTACTTTAACCATACACTCCACAGCCAGTTTAGTGCTGCGAATGAAACTTATCCCATGATCTATGTTAGCTAGGAAATGCGTCTGAAATGCATTTTTTTTAAACCACAGAGAACAACTTTGCATGGGGAAGAGATTGAGAGGCAGGGAAAGCAGCGTTGTGCTTGTAGAAATGGGTCTTGTTTTGGTATGAATTGGTGCTAGAAAAGTGGCCTAGCTGGAGAGGGCATCCAGAAGGTCAGCGATCAAGTCTGACGCTGCTTTTACTCCAAAGTCAGTGTAAATGGTTCATATGCACCCGAGTAACAATCCTCGCACAGTTCTGCGAGGCAGCAGAGGAAGAGACACAGAACCAAAAGCAGCATGGAAAATACCCGCATGGATACCGAGGAATAGTGATCAGTGCCTAACCAAAACAGACTGCCTTTTTTTAGTACAAGATACTGAAAATACGTATGGCCTGGATTTGCATAACATGCTGGCTAAAATTTGATTTCGACACCCCTTGGGTTGATTCAGTAAACTGTGGGTAAATGACCCATGGGTTATCATGGTGGATGGACACGGCCATGCTTTTATTAAAGTTCCAGGAGGAGAGTAGGCTGTTTGAGGGGGTTGCTGTGTTCCTTCCCACCACCCTATCTCTAGAGTTCAGAGGATGTATAATTAGCTGTGTGCCAATGTTATTTCTTAACGTGCACAGTGCAATAAAAAGGGAGCTGAGTGGGATATACACACCCTGCTAGTTGCGTAGACTTGTTTTCAGATGTGGCTTTCCAGCCTGAGGGGTAAAAACTTGCTCTAAACCAGTGTTTCTCATGGCTGGCTGGGGAATTCTGGGAGTTGAAGTCCGTCCATCTTCAAACAGCCAAGGTTGAGAAATACTGTTCTAAACACTAGGAATCCAGATGTCATCTTGCAAACCGATTCTAGGTTACTGGCATAAGCCACTGTTTTTCCTAAGGAGGAGGAAGAATATTTGTTTGTCCTGTGGAAGATTTTGCTGGGCTTCTTCTGGAACCTTAAAAGTTGTTCTATAAAAGCTCATATTAGAACAACTTTAAATTAAGAGAATTAAAATTAAATTAAGAATGACCTTCTTCAGTTTCTTCCTACAGAAGTTTGTCTAACAATACGCTTTCTAGTTTGCTGCAGGTGTGGCAAACCTGATCCTTGTCTTCACCGCAGTCGTACTGTATTGCTGTGCTGGTGGTAATACCCACAACAAATGGGAATTTTGTCTTTAAGAAAGCCACCTCCCCTGCTTAATAATAAGGAAGGAATTTTGCCCTAAAAGTTGTCTAAAATATCTTGGAATGTAGAGCGGGGGAAAGTTTGCCAAATGAAGTGCATGTATTTCTATTAGTGTTTTAAAGATTGAGCATAGATGGGGAAAATCAGAGGAATTGTAGTCCATCCGCTCTGGAAAGCAGTAGGTGAGGAAAGAGTGTGAAAGTTCTTTGAAATAAAATAGAATATTTTTGCATGATGCCTAAAAATAGGACAACTGGTAGATTGAAAGGGTTTTGACAAGTGAATTAATTTAAGGACACATGAAACTGAGTATCTATTCTGTAATTGCTGTTAAAATTTAGAGTTTTACTTGTATCTCCTCACACCACTCATCAATATTTTCCCAGCATTCAGCCCCCAAGTAAAATCTGCTGTGCAGTAACAGTTAGGCCATCTTAGCAAAACCTTTGATTTCCCTCATTTTTAAAATAAGCATAATATTATTGTGCTGTATTTTTTTATGAGGAACTGAAAATGTATATAAAGAAAGCAGAATTTTGTATTATGCCCTTAATGATTTTCTAATGGTTCCTATTCCTGCCATAAAATATCTATTAATATCAAAAAAAATGTTGCTTTTTTTGGTACTTCCAAAAATGCATGCTTTCTCTTGATTATGACTCAGAAAACCACTTACATTTTGATGTGTGTGTGTTTAGCAAGAGTGTCAGGGAAAGAGATTTAAAGGCCTATGCAAGTAAAACCATAACTTAAATGTAAGTGGATGGGATGTCTTAAATTTAAATTACCAAGAAAATGATTATTTAAATCAACCTTCTTTATTCATTAGGGATTGTTCATATTATTCTAACATCCAAGTCTCCTAAGTCTTAATTTTCCATTAGATGAAGAACCTTTTATACTGTAACTCCCTTCTGTTCTTTCTATAGAGTTTTTGGACACTTAATGTACTTAATTGTATGTATATTTATCTGGAAGTGAGCTTGACTTAGTTCAGTGAAATCTGTTTTCAAATAAGGATCCAGGGAACTAATGTGAACTAAATATATGGAAAAGTGTCCTTTTCCTGTTAAAGGTTGTATTGAAACCTTGGTTTTCCTTCTCCTAATTATGACAGTACCTGAATATACTCCCTGATTATGTGGTGATAGCTGGGAAGTGGTGATAAAAAACCCTAAGAATATCATACTGTTATAAAATGCGAAAATAGGGTGATGCTTGCTTGGTGTTTTCAATAGACATGCCTTCTTTTCCAAAAATGCTGTAAAGAATAATTACATTATTATTATTATAGTACTGTATAGGGAATAATATTGCTTGTGAAAGATGGCTGAAAGTTCAGATTAAAGACATAGTACTGTATAGATCTGTCTCCTGTCCCTGAGCAAAGCATTACAGCTTATCTTGTCTTCTTATAACCTGAGTGGGGATTTCAAAAATAAATTTTAATATACTAAGTTTGGACATACCAACTGATGAAAAATATTGTAGGATAAACTAGGGCTTCATTAAAGATTGGAAAGATAGAGCATTATACATGCGTATCCCTGAATCTTCCTGCGGTCTAGATGTCCATAAGCCTTGCTTACAATCTTAGCATAAAGTAAAAGAGTTGCCGTTTATTTATTTATTTAAACTTATTGGCCGGCCAATAAATCCTGGCTTTGTCGAATATTTTGGCACAGTCCAATAACAATAAGTGGCCTACCTTTGAATCTAACCATTCTGTTCAAACACTGAAGTGTGTTTCTCTGTTTCTTTAGGGCTGCAGGGTTCTAGTTGACGCACGGGACAAACTCGGCATTCCTTGGCAGTACGTGGAAAATGAGAAACATGGGATGTTTCTAATGGCCTTTGAAAATAAAGCCGGGATGTTCGTTGAGCCCTCGGTGTTCCAGTTGTACGTACCAGCCTTGACCGGCTTGTGGAAGGATTCTGGGATCAAGGAAGCTTTTAGCCGGCGAAGTGAATATCAGCTGGTGAGTCGACTGGACCCAAAGCAGGTCTCCCCACAGTTTCCTAAATACTTCTCCCATTTAAAGTGGTCTCCTAAAATAACTAACTCTTCACTCTCCGAGCAAGCTGTAGAAGGACCGTATCCTGGAGTAAGGAGTAGTAACTTCTAGAGACTGCATACCCTATGCCTTCCCCACTTAGTGTGATTAAATCCTCTCCCCCACAAAATTTACAATATTTTCTTTTGAGGTTTAGACCTTGTGCTTATGAGCTTGTAGATCTGTTCAAAAATAGGAAGAACAGCAATTTGTCAGGGGTCAGCTCTGTCCGTGATGAGAAGACAAGACGTTAGTGCAAGTGGCAGGATCTGTGCCAGAATCCTGAACTCTTTATCCAGAATTGTCATCGGATTCCCTTCCCAAATCTCTAATGGTAGACAAAGACTACAGATTTCTGCCAGTACCACCTCAAACAACCAGGCATATGACATTTCTTTTTTTTTGTTTTGTTCTGTTGTTTGTTGTGGTTTTTTAAAATAAAATTGTGGCTGCCTCTGTAGTTTGAAAGGGTATATATGAATTTCTGCACCTTCCTCGTGTTATTGACACAGCGTTTCTGTGAGAGAGATTAGACCTGACAAATGACGATTATCCAGTGACCTTTGTAGCTCAGTGGGGATTTTAATCTAAAGAGACTGGAGACTACAAATAATGTAGACATGTGTGGATAACTTTGTGGCTTGGTTTGCAAACTTGGAAATTGCCTCGATATAACAAATAATGTTGCGTCGGTGCCAATATTGAATATATTTTAATGGCACTTTTTTAGCAGGCCTGGTAACTACAGTGTAATATATCACAAATGCTGCTATCAGTACAGCCAATATAAAACAATTTGCCTTCCTGTTTTAAACTTCCATTTTCTGTATTTAGATGCGCACAGTAAATAGAAACATCAAACCAGATGAAGTATGTAGTGTCCTGTATTGAAATAGATTCTTTTAAAGCATCCCCATCCGTGATCTCCTTACTAGTTTAAGAAGGATTACCTTGTAGGAAGAGAAGTGAGTTAGTTTATGGTAGCCCAAAATCAGGAGGAGTCTGGTAACACCTTTTTAGATGAAGAAATGTTATTAAAAGACATGCGCTGTTGTGAAGCGCAGCTCACTTTATTAGAGTGGTTAAACAGATGTGGGACTTGTTAGGGTAAGGAGGAAAGAAAGGATTCATGAAAGCAGAGCATTTATTCGTCTGAAAACGTGCTGCTAGACTCCTTCTGATTTAAGGATTACCTGATTACTTTCAGATTATTAAATGCTAAAAGCCTTGGGAAAACCAGGCTTGGCTGCCTGCTGATAAAATTGCCTATTAATGAACAAATGTGGGAATTTCAACATGGACTTTGAACTGACTCCAGATCTGACTTGGTTTTAACAGAGAACTTCGCATGGCATTGTAAATGCCTCCTTGGTTTTTATTTTTTAACTCGTTGCAGGCTCTCGCAGAAGTGTTTCAGCTAAATTGGACCACTTCCTTGCTATGCAAGAAAATAAAAACATTGTCATATGATTACAGTTTTGCCACTTTTAAATTGGTTGGACTTGAAAGAAACACAGCTGTAAGTGGCTTTGGTAATGCCTTCTATGGAAGATTGAAAGTTGCTTCAGAATAGCTCATTGCTAATTTGGGGAGTGTATTATTGACATGTGTAGCTCCAAGATTAGGAGAGAAATCCTTGAACATTCGGACAGAAGCATCAGATGTGGAAATCCTCTAAAAGCCGATAGCTGCACATTTTCCATGGCATTAAGTCTTCGGTTGCTAAACTCGTTGATAGAGTATCTCCTTGACAAACTAGGGAGGAATTGTTGGCTGACGATTTAGTCCACTGTAATTCTGTCGCTTTGTTCATTTAAAAAAAAACAACAAACACTTATATAAAAATATGTCTGCAGTGGCGCGTTTCCTAACCAAAAGGTTTGCTCTCATGAATCCACCATTCTTTCATTCACACTGTTCTTCATTAAGAAAAAGAAGATTTTCATTTTTCCTGTGGTTTATACCTGTGTTTAAAGAAAACCTCTGTGAAGCAACTTTATAACTCACTTGGCTATTTACTTTAATGTGTATCTTCCCCCCCTCCAAAAAAAACTTTGGGTAATATCCACTAGGTGTTCCCTTGAAAGCATTGCTTTGAGGAGGAATTTACCAACACCTTTCAAATGTTGTCTTTGTTTCCTACATTGATCTCTGTGATTCAAACTGTGGCTGATCTGTGCTTCGTTTGGTTCCTGTCCTGAACAAACTCTTCCCAGATGTGTCCAGAGAGACCAGGTTGCCCTACTGCATCACCGAAAGAGGTTTTTTGACTGAGCTCCATTTATTCATTTAAGCCAGGCAAATAAAGTTAGGAAACGTCTAGTGAGAAAGTGGTGGCCTGATGTGATACATTTTGTGAAATCCCAGGACTTTGGACCCTTGTTCAGGAGCACTTGAGCATAGCCGAAGCCACCAACACTGATGTTCTCACCCTTTTCAGAGGAAGTATGGCTTACATCCTTGCCTGAGCAGTCTTGGGGAGGCGGGGAGTCTTTTTCTGCTGCAAGGGCTACACCTGAAACAGTACAGCCTTCAAACGTGCGAGCGGAACATTGCACTGGGGTCAACATCCTTATTACCTCCTTGGGAAACGTAAGCATGAAATCTAATCAAGGTCCTCAAAAAATTCAGTTTGGTCCTAAACCGGTTTGTAAACAATAGGACTACATGGGGCTTTGTGAAAGTAAATTCTCCATCAAGTTGAGCTCAACTTCTTGTGTTTTCATAGCTATATCCATGTAGTTTTCTTGGCAGCAGTACAGAATTGCACTGCCTCTCTGTCCTTCCAGATGTTTTTTGGTTTCCCCCTCTGGCTGACATAGTGCTTCCGTGTCATCACAGGATATGAGCTTTCCTTGAAGAACCTGCAGGAAACACCTAGGGGTCAGCAGTTTAACCACGTAGCGGTTTCCTATCTAACCGCAACCGCAGATTAAAAAGCTTAAAAATTCATATTTTAGTTAAAATATGGAAGACTGCTTCTCTGAGTATAGTATACCAAATATTAGCATTGTAGCGATTGTCTCTGTGTATAGCTAGGCTGTAAATGCAGTGACAAGATCCAGGAGGATGGGAGGTATTGCGTCGGGGCTGATAAAATGTGGTTGGTCTGCTCTGTAATAGAGGCAAAATCTGAGGCTCTTAATAATTAGGTATCCTGGGATTTTGCTGTTATCTTTAATGTAGACCAGTGTTTCTCGACCTTGGCAGCTTGAAGAGGTGTGGACTTCAACTCCCAGAATTCCCCAGCCAGCATGGCTGGCTGGGGAATTCTGGGAGTTGAAGTCCACACCTCTTCAAGTTGCCAAGGTTGAGAAACATTGCTGTAGACCACTGACATTTAGGGAACTAAATATAATAATTTAATAATAATAATAAATATAAGTATAGAGAACTAGGTGGAAGCCATAGCCTTCTGAGGTCATGGGTTTTGTAGTTTGAATCTGGATTCCCATGCTAACCCTGTGCCAGTATACTGTCAACACGTCAGCATCTTATTCAGAGATATTATACGGCTTAGCTGGCACGCATACTAGGACCTTATTGAAAAACAATTCTTTTACCATAGGCTGGGTTACCAGGGGCCTAAAAGGAACTTGTTCCCTTAACTTGAATTTGTCCCACTTTGTTTCCGTGACGTCCCACTGAATCTCGTAGCCCTCGGCCATAAATGGCACATGTAAGAGCATGGGGAGGTTATGTGATGTTGCAGTGCTGTGTTTGAGATCTGTGGTGTTGGCTTATTCTGTTTATTCTGTTTTTATTTCATATGACTGTGAGCCATAGGCGGCCATATGCTTTTTCTAAATAAATAAATAAATAATGCATTTAAAAATGTGGTAAGACAAAGCTAATATTACATATGCGTCCAAGGCATTTCCACTTGTTCATTCATCTACCTGTGAACGAATCTAACTGACATTTGTGGTCAGATGTTCAGAAAAAAGGTGGTACTGAGCTTGCTAGCAGCGACGATGTCTACTTCGTTATTTTTTAGATCTCTGTTTAATTACTGCTTTTCAGCTGTGCTACAAAGTATAAACAATTCTTCGGCAACAAATACTTTAGCCATGTAATTATCTCTTTTCTTTACATCATTTCATGTTTATCTTCTTCATTTCTTGTACAGATATATCCAAATCTGTGTCAGAGTGTATATGACCTAAAGTCAGAGGAGTCATTTAACACAGTGTTCCTTAACCTTGGCAGCTTGAAGATGTGTGGACTTCAACTCCCAGAATTCTGTAAGTTGAAGTCCACGCATCTTCAAGCTGCCAAGGTTGAGGAACACTGATTTAACACATATTTTGTTAACTACTTAGTTTTGGATGGAATCCAGTATGATTTACTTAATAATTCATAAGGTTCTTAAGTTTTAAACGTATTCTTGAATTCCATAAGGAAAATCGTTGACAGATTTGTCAGGAATTAACACTGGCTTGTGGTTATAAGTGATGGTCTTACAGCCCTACCTATTTTATATCCACCTGACTTACAGATGTGCCATGCCACACGATTAACCAACCTGTCCCCTTTGTCTTTTGTAAAGCTTGTACATATGCATAGTGAAAATAAGCTTAGACGTGTGCTTTTGTCACTTCTGGAGATGGACTTCTAATGCATATAATCGTTGAGCTGAAAAACCTGGTAGTCTGGGGTGCGTTGGAAGCTCCTTCGGCAGAGGTAACCTTGAGCATTTGGACTCGGATTCCATCTTTCAAAAGGTGTGTGTGCATCCGTTCAGAAACCACGGAGCCCGTGCAGTGATAATTCTAATTTTAGGTTATGGTGAGAGCTGTACTATTTATAACCATACCATGACAGGAAACTGCTCACTCAGAACTATCTATATGTCACTACATTCATGGCACTTAAAATTTTGCTCTGGTATAGTTATGTAGCATAACTACCTGGGCAGCTGGTCTATATTGCTTTCAGTGCTTGACACTAGTTAGTACTTCTGTTTCTTAATACTCTCGTGAAGAATACGCTGAAATGGTGTCTCCTTTTACGGTTGCCTCCTCCATGTTTTCTTAAATTGGTATGATTTTATTAGGAATGTGAACAAGCCTGAAAGTTTTGTATTTTATACTTATAACGGTAAATGATACAAGTGCTCTTTTTAAGACTAAAGCCATAAGAAGCTCTACAGTATCGGTCAGAAATAAACAAAGAACAAGATAAAATATTGGAATAATGCTCAAATGTGGGACCTGGTTTATTTCAGGGCAGTAGCTCATAGTTCTGGATTTTCTAATTCCCAGATGTGGAATGACTCATGGCCGCTCTCAACAATGGGAACAGCATCTCCTACGTTGTCCCAGTTGGCAAGACTGACTCAGAGGATATACAACATTACAGAAGAGAGATATAATGTGAAAATGAATCATCCATATTTTTATGTTAACTCTTTAGATAAAAAAACCAAAATAAACAGATGATCTGAGAATTATCTAAGATACAGTGAAGCAAACTGGCTTTGAGAGCGGAGCAGTTTAATTGTTTCAGGTGGAATAACACAGCTTAAGGGGTGTTAAATGGCTCAGCCTGAACAAAGTACTGTTTGCTACTTGCTTACAGCAAGAATCATGTTTTCTCCCACCAACCCAAGGACAACAGAGAGCTTGTTAATGATCTGAAGACATTGTTGTCTTTAGAGTGGTATGGAGGGTTTAAGAATTGCCAGGAACTACACCCTGATACCAGTCAAATCAGAAAAGAGATCTAAATAAATCATGCCCATTTAAGATCTGAAATGTGTAAGAATTGTGGTCTACTCTTGCTGAATTCTTGGATTTTATTTATGAGTTAAGGTTGTTTATTTATGAGTCTGGTTCTTTTGTGTAATATATACTAATTGCCATCAATGCTGATTTCCATAATCAGAGGCCAATCTGAACAGCCTTAGATACTACCAATATTGGCTCTCAGCCCCTGCATGCATGTATGAGGATTATGTGATGAATGAATATGCGTTGAAATCACTAACTGTCTCAAAAAGCACTTTTTGGTAGACCTTTTCCATTCTTCCTCCAATACATTGGCTTTAGACACATCTGAAAAGTATCTCTCTCTTGGGTGTTTTTGGAGAAGGAAGATCTATTTGTTCATTCATTTATTCAGCAATGTTTCTGACTGACACCAACCCTTGTTGGTGAACCACAAGAAAAGAAACACAAAGACAAAAAAACCAATAATATAATCATGTAGCAAGAAAAAAAAAATCCTATGAGGAACGCTCACAAACCACCACAGCTGAAATTGGAATATATTTTACTTGCTTGTGAAACAGAAGGGTAGGGACCCTACCCTCCCGGCTTTCTGGAAAGGACTAAAGACCTGGGTTTGCCATCTTGCGTGGGGTGATAAGAGCTCTAATCAATCCTTAGGGTGGCTGGAGCCCTGATGACGCTCCCTGAGCTACTGGCCAACTCCATCATTTCTTGGAATTTATTTATTATTTATTTAAGACTGCCTTTACGTTGAATTTTAATTGGTTTTATCTTTTCTGTAAACCGCTCAAAGTCGCTTTTTAACGACTTGATATATGAATTTGATATATAAATATATATAAATAACTATGTAGTTCCAAGGGAACCTTCTGTGGGGGTACCCTAGAGAAGGCCTGAAAATAGTTTGGGGTTTTCCATTGTATATTATGTCCTTAACTGGAAACCACACAAAGGTTGCTTTATCTCCTAAGCAATCAGGATAAACAGTAGAGCAATCCACTTCTGTATTGTGTTTTTTTCACTTGGTAAGCAAAAAATTCCCTGCCCAGGTATTGAGGAGACAAATGAATGAGCCATCGTATTATAACACAAAAATCTATGGATTGTGATAAGGGCACCAAGACAAAGCTGTTTTATTTTTCAGCCTGCTATGGAAATTCTCTTCCCCAAAGTGGTGTCTCTGGCTTGGCTTATGAACTGTTCCATCATTGCGAGGCAGAGCAAAGCAGTGTAAATATATTTTCAAGGTTTGATTTTCCAGATCACAGACCTGCTTCTGGAGCAGTATTATGAGTTCTGTGGTGATGCACTTGGTCACATTCTTGCATTGAAGCCCTTGTCCTGTAGTTTATGTTACGTATTACGTTGCAAATTATATCAAGAACTTAGAGTTAGATTCATCATGGCTTTGTTAATCCAACTGAATCAGTCTAGTTTAGAAGAAAAAATCTATTTTCTGCTGACTGATGTAGATAAACTTGTAACGAAACAAGTTGCATTGTTTGCAACGGCCACAAGGAAGATACGAAAGCAGATGTTGACAAATAGTGCTATTAGTATTAGAGGGGATATATTGAACTGATATGGATTGTTGTAATTTTATACAAATTTTTCTAAAACCTGTGGTTGCAAATAAATGTATATACTACTACATTTCTTAATGGAAACCAAGGCCTTCCGCTTTGCAAAGACGGCTGCTTCATTACTTTGTAATTGGATTATTCTAAAACCCTCTAGAGCTGCTTTAAGATTACCCCAAAACTTCAGTTGGTACAGAATGCAGCAGCTTGCATGCTGGCAGGTGAGAACCATTTCAGCAAGGAATATTTTGGACACTAAATTGGTTGCCAGTATGTTTCCAAGTACAATTCAAGGTGTGGTAAAATCCTGATGTGGTGAAAACTTGGGTTTTCTGATGAACATTGGGCTCTAAGTCTTCTGCATGTTTTCACCACAGGATATTTTAATCCATGGCTTTTAAATATAACTTTCTGTGAGCTGCTCAGAGTTTGTTGAAGTAGGCAGGATATAAAACATAAATCAATATATTCTTCTCTCTCAACAGGGTGAATCAGTAAAATATTTCCTGGATAATCTGGATCGGATTGGCCAGTTGGTGAGATTTTCCCTTTATGTGTTTTGTGTCATACATTCAAATCATAGATTAGTTAAGAGAAGTAACAGCATTGGAAAATGTTCCCCAAAAGCATAGGACTGGATGTTTCAACACGTAGATTTAGTAAATAATATCTCTTCTAAGGCAGAATAATCATTTCTTATAATATAGGAGCTCTACAATACAATTCTTCCTTTGGGAAAAGGTATGTTTTGTGCCCACTGTTAAAAAAAGAAAAAGAAACATGAATACATCAGTTGTTCAAACAAAATCTAGTTCCATATAGTAGCAGTGAGACCTCACCAGTCTCAGCATCAGTGAAACTTAGTTTATCAGGAACTCTGGATTTTATTGCATATGTTGAAAGTGTGACATAAAACTTCAAAGTTACAGAGATGATGCTGTGAAGGCTTGTAAATTATTGAAATTCACTCTTCAGATTAAATTTGCTGATAATCAGTTCAAACAACCAAATAAAAATGGTGGAAATAGCCTGAGATAAAGGGAGCGGTTACCAGAGACACCCACCCACCCTTGGCAGCCTGTGCAAGACTGGCCTCTAGTTCATTCTCCCCAGCTTCAGGTCCAGCATCGTCATTCCACCCCAGTACATCTAGACTCTCCTTCAGGGGACCTAACTATTCCCTTCTGAAGTATGACCATGTCCCGACTTGCCTGTATCTTTTTTCTGCAGAACTATTGTCCCAGTAAGCAAGACATCTTGCTGGCTAGAAAAGCAACCAAAGGGATTGTGGAGCATGACTTCATTATTAAGAAGATTCCTTTCAAAATGGTGGATGTGGGTGGACAGAGGTCTCAGCGCCAAAAGTGGTTTCAGTGTTTTGATGGGATAACATCTATACTATTTATGGTTTCCTCAAGCGAGTACGACCAGGTCCTTATGGAAGACCGACGCACAAACAGACTAGTGGAATCCATGAATATCTTTGAGACCATTGTCAACAACAAGCTCTTTTTTAACGTCTCTATCATTTTATTTCTTAATAAAATGGACCTCCTTGTGGAGAAGGTCAAGAACGTCAGCATTAAGAAGTATTTCTCAGACTTCAGAGGAGATCCTCACCGTCTGGAAGACGTCCAGCGTTATCTGGTACAGTGCTTTGATCGAAAGAGGCGGAATCGCAGTAAGCCTCTTTTCCATCATTTCACGACAGCCATCGACACGGAGAACATCCGCTTTGTGTTCCACGCGGTCAAGGATACCATCCTTCAGGAGAATCTTAAGGATATAATGTTGCAGTGAATGAAAATGGATTTCTCTTTATGGAAACCTAACCAGTTGTAGGCCCAACTGTTACCACTGTGGGTTTTGCCGTGTATCTTTTTCTCTGAAGGTCCATGCCCTTCCTTGCAGTAGGAAGGCTGGACAGAAGAGCCAGAAGCAGAAAAACTACCGAAGTTCAAGTGAGCTACTGAATCGCCTAGCTGAAAACACAACTGAGAAAGTGGCTGTTGCAAACACATTCTTGTCTAAACCCTGAACTTCCTCTTGGCTTTTGAAAAGGGAGCCCCAACCTTTGTGGGGAAATGTAACAAAGGTCTCTGTGTGAATTAATCTTATTCCGCAACACTGCAGAACATGCTGGCTACCATACCTGTCCTTCTCGCTAGTCTTGGGTGCTGAATAATGAATTCAGTAATATATTTCATTTCTTCATCGATGATTCTTTTTAGAGAATACCTTGTAATACATTGTCATAATTCCAAAATCAGTTTATAGGCCAGGTGCATACACAGAAGTTTGCCAACATTTGGATGGCATTTGCCAACTGGCTATCCTAGCTCTTGTTTAAGGAATCTCTCTTCAGCTTTCCTTGTGTAGAAATCCAGAATCGTAAACTGAATTTAAGTGGTCATGCAAGCAAAACACTTTTTTTAGCAAGATACATCAAAACAGAGCAGCTATCCGAAGCCTGGGTTGGTAGAACGTGGCTTTGCATGGCATTGTTACTGTGTGATGGGACAGAGCTTCGGCAGTAACGCAGTATGAGGACAATGAACATACACATCTAGTGCTCAAACCCTTAAAACATCTTTAACTCTGTTTTCATATTAGATCTATATAAAAAAAAATCCCTCAGTGCGACGGTGTTTCCTGCCTCTAATATGGAAGTTAATAAAATTTTTAGACAGGTCTTGGCAAGGAGCAACTGTCCATAGCACTATAGTGAATTGCTCTTAAAAATCAGTGTTTCAGAGGCACTGAGTTTGGAAGAAAGGATCTTGCTTTGAGTTTATTCTTAATTATATAGGGATTTACCAATGTATGTCATAATGCATTTAAAGAAACATAAACTGTCCCGTGTAATTTGCCTGTTTAAGGCTAGGATAGAGTATGTGTGAACTTGCAGGAGGCTGTGAATAACATTGATGCGAGCTTATTTTTTCATTCTAAAATGTTATATTTAACTATGGGTGCCTTTCTTTTGTGTACAGATAGTTCACACTTTGTCTACTCTGAGGTATGCATTAATCAAACTAAGTCCTGCCTTATCCATTCTATAATCATTATTCAGGGAACATCTTAAACGTAAGAAATGTTTACTGTGACTTTGGTAACATATTTTGTAATAAAACAAAGGGCTTAGTCTTTCCTGTATCTTATTATCTGAATGTCGTGTGCCCTTTTGGGACAATCAGAGGCAAGGCAATTCTCTAGGTGTTTATAGCACAAGTAATGCCAGTCTAAAAATCTTTTGTGACTTCCAGTTAGAGGAGTTCTAAGGTTCTCCCCCGTGTGTGGATCACTCAGCTTTACATAGGCGTGTTTTGGTTTGATGTGCTACATGTCACACTTTCCATTGCTGTAGTATGTTTTGTGCAACATCGAGCTGTTTCTCAGAAACGAAGGCCACGTTTGTTTCCAGGTCTTATGTAAAAGTAAGATAGACCCATTAAAAGCCACAAATGTCAGCTTTTTGAGGCTATGTGTAAGAGGTTACCTATTGATGCACTGTCATGTCTCGAATCAGTGATTTTACCATTTCTAAAGGAGATGCTTCCATTTGCCAAGAATCTGAATTTTGTAAGCTGTAAAATGGTGGTCTGATGAAAAGGGGAGTGCATCTTAGGTTGGATGGTCTGTTGGACCTTATTTTAGAATTAGGGCTAATGCTGAATTCACCCTTCCTTTGAAAATCCAAAAGTTGCCCAGAGACTTCTGATACGTTCCTTGAAGAGTAGTCTCACCATGGTAAATGGCCCCAACTCTGCAAAGTTCAGAAATAACTTAATGGCACATATGTATATATTTTAACTCATTTCCTTGCCCGTAGTTTCTGTGTAGATGAAACTTGGTCTATCCAGTTAACTTGACTTCTAAAAATGTCTCAGCTAGTATCACAAACTGCTTTACGAGTACTTAAAACCTGAACTATGCTACCGGTTGCATGTTAAAATGGTTTTTTTTTTAAAAAAAAGAATAAGGTGCTAATTTCTCAAACTTATTCTTTTTCTATTGTAGAAGTAAGGCTTACCGAATGTCATATACTGCTATTGTTCCTTTGATACCAAATAAGAGTCTTCTTGTGGTGTGACGGAGCCTTGCTGGGGGGAACAAATCTGGTTATAGCAAGTTTTGATAGCCAGTTGTAACTTAAACGGAATCTGATCCGCCCTGTGGATCTTGCAGTCAATTTATACTGTTTTTAGGACATGGTTAAGATTTTTATTCCTTCGCCATACCATTGTACAATTGTTCTCATAGCCGTAATCATCCTCTTTAGGACTGAAATTGATGTTTAATATCTAAAGTCATTTGTTGTGGTTGCCCCATTATTTGTATACCCGGTCAGTCTTGGGTAGATATATTTAACAGTAAAGGCCAGCTCCAGTGATCCTGGCTAGTCAGCCCTAAAAATCTATACTGTATAACACTTGCATATATAACATAAGCACGTCTTCTCATCATACTTGACAATGTCAGGGTTAACATTTTTTTTTTTTTGCAATCCAGTGCAGTCACATTATATGATCTTTAGCCATCAAGGCACTGCCTGTGTTCTTTCTCCTGCCAGAGCCACAATACTTTTTCATCTAATTGCCCTTCCCCACCCCTCCCCAGATTGTTTTCTTCCGAGTAGAGTTAGGGAGAAAAGATGGGGGGGGGGGACCAGATTTGTAGACAGAGTGCTTGATTGTAATGACCCTGACTAGCCAGGAAATGGGTCGTACATAGGACAATCGACTTCGAATTTATACTTTGCATGTTTTGTACCAGTTAAATAGTCTTTAGTGAGTTGCACAGTTTGTCCTTTGTCCAGAGAAGTCTCTGTAAGGCATATAATGCTGTGTATTTGATCCTCTTGGCCCAGAACCAAGAGGAAATTCAGTGTCTGTCTGCACATATGTAGACACACACACATCAACTAGATTTTACATGAAAACTTGTTTAATATAAACTTTTTGGAATAATGGTTTTGGAAAACGTGAGAAGTTTTTTTTATTTTTCATGGAACGGAAGCTGCAAGAAGGCTGGTTTCAGGATTGGCATTTATTATGTCAGCCCACAGCAAGCATATTGTTGGAACTGACTACCAGGTTTCCAACTTAACAGGTATACTCTCCGAAATAAAGGAAGCAAGAATAGGATTCTGCACATTTATACCAAGTTAGGCAGAGTGAGCAAATTGCACCTGGTTTCTGTGGTCTGATAACAAAAATGTATTTTCCATCTGACATGGTAGCTGAATGAATTGGCCTCACACATTTTTGCTATTTTACCAGTACAGTAATTCTTCTCCCTGAATTAAAAAAACTTCCAACCACAAGCTGACTAGTTAGCTAAGGTTTGGCGCACTGCCCCTATTTTGCAGAAACTTGCTTGAAACTTGCTACAGTCCAGTTTAAACAAACACACACACACACACACACACACACACACACACACACACCCCTGACCTCCATGGTTAGCTTCCTGGGGGTGAGCCAGAAATCTACTGTTGGAAGTGTGGAGGAAGAAAGATCAGATTTCTAAATAGGTTTTCCAGGATTCTCGCTTAAACACTGACAGCCTGTGTATATTGAAACAAAATACCATAAGTGAAGTCCATGTGTTCTGATGACTTTCTTTAGAGAAAGGGTTGGGTTGCTTCTTAAAACAATCTGTTGGCATCCTTGTAACTACTGGGACGTGCATTATAAATCTTTTATTCAGCTGGCCTCCTTGTTTATAATGGGAACATGAAAATTCAAGCTTTCTCCTATGTAGTGTAAAAGATCTTGGCTATACAGAAGGTCTAATTAACTTCCTGAAAGTTGATGTAGTGTGTCTCTTAGAAGCATGCCCAAGGACACTGTGGCCCTATATACCTTAAAGAAGGGTTTCTCAACCTTAGCAACTTTAAGATATGTGGACTTCATGGCTGGTTGGGAATTCTGGGAGTTGAAGTCCACGTATCCTAAAGTTGCCACGGTTGAGAAACTGTCCACGTATCCTAAAGTTGCCACGGCAGAGAAACCCTGCCTTAAAGGTAGCTTGCAGCTTTGTTTCACGATGTCCTTTTTAGATCAATCAGAAGTGCTTCCTTATTGTACAACATTTCTGCCAAGCTTAGACTCTGACCAAAAAAAATAGAATGGCATTTTATAGTAGTTTTGTCTGTAATGGTGGAATCCCACTTGCCTATCAAGATCTGATCTAGATGCTCTTTGGAGTTGGGAGAACGAATGGAATATATGGTATATTAATATATTTCCCTGAAACCAAATGACATGTTGTAATTAAGCACAGGCTTTGGGGTTTCTAAGAGCAAAAGCAAATAGTGCTTTGTGTTCTGTGGAGGTGGGGAGAAATCAATGTTTGTTTCTCTGCATAAAATATTACTTGGGGGTGCAGAATAAATGAAGCTAGCCCTACCTTGCTATACAGTCTGCAGTATAAAGGACACAATCCTGACATAGTTTCATCCATGGTACTTCTACCTCCATCCCAAGGTATCCCTGAGCACAGCTAGTCTAAGGCCTTTTTTTTTTTTTTTTTTAAGTTTTTCAGGATTTGAACTTGAGGCAAAGATGAGCTCCCCCCTCCATGGGTCTGCCTGAAACTAACTGCACTTCTTCTCTGGTAGTTTAAGAAAGCAGTGGATGTCAAGCGAGATGGCTAGTTTTGTAAGCCATCTTGTATGATAGCTAACAAATTCTTTTGGAAATGCCTTCTTGCCCATCAAGATGGCACATACATCTTGTAGCACACTTGTTAGCATTCGTGTTGTGCTTTTGAAGCATCCAGGGTGTTTCAGTATGCTGAAAATATGTAAGGTGAGTTCATATTGCACCTGTGTGGCAGACAGAATTGTAACTTCCAGAGGCTGTGAAGCAAAATCTAAGGTAGAGATCCCCAAACTCTTCAGCTCATCGACACCTTCATGAAGTTTAAGAGTGTTCATCGACCCCCAAACACTTGCTAACGAAAATAATGTAATAAATGCTACTTTAACTAAAGGTATTATGAATATTATAGTAACATTGACCCCTTGGATAGTCCCATCAACCCTTGGGGTCTCTGTTGACCACTTTGGAGAAACCTGAACTAAAGAACTTTCTGAGTCTTCAGCCTCAAACAATATCCTATGCAGCATTTGATATCTTAAGAACTTGAATGAATATTTGGGGTAGGAAAGGCATGGGTTAAAGCCTTAATTTTCTAAGTTCAACATAGCCTAAATTTTGTGGTCATCAAGTTGAGATAGATGTACCATAACAGCCGTAGCAATCTGGAATTGTATATGCTTTTAAATAGTTATCTTTTATACCCATTGAAAAGGGCATCTGTGATCTTTTGTGGCCTCTTTGACAATGATAATGTCTTTTCACGAAAGTGTGTTGTTATAATACTGGGGTGTAAAAATGTACTGCCTAGTTTTGAATTAGCTGTTTTGTATATACGAATTTTGTAAATCCATTAAAATGTGATTTGTTATTACTGTGCTTTAGACTCTGCCAAACAATTTAAATTCTGTTAGGGAGAAGCAGTTGTGATGTGTGGGACAGTAACTAGTGGCCTCATACACAAAAATACACAAGTGCTGCGGATTTATTTAATATATCCATCATCATATCTGTTGTACAAAATCCTCTGCTGTTTTCATCAAATACTATTTTATTTTAGAAGACGCCGTTTAAAAAAGAACTGTATCCCAGGTTTCCAGGGTGGGTTTGGGGAGCTGTCTCAGCACTGACTTGATAAGAAAAGGTGGTCCAACTTTGCAGATGAAGTGGCTTTGTGAATGTTTGCAATTGAGCAGCGGTCACTATAATTACACTGTTATTGACTCGAGTAGGAGAATGATTTGAGCGTGGTTTGTATGTTTAATGAAAATGAAACATTAGGAAAATACTGTGGCCCATAGCCTAATGCAATTAAAGATAGATTACGTATGGCAATATAATATTCATGTTAGTGAGTTCCACTGACCTGCAGATAAGCGAGCAGAGGTATTGAAGACCCCTTGACCTGTCCAACTCTGACTTCTAGCATTTCAGTAGCTGACACTGCAGTCAGAAATCTTCTCAATTTGTAGGCATTCCACTGGATTCCACTGATGGCATCGGTTAAGTCATTTCCTATTATTGGATGTACAGTGTGACCTACATTTCTGCCCCTTTTCTTATGAAGTGGCTTTCTCTTCTAGACTTTTGACAACTTTAAATGCTGTCAGTGGGAAGCAGTAGGTTGCTCACCCCAGCCCTTTTCTGAATACCAGTGTGCAATGCTTTTGACTCAAATATTATATCTGGCACATTGTGCCTCTCTCTCCATTTCTGTGCTTGTGGCACTTTTGTGAAAGAAAACTTAGAACAATTCTAAATTGGCTGAGCGTAATTTGTATTCTGCCTTTCTGCCTAGAGCGCCCAAAGTCAGTTAATAGCTTAAAAAAAAAAAAAAGGAATAGAGATAGTCACATGGTGAGACAAATGCCGCACTTTAATTCTGTCTCTCTGTCTGAACACATCGTGACCATCTGTTGGCAGAATGAATGTGAGTTTCATATACAGTGAAATGTGTAAATCTGTATATTGATGGGTTGAACAGATGGGGGAGATGTGAATCTGGAGGGCCGCCTCCTTTCTCTTCCCATACCTAATTGTGGTTGTAATAAAAGAACAAGTATGCTATGTGAAGGATTTAGCACCATCTAACTGCAGTGTTCCCCAACCGGGGCAATTTCTAAATGTGTGGGCTTCAACTCCCAGAATGCCACAGCCCGCAGGGCCATTGATGAGAATTCTGGGTGTTGAAGTCCACACATCTGGAATTTGCCAAGGTTGGCAAATAATTGGTCTGCTGTAGTGTTTTTAAGAAGGGTGGGCTTCAGCACCCAGAATTCCCCAGCCAGCACACATTGTTCCCTTTGGCTATTCTTTCGATGGGATGCTTCCGCTGCTGCCGCCGCAGCAAGCAATTCTTTATTTTAGCCAGAGGCCAACATGTTAGAATAATCTACAGGCATTCGACTTCAGACAAAAATACCTAATAAAAGAGTAACATGAAAGCAGCAGGAGATTATGTCCTGCAACTGTTGAAAAAGCTGGGTTCTCGGATTTATTGGTGACCCCTCGTCTGCTTCCATGGTCACTGTGAAAATGTTGATGCCTTATAGCTTGTAGCAAGCTTCCGGTCTACAAGTAAAATGCAAATTTGATAAAATCTGTCAGCATTCACATTCCTCCTATATCTGGCTAAACAGGGTGACCAGGATGGATTAATGTAGATAGCTTCTTTCCTATGGTTTAGAACAGTGTTTCTCAACCTTGGCAACTTGGAGATGTGTGGAATTCTGGGAGTTGAAGTCCACACGTCTTCAAGTTGCCAAGGTTGAGAAACACTGGTTTAGAATCTTTAAAAATGGCCAACTTCCTGACATCCCAGTGGGATCTCTGTCCAACCAAGATTGGCTCAACACTGCTGTCTTCTTTGGTCAACTTCTGCCCGAACAGATTTGTGCCAGAGCTTCCTAACTCAACCCTTCTTGCTTGGAAGCAATTTATAAAATTGCCTGTGAACTCTGCCTGAGCAACGCCGTGATAATTGGATAGATTCTGAATAAGGGTCCCAGCTTAGTTTGAAAGGCCTAATCCCTCTTCCCCGTTCTGTCGGTTAACGGTGAAGATTTCTGTACGCACCGTTCATTACTCTAAAAAAAACCCCAAAGCAGAGGACGGGTGAAACAATTCAACCACGGCTCTCTACCTCCACCCCCATCTAATGAAGCCTGGAGTTTGGTATGATTAAACTTGATTGTCCTTCCTTGAAATATCTCAGCTATTTGTTTAACTCATCCAGCGGCAACGATGGAATCTGCAGTTTTTGCATTACTTTTGCTTCCAACTGACTCAGAAGGTAGTTTTTTGTATTCTAGTCAGCTGTGAAATGTTTGTCATGACATCTGCGCTGCTTTGAGGGGTTTTTTTCCCTCAACGTCGGATAAACACAGCACTAAGACTTCCCATTAGAAACCCTTCTTTATTCTTTGAGAGTTTCCACATATTGTAGCTCAGAGCTTCGCAAACATACCCCTTAAAAGTCAACCTCCATGAATTTTAGTCGGGTGGATGGTGAGCCGCGAAATAAGTGCCGTTTGATAGTGAAGGAAGCGAAGCGTCAGTCTGGGGTATTCCAAAGGTACTGAAGTATTGTTCCCATCAACCTTGGTTTATTGAGCATGCTGGACTGTGGCATTCTAGACCGATGTATCTGGAAGACATCATGCTGAGAAATGTCCCAATAAAAGAACAGTGAATATTGACAAAATGATGTGTTTCATTCCTACCCAGCTATTCCCAGATTGGTTTGGTTTCATGCCTTTGTTGGTTCCCCGTGTTCTGTAATCTCAGCAGTGTTGGTTTATTCAATAACTCAGTTAAACCATGGCTTAGTGCAGTCTGCAAACCAAGCCTGTTTCTTCATCTGGACTTAGTGCAAAGCACATGGAGGCAACTAGATTTCCCTCCCTTTTCTCTGCTGGCCCATGGATACATAAATTCCCTCTGCAACTCTTTCTTATCTTGGTTTTAGAGATCCCTTGTGGCTACAGGTAATTTGCCTGGATCTTTATTTTTATTTACATCTCAGCCTACCATCTGCTCCCAGATGTCTCATCAGTATCAGCAAATTCTGTCTTCTTCCTGGAATTGGGTAGTAGGGCTGAAAAACTTTTTATGGGTTTTAAAAATAAGAGCCTGGGATAGCTGTAAGCTCATAACTTTGCTTTGATTATAGGGAGAGCGTATTTGTGGTCGTTCTGCTCAGCTCTTCTGATCTTTGATATTAGGGGTGACTGGAAGCCTGGGTCATTCCTGGTGCACTTGGGAGTGCTCTCCAAAAGCTCGCCTCTTGGGCAGCAAGGTCCTGGCTCCTTCCTGTTTGGATAATCTTTCCCTAGCTCTGGAAAGAAGGATCTAGGGCTTATGGCCCTGGCCTCTTCTGCTCCGTTCCGACTGTGGGTCATGTCCAGCATACCCTACATGCTTTCGTTGTGCCCCTTGCTAGAGCCAGCTTTTGCAGTACAGGTAGTCCTCACTTAATGACTACAATTGGGACTGGAATTTAGGTCACTAAGTGATGCGGTTAAGTGGATCATCATGTGACCAGACCCAATTTTTATGACCTTTTATGCAGCGGTCGTTAAGTGAATCACGTGGTTCCCCATTAATTTTGCTTGCCGGAAGCCGGCTGGGAAGGTCGCAAATGGCAATCACGTGGCCCTAGGACACTGTAACCGTAGCAAGTGCTAGCTGTTTGCCAAGCACCCGGATCATGATCGTGTGACCGTGGGCACGCTGTGATGGTCGTAACTTTGGGCACCTGTCATAAGTCACTTTTTAGCACCGTTGTAACTTCAAACGGTCATTAAACGAGGACTACCTGCATAGAAGAACAAATGTATTTGGCTTCTCATGCACAAGAGGCATTTTCAGCCCTGGGCCAAATTAAACTACGGGAAAGCATGAGGTGAATACCTACGTGTGAGTGTGAGCATCAGCCCCGACCCAGCAGCTGTTTTTCAAAGAGGTGCCAGATAGATTCTCTTCCCTTGGAAAACAGTTGCTATAGCGACCTCCGGAGTGCTGCAAACCCTTTTGCTAGCTGATGGGGGAGATGCAGGCTTATTTTTCCTCTTGCTTCTCTGTTCCTTGCTGATGTTTTTAAAATGAAATCTAATCAAAGTGTTTATTTCTAAAATACTTTCTCTCCTGCCTTCCTTGATCCTCGGTGGCCCCTGGTGTTTTCCAAATGAGAGATAGGCTTGCCGTTTTTCTTTAATGGGCAAACAGGAATGTGTCGTGTGTTTTATGGTCTGTCGCAAAAGCAATTAAAATGATATTTAATCAACTGGGAGTAGCTATGGGGCTAAGTCAGTCTGACTGACTGCTTTTTCATGAAGGATGCATGGGGCTGAGAGAAGGAAGGCAACAGATGTTTCCAGCAGATAACTGATCCTACTCACCTTTTTCAAGTTAAGCTTATTCCTCATTTTTGTTTCAGACAATATATGTGCAGTGTGACCCTATGTATGTTTAAGTCTCATTGACTGTTATATAGTCTATGATAGCAGCCGTGTATATGGCTATTTTAATTATGAAGTCTTCAGGTAGCAAAATCAAAATTGAGAAGCTTGGGCTTTCCCAAATCATTGTTTTATGTCAGCGTCTACAGAAGTACTAATTCTACACCTCATAGCAGGGTCCTTAAAACAGTCCTCCTCCTAAGGTAGGCCTGAACCGGTTTCAAGCTTGCCTTCTGTACTTTAGGCTCACTTGTGGTTTATTACGAAGTAGGGAGATGGGAGATAAGATCCCTTGTAGACCTGGAACTCTAAAATGGCTATATAAAATTAAAGGCTTCATTGTGGGAGAAGAGGGAGAAGTCTGCTTTTCAAACCACGTTTTTGAGTCCCAACAGTTAAGCAAAGGGCTAGATGAATGCCCCTAATAATGTCCCACTTTTTCCAGAACCTCTCTCCTGTCCCACAGAAGTTCAGGCTAGGGGTGGCATTTTGTGGATAACAAATCTGTATTTGCTAGGAGTGGTAACAGGTAGAAAATCGGATGCAACTGGCAGAAGAGAGCAGAATAATGGGGTTCCTCTCCACTCCTTTTTCTCAAACTGAGAATGCTATGCAACATGGAGTTTGCTCCTCACCCAAGTGCGCGCTTTCAAAAATCAAGTATTATATAACTTGCAGGATGATTACATAAACATGTAAAGCTGTCTTCTGCAGAGCTGTTTGCATTTGTGTTTTCCACAGCGGCTGTTCACCGTATTTGATAGGGATTTTGTCTTGACCTGCAAATCACCATCATTTAAACTAGAGCCATGGCTGCACCTGGATCCCTACAAAGGATATTCTCCCCCTGTAGATTAAAGAGGGGCTCATTTTTCCAGGAACTACTGGAGGAAGGATAGGAGCAGGCCTCATCCAAAGAAACTTACTTTATTGCACTTGGAAAATTCTTAGTTCCTTTTTCTGACAAAACAATAAGAATTTGCAGTTGAAAAGACAAGAGGCATAATAGAAGAAACAAGACTACAAAACCCACACTTAATCCATCATTTTTTAAAAGCAGGCAAAATGTCCCATGGAGCTAACTTTCTTCCCACCTCCAACGACGGGGGGAGGATTCTGCTCGTGCCAATTTTCTGGAGCTAAGTTTCCTTCTTAAAGAGGAGAATTTGTCTCCCAGAACTTTCCTCAGCCCAGGACTGTCACAGGTAAAAGGTAAATCCTTCCGCGTGTTAGGCAGCTGTCCTGTGAACATCTCCCATCGTGTCAGAGCATCCACAGTCTGGTCCAGTTTCTGGATTTCCTCTTCCGACACATCCTTTTCAAGAGCTGCAATGCACATCTGAAGCCATAGTTTGTATTCCTTGACCATGTCCAAGGGCTTGGGGGTGCTACCCAATTGTTCTTGGTCTGGAACACTGGCCAAAGAAGTTGACTGCTCATCCAGGTCAAGATCCTGCAACGTGGACACTGCTTGGCTGCAAGTGTCTGGGGTCAAGGGCTCCGAGAGTGAGGTTATTGCCTCGGAATCGTTCTCACAGCCCATCCCAGAATCTGCACTGTGTGGCCAAATGTCCTCTGATACAGACAGATCTGAAGACTCGTGGCTGAGCCAGGTAGATGAAATTGTTTGCATCCAGGTGTAGAGTTTCTGTACCCCAAATCCCCCCCCAAACAAACAAAGGTGGATCTTTCTGTTGTCATTCCACAGCATTGTGCTAATAATCAGTTCTCTGCACCTCCTACCTAGATAAACCAAATTTTGTAAAAGCTGAAAAATTCAGCAATTTAACAACCTTTATCCTTTGAAAAACTTTCTAGACTTAACAGCTAGAAAGATAATTCTGAAAATATCTGTGGACACTCTAAGTTATCACAACCTGAAAGACGTCAGATAGTTGAGTAGGAAGTTCCAGGCATTTGTTATATAATGCAGGAATTTCCAACTTGAAGCTACCAAATTGTAGAATTGGGAGGTCTCTTTTGCTGGTAATTTAATCCAGGCTTCTAATTAAACCAGAAACTTCAGTTCTAAGCCCAAATGAAAACCTTCAGTGGCAACCTCAAACAGGGAGTCCACCGCACAATCTCTAAACCAAGCTGCAGACAGGGCTCGATTGCTCTAAATGTTACACAGCCAGAGTCCATTTTGTGGGGCTACCTGAACAGTCTTGATCACAGCTTGGCTGAATTATAGCTGTGAAAACCGGGTCTAGATTAGCTTTCTTCCTGCCCCCTTCCAACCCTGAATGCCTTTTCCCTCCTGTGCTGCCATTTCAGACAGCAAGCTGGAGGCAAAGAACCCTTGCTAGTTCCTCCAGTCTTGACTGAGTGCCTAATTTGGTTGGAATGGAAGATGGCTGCAGATGCCCAAGCTGAGTCTAGGGACAGAATGTCAGTCACTATGAGGAATCTCTGTCCCCTGATAACACATCCCTGGGCTCGCTCGTGTCTGCTGTTTGGGTCTCAGCTCCTCTGGTGAGGAGTCTTCTGCTCGTCAGGGAAGAGCTGGGCTTTGCCTACAGCAGAAGGACCATGCCTTCTCAGGATGCTTACCCTGTAGCGCTCGATGAGTCTGAAACCCACGACGTACTGCAGCTTCCGAAGGCATATCGGGCAGGGTTCTAGCGGCCGCAGCAGCACTTCGTCCAAGCTCAGGGCACCTTGCATGATGCACTGAAGCCAACGGCAATTCCCCAAGCCAATCAGGTGACATATCTCGTGGCATGTGACCTTCATGTGAAAAACTAAGAATAAATAAAGTTGGACTTGCAACTCTTTCCCACCTGGGGTCCATTTTCCTTTGTTTTGTTCTGTCTTCCTATTACTGGTGATATCTTTACTTTTTCAAACCTTCACATCCTCCCATTTGGGTGTCTTGAAGAGCTGCTCCAGCTGGGCAGAAAAGCATGGAATGACGGCCATTCCAGGCCATTCTGAGAGCTCGAAATGATGAGTTTCGTACGTTTAGCCCATCCCCAACTCTGAAATTGCCTACATATGGAATACGAGCATGCCTGTGCGAAAATCTTCCTGTCATTCTGGCATTTTGCCTTTCCACATGAACGTTTCTTTTTAACGTGAGGCAACGTTTAAACAAGTTACTCCTGCAATAATATTCCACTACCATAAAGTCCAGGAAGTGCCATGTGGTCACTCCCCAAACTCTTGTTGCGAATTGCTATGGAAGCATGAGAGAGGTATTAAAGAAGTAGGTGACCTATGCCTTTTCTAAATAAAAAGAAACTCATCTCAGGGTGAGAGTTACAATAGTTAAAATAGCAGTGGGAGGCCTGGTATATAAAACGCTCAGATAGCACGTGGTGTGCCCTGCAGGAACCTGTTTTTCATATACATTTCAGCTGAAACTGGATTTCCCTCACAGAACTGGTTATGCGAGAAATAAGCCAGAGGTCTTTTGCAGACAAATAAGTGTCAGGCTGCTGAATGGGAAATTCATTTCAGACAGATTGGTCATTGTTTGCTCTCCCCGTAGAGATTCCTAGGTTAATATTACCTCTGCAAACGGCCGCTTTTGTTTGCACTAGTCCGAAAGACCACTAATGTGTCTTATAAATAAGCTTTCCAAATAATGAACGTTAATTCATCGTCGTGCAAATACATGATCAAAGGGTGAGAAGTGCCTGTAGAACCTCCTACAGCTATTGACCTCTTGACTAATTCTGAACCACCTTAAGATCAGGGTTTCATTAGCTTTCTGAATATACTTGCCTTTGAGGTACCTTCTCCAAATAGTCCATCGTCCCCTTCTGCCTTGCCTAAAAATGACTCCAAACCTCAGAAAGTTATTCCAGCAGGTCTCATTGCTGAGATCTTTTCAACTGGCAGCATGAGAAGTGTACAAAAAAGCATGTCTCTTACCCTTTCGGTACAGACACTGGACCACGCGCATCTCACCTTGCAGCACTGAAGCATTTCCAGCATGTTGAACAACAACGTCTGCTTTCTGGCTAGTTCCACTTCTTCATCATGAGCTTCCTGTCGCCGTGGAGATGGAGTTAATGTGGTGCAACCCACCTGGGGGAAGTCGCTGGAAAATCTGGCAAAGCTACAGACACCGACTTCTATGGGGAGAGGAAACCAGGGTGAGAAGGGATGGTTCCATTTCCACACGGTGTGTCATCTCCTATACGCACAATCGAGGACAGTTTTCCTGTGCAAAGTTGAACCATCTGCTTTAAAAGTTTGCCCTTGGAAATTTTAAATCCATTTCCAGCATTAGGATACATTTTACAGGATGAGCCACAAGATAATTCCACGCACAATGGAATTAAAGATTATCACAGCCGATTAACATTGGCTTCATTGATAAGATTTTTAGCTTGCCCCTTTAAGGACATTTCTGCTTACAGGCCAGGAATAAGTAAAAAGTAGAAACAAAGAAGAATCAGGCAATGTAAAACAGCAGAATCAAGTCTTGAGCAAGGCTAGATAAACATTTAAAATTGTAATAAAGTATTTCTTTTTTTAATCTTTCATTTCTGCCAGCATCATCCGTGACCAATATAAACAAAGGGGGATAGGGCCTGTCTAGTTAAGCCTCAGTGACATCCGTACTACATTGTAGGTTAGTGGAAATTATAGAATTACTCCATAGCAGAAGAACTGCCAAGATTTCTGGATGCAGAGTTTAGAACCATTGGTTCTAATAACCATGGTTAATACCATTTAAAAATATATTTGGGGGGCGGGGAGAGAAGGGATCCAGTGGTCCACTGTCTTTTGGATCTGGCTTCACCTTTCAGTTAACATCCCCTGCTGAAGGAGTTTCGGTAGCGAGAGAGTGAACAACAGGGAGAGAAGGGCCAGGATAATGGAAGCCAACTGAGTCGCGGGGGCTTTTGTTTGTAGCGGTTTAGAATGAAAATGGATGGAATGCATTATGAATGAGCTCCTGGGAGAAATGGAAGAGAAGAAAGTGGCACCCCTTGAAGGCGCTTGAGGAATTGGTGGAATGGTGGTTTCAGGAGGAAAGAGTTGCTAGTCAGCTAGGAAAGCGTTGGAAAGACATTGTCCAGGTGTTCTGTTATGTCCCCTTTCACAGATTTCTGTGGCCAAAAGATTTGCCATGGCCAACACCAGTCCTCCAAAGTCTCAAGTGGAGAACTGAGATGGTCCACCAGCCCATATTCTCTAATCTATACAACCTTTTCTACAGGGATCTCCAGACCAGCACTTGTAACGTTAAGAATGCTTTGGAATTCTAGTGCCTAACGAATTATCATGTTCTGTGAAAACTGGAGCAGAAAGCCACGTTTTGAAGCACTTTATATCTCATCCACAGGCGTGGTAGTAAAGAGCTTCTGAATGTTCCTCTGCATCTCAGAAACCTCATCCCAACAGCACAATTTGTATGAGGTGGGCTCAACCTTTGGAGAGGGGATCCATCCCCACACCCAGTAGAATGCAGGATATAAAGCAAACCTTGGCCTGGCAAGAATTTGCCAAAAGTGAAACTCCACGTCTCACATGGGTAGAGGTCAGCAAGGGTGAGGCCCAGGACACAGAGCGCATCCATTGGCTTGTTGTTCTTCAGAAAGGTCAGGATGCCATCTAAAGGAGCAAAAGAGGCAGGATGGAATTATGCCCGAAACTTGCTTTTCTTTGCTGCTTTGTAATAGGGTTGGATGTAGCGTGCTTGCTCTTTTTCCAACACGAAGCGCAGCCTGCCCTGCCTTCAGATGTTTCAAACAAAAGGCTGTTTCATACAAACAGCAGCTCCTTCCAAATGAATCGATACAAGTTCTAGCAAATGACAGTTGCAGACTTCCCAGCTCAGTTGTTCTGTCATGCAAGCAGCCATGCCACAAAGCGTCCCCAAGCTCGCACACTGCATCAAACCATCGCTTAAACCGATCCCAATTCTCCCAGTTCCAACAACAGCTGACTAAAAGCAAAGTGAAGTTCAGACCCCTTGGAACTGCTCCTTCTGCAGAAACATCCCAGCTGCGATCCTTTGTTACTCAAAGGCTGACCCCACCAAACATAGTGGACCTGCTGAAGAGTGGAGAGGCATAGCAGTGCAGTTCCCCAGCTGGTGGCTATTCTTGTTAATGGTGTGCCTCTTTAATGCTTCTGTTCAAATACACTGCAGTGTTTCTCTGCATCCTGGACAGGATCTGTATCTCAAGAGGACCCATCTAGAAAGCCTTTGTCTTTCTGGAGGCCTGCTGGGAATGCCCCTGCCTCGTTCCCAATCCAGTTCAACACCTTTCCCTGATGACCCAGAGATGGAAATTATGTGCTAAAAGGAAAAATCTGAGCACCGGTTTATCTGCTTGTTGATACAATCATTGGGCCTCCAGTGCTTCAATCCCGCTCCTTTGCCCTTTGTGTGTGGAAAAGAGGGATATCCTGGAAGGAGTTGAGCGTATAGATGAATTAAAGTCCCAAGTGACCCCACCACCACCATCCCAGGTTGTCCGCCTGCCGCCTTACCTGTGTGAAGCTGCACTCTGTCTGAATCCTGATTGTGACGGTAACAGCAGTGGATGGAAGAGATGGGGACCGAAGGGAGGCACTTAACTCGGAGGCCCAGAAAGAAAGACTCAACACAGCTCTGAAGGGAGTCCAGGAGAGAGATTCCCACGGGGCCTTCACTTAGGTCTGGGAACAGAAGCATCAAGTGACATTTTCATGCATTTCCCCGTGCTGACTGGGGCAGGGGGGAAGGGGCCACGTTTTCCTGTTGATGAAGATACACAAGAAAGTGGGGGACATTCTGTGGGTCTACATGGTATTGTGGCCATTTCAGCAGTATTAATCTTATCCAGGAAATCCTCGCTTTGCTGTGGGGGGGTGGGGGGCGTGGAAAAGTGTTTAAGAGATGCTTTCCAGGTAATTAAAAGCATTGGCCTGCAAAATGAAAAAAGCCAATTTCCATGGGTTAAGAGAGCCGTGTGGCAACATCTCAGATGTTGACTATACAGGAGTCAAAGCTGTATGAGAAAATTGATGTGGGAAAATACAGATGGGGCTACTTGTCTAATTCCAGAGGTTCTGTTGGCCCTGGTGGAGATTTACAGGAGGTTGGGGAACCCCGTTGGCTCTGACTCCTGAGGAATACCCGGGAGTTGTGTCTCCTTGCTAAGTGCTGTCCTAAGCAAGGTGCTATTGCCAAAGAAGGCAGGCAGGGCACCCTCCTTGCTCTGTTACGTGGTCCCCCGCCCTCTTCCAAATCCAACGGGTTACCTATGGGTTGCAGATATATGTGCTTGCGGTAGAATCGTTGCTTTTTCTTCAGCAGGGCATAGTAAAAGGTTTCAAAGTCCTCGGGGGCATCTGGGTGGCTGAGGATCCAGTCAAAGGCTGTCCTGATGAACAAGCTGCAGAAGAGGGTCCGGCGAGGGTTATAAGCTTCCGACAGGAAGAGCTTCTCGGTGCTGGAGAAGGCTTTAGCGTAGAGCTCCTGCAGGGCAGGATCTGTTGAAATCAGAGCATCCTTCAATGCCCGGGGCCCAAAGCTGAACTCCTGAGCATGTCTGCACTGCAACATTGCTGACCACCAACTCTGGTTGGAAGGAGTTGCCTTCTGCAAAGAGAGGAGCCCATGGTTAACCTTCTTACCCATGCTTTGCCCTTGGCGAAGGTTATAAAGGGGCTCTCCATTCTGTGAAGTTGCCTAGAAATCCCACGCTTTTCAGGGAACTGGGGAAGGGTTCAGAAATAATGGAACCGTTTCTCCTGAGCCTTTTTTATGGAAGTGTGATCCAAGTATGTTTCTAATCCTCGTGGTTCAAGAACTATGTATATATCTGGATTATTATGGATACATCATGAAACAAACTATAGGAGAGTTATGTCTGCTTTGTATTTCATGCACACTCCATGATAGATCAGAAGCTTCTCATGCTCAGTTCTTTCATTGAGAAGAATGAAATTCTGCTAAAAAGGAGATGGTTTGGATTAGATCTCAGTTCCTTGTTGAAATGATAGCACAAATAAGCAGGGCAAATAGTTGCAGATAGGGACTGTTTTTAGGTGTTAGACTCACGCCTAAACATTTAACCATTGGCTATAGAAGGAACAGCTAAGTAAGGGACAATGACTGTTTTACATTCTGTTTTCAAGATCGCTTGGAATCTGGTAGTTCTGGTTGGTGGAACAATAGCTAAAATGAAATTGAATGTGTCACAGCTTGGAACTGAATTGGATTCCACTTTGAACCTTTTTTCCAGGAGAGCAAAGAAAATGTAGAATGTCATAATGCCTCCCGTGAAGACCAACCCAAACACAACTTGAATATTGGTGGGCTAGTCCACGCCACATTTCACGTTTAGTCCTGCCACAACTTTCTGCCCACATAATGGAAAGTTCCAGGAATTCTAGAGACTACTAAAAATTAGTAATTTGTATTTTCTCAACTCTGGAAATATTGACCCTCCACCTCCTTGTTCTTCCCCAGCATTGTCCTGCTCCAGAGTGTCTGACTGGACTTCCTTCCTCAAATAAGATACTGTTATCCTGCCAGATACCTCCAAATTACCCCTCATGAAACTTGCAGCCATTGGTTCATAAATAATTCCTTTTGCGACTTAGCTCCTTAGCAACTCCCAGCGTCCCTGAATTATTCTATTTGAAAGTACAGTTCTGTGCCACTCACAAACTGTTTTCCTCCGGCATTGTCCCCAGATAAAACACATATTGAAGAGATAACTGTAGACGTCTGCAGTATAATAAAATACAAAACCAACTCAGCAGCACTGGGTTCCAGGTAGAGCAGCAAAGCAAATTGAAGCCCAGCGTTCCATCTTTTTTGGCCGAGAAGGTAATGCTTAAACATGCTGGGGGTGAAAAGGCTTTTAATGAATTCTGTCGGCGCTCCTTGGTGACTTGCACCAGTTAATGAGGCTTTCTTGTTTTTTATGTGGTCCCATTTGGGTTGCTAGTAACCAGTAAAATGAAGCTGCATTTCTGTAGCATGAACAGTATTTTATCCAAGGTCCCGGTATGGAAGTGTTCTAATGGTGTTGAAAAATCCATATTCTTTTTGTTTCTGGCTGCATAAAGTTCCCTGTAAACCACACTTAATTCCCAGTAGAGAATTAAGTCCAATTCCCTTTGGACGAACGGATGACATTTAGGCCCATATTAATGTATTTATTATTGGCCCAATCATTTTAAATCAATGGAATTTAATCATTATAATGCTTCTGTTTTCAGCATTAAAACTTTCAAACATGCGCTGAATCCACCAGCACAGATCATAGCTCAAATTCATCCGTATAGAGTAAATCAGGAGAAAATTCCTAGACTGTTAGCCTAGAAGACTTGCTACTGATGACTGTCAAATGCCTAAAGCAGCAGATAAGTGTTTTCCTATTGCTTCATTTTAGGAAAAACTGGTCTATAATTTTATAAGCTGCACTGTTGGAGCCCTGCCGGGAGAAACAGTGCCAAGTATATAGGGAATTTTCCAACATTCTTGCATTTGAAAGGAGTTGCGTGCGATTGTGTGAAATTGATGGGCCATGGAGCATTTTAAAGGTTGCATTATCAGCTTGCTTTTGATCAGGAGCTAAAACCTGGTTTCAGTGAAACCCTGGCTTCACGTAAAGCCTCTTTGCTGAATAAGAGGTAGAACAGATTTGTCCTTTTATCTGATTGTTGTACACTGCCCAGAGTCGCTTTGGTGAGATGGGTGGCTATGTCAATTTGCTTAATATATAAATTCAGGGCCGTTCTGATGACAACTCTTTCTGTTTTTGCTTTCCTCTACTAACGTTTGATTTGTGCAGAAGTTGACAGAGAATAATAGACTGGAGTCACGTATCATGCCATACCATAATGTACCTTATTTAGTTTTGACCCTGTGTTGTGTGAATCCAGCCAACTGGGGTATGGTTGACAAACCATGGTTAAATAAAATCTGTCAAAGCACAATAAGACTGACTAGGCTACAGCAGGCCAGACTCCTCAGGTGTTGACCTGGGTACCTGTATACCCAAACATACCCTGTACGGAGGCACACGTTTTATGTAACAGAATGAAAAAAAATCTTACATTCCAGCATTCATAGCAAAAGCTTGCTTGAAGGCTTGGAAGGGGCAAAACGTGGGTCCTGAATTGTTCCTGGGATTCTGTGGCTTTTGCAGAACAGGAGTAAAAGGAAGTTGGCTTTGCTTGGGAAGAACGGGAACAAATGGCTTCTATTTTAATGCTTTTGTTTCCTACAGACCGAGAGGTTTTTCATCCTAGTTCCTCTGTTTCCTGCCTCCCCCTGAACCTGTGGGTGAGAAGGTTTTCCATTCTAGTTCCTCTTATTTCTTGCTTCCCCAAAAAGACACCTTAAGCATCATTTTCAGATTCAGTTTTACTCCAATTTATTTACCCCAGTCTACATTTCCTCTGGCCCGCCTTCAGAGAATTGGCAGTAGGAGTAAGGAGGAGGAGGTCTGCCCACACAAGATCATCCAGGAACTTCTAAGGCAGAGTCAGAATTTGAACCCAGGTTTCGTCCCCTCCTAACGCCTCTTCGTAACATGCATCGCACCCAGAAGTGTGGGAGTGAGCCCGTTGCAAAGCCAGAAAAGGCAGATTAAACTAGTCCTACTTGCCAATGGGGAACTGACACATGAATATTTCTTCAAACTTCTCCTACACGGACAAATCATTTTTAGGAAGTAAACAGCTCTTCATCCAGGGAGTCAGATGCCCTGCCTGGAGACCAATGCTTGCTAGTTCGTTGTGCACATTTAGGGTGAATTTGTGCCTCATCCAGATACTTTGAAAGCGGGATGGCATAGGTGACTTGCTTCTAGTGGAAAAGTTGGGTAGCCTGCACCCTGTGCACCACGTGAGAAGCTCTCAGTTCCGTATCTGCCTCCAGTATTTATTTCCTTTCTTTTAAGAAAACCTCTCAAGCTTCAACCCCTCCCATGTTTTAGACCAATGTTTTTCAAACTCAGCAACTTTAAGACGTGTGGACCTCAACTCCCAGAATGCCCCAGCCAGCATGGCTGGCTGGGGCATTCTGGGAGTTGAAGTCCACACGTCTTAAAGTTGCCGAGTTTGAGAAACACCATTTTGGACACTTCCCAGTGATGCCACGGCTTCCTCGCCAGCCCCCTCCATAGCTCTGGGAGGCTGAAAAAGTTAAAAGGGTGCCCCCCCCAGCTACAAAAAGGAAACTCGTGCCTGCTTTTGAAAGTGGCTCAGCTCGGTTTGAGCGCAACTCATTTTGCCCCTCTGCGAGAGAACTCGAGCTTCTGTTTTCAACCCGTGTTGAAGGTTTTCAACCAGTCCGTGCGATGCAGTGCTCGGAGAGAGCCCTCCCCTTCTGCTACCAATGGCAGCCAAACACGCTGGAATTAAACAGGAGGGAGTTTGCCCGTCACCAACTGTCTCTTTTCTGCGTTCAGAAAAACCAAAAAGTCGTGCCTGTTCTGGTGGCACCGTCACAGGTTATTTTCAAAGACCCAGCCTATGGGCAAGGAAAAGGATTCCCCCCTCTTCAGTAGAAAAATGCAGAGGGGGGGAGTGAGAAGCCACCAGGATGGAAGCAGAGTTGACCCCCTCTAAGTCTCAGCTGTAGACATTGTAGGAGGAGAGCCGTGCTGGCCTACGGTAGCCAAGAATCGGAGTCAGACTCTCAAATGTAATTAAAAGGAATAAGCGTTGGTGAGCTTAAGCCTTTTAATCAAATTTGAGATTCTGAGCAGCTCACCAAAGCTTAATTCCGTTCGTTAGTTGGAAAAGATGCTACCTGGCATTTCCTGGCGTTTTAATCTGGGCTGCACATCCGGCTCTCCGTCCTGAGAAAGGGGAGTTTAAAATCAAGTTTAGCCCCAGCCACCGTAAGGGTGACCTCACCAACTCTCTGCCTGTCATTCGTCTTTCCTGTCTCATCTGGAAAACAGACATCATCGTAAATAGGAGGGCAGGTCCCATTGCGCTGAAACTGTTCTAAAGCAAGGAACATTCAGCTCACTGCAGGCATATAATTCTTCATAACTATGCCAAGGATTTTTTTTCGTCCTTTTCCCCCCTGCTTTTGTCACTCTGTGAAAGCAGCTGACTTTACCCATTCTGAAAAAACACAGAGCCTCTCTAAAGCTTTTTTGACATATAAAGATACAGACTTACCTTTTATGACCATTTCCCAAGATCAGTGTTTCTCAACCTTAGTGACTTTAGGATGGGTGGACTTCAATTGAAGTCCACCCATCTTAAAGTCACCAAGGTTGAGAAACACTGCCCAAGATAACAGACTGGGACTTCCTACATTCTGAAGACCAGCCTCTTGTAAGACAGCTGATTGTTGATCTCCAGCCTCCCTCGGATGCACCTGGTGGCAACTACAGAGATGGCCCCCTTCCTGCGAGGCATGTGCAGTGAAGGGGGTCCATTAAGTGAATGTTGACAGCTCCTCCTTTGGCCCTGAAGATAAGCAAGACTTGTGTCCCAGAAAAAATCAACCCAATTTCTCCTGACCTTTCAGGGATGGAAAATTTGAAGATGAAGGCATGCCTGCCCTGGACTCCCAGCTGCACAAAGGACAGCAGTAGAAAGATGGTTTTGGTGCTCCTGGTCTGCATCAACATGGAAACCCATTTCCTAACCAAACAGGGTTTTGCTCTGAATTGAAGCTGTGCTGAGAGAGTCTCAAACCCCCACCTGGAGCTTTATTTTCAGTTCCAGATTTGCCAAGTTTGTTAAGAAGGAGCCAAATCTTGTGCTGTTGTTCCCGTATACATAAATTCCTTTTATTAGGAACATACTGGCCAGGGTGTGGGCGTCAAGAGGGGGAGGTCTCGCTTTTCATTACAGGAGGCGAAGTTTGCTCACCTAAGTGGTCATAAAGTTTGGTTTTGATGCAGGTGGCCAACTGTGACTCCAACCCACCATGGCTTAGGGCAGTGGTTGAATCAGAGGCCACGATGACCTGTTCAGCCAACCGTGGATGGGAAGATGCTGAGATCGTGGTCTGCTCCTTCACATCCTATCAGTTGGATGAGGAAGAGTGCCAGTCTGGAGAAGACAGCCAGCCCCCCCCCCGTGCACCCTCCCGCCTTCACTTCTTGCCATGCTTTGCAGCCTTGGAGAAGGGGAGCAAGGCTTGCGGGGTGGGGAGAGCCCCCCTTTGGCCCATACCCCAGCTCTGAAGGCCCCCACCCACCCGGGACTGACAGCTCGCGGAGCGGAGCGATTTCGCCCCCTGGCTCCGAGGGCTCCCTGCGCGCCGGCAGCCGAAAGACGCGAGTCCCCCGCCGCCGCGCGCAAGCCCCACGCCCTGCCGGCGCATCTTCCTCTCCAGGGGCGTCGATCGGGGAACCCCCCGGCGCTGGGCCAGGCGGCGAGGGCAGCAAGGCTGTCTCCGTCGCAGGACGCAGGCGGAGGGGGGAGCCTCGCTCCCGGGGCCCCGCAAACTCCTTTCGGGGCGCGCGACTTGCCGGGCTGCCTCTCCGCCGTTGCGCGACCTGCCCCTGCTCTTCGCGAGGGGAGTGGGCGGCGAAAGTCCCTCTGCAATCCCCGCTCCCTCCGGATCGCATCCGGACCCCCCCTTCCTCCCATCCGCAGGGGAATAATCTCCCACCGTTGCAGCGACAGCGGCTGGTTCTGCCCAGCCCGCCCTCCCCGCCACGGGGCAGGCCGGCTGGGGCCCGGGCTCCGAAAGCCGGCCGGCCACGGCCACGGCGACGGGACTTACCGCTCGGACCGCGGCTGGGCTGCGTGACGCCGCTGGCTCGCCTTTCTGCAGAGCTCGGCGGGCGAGCGCAGGCTGGCTGGGCGCGGGGGGGGGGCACCGGAGGGGTGGACGCTTCCGAGCCCGTGACGTCGCGGGGGGGAGGCAGCCTGCTGGGGGGGCGCCGCGCGGACCGGGGTGGACAGCCGGTCGGGGGAAGCCGGGCGAACTTCCCAGCGGAGGAGAGCAAGCGGCGGGGACTCCCCACCGCCGCCGCCGGGGCTTCGCAGGGGCGCGGGCGAGGGGAGGAGAGGGGAGGGGGCGCGGGGATGGCTCTTCTCTGGCCGACTTCCAGACAAGGAAGGGCGGCTGGTGGCAAACTCGCTTTTCCTTGCGGAATGCGGCGGGGGGCGGGGGGCGCTGCGATGGTTCACCGCGGTCTTGTTCCGATCCAGCCTTTTCCCCCCCGACCCCGTGAGCCCCCGACCGGCCAGCCAGGCCGAAGCTGGTGGCCCCCCCGGAACAGAAGCGCCCCGCCCCGGGAGCCCCTTGTGGGGGGAGGGGGCGCTTTGAACCTGGGCTTCCCCGGGGGCCGCATCCGACCTCCGGGGGGGGCGCGGTTCGCCCAGGCTGCGCCCCCCACCCCTCTCTCCCGCGGAGCCCCGTCGTCCGGCCCTGTTTAAAACGGCCTCTTTTTCTCCCGCCGGAGAAGCAGCTTGCAGGATCCGTCTTGCTTGGTCCTTGTTGCGGGGAGGGGGCGGGGGGGGGCGCTGTTTGTTTTTAAAGCATACCTAGCCCCTTCCCCATCCCGTGAAAATTCGGGTGCACTCCGGAGGGAGACTGGATTCTTAAAAATTGCCCGCTCCATCTTCCTCGGGAAGATTTTTTGGGGGGGGGGGGGGATTCATGCTTTGCTCCTGAGCCTCCCCAAGACATCTAACTAGCCAGATGCTGGACCAGGAATACCTTCTGGATCTTTTTGACATCACTGCCTGGAATTGGCAGTGCCTGTCCCAGCGTTGGCAAGCCCGGAACAAGCAAGGAGTCCGCCTTCCTCCGTCCTGGCTTTTGAGGGAAGGTAATGAAGGGGGGGGGGGGGTTGCCGCTCTCCTTTCATCACTGTTAATAATGCCTGTCTCCCACAGAAAGGCCTGTGGGTGTCGAGCTCCCCAGCCCAAGCCCCCCAACCCTCTCCTTTTCAAGGAAATGACGGAATAAGCTCCTTCTCTTAGAGCAGTGCTTCTCAACCTTGGCAACTTTAAGACAGGTGGGCTTCAACTTCCAAAATTCTGGGAGTTGAAGCCCACCCATCTTCAAGCGGCCAAGGTTGAGAGGCACTGTCGTAGAGGCTGCCCCTTGGAAGTTGAAGGGCATGGAATGGCATCTGTTCAGATGGGCGCTTCCTTGTTTTGGTTTAAGGAGGGGGCAGTCCTTAAAACTGGTTTGGTTTCAGGGTTTCAGACAGACGCAGATGGCCCGGGATCCCTGGCATGAAACTGGCCTCTGATTTTTTGCGTGTGTTTCTCTCCAGACCTCCATTTTCTTCTTCCAGCTGCATTCGTCGCTTCCCCATTCCCAGGTCCAGCCCCCAATGACCTGTCTCCTTGTTGTAACCACACCTGTGGAATAATCCACAAGAACAGGTCCACTTACTACGCTAGACCATGGTTTGCGAACCGCAGTAGGTAGGTTCTCACATTGTGGGGAAGCCAAAGCCGGCCATCTGTGTCATGACTTGGCACTGAGCGAGAAACCCAACCGGGGAGGTTGTAGTTCCCAAGCTAATATACACTTCAAATGGGTCTTTAATGGAAGAAGCCAATGGCACCATCACTGGTGACGGGCTGGCACCAGGTTGCCACAGTCCCCATGAGGGCTCCTTGAGGGCTCAAGGAATGTGCTGGCCCTGCATTCGCATTCCCTGAGAGTTCATCGCAGCGTGGCAGAAACAGCAGTCCTTGGCTCTTAATTGGCACTTGTCCTAAAAAATGCATTCTGCTGTTACTCATCAGCGACTCCAAAGGAAGAGCTGCAGGATCCTGGATTTTGTCTGAACCCAGACAGGTGCAAAGTAGGAATGTGCTGCTCTTCAAACCCAAACCTAGGTGTGGGCAAGCTTGCTCTCTTCCTGGCTGGCTGGGCAATTCCGGGAAAAGATCTGCATTCATAAGGAGGGGCTGACAGCATACCCACCCCTGTTTGGCTTCAGATCCCAAGTGCAACGCCTCTGGGGCCTGGAGAAGTATGGTCCACAACTTGAACTTATACTTCAAGATTCTCCGATGTAGCAGTACATTTCATTCTGCCTCAGTGGCAAAGCAAGCAAGGTGAACGGTCTGGGGATTTCTTTGCATTCACAAAAGACACTGGCGTGGCAACCCACTTCAGCCGCAGGCATTTTGTGCTGCAAAAGGTTGAGGGTGTTTTTTAAAAGATTTCAGCACCTCCAGCCTGTGATCTTAGCATGGCTGCCAGAGGAGCGCTTTAAGTATATTTCTGTTGATCGCATATTCATTGCTGCATTGTTTAGGGCTTGCTGAATACTCTGACGTGATTGGCGTTGGGGTGCTTCCTGCGTTCAGTTGGAGAGGTACACCTGCGGGAGAGGAGGAGGAAATTCCATATTCAGATGGCTCTCATCGGCCAGTAGCTAGTTCAGGAGCCTGCCTGTTCAAATCTCCCCAGCTAAGGGGAGTCTTGCCTGCTGTTCAAGGCAGTGAGAATCACTGCAGCGTGCGAAGCTCTCTCTTTTTGCTTGTTTGCTGTACAGAGCACTAAAGGATGTCAACAGCCTTTGCCTTCAACCACGTCTCTTGCAAATGCAGGGTCTTAGCTTTCTGGGGGGGTCTGTAACCCTGCCTGGTGCATCCTTCTTACGGGTGGCAATTCTCATCAAAATCTGAAGCATGAAGCCCTAGTAGGATGATCCAGCACTCGAGGTAATTAGGGTTGTATGTCTTCAGCCCCCCCCCCCCCAACGAAGCAATGGCTCCTTCTGCTTTGTGAGCGAGAATTGGATTGCAGAAAGCTGGTTTCCCCAGTGTTCAGAGCATGCATAGCGCTACTGCGCTAAAATGAGACATTTTGGATAAATGAATTTTTTTGTCTTAACCCTTGGGGCAAAAATGCACTAACAGTTGTCAAAAGTAATGCAAGTGCTTCTCTCTACAATTTTTTTTTTTTGCGGGGGGGGGTGTCCTTTTCCTTTCACTAGAAATGCCAAGGGCCACTTCAGGACAGAATTCCCTGCATTGGCAGCCTTTAAGTGTGCTAGATTGGAACTCTCCTCATGGCTGAGAATGATAGGTTACATAGTCTGACACATCTGGCAGACCTCAATCCAGAGGTGGGTTGCTGGAGGGGACTTGGAAGTGCTGGGGCTCCCCTCCAATGGAATCAGTTATTCCCAGAAAGGGGATCAGTGTCCTAATTCATGCAAAAAGCTTATTAAGAACTAGCATTACTTTTACTACAGTCATCATGGATGCTGAATTTGCTTTTGATATATGCGTATGTCAGTCTTGTTTTGCAGATACGATTTAACAGAGCTTTTGTAAGCTGTTTAGATGTGCTTGATTGAAGTGTCATAAAAAACTGTGACAAATAAATCAGGTTTCTAGCTTCTTGCATGCCATAAATGCTTCTTGGAACAAATGTAATTCTTTAGATTAGTAGCACAGGCTGGATTCAGCGTTAAGGGGTTAATTTTTCCCTTTCTGTTACGTTCTTGAGTCCTCACCCGCACAAATCTAGGATTTGATTCAAGAGTTTTCCTTTCCCCACTAGCCCAAGATAGAGGTTACTACGAACAGCACATTCATTCAAATTACCGAATGATATGCCAAGACATGTCCTGCAGAATTTCTGGTTTTGTTGATGCCTGAAATGCCCCACTTCCTCTGATTCTGACTGTGTCGACAGAAATCAATGAACGTTGGCCCTATTTGCTTAATTTGACAAGGCAGCCAAGCATTTTCTCTCATCTGCTCTACCTCACAGAATTGCTGTGATGATAAAACAGGGCGAGAAAACGACATTTACCACCCGAGGAAGGGAAGAATTTAGCGGTAATCATTCCAGAACACAAGCATGCTCCGGAATGATTTGTAATCATTATCCTCTGCAGCTCTTCAGCAGGAAATAAGTGTGGGTCCATGGAAGAAAATGCATTTTGAAAGGACCGCTATCGGCATCGTCCTCCCCTTCGTTTGTCATGATTTAAGACCTGAAATCACTCGGATGTCTTGTTTTGCTTTTTCCCTTTAATAATTAAGTGGCCTGTCACGGCAGAGTTCAGCTCTCTGGGCATCAATACATACCTCCTGATGTAGGCTGCTGCTTGAGGGGCCCGGCAACTCGAACAAACACTCCATTTTCTGCCCTAGGGTTTCTTAATTGTGATTATATATATTTATGAGTTACAATGATAATTGGGAGCCAGATCCTGCCCATAGCAAATTCAGCTGACCTCCCCCTCCCATGAATTGGACCAGAAACAGTCTGCTGGGGATACCCCACCACCAAGCTAAGATTTTTCCCGTTTCTCCCTTTGCTGTAGTCTTATGAAATGCACTAGTGAAGTCTGTTGATGGAGACAGTTCGGGATCTTGAGGAAATGCTTTTTTAAAACAGAGGCTCCCCCCCCCCCCCCGCTCCAGTCCTCTTTCTTTGACTCTTTGTATTTCAGGGAAGGGCTCTTGATGTTGTATTAGAGCACCTGCTTTGATGCAAGAGACCCCCAATTCAGCCTGTGCCATTTCCAGATGGGGCTGGAAAGATACTGGAGTGAAGCTCTGGAGAGGGATTGTTTTAAAGCTAAAATCTAGAAATCCAGCAGCTGAGCTCAGTGCAAAAGGCAAGTCTGACTTCAGAAATGTGTCTTGAGCTCCAGAACTGAAGACAGCTTTTGTGTCTCTGCTCTCCAATCAATACTTGGGCCATGTCCAGCTACCTTCAATATATGACTTAAAATCAGGGAGTCTCACTTTATTGTGGCTCTTCTTGGTCAAAACTCCTGACTTTCTGCTGCAAATCACTTGGAAATCTTCCATTACATCAGTGTTTCTCAACCTTAGCAACATTATGAGATGTGGACTTCAAGCTGGCTGGGGAATTCTGGGAGTTGAAGTCCACACCTCTTAAACTTGCTGAGGTTGAAGAAACACTGTATTAGATCGTGGCCTCCTTTCTAATTCCAAAGTAAAGTAAACCAGTGATGTTGGCTTGGCATAAAGCAACTATGCAGGCCCAGAGATACTCCCCCTGCAGGGCAGTTCACACAAACACATCAACCTAAACAGGCAGATTTTAGGCTGCTAGAATTCCTTTGGGTTTTCACTGGAGTCCTTAAATGGAGTCCCATTTGCAGCCAAGTCTAAAAGAGCAGCTCGGGAAGCAGGCAATGATCTGCAAAATGAGGAGCACCTTGGACATAAATTCAGTCCAGGATTTTATTTTTTTTCAGGACCAGCAGTGGGGCTTACTCATAAATCTACTCCTCCCTACTCCAAGGATTTGTCCCTTATTTAGAAAAGCAAAGAGGATCTTCTGGTGATTCTGTTTTTAAATTACTAGAAACAATCCTACACCAGCGTTAGGGACGATCTAGAGCAGTGTTTCTCAACCTTGGCAACTTTAAGAAGTGTGGACTTCAACGTGGCTGGCTGGGGAGTTCTAGGAGTTGAAGTTCATACATCTTAAAGTTGCCAATTGAGAAATACTGATCTAGAGAGAATCCACTGGGTAAGCCACAGCCAGCGGAGCTGACACGGTGCACTGATTCACAAACCTTGTCATAGTGGAATCTTGCCAGCTTGTTAAGACTGTTCTGCCGCAGGAGTGAAGGTGAGCAATAAACCTAAACCCTACTGCACCAAGACTGTGATCCATAAGGCTGAAGATGGAGCCGTTTATGGTGATCTCTGACCACAGAAAATGCTTCTAAGATTTAGGACGGGACGTGTAGGCGAGCAACGGGCCTTGTTTTCTTCTACGCATGGTCTGTAGCTCGTTACCTAAGGACAAAGCCCAGCTGAGTGCTACTTGGATCTGCCTCAGCAACAGGCTGCTCGCTCAAAGAGGAAACAGCTAACACAGTAAGCCCCTCGCAGAATCCACCTCCAAGGATTTCATCTGTTCATCGTATTCTCTTTATCAGAGCAGACAGTTCTCGATTTTACAAGATAAGCCTCTCTGATACAGATTCACTTAGGTGATTCTGTTAGGCGGATCCTTGATCATTACGCATTCGCCATAAGCTTGTGTGGTTTTGCTTTTTGGTGCAAGTGCCCGATAGCGCTGCTTTGGGGTTTACTCTTCCCAACAGTTCCCTGCGTGTGGGTTTTAGGCTTAATTCACTCTAGCAGGCCCACTTCCTGCAGGTATCTGTGGAGGGTGCTCACTTGCAGCAATTCAATTCTGAAAGTTGCCACTTTTCAAAGCTGGTTGGCAGGTTCTGGCCCATCTTTTCAATAGCAGTCTGCTTTGTTCTCCTCTGCATTCCCTGCAGCAGACAGGATATCCTGCAAGAGAGACTGGGGACTCCGCTCCAAGTAGTCACTGCTTACATCCAGAGTTCTTTGCAATCTCTCCAGGTCCATCGATTCTAGTATTAGCTGCAGCCTTTCTGGATCTTTGCAACTCTTTTCAGCAGCCTCCCCAACCGGAAGGCTCAAAAGAGAAGAGGGGGTCCCGGTTGGCCCCTCCTTTAGCTGAGCAGCATCTCCCAACGGTGATGATTTCTGCTGTTCCAGGCACTTGTCTTTGCAAATGTTTGATTTCAGAGCCAGAAGGACCTCACAGGCTTTGAGCGCCACTGGCCTGTCACAGTCCTGAAGGGCTCTGAAAAGGAAGGCAAACATTTTTGTTTGGCAGAATATCTGTAGCAAGTCAGGGAGATGGACAGGCAGTCTGGCAAGAAAGGAACCAGCAGAAGTGGAGCTCTCCTGGAGCCCAAACCGGCGAAATGTCTGGGCGATAAAAATGTCCACCAGTTCCAAAGCACTAATTTTTACTTCCCAGTCCAAGTCTCCATCCACAGCTTGAAGGGCTTGAGAAACAAACTCCTCGGGGACAGCCAAGACCTCGGGGTGTCCTTCTTTCAGCCAGTCGATGAAGACACTGATGACAGCCCTGCGAGGAAAACCTTCAGAGTCCGAAGACAAGATTTCCAGAAAGCGAGCACCAACACTGACCTTGGGAACAAGTTGATACACAGAATCTCAAGTGGAAGCTTGAATTCTACACATTTTCTTCTTTTTAATCCAGTATAGATCAATCTGAGAGTTCCTGTTGCCAGAACACTTATTTTTAAGGAGTTTGGTTCTTAAACGACTCAGTAGAAACTAATTGTAAATTCACAATTCAAGTATAGATTCTTAAGTAATTTAGAACAGCTCCATCCAAGGACGGATGTATTAGCAGGCTTGGGGGGAACTCCCACGATTTGTCCCACGACAAAATCTCTAGGGACAAATCTAAAAAGCACAACTCGCCTTTCACCTTCCAGCACGTCCAAATCCCAAGGCCAATGACAACTGAACATGGTCAGTATGGTCACAGCATAGTGGCTGTTGAATGTAGGGAGGACCTTTATGGAAAACCACAGGGAGGGAAAACGTAGCACCTCCCAAAAGAGATGGGAAGGCAAGCGCCCTAAACAGAAGCACAATCTGTGGCAGGTCTCACTGGATGCACTGATGCCTCACCTCTCCTTTCCTTCAAGAAGTTCAGTATGATTACTTTACCTGCATGAACGAGGAGCCCGGCTGTGAAAGCATCACTGAGCAGGCTCTTCAACGCCAACTTTAATGCATATCGGCAGATAGATATGGCCTAATATCCCCTAAGGCAGTGTTTCTCAACCTTGGGCATTTTAAGATGTGTGGACTTCAACTCCCAGCATTCCCCAGCCAGCATGGCTGGCTGGGGAATTCTGGGAGTTGAAGTCCACACATCTTAAAGTGCCCAAGGTTGAGAAACACTGCTATAAGGTATTGTCGTCCCAATCAATTCAGGGCTTGTATTTGAATCGAGAACCAGCCAAGGCTAATTCATCTGATCTACAGCTACAACTGTTTGCTCGGAGAGCCATAGTCCAGTGTTTTCAAATTATTTTTAAGGGCAGCTCCACGGAGAGCTGATCGTGGAGAGTGTTCTGGCAGGGAGGAAGGAGGTTAGAACCCCACTTTGCACACAAGTACTGTACCTCTTTAGCACTCCCATTGTTTTTAGAAACAGGTATTTCTGAGCCAGTGTGGGCAATGAGGGAGAAATGCCCCAAGGTCTTCACAGCACTGGCACGTACATAGCTCTCAGCATCATCCAGAAGGCCTTCTAGGAGCATGGGTACCTCTGAAGAGAGCAGCTCTTGCCAAAACCAGTCTTGCCCTGTTAGGGAAATGGCACTACCAATATACACACTTTGCACTGGGGGGGGGGGGGGGACGATGTGTGCAGTGCTCCAGGCTGCAGCTTCTGGAGTCTGCTGAATCACAACTGCTGAAAACTGCTGGCCTACCTTCCCGCTCCTTTGAGGTCAAAAACCCCAAGTCCCTGACTCCAAACTGCAGAAAAAAACGAAAAAGCTGGGCCTGCCCTCCAGAAGGCATCCTTGCCGCAGCTCTTTACTGAGCAGGAGTACATGCAGGGCGCCCAGAGTGACCTCCAGGCCCACAATCAGGAGAGCACCAAGAAAATCTGCCCGAGGTTCCTGGAAGTTCAAAGACGCCTCAGGAGAAAAGACCATCATTCCCAGCCCTCCAAACAAAGTCCACTGCAGTCCAATATGGACGCTTTGTGTAACTCAATACAGCTGTCAAACGGCTTCTCCTCCACGCTGCATTTGTGCAACCCTACCTCTCAGGTGCTTCATTGCCAGGCTGAGAAACTCCAGGGCAGAGTCTCGTACTTCCCAGCTCGGACTGCACATGTGTTTCTGTAACACCTGCACCGTATCTGCAAAGAAAGAGGGAGGAGACAAAATTGTAGGACTTAGCCGATAGAACTGGGCCATCCTTTCCACCCCCTCCTAAATGCAGGTTAATCTGATGAAATGATGCTGGCTTAAAATCTAGGCCTTCCAGCTCAAAAAAATTTAAATATCTGGAGCTGGGGAAAAACACACACACACACACACACACACACACACACAACACAAGCTAGCGTGGATCAGATGCAGTCCAGCCTTCCCTAACCTAGCACTATCCAGATGTGCTGATCTATGATTTCTGTCGTCCCAAACAGCTGCAAAGCTGAGGAAGGCTGGGCTGATTCCTTTCTTACAAGTTAGCTTAAGCGCATGTATGTCTCATCTAGTCACAGTATTGACACCTCTGAGAAACTGTCTGTGTTGTTGGAAATCGGCAAGGGAGACAGATGGATCCAAGGCACTCAGAAGCCACTTTAGTATTCCTTGAAGGGCTTTCTTCAGAATCTGGAAGGGAGTCAAAGGATATTTAATTTATTAACAGGTATGGCTGCCTGCTTGCCATGTAATTCATGGCAGCTAACAAGAAATTATGAATCATAAGGAAGAAACCCAGACATTAACACAGCACGCTCAAGACAGTGCATACACTGAAGCAATTAACGTGGGCTCAAAGAACCTTCTGACCCAGTGCCTGCTGAAAAGCCTAAATCTTAAATTCCCTTCACCACACCACCCTCCTTTTGTGGTCAAAAGGTGGATGTTGCTAACGAGAAGAAGTTTCTCGATCGGCACATGGAAGTCACATCCCGCAGCCAAGACGGAACTGGAATCGAGCCTGCAGAATTAAAGTCTGAACCACCACAGAAGGAAGTCCAGCAGCTGCTGGTCTTCCTGCTGACGTCATGGAACAGCCCAGCTTTTCTCCCCTCTGCTCCTCAGAAATGAAAGAAGACCCGTCACTAAGCAACAAGCCTAAGAAAACAAGATGCTTTCTTACAGAAGACAAGATAAAGCCCTGGCAGTTAGCTTTTTGCATTCTGCACTCACCACAGGACGACTCTCTGGACTTCGCAAGTATGCCAGAAGAACGTCAAAGACGTGTAGCATTTCTTTACCGTGAACTGAAGCTAATGGGGAGAACAGACATTTTAATCTCACAACCCACTGCATGTGCCCCTTTTCATTTCCAATTCCACTTGGATTTCATCCCAAATGCAGCTTCAACTGAAATAGTTGCTCCGAAGATAGGAAACCTCAGAGCTGCAGTGAACTAACATGGGCCTGACAATAGTACGCCATGTGTTTGGTTGCCCAGGATCTTAAGAGAGCTTCTGAGGTCTTCTGCCTTTCATTCCTATTAATTATTGTTGCTGCTGCTTTATCGCACGTCATAGTAGGATTGAAAAAAAACACACATTCTGCAAACTGCTCTGGCATTAGGACAGAATTATTTATTTAAATAATAAACGGCATTAGCGCTAGCAGTACCTATAATGGAAAGTATCATAGTAAAGCAAAAAAAAAAAAAAACTTTCTAGGACTGATTTATGAACTTCTAATCTTGATACCGAATGGCAAAGAATCCTGGAGGAGAACTGAGAAACGTTACCGACAGAATTTCTTGCGCTGTTGCAATGATTCTGAAGCTTATATATACACGCGGACACACACAGGCCTACTTACCAGCCCAGCGCGAGAGGGCTCCTAGGAGGCTAAGGGCTGCCCTCTGAACTCGAAAGCAGCCAATCAAGATGTTGCCTACTGTAGCTCCAAAGGAAGAGGATGGCACAGCCAGACCGGCGCAAAACTGTAGTAGGGTCACCACAGAGCATAACAAAGACTTGTGGGGAAACTCCACTGCCAAGCACGCCTGGGGAAGCAACGGATATGTGTGTTCCAAGCTATTTTAATCAGAGCTGTAATTCTGTAGGGGCATGTCCTGCAATCTCTCTGAACAGGGTGATGGGGCTATTATAACAGCCAATGCAGTTTTAGGTTGCATCAATACAAGTGTAATTTTCAATTCACAGGAAATAATAGCATCAATATTTTCTGCATGGAGTAGTGTCCAGTTCTGGGCATCACATTTTAAGAGGTATTCAGAGAAACAGGATACAACAACTGGGCAAAACAGAAGGCCCACAGGTCCTACCTTCCCCACGTTAAGGAAGGCTGCTCTTCTCTTACCAACTCCTGGATCTCCTCGAGGTGAGCCATAGTCTGACACAGGAGACTGGCACACGAAGATCTGGTAGAGAGAAGAGACTCCACAGAGGAAGCATCAGAAAGGGCCTCATCCAGCAACCCTGAAGCATGGGACGAAACAACATGTTTTAAGGCAAAAGGCTTCTCTGACACGGCTGGAAAAACCCTGCAAACAGAAGAATTCCCACACATCTAATCATGCAAAGAACCCATCTAGGACATTCCTGCAAAGTATTATTGCTGTTTTAACTCAGTCCCCAGATAGCCTAAGGACCTCTTTCCCCAACCCACCCATTCTGTTTAATGGATACGGGTGTTAATGAGGCTATGTGGTGACTCAGCAACTCGCCTGGGAATTCGAAGCGATGCGAAGAGGCCCTCAAGATGCAGCCCATTGGCTGGAGCAAGACAGTCAGGCTCTGGGCTTTAACTGCCTGTGGGCTTCAAAAGGAGAGAAAGGGAATCCGTTTGTTATGAAAGTTTGTTTCATAAATTAATCAAAATTCCTTCAATATAAAAACACAGGAGAACATGCATGCATGCACACATGCACACACATACCACAATGCTTCTTCAAATTATGTGACTGGTACGTTAGTTCAGTTTAACTTGCTGCGATCTACAAATTCTACCATCTTTAGAACTGTTGAAAGGACGTTAAAACTTCACAATGGAGAAAAAGGGAAGAGGTGGAAGAGTCAAGAGCAGAAAGGGGTCACTGATTTTTATGACTTGAATTCATACATCACATTAAGCCACATTTTTTGAATAAGCCACAATTGTCTGGGCTCACCTTACCGTATTCCACACTTGACTTGCAAACCCTATCGCTATGCCTTTTCCTCCAGTATATACACTTAAGATGGCAACCGCAGACTTTTATCAGGCATGAAAATAAGGGCTTAAGCGTGGCATCGAAGAAAAGGGGAATTTGAATCTGCAGTTAAACGAGTCAAGCAAAATACTTATCTGCTCAGCAAGCCTACTGATGAGGCTCATTCATCATTTAATATTAACATTTAGAGCAGTGTTTCTCAACCTCAGCAACTTTAAGCGGTACGGACTTCTGGGAATTCTGGGAGTTGAAGTCCACATCTCTTAAAGTTGCCGAGGTTGAGAAACACTGCATTAGATCGTGGCCTCCTTTTTAGAGCATCAATTCCTACCATGTCTCAAGCTTCAAAAGTCCCCGTGCCAGAGGGCCGACTTGAACCAGACTGATATTCTTCAGAGCAAGTGCCACCAGCTTCCAGAGACTACATTCATGACAGCTAAATGCAGGAGACCTATTGAAGGGAGAACGACATGCTGAAGAGCTGCATCTATCCTCAGGAGTATTTTCCTGGGGTGACCCAGCTTCAGGTCATGCAGCTTATCACCCAAGACACCACCTCATTCCTCTCCTAAAGCCACAACATAGGCTCATACCTTCTGAAACTCTTCCCAAGACTTCCAGCACTTCTACAGATAGCAGGAGCCTTACTAATTAGAAGAAGTGAACAGAGACACGCCAAACCCGTGACAGAGGTTCCCTACGTATTCCCAATTTATTCCCCAATATACTTCAAAGGACTGATTTGAAACTTTGGGGGTCTGAAATGGCTTGGATCCAGACAACCTTCTGAAGTGCCTCCCTGCAAGTTCTCTTGATGAAGCATGGGTCCCAACACCTCTTTCATCTGAATTCAGAATGAGTGAGAGAGACAGACTTTGGGCATGATACCCTCACTCTGAATTAGAGGAGGGGCAAAACCATTTAAGGGCACCTTGGCGAGTTGTCTCAAGCCACCATCTTATCCTTTAAATGTCAGCAGTGAGTTTTGTGATATAATGGCTCATTTCAGTTGTTAAGGCTGCTGGACCAGCCCTCATCTTCCAGCCAACCCTCCCACCTCTTCTCCTGCTTGTGTTTGGCGGCAGTTCCCTAAAAGCAGGAAACACAACTTATGTGGGCTCCAGGGCTGGGCCAGGCTTGGTGAGCCACTTGGGGAGGGGAGTTGAACAACGTAAAGGGCAAAGTGGGCGTTTAAACATCTGCAAGGCTTCATCTCTTTGTCCCCCAAATGCAATAAAGTGCTCAAATGCTTGATCACGCCCAGGGCCCCCGTTTTTTGTACCCTTTCCTGCTACTGAGGGTCAGCAGTTGAGACACAGAACCCAGCCATGTAGGATCACCAATGATGGCAAAAATGATGGAGGAACTCTCCTACGCACAAGCCCTGTCCCACCATCTTAATTAATTCAGGGCTCTCAAAGAATAACTTATGGACAGAACGGCCACTTACCTTGCCATGCTGAGAAATAAATCCACCAGCAAGTGTCCCGCTTGGACTGGCTCCTCTGTCAGGAGAGCTCCAACAGTTTCTGCTACGCGTGACCACAATATCTCAGTCCAGGCATCCTGGTTGTGTTCAAACAACGTCGTTAACAGCTTCAGGGAATGCTGGACTCGGGAGGAAGAGCGGGACTTGAGAGCATCCTCAACCCGGGCAACCATCATTTGAGCACAAGCTGGCCAATCGCAGTCCTTTGAACTAAGAAGACGAGACGGTTCAGACTCTACGGAGAAAATGAGCACGCGGGCAAGAAGCCGGTTGGCCCCTGCAGCGATGAAGAGGCTGGGGTCTCCTTGAAGAGCGAAAATCACATCTAGAGCTCCTGTTGAGAACAATAAAGGATGCTGACAATTTTGGGAGAAAACAGCTATTCCTCAGGAAAACTCCCTTGGGGGCATAAGCAAGATGCTTTGATTTAGCAATGAAAACATTTTAATTACTAACACTCTGGTAAAATGGCACACTTTTTTTAAAAACAAAATATCCCTTGATTCTCCTGCATCGTTGTAGTAGGGGACAAAAGATAACATTTCAGAGATGACACTTTCTAACCAAGGACAATAGGTTTTATTTCACCAAAGCTTGAAATTCCCTTTCCACAGCTATTACTTATATTAAGGTGCCAAATATAATTCAGGATGGAGAAAGGGAAATAATGTGATTAATTCTGCTGAACAAGCTTTAGTTTAACTACAGCAAGGTAGAAGTACAGACATTAAGGTCTCCCAGGGATGCACCTAAACCTCTGGCATGGCCCCCACAGCCCTTCCAAATGTTGCCAGCCAATTCCTCTGAATTGAATGGAGAGTAATCACATTAATGTCATCTAAATTCAACTGGAATTGAAATTACATCCAGTTTCGCTCCTGGACCCAGCTCTTTTTGGTGTGCAGCCCCCAACAAGTCACTCACAGAGCCAGAAATGGTGCATGTCCCTGCCACTGGGTGTGGGGAAAAAGGGAGCTGGTCCAGGAGACACCCAGGATAGGAGAGCCCGGCTGGACAACCCTGATCTTAGGGGACGAAACGTCTGCACTTGCCAGAGTTGCACAGAAACTGGAAGGCACTGTAATGCTGCAGCATGATGTAGACGCCCTGCACCCAGCCGCTCCGAATGGTCATGTCTTCCCACAGTGGGCTGCCCAAGGGCCCTGCTTCTCCAAAGGCACCAAACACCACCTCCTGTTGCTGACTCAAGAGAAAGAAAGAAAGAAAAAAAGGATTGCATTTCTGGATCAGCCTCTCACTGCTCTGAAGGATGATGGTTCATTGCATTACTGAGACAACGGCTGTGAAATCTTGACCTATCCCTCTAGACTCCCGCCCTGCTGTTAGAACATTCAACTTTTTTCATCCAGATAAAACTAAATCTGGAGCTTTAAAAAAAAACACATAGATGAAAGAGAAGAACCGTGTGGTATTTCTCTCCTTCCTTCGTAAGTATGCCTGCCTTTGACTAGGCTGGCTGATACGGAAAGATCACAGGGAATTGCTCTGCACCCAAGTCGGGTGGTTGACCCCTCCGTCTTCCTTGAAGGCAGCAACAATCCAAGGATTCAGATGGGCGGGATGGGGGTCCTGGGTCTTCATGGGTACTAGGCAGTAAGTAGTGCCTGGGAACTTGTGTAGTGAGATTCATCAAAGGCTGAAAAACTCTCCATTATTTACCTACTGGTATAGTTTTATTACCTTTTTTCTAAAGGAAGATTTTCTTCATTGCACCAAAATCCCTGAAACTAGATCTGTAAAGCTACTGAAATGGAGAAAGAGTGCAATTGCACAATAATGTAGCTTTATCTCTAAGCAGGAACATTCTTGCTCAGAATCCCAGCTAGCAATTCTGTTCACACCCCACCCCAAATAAAACTACCTGAATACCTTCAACTGTCAATGGAGACAGAGTAAGGTGTCCTCTTGGGATTTTTTTTAAAATTATTTTTTATGTACATCTTCAAATCAAGGAGGGAAGCCTTGCTTCATTTAGGTTCCAATCCTGTTGACGTTCATTGGTCACTGGTCGCGAAGGCACGGCCTCTCTTTGCATTTATAATAAATGTAAATAGTGTATATCTGCACGTTACGTGACTGGTGAGGTTTTTGCCCTGCTGAATCTGTACCTCACATCCATTTCTCTGTGCAAAGAACTCTGAAATAGCCACAAGCTTAGTGACCGTGCATCTTGAAGAAGCATCTACTAAGAACACACACTACCACAGAATCAAATGCAAACCGATCAGAGGAAGCCTAGAATTGCCTCCTACAGGTGGTTCATCTCCGCCTCTGACAAACCTGTAGATGCTGGAAACTGCTTTCAGAAGCCGCGAGGATCCCCGTGAGCCGCAGGACAAAAGAAAGAAGAACGGGATTTGGTTCCCCTTGTTTGAGCACCGTGAGGATCAGCTCGATCAGACATGGGTTTTCTTCTAACACCAGCAGGCTAGGTCCTGGGGGGAGGGAAGAGTATTTGGAAATGCATAATCCTTTTCCTTGCCTTTTCAAATGGGAATGTTTGAAATGTTCAAGTGATCACAGCACAGCGTCCTTTTAACCACTTTCTGCCTCATCTGTCATACTGCACCAAATGTTATAATAATAAAAGGCTGAGACAGAATGAGTAATTTGCTAAAGGCAACATTCAAACCAGATACTTTTCTATCCATAATTCACCATCTTAGGCAGTGTTTCTCAACCTTGGCCGCTTGAAGACGTGTGGTCTTCAACTCCCAGAATTCCCCAGCCAGCATGGCTGGCTGGGGAATTCTGGGAGTTGAAGTCCACACGTCTTCAAGCGGCCAAGGTTGAGAAACACTGATCTTAGGCATCAGGCTACATTATTACTATCAGCTTTAACTTCTCCGTTCGGTTCCAGAGCGGCTTGCCCAACTTCCCACGAAGGCCAGCTTATCACGCGTAGAAGCAAGCGCCAAACTGAGAGAGGAGCCCACCTCCACGGCTACCTTGCCGTCCCGGTAACGTCCCACGAAGAGTGCAATTGAACGGGAAATACGATTCCAAACTTCCTAGCCTGCAGCAAGCGAAGGCGACCACACCCATGACGTCGCGATGCCCACATCGCCTTCCCTCTTTGCGTCTGGCGGTTCGGTCCCTCGCCTCCGGTAGCCCCCGAGGGTGGGTTTCCTTGCAGAGCCCACCCCCCACCCCAGTTTCCTGAATGCAAAGCTAAGCGCCTACTCACCGGGGCTGGCCAGAGCCTTAAACCAGTCCAGCAGTTTTTCCAGACACGTGTCATCAGCCACGGGGTGCCCGGGGTCCGCCAGGACCGTGCAAACGGAAGGCAAGAGCTGGCAGCATTTCGCGTCCATGGGGAGCAGGGAGCCTGCGGGGTGTTCTCGCGAACGGAGGAGAGCTGGCATCCAGGGGGCACGACTTAGAGAGGGGCTCCTTGGCTGCCCGGGGAGGGGGGTCTTTCTGCTAGGTCCTCTCACTGCAGGCCACGTTCACACGCCCCTTCTATCGCACACACGCGTCTGCTAAGCTCATCTGAATGCCCTTCTCGCCCAGGGAAGGGGTAGCGGGGCCGCCCTGGCCTGGCCGGCCCCAATACAAGCAGCGCTGCTGGCGGGGGGGGAGTCGAGCCCGGGCCCAGCGCCCAATCCGGGGTCCCCGCGGGATGGCGCCCCCTCCCCAGGACTTCCAAAGGGAGGCAGACGAAGAGACCCTCCGGCAGCAGCGCCGAGCAGGCTTAAGCCGCCCGGAAGGCGAGGGGTGAAAGCGAGCGAGAAGACGCGGCTCCCGCTGCAGCGCTGCGCCTGCACGCTACAGGGACCGTCGTCTTTGCGCAGGCGCAGGCGCACCCCTGCCCGGCTGGTCCGGGCATGCGCAGGAGGGCAAGGGACGCTCGCCTCCTCCCCGACGACGCCAGGACTTGGTTTCCCCCTGCCGGGCGTCTCTAAAAGAATTTGGCTCCGGTCTCCATCGCCCCCGGCGGCCGCGGCCGGGAGCCATGGGAACAGTCGGCCCGCGGCCTCTGCGGGGCGCCATGTTCGGCCCTCTGAAGCGAGGCGAGGCAGAGGCAGCCGACCAAGCAGAGCCGCTTCTGCGCAGGCGCGGCCGCTCGCGCGTCCATCCGGGACTTTCGCTCCCGGTTGCCGGGGCGGGTTGCCATGGTATCGGGCCGGAAGTTCGGAGGCGGGGCCGGCGCGGGGCGATGGTGGCGGGGCGCTGCGGCTGTGCCCCCTCGTCGCCTTGCCGGCATGTCGCAGGGCCCCAGCGAGGCCGCCGCGGAGCGGGAGCCGGTGAGGGCCGGCGGCGGGGAAGGAGGCGCCCTGGCCACCCCGCTCGCCTCCCGGGGGACTGCAGCTCCCATCATCCCCAGCCAGCCGCAGGAGTGGGTGGGTGGGCAGATAGCGGGGAGCTTCGCCGGGAAAGGCTTGGAGGCCGACGGGCTTCAGGGGGCGTTTCTCCCCCCTCCGAACCGGGGGGGGCGGGGAGACCGCGCGGAGGTTCACGTGAACCGTTCCCACGTTACAGGGCAGACCCGGGCCGCCCAGGCGGGCTCCTGAACTGCGGGGCTGCCTCAGATACCCAAGGCAGGCCTAGAACCCGCCACCTCCTGATTTCCAGGCCGGCGCCTCCACCACGTCACACGCCCCCTTTCCTTGGGGGCGTCCCTTGCTTGACCCCTTCCCCGGCAATGGCAGGGCAGGCCTGGGCCTGGCACAGGCCTGGGCAACAGCAGTTCCTGGGCAGGCTGCCTGCCCTTCTGCAGGGTTCACGCGTCTCCCTCCCTCCCTCACAGCTTGGCCGGCTTCACGGGCGGATTCTTAATAACAGCAGAGCAAATTGGGAAGAGGGACGAGGCGAAGATCAAGCGCCCGATAGCGAAAATAATCTGCTAATGCGCTCTGTGGAATGCGACTTAAGGAAATTAAAAACCGTGCCATGCCGCGCGGTTGCCTGCTCTTTATCTCCCTCGCTTACCTGCTACTCAGGTTCTAAAAAGCAGCCTCACTCCCCGTTTGCTTTTCACAAGGACAAGAGCTAGATCTAAGGATAAGGGTTAAAAAGGGCACTGGAGGCAGTGATGGAAATGAGCAGCGAGGCCCTTTGAGAATGACTCATCTGCAAAAACAGGGCAAGAATCCACATGCTGCTCTTTTGAAAGTTTTCAACCCTTCTCCCTTGCAGGAGAATATTTTGTCTGTCCCAGGAGTGTGCCCTTCATTACCAATCCTTCTCATGGTGAACCTCTGTAAAGTTCAGGGTTTTCTGAAACACAGTTTAAACATACGAACGTACGTTTCATTGCCTCGCAGCTCTTAAGGCTGAAAACGCATTAGGTGTTTTATAGCTGATTGTTCCAGGCAATCGTCTGCATTGTCATTGGCCTCTTGAGCTGGCTGTCCATCATCACTGATGGCCAATTGTGGATGGACAGTTATATTGTTCTGAGTTTCTTGGAGTAATTTAGATTGGTCATATTCCAAGCATCCCGGGCTAAAGGATCTGGGATGAGAGGATAAAAAAGCCTCAGGGAAGCAGCTGCCGGTCAGAGTTGGCAATACTGATGGACCACTGCTCCAACTCAGTGCATGGCAACCTCATGGGCAAAGATATTTAGATACCGCCCCTCAAAACCACATTTTATAAAAACTGCATATTTATTTTACAGGCAGAAGATAGTTTTTCTGCTCTGAGCTATGAATCAGATACAGAAACAGTAAGTTGGGCCAGATATTTCTAAATTCTCTGGTGTTCTATAAACTGATACTGGATAGATTTAGATGTCACACTGAATAACAGTTTGTTAATCAAACCACAATAATATGGTCTGTGTTTCATGCTAAGCCAAAACAAACAATTCAACTTATTTGTTTAACAGGACATGTGAATTAGTTTTATGCATGTTCCCTGGTCCTATAATTTCAGTTTATTCTATGAAAACCATTAATGGTAACAATGAGGCAAGCAAACTGTTAGGAGCCTATCTATGATACTCAAGCTAGACAAAGAAAATTTTGCAATCAATTAATACGGCTGTTTGCTTTCAGTTTCTAAACTCTACTGAGTATTTTTCTGACTTTTTAAACACGATGGAATTGATGTGACCTAAATGCGTTGGGTGCTCTTGTAGCCATGGGATTCCAATAAGCCTGTAATTGCAGTAGAATTCTGTTCAGAAAACTGAATACCAATGGGGAATTCGCCCCCCAAAAATTGCTTAGTAGCAAACTTCGATGCAAACTTTTTTTTTTTTTTTGGCAGAGACTGAAGAAGAAAATGTCTCGCAGGCCTGCAAAGTCACCAAGTAAGCATCACATTACCACATTTGTTGACATGGTGTCCTTTCCCCCGGGGCAACCTAATCTTAGTAAAAAATCTCTGTGAGTTTTCATGGCATGAGCTCAGTTTTTATGGAAAGGGACAGAGAGGTAGAATTCCCTGCCAGGGGAAGGTGCTTTCTTCCAAAGGCCTGAAGCTTTTACCCAGTTTTTTTAAAACACATTTTTGCTACCTGGTTAAAAAATGACTGCTTTGTTATGTGTTATACAGCATTAAAGAGCTTGTATATGCTTGCACGTGATCATAAATGTTTTGTGTCTTGTTTCTTTCTGAGATCCTAAAGAGCCTGTTCATCTTGTAACAAAATGAAATGCTTCTTGCTTGCTTTTTAGAACTTCTAATGCTGATTTTTTTTTTTCCTTCCTGCAGGGTCTCCATATACCTCTAGCACGTGCCTCCATTCTAAAAGGACTGGGTTTCTGAGGTCTTTTAAAGGCGCAGAGATTCCCTTGGTGAAAGCTTCAAGGCAACATTGGCGTGGATCTCTGAAGCAAGGTATGAAATCAGTTCTTCCTTTACCAGAGTCTTCCCAAGGACAGTAGAACCGTGATTAGAATCCGGATTAAAATGTCTGGTTAACCTGTAGTTGGTAGCTGAATTTGCACAAAGGTAATACATTGAGCTGATTGGGATTGTCTTCCGTCTTTCTCTCATTCCCCTCTTCCCTAGGTACCTGGGTGAGCCAGTCCAAGTCCGAGACTGGCATCGGTCCCGCCTTGTCCCCTCTTCCTGGCAGTACGCCTGACTATCTCAAGGAAGCTTTGGGCATGAAGAAGCCAAAACACGCTCGCTCTGCCAGCCATGGTGAGTTTGGAGAAACGGAATTCTAGCTCTAGAAGGAGAGGCAAAGTTGGGTACATGCTTTTGAAAGTTAAGACTTGGGAATGAAGATTTTTTAAAATGCTGCTTTTATGAACCATTTAAGGTGTTTGTTTTTTTTTCCATCAAGCTCACAGAAAATAATAGCAAATCGGGGCTGAACCAGGCACTCGAAAACTGCCAGGAGTCCATTTGGACTGAGTAGACTCTAAGCAGTGTAAATTTCATAAATAAGAGAAGCAATTATTCTTACTTTTGTTGTTGTTGTTCAGTCGTTAAGTCGTGTCCGACTCTTCGTGACCCCATGAACCATATTGCGCCAGGCCTTCCTATCTTTCACTGCCTCCCTGAGTTTGCTCAATTTCATGCTCATTGCTTCAGTGATGCTATCTAGCCATCTCATCCTCTGCCGTCCTCTTCTCCTTTTGCCTTCCATCTTTCCCAGCATCAGGGTCTTTTCCAAAGAGTCCTCTCTTCGCATTAGGTGACCAAAGTATCTGAGCTTGAATTATTCTTACTACCTATTTGCTAAGTGGCCTTAAGCAAGCCCCATCTTTCAGTCTGCCTTCAGCACTCTACCTGCAAAATGGGCATAATGAACTCTTTTTAAGACAATGGTTCTAGCAGAGATGACAGGTGTTGAGTATTTATGCCTTGTTATCAAAATGCTACACATTGCTCTGATCATCCCTAGTTCCTGTGTGGGGCTGCTTTCATTTCAGAAGAAACTCTGAACTTCTTCCCAGGGAAAGAAAAGCCTTCCTTCACTCGCATCTCTACGTATAGATCACAAGCCTTGAATCTGAGTTGCATTCAGACTTCTGTGTGATGGTCTACTTCTCTTTCTCAACCTCAGTTGGCCCAACACCAATTCCAGAATGTTTCTGCCATAATTGATTCCTAGGGGCTTAAGAGAAAGCGGTGTCTATGTGTGTGAAAGCTTTGTAATAGGTAGAATTATACCGTCTTAAAATCACTTTATCAATGCCACTTGTTGGCGGGGGGCTTTTTTCTAGGCTACATTCCTGGAACTCCAGACTACAAAGAAAAGGAGGATATGTATGATGAGATAATTGAACTAAAGAAGGTAAGAACAAGTCTTTATATATTCTGCTGTTAAGATAAATCTTCTCTTATCCTGTTTTCCTATTACTATTTACTTTGTTCAAAGATTCTGAATTCTCTTGTTTCTTCATTCAATTTTTGTTTTCTTTTGCTATCCTGATTATACGTGGCATGTGAAACAGGTCTGGGAGGGAGAGAACTGAAACCTTGGGGAATAAATAAAGCATATGGATGAAGAATTGGCAAAGACCAAAACCCTCGGTTCTTTATGCTTCATTCATTCCCTCTCCTAGTTTATCATTGCTAATTTTTTATATCTCGGGGGTGGGTAGATTCGTTTTGCTTTTAAAAAATAATACCCGCCTGCCATCAATACCCAAGTCAATGCAAATAAAGGAACCCACTGATGTTTATAGAGCAGCGTCTACAAAGGGTATGCAATGCAGCCGAAATATTTTTCCCTTCTGTGGTAGACAATCCAAGCCCAGAAATGTGAAGCCGATCGGATGAAAACCAAGCTTCGACGGCTGGAAGAGGAAAATAACCGGAAGGACAAACAAATTGAACAGCTCTTGGACCCCTTCAGGGTAAGCGGAGGGTAGCTTCCGATAGGTGCCACCGCTCATTCGTCTTCTGACTGAGCGGGGAAGGCTGTTGCTTTTGGCTTTCTAAGTTTCTGTGGCTGAGCCTGGCAGTGCTAGCTTGGATTCAGCAAACTGCAGAACAGAGCAGCGCTCCTCCTTGGGCTGTGGCAGATGACCTGGGTGCCTCCTACGGTATTTGCAAAGCCTCCGGTTCACCAATAAGGAATGTTGCACTTTTTCTTCTTTGCAGGGTTCTGAATTTAGCTGGATAAGGACAGAGCAGAAGAATGAGAGCAGTTCGGTAAATGCACCTTCCCCCCCCCCCCCCCCCCCCCCCCCCCCCCCCCGTTCTGACTTTATAACTTTCTGGGAGCAGGAACGTACATGGTTTTTAGAATGACCATGTTGGCCAAGTTGGTTGGAAATGACAGGTCTTGCTAAAAATCCGGACAGCGAAAGAGAGAGAGGTTAGACTTTTTAAAAAACGAACCATTTTTTTTAAGTTGAATGGGAAGGGGCACTGATAGTTTCAGCTTTGTCATAGTCACATTTGGGGCATCCCAAAGTTTGGGGTATCCGTTCAGTAAGAGGTGAAGGAAGAGGACGCAGTTGTCAAGCTCCTTAAATGCAGGCTGTGATCAAGGAAGCCAGATCCGTGCAGACTTTCTTTAATGAATTTTAATGCCAAGGATTAAGGGTTAGAATACAGAATCTTGAGAACTGATATGGGACTCTCCGCCTCTCCTTTATTAGTAAGTTCATGGGGGGGAGGTCTTTTTCAAACTTTTGAATCTCTTTTTCCCAGGCTGTTTGAATGGTGGGCTAAGAATTCATTAGTTTGTAATGATCTCTCCCATCTGCTGTTTGTTGGTAGCTATAGAGATGCTCCTCTTTTCTCAGCCTTAGCACAATCTTAGAGCAGCATCGCTTTATTCCCAGGCAATCCCCACGTCTCCTCTGGCTTGTATTTATCTGACTTGCGCTAAGTCGGCCTCATCTTGCATGAGCTTGTTGTAGGCTACCCAGTTGAAGGAAACAGTTGTGAACCCTGCGTGCATCCATGCCATACAGTAGGCAACCTTTTTTTTTTCTCTTGGAATAGGTGATAAATGGTTTGAAGCAGAAGATTCTCAGACTAGAACAGCAATGCAAGGAGAAAGACAACACTATTAAGTACGGCAAACTTGTAAATATTTTCCCCTGCCTCTTCATTCTTGCAGAAGACCAAGTTTGCCAACAATGAATTGGTCATTTGCATATGCATCATAATTGCATACTTCTGGGCAACATGAAAAAAAAAACGTCCTAAAGGGCAAAACAATGATTTGACAGGCAGCAGGATGAAATAACAGCATCTTAAACCTGATATCCAAAAGCAGAGAGGGAGGGAACCAAGTAGAGACTCCAGGCTTGTGTCGCAAAATGGGTGCCATTGCTGCAGAGGCCTTTGCCCACCCCTTCAAGCCACTATGCTGTAGCCAGTGGCGAGATCCATGGGGGGAAAAAAACTTCTACAATTCTAAGAAAGAAAGAGAATTCTGGGGTGGAAGTCACCCCAAACTTTGTAAGGACTATGTTGTGTTAGGTAAGGAAAAAAAAAGAGAGATGGGAAGAATCTTGCAAACATGTCCAGAAGGCTGATCGTCTGGCCAAGGCAATCCAATTCTAGAGCAAGCAGAGTTTGCTCTGATACAGAAGCACCCGGTTGATGATCGTCCCGTTTCTAACAGATTGGAAAGAATTGGAAGCATCACAGTTCCTAGAAGGCTGGGTTCCTTCTGCAACCAAGTGGCCCAGTTTGGTTCTTCACGGTCCTGCAGATAATAGCAGTTGGGGTTCCTGGCCACAGGGTTTCCCTGTGCTCATGAAAACTTAACGCAGGCCAGGAGGGCAGAATAGGAAAATAACAGGTGCTTTCTCTTTGTTTCTTGGCTTATGTATTTACTTTGTCTTCCACCCATAAGGAACTCAAAGCGGGATCTAGTAGCCTCTGTTAATATTGATAGCGATCCATCCCATATATTTGGTTAAGAAATCTTCAGGATTAGCTTCTGTTTCTTTGGGCTGTGCCAATGCTGCTCCTTTTGTGTCTGTTTCCCAAAAGCCAGCTCCAGGCAGATGTGAAGAACACTGATACAGAAGAAATGACCATTGCCCTGCAAACTTGCTACGAGGAGGTATGAAAAATGATTTGAAAGGGAGAACTGTGATTAAAAGCATTAGGTAAACATTGCTTGCTGGAGTTCTGTTGACTGTAGGGTCCATCTCTGCTAGCCATGCATGACCTCCCTGAGAAGACCGTGGTATCGGTAACCCTGACTTTTTTCCGTGCAACTTCGCTATACGGACATTGGTTTATTCCAGACATGGTTGATCACAGAGACCCCAAGCTGATACTTCCTTCGTACTCAGAGGTACCAGTGTGAGCAACCTCAGGGATGCATCCTCCAGATGCGACCCCACCAGATTCCGCAAGGCAAAGCTTGTTCCCAGAAAGGCACACCCCCATTGAGCTGTAAAAGCTTTTTGCACAACCGCTAGGAACCCTAGTCATATCTTTCTGATCTTACGGTACAATCCCTTGGACATCCAAATATTCTCTTGTGTCTCTTCTCTGTCACTCCTTTTGGTTCCTCTGATGCATTTTTTGTAGGAGGAGAGCCACGTTCATCTATCTTCATCTAGCATAGCCAAAACCCAGAAGGATTTGCCTTTGAATAAAATTTGTTAGTCGGAAAAGGTGCTTCCGGACTCCTGATGCAGTTTTGCGTATTGATGAAACAGCATCCTTTGGTGATCCTTGCTAGGTTGCTTAATATCCTCTCCCCTTTACAGATCCGGTGCCTCCAGAACCTCCTGACAAAATCAAAAGCCGTGCAACGAAAGTATGTTTATGTCTTTGTGACTTTCTGCGTGTGCTTAACTTTTTGCTATCTAATTTCTATTCTTCGCTAGTTGCTGTGCAGGAAGAGGAATTTAAACATTTTTTTTTAAATGTCACCAGCTACATGTCGTTCTGTTTGTTTAACTTCGTAGCAGTCTCTATCCCACCTCTGTTATCCCCCAAAGAGGTTTTCATTTTACTTAAGAAATACTAAATCAATTCATTTTTTTCCACCTCTGCTTAGAATGAAAGCTGTTCTGGCTGATTGATTTGATTATGTGCCATCAAGACAGCGTTGACTCTTAGCAACCATGTAGTTAGATTCTGTGCTCTGAGTAGGACAAGGTTATGGCTTCCTAAAGTTTGTAGCATCTCATTCAAAACTGAACTGTGATGAAAAAACTGAATTTACAATCACAAAGGTGGCAATCTTTGCACCCATTTACAAAACCACAGACAGTAGGATTCGCTTTACAGTCTTGCTGAAGTGAGCACCCTCTGATCCTATAAAAGGCTATTGAATTTAGTCTCTATTGAAGTTAAACCTTCATAAACGCAGTTACTTCATTTCTGCTGCACTGTGATCAGGGACACAGTGGAACAAAGCACGAAAATACATTTTAGAGTACAATCAACTGGTGAATCATTGGAGGTATTCAACAGCAGTAAAAGAAACCCCTGACGCAGCCTTTAATTTAACAAAGTAATTGTGCTCCCAAGGAGGTCCTATATGAAATGATCATCATTTATTTAAATTTATTGGCCGCCTGACTCCAGTGGACTCTTACGGTTTTCTGTTCATCTAGATAGTTCTTCTTGGGTACCCATGTTAAAGAAATCATTGAGTTTCTTCTAAGAATGGGATTCAGTGTCCAAGGCTCTGTATGAATCCTGCCCGTTGTTCTTTGATTGAAAAGACATACTTGTTCCTAGACCTCATTGTTACAAAAGATAAAAACCTGGGATCAGAAATGAGAAGGCAGTAGGTAGAACTACCCTGAGCATTTTGAAAAAGAGACAGTATGAAATTTGGTAAACCTGCAGTGGGACAAACATGCTGTCAGCCCTTTTTTCCCATTACACTGATTGCTTTTCCTGGTCTAATCCAGATGCAGATGATACATTTTATCCCCCCCCCTTTTTTTTTTGCTCCAGTCTAGTGGGTCACAAGTTATGAGCTTTGGGTGACTCCTCCCAATCTTTCTGTCCTTGGCCCTTCCAGCTTGAATGCTCTGTGCTCAAACCCTGCCTGTAACCCACCAACTCCACAGGCCATCAACATTTTCCTGAGCTGAGGCTGGGACAGAGTTACATTCCTGGCTAACTCCTTTGCTCACTGTGATAGAAAAAAACCAGTGAATAATATAGCTTCAAGAACAGTTAGTGCAACCATTCTGATAGAACACATCTACAGCAGTGTTTCTCAACCTTGGCCACTTGAAGATGGGTGGACTTCAACTTCCAGAATTCCCCAGCCAGCCAATTCTGGGAGTTGAAGTCCACCCATCTTCAGGTGGCCAAGGTTGAGAAACACTGATCTAGTGGCTATATTCTGTCTGTTTTGGTCACCAAGGATAACCCTGGTGTTCTTCTAGGAAAGGCCATAACTTCATGGCGGAATGTTTCATTTTTAGGTTGATTGCCAGCATCCACCGTTAAAATGTTGAGGTAGCAAACGATGGGAAGGGTTATATTTTGAGTTGAGTTTTGACAATTAAAAAAAACAACACAACTTCTTTTCTTCCTAAGCCCCAGAGGTTGGTTGATAGATATGCTGTGTTAACATATGCCTTTGGGGAGTCCAAACAGAGACATTTTCTCGTGGGCTTCCGGTTCCTAAAAAAATACTCTGAATACTAAAAGTTGCCCAGTTTCTGTAAGATCAGATGAAAGATTCAGAGGAGGAAGAAATTGATGGCACCTCAGGAAGAAGAAGATAGAAAAAGGGTCTGTGCAGTCAAAGGACCATTGGCGGATTGTGGAGCTCAAGGTAGTTTTGTGGAAATGTAGAATAAGACTAACTCGATTCTGTTCCGCGAATGTCACTAACACACCTGAAAGATAGCAAAATGTGTACAAGGGTGGGAAGGGCTAGGTTGCGACGTTTGAAAGCTGCAGCTCCTGGCCTGGGGTCACGTTTTGTGCTGAACTATGTTGGCTTCATTCATAGGTTGTCTCAAGCAGAAATAAACAAGGCGTGTCACAGCTTAGTTCAGCGCGTGGCCAGGCATATGCTGAATCCCGATTCTAAGTATTCTTTCACAAAATTGTAATGGCAAAGTGTGAGGTTGTACTTTTCAAATATCAATAATGCATTTATCAGGGTTTTGTGGGTTTTGTGTATGTGTGTGTGTGTGTGTTGGTGGCATTCCACAGATTCTCCTCTTTTGGGGGGAATAAGAGGATTTAGAAGTGTATTATTGTTAGGTGGTGCCCCCAGTGAGCTGTGCAAAGTACAAGCCCTGCCCCAAGGAACATACAGATTAAAATTTAACCCAGGAGGAAAATGGAAGTAGAGTAAACTGGGGGAGAATCGTTATTTCAAGCGAAAGCTGCCATCTTGATTTCAGGGGAGGGATATTTCAGGGAAGGGAGACTTAATTAAGGCAGTGCCTCTGTTAAGTCAACAGAAAGCTTAGAAATGCCAATATTTTCGTCAGGTGAGACAGTCAAAGTTGGGGTAAGCGGGGGGGGGGCAAGAAATTGCAGCTGGCATTTGCCACATTTTACATCGCCTTTGCGGCCACGGCAGCTGCGTTTCCCTTCTTTGTGCCTAGATCTTCAGAGAGCCAACAGCAGAAGGTGCTCAGCACTGCTGTCTTCCAGTTATCCAAAAGGATGAAGGAGCTGCAGGATCAGAACAGGAAGCTGAAAGCAGATCTGGACCACACCTTGAGCCGCTTCCTCACTTGCTGCCAAGCCAAAAGTAAGCATCCTGACTCTGCTCTGACAATTCTCTAAGGCAACGGTTCTCAACCGTGGCAACTTTAAGGTGGGTGGACTTCAACTCCCAGAATTCCCCAGCCAGCATGGCTGGCTAGGGAATTCTGGGAGTTGAAGTCCACCCACCTTAAAGTTGCCACGGTTGAGAACCGCTGTTCTGAGGGAACCCAAATATGGTTTAACAGACTTCATGGGAGGGTCTAATGTAGAGTGGACGGGCAATCAAAAGGCAAAGCTGAAGCGTTCGTGGGAACTCAGAACTGGGAACCCCTGCAGCAACCAGAGAGCATCAGGGGTTCGCCACAGGAAGTGAGTCCCACACGCTGCTTCTTGCTCTGCTCCGGCTCTTTCAGAAAGCATGGTGAAAAGCCTCTTGCTCAAGAGGAAACCATGCAGGACCTCGCTCTTCCCATGGCTGATAAGGGAGTGTGTGAATATTGCTTATTTATGGAGCTACCTCCCGTCCCTCCCTCGTCCTTTCTCCCTGCTTTCGTCCTCGTGCCCATCCTCGTGCCATTGTATGGCTGTCAAAATATTGCAAAGGAATACGCGCTTCCAGCTTTTACAACCAGCGTCTCTCAGATGGCTAGGTTTTGGGGCTCTCCTCTCCTTGCGTCATTCCCATTTTGAAAGCTTTTTTTCCTTTTCTTCAGATTCCATTGACGGCAGGAGGCAGAAGCTGGTCCAACAGATTTCAGAGGGGGGAAAAGTAAGTAAGTGATAGGGAGCCTGGAGAGTTACTTCAGAGTAGTTGGTGGTTATCCATGTTCGCTGGACCAATTGCACAAGCCTTTGATGAAGAAACGGAGCTCAGGAGCTTACTTTCTTACATACAGCATTATCTGCCAATGGACATAGTTTCAGGGCCCAGCATTAGCTTACATTGCCATCTTTTGCAAGAAGGCCTGGATCATAGGTTGCCTGTGAATTACGGACAAAGGTTAGAAGCTGTTGGTCAGGATTGGCCTTTGGGGCTCCTGAAAGGAGAAAGTCCATGCTGTTTCCACCACCAGCTTGTTCCTAATTCCAGAAAGGGGTCAGACTTAAGAGCATCAGCTGCTAATGGCTGCTGCTAGGTTTCTTTTTGCAGTCTGTCCCCTCCGCTGCTTTGGACTACAATCCCTAGCATCCCCAACGGTGGGCAAAAGATCTGAAAGGCTGCAGATTGTGGAAAGCTGCTTTTTTTGCAGCTGAACCTGTTCCCATCAGAGCAGGGGAGGGTTTTCCTTATGCTTCTAGCTCAATAGATACGTGCAGAATAAGGTAACATGCAGGAAAAATGCTTCAGGTGATTGGCGTTTCTTTTTTTTTTTTTTTTTCTTCTTCCAGAAAATGGATGACAGGCTGTGGCCTTCAGAGGCCAGCACGGCACTGTTGCTCCCTCCCCCAGCTTCTGAAGAAGTGGATCGCTCAGTTGCTAAGGAATCTGATCTCCCAGAAGTGTGTGAGCCTCTCTGCAAAATTGTAGAGGGGCTCAGAGACCAAAGGCTGATCCTTCAGAATCAGCTGGCAGTTAAAGAGTTAAGTTTCTTGGGGTCAGCCACACAGCCCAGCTTCCATTTATTGCAGATTTGGGGGGAGAAACCATCCAGCCTTTCATTCTTCTTTTTTCACTCTTTCTGCCACTTAAAAGTGAAAAAAAAAAATCCACAGCCTAGAAAAGCTGCTTTGCATGCAGCAAATATGTCCCAGAGTTATCTTTTCACTCCAGATATCTGAACTCTTGCAGTCTACAGCAGGGTGGTTGTTATTCCTCCTCCCACTTCTCACTAAGTTAGTGGAACGACTTTCTGAAGAAGAGTTTCTTCAGCCTGCTAAGAACCCCAAATGAAGCCTGGCAAGGGTTTCATCAAGGACTGATTTCAGAAGAAATGCGAGCCGGGCCTTGAAACGTGTGAAACAACAACAACCTGGTAGATTGCCCAAATTATTAGTAAAGTCTCACTTCCCCAGTTGTGCTGTAGAGGTTTGGGGTTGAATAGTGGCTGTGTGTCTCTTCAGAGTGGGGAACACAGAGGAAAAAGTTGGAGTTAATCCCAGGTGAAGATGTAAACCGTGATTTGTACATCACTTCTGTGATTTTACCCAGCCAGAGTGTTTTCCCACGGGGCTGAAGAAACACCGGGTAGGTCTACACATTGAGCAAGCTCTCATGGTTGGGCTTAACCCAAAGTAGGAAAGCAGACCGTATGTGTCCACCACAGCCTGCGTGATGTGAGAACCTTCATGAAGTGTACCAAGCCACATGGTATAATTCAATAAATCTCATGTTCATATGGATTAATTCAGCCTGCTTTCTAAGCAGCAGCAGTGTTGGGCATCCCGTTGCCGGATGAAAACATTTTGTGGTCGCTGAGCAGGATCTTGCACTGTGCCCTGGAATCCTGCACAGGCCAGATCCATTCTGACATTACAACACATCTCAGGGCATGCCCATTGAATTGCACACAGCTCTTCAGAATCCAACCACTGGGATTTATTTCTGTCTGGAAGGGCCGGCCGTGCAAATGATCGGTCTTGTCCTTCTGCAGGGAGGAAATCCAGCAGCTGAAAGAGAATTTGAGACAAGTGGAAGAAAACCAAGAAACCCATCGTAGACAGGCTAGAATTGATGTGACGCAACCTCCAGATCAGGTAAAAAAAACCAAAAACACCCTACCAATCATTTAATTTGTGTGGTGAGTTGTGTTGTCTAATATTGACAAATCTGGCTTCTGTCGAAAGCCCCATAAGGCTTGTGCGCTGTCTGGCTGTGGATTTTAATAGTTTCTTGGACTGTTTCCCTCCGAAGACCTTCCTGCAGCCAAGGATTGAGTTTTACATTTATAGCGTGTGAAGGGGGGGGGACTTCAGTACTCTCATGGGGGTGATGAGGGCGAGTGATGTACGGCCTCCTAGCAATTAAGGCAGGGTCGGCAGGAAATGTAGTGGTGAGGGGGATCGATGATGGCAGGAGATGCTATTGTCAGGTTCTTGGCTGGGAGACTTCTGCCCCACTCGCCCCCACCCCAGTTCGTTAATGGCAAGAGCCTCAGCGCTGCAGCAAGGCTCCACCATCTTTGCCTCTGAATGGCGCTTAATCTGCCTATCCGTTTCTCTCCCCTCTTTGCTCTTTCTTAATCCAGTGTCATTCTGGTTCAGCGTTTCTCAACCATGGCCGCTTTCAGATAGGTGGACCAACTCCCAGAATTCCCAGCCAGCTTTATGACCGCATTGCTTAGCGATGGAAATGGTTGTCCCACTTACTGTCGTTAACCGGGGACTACCTCTAGACCTAGTTCCTGAGTCACTGCGGTTTTGGATTATATAATCATGACCTTTTCAAAACTCAAACCCTGTGCCACATTCCTCGTGCATTAATTGCGTCTCTCTGTTGAAGAATAAGGCATGTTTAGAACTGAGCACAGAAGCATCCTAGCCCCCAGAATGTATTCAAGTCCTGATTCCTGTTTGTTCCACCCCTAGACTCCAGATTCATCTTCTGAGCTGTGCCCTTTGCGTAGAGTTGTTGGTTGCAAAGCAGGGGAAGAGGAGGAGGGGGCAGCTGTGAGACTCATCCAGTCTGCATTCAGGGCTCACATCACACGTGCACAACTTGAGAAACAGTAAGTTGGGAATAGATGGTGTTAACATGGCTCCGGAATTGCTCTTCATAACCTGAGTGGTCCTGCAACTGAGTCAAGGTTGCCCTTGAGGGTTAGTTTAGTGAGTAAAGGAAGAAAAGAGACCACCGAGGGCCCACTTGAACAATCAGAAATCTTATCAATCTAGATGCAGTTGGTTTACGTCCCCTATCTACAGAGATGTGGAATCCAAGTCATTTCAGCCCAAAGGCATTCCCCCACCCCACCCTCCACCCTAGATTGCTCACCAGCTGCCGTGGCCCCACACAGAGCAGCAGGCTCAGCTCTGCAGAACAGACTGGCGGCTAGGAGCAAGGGACTGAATTTAGATGCTGCCTACCCTGGCGTCCAGAGCCAGGCCTTAAGGCTGCACGTGGTTGGTGGATATTCTTAAGACTCGCCTTTTCCCAGCGTGAGCGTCTCTGCCTTTAGTACAGATTTGAGAACGGGGAGGATTTCAGTTTTGAGGCATTTCTATAGGGCAGCCAATGGATTACTCTCCTCCTGGCCCCAAACCAGTAATGTACTGCCCCTCTCCTTCCCAGGGCCTTCCATTCCATTATATGTCTTGCCTGCAGCAATTAAGCTGGGTAATGTATGTCATAAAGGGTTCTGCTTGAGCCTGAGCCGCAGGGTGGTGAGAATTCTTACTGCAGATATCCTTTAGGGTTGGATCTCTCTGACTCACAACTTTGGCATCTGGGGTTTTATGACTCTTGCCCCGTACCATGTGTCTTTTGCAGGCCTCTCCTCTCCAGCCTTGGGAGGGAGAAAGCCAATCTAGCTGCTTCCAGGGAAGAGAAGGCTAGCTGGTCGATCTTCAGATGTTCACCTCTGGTCTTCACTTCCAATTCTGGTAATTTCACTGACTTCCATCCTGGGTTTGTACGCCTTTGCTCAATTTCACAGTGGCATACTTCATCCCTTCGATCTTGGGTACAAAACTGATCTCATCTGAAACCTGGATACAGTAGGGGGCAGCCTCTGATGCTTGCTTGCTTGCCTTGGGAGGGCAGTTCAGAGCCAGCATTGATTGCAGGTCTTGACCCCAAGGCTCACTACCGAAAGGGAAAGGGAAAGAAGGAAGAGGAACAACTGTTGGATGGGTGAAGAGAAAGTTAGGAAAAATAGTAGATCCTGGCAGGTCTTCAGAGAGGTCCTCCTTTTCTCCTTAACATCTGAAGCTCATTGGGTGGGATCTTCTAATCTTGCTTCCAGGCTGGGGAAGTAGATTCCCATAGGAAATAAGTTGAGCTCCATCTCTGAAGATGTTCCACTGGGAGGGAAGGGGTTTTATTTAGGTAGGAAATTGGCCTGTGAATGACCCTAGTGGGCTAGTTATAGATGGTTGCAGTTGGTTTAATCATTTATCATATATAACGTTTTCCATCTGAGAACGAGAAACCAGTGTGGAAAGGCCAGGGGTGATGGTTTAATGCTTGCGTTGTCGTTGCTCGCGTAGAAACAAAAACGGGCACGGTAATCCTAATTCCCTGTACCTCCAAGCTGCTCGGGGAATCTACTGGCCTAGAAATGGCTGTTCTTCCCCAAAGGACTTGTGTCTCTGTTCCTTTCGATCAGCTCTGCTCTTCTTTCTCTGTTTTTAGCCACCGCCTCCCACAATCAGCGGCAAGCTTCCCCCTCCGAGCTGGCCAACCAGGCTGAGTCAGACGACTCGGATGAGATCATCACAGCGCCTTTGTTTCCATGAAGAGAACCTCATCTTCTGATTTCAGCAGTTATATGTGACATCCTCTTGCGTGCTCCTGGTTTGAGAACCAAAGACATTTTGGTTTGGCAACAAAAAAAAAAAAGAGAGAAAGGAGAACGTAAGGTAGCCGGGTCTACTTGGTGGTTTTGAAGAAGGTCACGTGGGCAACTGTCCGATTCCCCAGCATTGTAACATTATCAGAGGTGAGATCACCAAAACCAGCAGTTGACATACTTTCTCCTTTTTTAGTCTGTGTTGGGTTGGGCCACCCTTTGCAGCTGTGTGCACCTCCGTGCAGTTCTTTAGACATCAACTTCCATCATTTCCCCCCAGCCTGGTCCCACTTAGAGAAGTTGGGTTTGATAAAGACTCACGTCTGCTGCTTCTGCTCCCTTCTGGGGTCAGAGTTGTGCGCTGAAAGAGCCAGTTGTACATAACTACTTCTGGCTGAAAGCACAGGCAGCCTAGCAAGATTCTTACGATCCACATGCCTTTGGAAATAAAAGCAATCAGAGGCCAAATGTCCAGCAAGATGGGGATGATTTCCTGTAAGCAATAAAAGATAAAGAAGTTAAGTCATGTCTGGCTATTAGCCTTTTCCATGTAACTTTTTTTTAATCAGGAAAAAACCAGGTCTTTCTCTAATTTCTGTCTCCCCCCTGCTAGGGACAGAAGTTAAACCTTTGTCTTCAGCCTTTTGAGTGCATTTACTTATCTCTCATCTTTCTTCCAATGAATGTGGGTTCATTTTATAGTAGTGTTTCTCAACCTTGGGCACTTTAAGATGTGTGGACTTCAACTCCCAGAATTCTGGGAGTTGAGGTCCACACATCTTAAAGTGCCCAAGGTTGAAACTTTCTTTTACAGTATACTCTTAGCAGGCTCAGTGGACCTCAGAGGGTTGTTTTGTGCCAGTATTTGGCCCAATAACACGGGATCAACATCAGCAAAACATCTGGATCAGTATTTTTCTCTTTGGATTGGCAGCCCCTCTGCTTCAACCCCGGAGAAGGTTTCTTCAATAAAGGGGGTCTTGTGGCCCTTTGGTTCCCCGCAGAGTTCCAAAGGAGGTGACAGAAGGGGTTTGACGCTCACCTGTCAGGCTGCCTAGTGTTTGCTGTCGAGCGTTTACAAAAGATAAAAGACGAATTGGTTTCCCTGTCAAAGAAGGAAACCCTCTGACTCTTCGATAACCCCTGACGCTGGCTCTGCAATCGGCAGAGGTGATCATCGGAGCCTTCCGCAGGCTTGAAACTCTCTTCTGTGAAGAAGGTTGCTTGTTTGGCTTCCAGACAGCCTGCCTGCCTCCCTCCCCACTCAACCCAAAGATGCCGGTTTCCCTGCTGACCCCGAATGCGTGTCGACTCCAGGATGCTGCCTGTTCTTTATCTGGGGCCGACTGTCCTTCATGGTAGGATTTGCGGCCAGGAAGGCGAGCTCCACCAGAGAACAGATGAGCTCTGCTTAATCCCATCAGCGGAAACGTTCTGTCTAGTGTTTCCAGAGGCAGGTGCTGGGAACTATCCAGAGCAGAGGCAAAGGAGAAGGAGCAGCGTCACCGTTTACGGAGCAGGGCAGATTGGTTCCAGCTGCTGATCTACTCACGTGGGTATCATCATGACTGAAGGGGACAGTGGTGTGTTTCCTGAACGCGTCGGTTTTCTGGACAACGCTGTCCATGGTTCAGTTGCTAACTTCAGTTGCCCAGCTGGCGTCTTATTAATTTGGAGGAGGGGTGGGAGAGCTGTAATTAACCTCCAAGAAGCGTCTCTACCACGGCCCGGGAAATCTCTTACTTCATCAGATTGCTCAGGCCAAGACAGGAGCGAAATGTTTCCCAGACTTGAGTCTCCAGGGGAAGCTACCAGGATGAGTAATCTGATGGCATGAGATCCTCTTTCTCACAACAGCGAGCAGTAACAGAGCTTTACAACAAGGCACTTACAAGCAGGAGGTGAGGAAGAGTGTTGCATTTCCAGCAGGACAGCGAATCACTCTAGATTGGGCACTTGTTAATCTATTGGGATTCTTGAGAAGGAAAATATACATAAACTGGTCATCCAAGAAATGGGCTCGTTTCTCAGTGCAGAGGGCTAGTTTGGTTTCTGGTGTTAAGAGTGACAGTAATGTGTTACATCACTTGTTTTGCATTGCCTGTTGTGCGGTCAGGCTGCGTGACACCCAGTCATTTCTCACATTTGTGAAATTTGCATTTGTAGCTTAGGGATGCTTTCAGACAGCTTATTTAAGCCGTTTACTGAAATTAGCTTATTTTTCGAAACAAATGGATTGGGGTACGCACCGTGTGAACCCACAAAAAGCACTCAGTACTAACCAGATTCTTTTGCAAAATGCAAGGTCTTTTATGACCTGGTTGAGAAAATTCTGCGAAGACAGCCTGTGAGTCCCTGGAGACAAAGATGTGAAAATGGAGGGGCTGCCATTAGCAATCTTGTTTCAAGAAAGGGCAAAGTTGGATTTCTTTCCTAGCCCCAAGTGTGAATCAAAGGGTACCAATTCACTGTAAGTTTCCAAAAATCTGAATATGCGTAAGTCATTTATCCTTTGTGGACAAGAACTGCCACGTGGAAGTGTACATTCTGGGTTCCCGATGTGGAGGTTATGGCCTATCTCAGAAAGAAATTCCAGCAAGCTGCAGTCTTGCAGAGGTGAGTTTGAGGAGCACATTGGCAGAAGTTGATGTAGAAAAGAGCAGGTGGTGGAGAATGCAGCGATAAAGGGGTCTCTGCTCTTGAGGAAAGGAACGGGTGAGATGGAATCTGGCTGGCATCAACTGCAGCGTTGCCTTGTTCAACGGGGAGTAATGAGAGAAAAGGACCCTTTGTTGATAGGGGAAGCCACAGGCTATTTTGTGTGAGGCCGCACAGCTCAAAGGTCACGGCCCCTTTGCATTTTCAGGAAAATGGAGGAGCGTGCCAAAAGCAGCGATGAAGACATCTGGCCTGTTGACCTCTTGCTGACTTCCTGTTGTCACATTCCTAAACTCAGTTAAGGTCATGGACTGACCAGGCATTTGTCACCAGTGGGAAAAACTGGATTTGTTCTCTAATCTAACTCCTCCCTCCCTCCCTCCCTCCCTCCCTCCCTTCCTTCCCAGAAACAGTTTATAGTGACGTTAACAACATATCTGAGGTTCTAATTAAAAACGGGCATCAGCATCCAAGCTGTTGAAGGTTTCTACCTTACAAGCTGCTTCTACAGAATTACTTCTAACAACCGAAGATCTGAATTCATAAAATGGATACGTGTGAACATGCTGGTTTGGAAAGGATGGAACAGATTTCTTCATCCTGGTGTCCTGCAGATGTTTGGGGATTATGGCTCCCAGAATTGCAAATCACCACCTCCACCAGCACCATCATCCTGAAAAGTTACGAGGACGACTACGGAGACGTCGCACCTCCAGGCTGTTTGGGGGCTTCTTAAAGGCGTATGTTGGGCCACTGTGGCGTGCAAGTGGCGGTTTGTGATGGAGCTCTTGTCCAGCCAGGATCTTCTGAAGTTAGCAAGATACATGTTTGAAACAGGGCCTTTCCTCCCCTGGTACAAATAGAAGCATTTTCCCATAAATAAGTTTCCAGCTGGCAAATTCCTGCCCCCCCCCACCCCCTTCCTGCTGAAAACTAAACAGGTTGGCTGCTTCATCAGCAGCCACAGAGCCTGACTCGAATGTCTTTTTACCCCTCTTGGTATTCCCTGCGTTGCTTTCTCCAACAAAGGAACAGAAGGTGTGGGTGGAGAAGGGTATTAGGTAAAGCGGCGTTAGAAGCGCCTCAAAAATTACAGATCGTGGCGCAGGCAGGTGAGCCGTAATTGTTAAAGGGTTGTTCGCCATCTGCTTTCTCATAAGGCGGACTTCCTAGATAGGATCCAATTGATCTCTCAGAGATTAGACGCCCTTCGCCTCCCCGTCTGGGTAGGCCCTCTGGCTGCAAGGCACAGTCTTTTTCATTCAAAAGGCAAGAGCAGGAATATAGATGGAGCGCTTTAATGTTGGCCTTTTGTTTTAGGCCGGTTAAACTGTATTTGTCCCTTCATCCAGCATGACAAATATTGTAACTGCCTTTTGCATCAGTTTTAAGCTGGCCGCTTGCAACCGACAAGGAAGAGAAATGGGTCCCTGATTGCCCTGACACAGACCCTTGGTTTTTCTTGCCAGATGAGGTTTGGGGTATGGGTAGAAGGGCAAAGGCTTCTGAAGGGTGGCATCGTGGTTAATCCATGGCCACTCCAGAGGAGTTTGCACCCTCTCCTTCGATACCAGCACCATTGGATGGTCTGGCCTACCATTGTTCGCAAGCCTTACAGAATGATCGGTAGCAGCTGTTTGGAAGCCTCCGACCAAAGGTGGCTGAAAATTAGAAAATTATGGTCTGTTTGCTGGCTTTTTGTGCAGGATAATATGTATTTTATTGTTGGATCTCAGTGCTATGCTGTGTTTTCCAATGGCCTGTTCCCTTTCTGAATAGCGTTCAGAAGCTTTAGATTGTTTCAATATTTTCCTGGCTGGCTTGAGCCTTCCCCAGAGTTAAAGGGCAGTCCGTTAAATATTTTAATAATTCCCTTGCCACTGTGGATCATTTAGGTCCACTAAGCTTTTATCCTCAGCCACCATTTTTAAATTAGTGTTATTTCAATGGATGGTTCACGGGATAACAGCTAACGCAACCTCCCAAGTGGTGGCAAATGAATTTGAATGCTTTGAAGGCTTCGTTTTGGTCTTTTCCCCTCTTAATCTTCCTCCAATTTTGGAATTTTATGTGATATCCCATGACTTAGAAGAAAGGGTACTGGTGCCCAGGAAATCACCACTAAGTACCAAGTTGGACTGCAAACAGAAATCCTCATACGATCCTGGAGCTAATAAGTTATCATACATGGGTTCAATCCAGGGTCCCGATCCTTCTGGGATGGAGCCGAGACAAACATTCTCTTTTAGCCAAACCTTATAGAGTTGGACAGATCATTATTGCAAAAGAAACGTAATTCTCCTTGGCGCTTTGGAAAGGGGGCAAACTTGAAAGCTGCACTACGATTATATTTGTCCATCTTTAAGATGCCACAAGACGCTGCTGTTTTCAAGAGGGAATCATGCATAGCCCTTTTTCTGAAGCCGGTCTTCTCCAACCAGGTGCACTCCAGATGGGTTGCACCATTGTGGTTGTCCCGATGTGTGGTGATCGGAGTTGTAGTCCTCTCCAAAGGGAGCTTCCCTCGATGTACCTCTGCCAGTAGTTTCCGCGGCTGAGATTGTTGACGGGAGCGCAGCTAACAAGGCATGGCTTAGCTGTGGCTCGCGGGTGCTCTCTCAGAAGCCGGACCGCATTGGGATCTTTCGAAGCAGGTGGCTGGCCTATTTCTTGCCCCCCATCCCTGCCGTCGCTTGTGATGATGTAATTGAGGTCGGTGCACGTGAGAGGGATTGGGAGACGCAGAAGGAAGAGGAGGAGATGCTCAGCTGAAGTAGGAGCCTCAAAACTGGAAGCTCCTGGAGGCGCAAGGCTCATCTGTGGCGAAGCTTTGGGGGGTCTGGTGGTCCACTGATAGCTGCTCAAGGAAGAGGGGTGGACACGGGCTTAGTCATAGAAGACTTTAATGGTCAGCCTCCCACCTCTGCCTTTCTTAATTTTGGCCCATTTGCTGGAGAGAGAGAGAGAGAATTCACTTCCCTTTAGGAGCCATTTCGGTTTGCCCTAAGCAAGCAAATCGATGGCCTTTTATCCCCCCAGCCTCGAGCATCTTGCATGTTAATATGTTAGGAAAAACGTATCTTTGTCTGAATTGACAAGCTGTCAGGTTCAGCCCAAAGAACTCCAAGAGACAATGCAAATACAGTTCTGTTGCGTTTATTAGCTCCAACCTCAAGACAGAAATTTCCCCAGACTGAACCCTAGTTCCCAAGCCAGCCAGCCACAACACCATGAATTCCTTAGGGAGGTGCCAGCCTCATCTTGAACTTCCCACGCTCCTGCTGGGGGCTAAGAACACGCTTATCTCCCTGCGCCTGGCCTTCGTAAGTCCTTTCCATCACACAAGCATCAGAAAGACACCCTAAGTGGCTGTAACACTTTGAGATGAGAAGCAAAGTCTGGGAGTGTGAGAAATGGGGGGGGGACAGCACTCATTTGGGACCACTTAAAATGTTAGAGACCCACGTTGGTGGCTCGCCTGGCTGCTTTTCAGAGACAGCTTTAATTGCATTAGGACTTTAACCATTTGGGGATGGAGAAGACTTGAGGGTGGTCCACACTGGGTTGGCTTCCTGGTGCGGCTCTTTTCTCGGGCAAAATGATTCTAAATATCATGAATGCAATCTTCTTTTCCTTTCCTAAATATATCAGTGATAATTAAGCGAGAGGTCTTAAAACAGCCGATAGCGGAGAGGTATGCTCAGTGTTGAGCAAACAGCCCATAATCCACAGGACAGGCCTTCTAATTAAAGCAGGAGCCTCTCTCGGAGGATTCTTAGAGTGCATGGCGAGATTTATTTTTCTTCTGGCGCATTCTTCCCTAATGCAAAACATTTCCACCACCGTTCCCCTTCCCTCCTCATCCATACGCTAATCTTTTCACAAGGCCCAGCAATAAATCCAGGATATTTTTTAAACAATGGCTACTTGTTATCATGTTCTGTTTCTTTACACCATCTTGAAGCTAATCAGAACAAACTTCTTTCTAGTCTTAAGAGGATATATTTTCCTTGCATTCTGAAACGGAGGTTAATTTCATCCAGCCAGGATTGGCTCTAAATTATTCCAATATGGGGCTGGCCCAGGCCCAATTTTATGCTACGTATATATTCAGCGGATCCATGATAAGCATGTGACTAGGGTTTAATTTGAGCCAAGGAACTAATGGCTGCATATGTGCTTTTAGTGCCGAGTAAGACTCAGCCTTGGAATGAGTTTGTATAAAAGGAGAGAGCGTCTCTTGCACGGAGTGGCGCAGCAAAACAGACTTAGGCCCCTAGAAGCAGAGCAGAAGAAAGCCAGGTTTTAGAAAATCACCGCAAATGACAAAATTGGAGAGTAACGCGTCCACAAGGCTGACCCTGCCATTAAATGGAGTGAGCTGACGGCCTCTGAGAGTGACTAATAGCCTTTAAATTGGCTGAAACCAGCAATTGGCTTTGCTGGTTGTTGATGGTTTCATCAGATGTCCACAAGTTCTAGAATCTGACCCGGGCAAAGGGATTCTCTCTACCCGTCTTGGCTGGAGAATCCTTTTGGGGATGGTGCAATGAATCCTGCAGGGTGCAGAGGGTTGGGCTTGATGACTTTTGAGGTCTATAACCTCCTCACACCATCCATCTCTCCGTAATGCTCCCCCTCGAGCACCTCGGATTGCTCCTTTATTTGCAAGCTTCTGCTTCAGTTAATGATCGGCAATAATTTTGCTCCACTCGTCCGTGGAAAAAGCCTCGCTGAAAATAACCCATAGAAGGATCGCCTCTTTCAAAGGCACAACCTACCTGTTGGAGATTTGAACTCAGCGCAACTCTGCTTAGGGGATCTGCTCCTGAACATCAGCAAGCGTGCTGAAAGATTACTAATTAAGTAGCTGAATGCCCCGTTTAAAAAACAAAAACGCCCCAATGTTTGCCTTGCGTGATTGAAATCTGGCAATCCCTGCACATGACAGCAAAGGAAAAAGGAACCCGGATATCAGTTCTTGGTGATAGGTTCATCGCTTCCAACCAGTTGTGCACATTTCAGGGCACGTTACCCTTGCACATAAATGCTTATTTCCATTTCATCCAAATGCATGATACGCTGCTTTAAAAGCAATCAGAATGCAGAACGGTGCCAATCTTTGGACGAAAACCCTAAGCATTTTATGGCACGCACTGAAATAGTTGCCCCAAAGATCAACTTAAAGCCCTGTTTCTCAAACTTGGCCCCTTTCAGGCAGGGGGACTTCAACTCCCATGGCCGGCTGGGGAATTCTGGGAGTTGAAGTCCCCCTGCCTGAAAGGGGCCAAGTTTGAGAAGCACTGGTCTAAAGGCCAGAGGATCGCCTTGCGAGATAGCTCTGAGTTAAGAGTTTGAAGCCTGCGGGGTTTTGCCACCCCTAAACTTCTCCCTTACGGAGAAGTGGGTCTTGGGAAGCGGGTGGCTGGATGCCGGCCCCTCCGCAGAAAGGACAGGAAAACAAGCCCTTCCTGATGGTCGCTTGGGCTGCTCCGAAGGCCGATTTGCCCTACCCGGGAAGAAGCGGAGAAACCGCCCCGGGACCTCCTTTTCGAGAGGCGCTGCTAGGACAGGCGCCCGGGTGCCCTCCCTTCGCCCGCTGATCATGCCTGCGGGAAGAGCCCGGCAGGCCAGGAGCTGGCGCCGAGCAGCGGGCGCTCTGCTCTCCGGGCACGGCCTGCTGGGGGCACCTGGGGCTCCGCCGGCACGTCCAATCACGGCACGGAACGGGGGAGCAGGAGAAGGGGCCTTAAGGGGGCATGTCGTCCGCCCAGGGGCAGAGCCCAGCCGCCGCCGCTGCCGCCGCCCCTTCCAGCCCAGCATTCGGGCGCCCCGGGGTGGCAGCGCAGCCGCCGGGAGCGGGCAAGGGAGCGCCCGGCCGAGGAGGCGCCTCCAGCGCGCCCTCGTCCTCCTCGGTCCGGCCCGCGCGGCCGGGCGCGCAGAGGCAGCGGGCAGCCGGGGAGGCTGGGCGCGCGTCCAGGGGCAGCGGCTCTCCCGGCGCCGAGGCGGGGCGGCAGGCAGGCAGGCAGGGCGCCGCCGGGGCGAGCGGAGCGCGCGGCTCCAAGGGCGCAGGGCGCAGGGCGCAGGGCGCACGGACCCGGCTGGCCGCGCCGGGCACCGGGCTCCTCCCGCGCCGCCGCCTCCCCTCCGCTCCGCTCCGCTCCGCCCCGCCCCGCCCCGCCTCCCCTCTCCTCCTCCTCCTCCTCCTCCGGCGGGCGGGCGGGCGGTGCCAGGCGGCGGGGGCGGCGCGTCGGCCGAGGCGGAGCAGGCGAGGCTCCGGGCGAACAAAGAGCGCCGGCCGGCCGGGCGGAGGAGCGCGGCGGGCCATGCGGGGCGCCACGGAGCGGCCGCGGGCGGCTCCCGGGAGCGGCCGCGGGGCCGGGGCGGCCTGAGGCGAGGGCCGGGGCATGGCCGCGGCGGCCGGGGCAGCTGCAGGAGCAGGAGCGGGAGCGGGAGCGGGAGCAGGAGCGGGCGGCGGCTCGGCGTGAGCGGCGCTCCAGCTGCGCGCGGGCGCCGGCGCCCTTCTGGCCAGCGGGATGGCGGCGGCGGCGGCGGCGGCGGGCGTGGGCTACTCGCCGCCCTGGTGGGTCAGCCTGCTGCACCGCCTGCCGCACTTCAGCCTGAGCTGGGAGGCCGTGCCCGACGAGTTCCGGCCCGACGACGCCGAGTACCAGCAGGTCAGCCCGGCGGGGGTGCCCGGCCGGGGACGCGCCCCTCCTCGCCTCGCCTCGCCCCGCCCCGCCCCGCCCCGCTCTCCCCTCGCGGCCGCGCCCCTCCGCGGGCTGGCTGCCGGCCCCATCCTCCCCAGCCGGCCTCCCTTCCCCGCTGGGCACGGCCGCCCCCGGCTGCGGGGGCTGCTCCTGCCCGCTGGCCCGCGGGCTGGGAGCGAGGGGGCCGGCAGTCCAGCCCGTGGACCTCCCGGGCGCCGGCCTTGGGGGAGGCCTTGGGGGCCCTCGCTGCGCGCCAGGGGTCCGCCTCCCCGGTTTCCCGGCCCGCCGGCCGGTCGGCCCCGCTCCCCGCCCCTCCCCGCCCCGCCAAACTTTTCCCCCGCCCCGCGGACCCTTCAGGCTCGCTTCGAGGGGGCTCCGCGGCGGCTCGGCCGGAGGGGCAGGGGGCGTTCCTGCCCCGCTCGCCCGCAGGGACCCCCCCGGCTGCATTTCCGGAGCCTGGTTCCTCTTTCATCCTGCCCGGGGCGCCTCTTCCCTCCCCCCCCCCGCAGCGTCCCGAGTTCTGCAGCCCCGCCGGCCCGGCAGGAGGGGGAAACTGGAGGGGCGTCTAAATTCCGAGCCCCCGGTAAAAATAGGCGCAGACGACCCACTGGAGAAGCGACGGTGGGGGGTTGCCCATCTGTTTTTGCCCCCCCCCCCCCGCGATCCCAAGCGAGCCGTGCTCTAAGGAGACCTCGTCCCACCGCTGCTTCCCGGAATGGGATCTCCCGGCGCCCCCCCCCCCGCGCGTAATTCCCCCTCTTCTGCTTCTGCTTCTTCTGCTTCTGCTTTCCAAGAAGAGCCTCTTGGAAAATCGCCTTTCCGAGGCACCGGAGGCTGAAAGAGGAACACACGGGGGGGGGGGGTTTCGTGGGCTGGGAACCGGGGAGGGGGGAGCCTCGGAGAGCTGCCATTGTTAGCTGGCCTGTCTTTAGGGAGCCCGAAACTCTGGTTATTCTGCAGGGATATAGTGTGTGTGTGCGTGTCTAGGCCTTCCTTTCTGACTTCCTCCCTTCCCCTCTCAAATCCCTTGCAAGATTTGGCTGCATTAACGGCAGAGTCTGCAGCAAGTCATGTGCTGCGATGATGCTGCGATGATGTCGTGGTGCAAATGACGTCATTGTGGACCTGCTGCCTGACGTCCAGATCGCAGCAGCAGCAGCAGCAGCAGCAGCAGCCGCGTTGGTACCACAGCATCACCCATCCTCACGTACCTGCCGGCCTTTGCCTCCCCCCTTTCCCCCCTCCCCGGGCTTTTCCCTAAATGGAGGTGCTGGTAGAGGGGCTGAGGTCTGGTTGATCTCCCAAACAAGCTGTATCTCAACCGGAGGAAAAGGCAGCCGGGAGGATTAGTTGTACAGAGATCCTGCCTGAATTGGTGTCGCCTAAACATGGCTCCCGTGATTCATCCTCCCACACGTAAAAATGCAGAGTTTGAGGTTTAAATGTGGGATAATTTGGAGCTGCGTCTGTGCTTCCCTGGCTCCATTTGCGTTTCGCCTCTTAATTCACGATTAATTGTTTTATTTATTAGACTCCCCTCCCTCCTCATCACCGAGCAGTGGTGCTTGAAGGCTGTCCTGAATGGGCCCTTGGATGGCGATCTCCGCTTGTCTTACATGCAAACTGGAAATGCCCCAAACTATGGGTGGTCTTAGATGTCATAAGGGGGCTTCTTCCTTCCATGGCCTTCTCCTCTTTCCTTGGAGATGCTCCTCCTGAAAATTTGAGGTGACTCCTGCCATCTCCACCAGAAGCTACAGAGAGTTTCTTCCTGGGGGGGGACTCCTCCCTCTCCCTCTCCCCTCCCACCTTTGGGAGAGAAAATGCCAAGACTTCAGAAACGCCTCCATATCCCTTTTCCCTTCATCTTTGCTTACTTGGGTGTAAAGGCAGAGGAGCAACGGTTGAGGCCTTGGGGAAGATCTTTTCATTCCTACTCCACCGCTTAGCATAGGGTTGCGCTACAAGGGTTGAGTCACCCATTGAGAAAAAGGCCCCGCTGGGTCGCTTTCAACCTTCCCTTTAAATAAATCTCCCCACAGCTTTTGCCTCTTGTTAGAAAGAGGGGTCTCGCTCTTGCACAGGCCCTAAATTGTGAGAGTAGGATGCAGAGTCTGGGGGGTGCATCATTATTCGCTTTGTAACGAGGAGAGATCAGCACTGCTTTTAGTCAAACGGATGGCTTAACGTGTTACGGTTGCTTGATGTTTAGTGTTCATTTTCCCCACAAGTGAACTTTATTTTGGGCTTGGCTAGAAATGTGATTGAAATGTCTTGGGGTAACCTTTGCCTTCTGTCATTTTTTGAGGGGCATTGGCCCAACCGCTGGCTTTTTTGGGCCACCAGCTTTCCCTTGGCAAATACCATTTTGTGCCTCTTGAGTGAATTGCTTGTTTACCTAGCGTACAGCCGTGGCAAAATTTGGACATTTCTGCCTTTTCACCTTATTTGCACCAAGAAAAATGTAGGCTGAAAGTGGATCAGTGTACTGTGTGGATCTGAAAACAGGCCATTCGGTTTTCCTGCCTGAGGTGCATGGTTTTCCTATCTTTTCAGAGTATTAATATTTGGTTTTTGAATAAAAGAATACTCCCTTTGCCTTCCAGTGGCACCACTTCTGTGCTGTAGCCTCCTATTTAGCAAAGTGCTGGCTTCTTGAACGGATAAATGGGATAGGCTTAAAAGCTGCTGCTGATGTTGTTCCAAAATTTCCCTTTCTAGGTTTGCTCTCTAATTAAGGTTTGTCTGTTTTTACAGCTTTTGTAAACATTTCTGTAGAGCCTTTGAAGGACGTAAAGCATCTGTAAATCATGAAGGTTAAAGTTGTTACTCATGTAAAGTGCTGAATATATTACATCATTGTGTCTGTCCTGCAGCCCAAGTCACTTATTTTCTTCTCTGATTGCAAATGCAAACTCTGATTCCTTCCTTCCTTCCTTCCTTCCTTCCTTCCTTCCTTCCTTCCTTCCTTCCTTCCTTCCTTCCTTCCTTCCTTCCTTCATCTCTCCTCCCTCCCTCCCTCCCTCCCTCTTTTGCTATCTTGTACCCAGTAATGATAAAGTAATTGTGAGTGACAATAGCAAGAAATAGGAGAAGGAAGAAAATAATTGTGGTGTGCATGTGGTCGCTAAACAAGGACTGTATGTGTTGTATACTTAGGTAGGGACAAGTCTTTGCAGCATTGCTACATGTAGTATTATTAATGGGATAAACCTACTCAAACTCTGCAATGCTTTATCCTCCAAAATGGCAAATGAATTTATGTGACCTATCCATGAATAAAGCCAATGATTTCATTGGGATTAGAGTTGGAGAAGAAATCAATATTCCACTTTTTTCAATGTGTGTGTGTGTGTATCAGGTGAAACAATGACAGAGCCTTACATCTGTATAAAAGTTAAAAAAGAGTAGAAATATTAAACTTCATGAACACATCATGAGCTTGTATAGACACTACAGAGTGTAAGGGTATACTCTAAAGCAGTGTTTCTCAACCTTGGCCACTTTAAGATGAATGGACTTCAACTCCCAGAATTCCCCAGCCAGCATGGCTGGCTGGGGAATTCTGGGAGTTGAAGTCCACCCATCTTAAACTGGCCAAGGTTGAGAACTGCTCCAAAGGATATACTTTGTGTGTCAAAGATGCCCAGAAGTGTCCAGATATTTCCACAAGAATCTGAACACATCACCAGTAACTAATATCCCTTTGCCTGTTGGTTGATAGAATCAGCTGTTACACCATACAAACATTGGCGTTTGGGCCATCCCCATTGCATTTAAAGCCCCAGTCCATGAAATCCATTAAGTATTGTGATATTTTACCCCCCACCTCCCCAAAGTTGCTTGCATTGCAACCCTGGGGGTGAATCCTCCTTGGGGTAATTGCATGCATTGTTCTTTTGGATGTAGGTCTGTTTGTTCCAATTCTATATCCTGCCATGCACTGAGAACTAGACAATAGAAAACTGCTTTAGAGAAAAGGCCGCTGAGAATGCAGGCCCGTCAAGCAGACCACTCTGAATAGGAGAGTTAATAATAACCCCTTTCTCTTCTATTAACCCATCTTTGTGACCACACGTTGACGAGGTTAAAGTACATGTGGGCTTACTGCGTTGAGTTGCTGACTCTTCACCGAAGGCTGTTTTAAGTTTGGGCAGCCTTTTGAAAGCACTGGAACTCTTTAATACGGTGATAGGGGTTTTTGTAATATGAAAGTAGGCTACAGCGTGATTCAGCTTGGTGTAGGGGTTGAGGTGGTAGACTAGGAGCAGGAAGACCATGAGTTTTAGTCCCACTATAGGCATGAAGCCAGCTGGGTGACTTGGGCCAGTCCCACTCACACAGCCCTAGAAGAAGAAGGCAGGGGCCAACCACTTCCAAAAATCCTACCAAGAAAACTACTCATCCAGGTAGTCTCCAGATGTCAAGATTGACTGAAAGGCATGAAAAAAAATCTAGTTGCATTAACAGTTAATATGCCTCCCCCCCCCCCCCCCGATAAATCAACACATTTTGACTTGGGTAGCGTAGTACGGTCATGAAATTCCCCAAGCATTTTTAAAGGCAACATTTAATGTTCTTTCGAACTCCTAAAGTGATGATAAGGTATAACTCCCCTCTATTATAAACTACAGCTCTTTGAACGTTGTCCATTGTACTCCAACGGGGGTTGGTGGAGGGGAGAGAACCAGAAGGAGCTTCATCGCCTTTAAATCATCCCCAGCCCTTGCGGGATTGTCATCCGTATGTAGAGTGAAATGTGTAGTTGTAGGGAGAGCAACACATGCTATCTGTTCCTTGGAAACTACGTACGCCATGTGTGTGGGGTTTTTTTATAGCACTCATTCTGCTGCTTTAAAATAAAAATCCTTCTGGCATGTGGTGGGAATCCTGGAACTTCATTCTCAGCCCATGTGTGAAAACTGCTGCTGAGTTGGATCTTCAGTCTCCCTGGAAGATCTAGTTGACTGCCCTCCCGTTATTTGCCTGGGGGGACGCACTGGGCAGCTAGCCTTGCTCCCAAAGATACCTCGTGTGGCCTTGTTGGGTGATGTGACGTCATCTTTCTCCTCTGCTGTTTGGAGGCTGTGTATGTCAGCACAGAAGTCTTTTTCCTTTATCTATTCTTCATAACACTCTTCCTTTTATTTTATTTTATTTTATTTTATTTTATTTTATTTTATTTTATTTTATTTTAATTATTTTCTTGTTAGGTTTATGTTCCACTTCTGGTTCAGGAGCTCAAGGCAGTGCTGTTTCAGGCTGGTTGTTGAGTATTTGGAAAAAGTTGATCTTTGTGTTGCCAGAAGATGTGGTATCGGGCATAGAATACCTTCAGGATTTGTTCCTGAAACTCCCTTGAAGTCCTCTCCAATACAAATGTGCATTGTGATTTATATCCTGAACTCAGCTGTACACAAAGTTATGCCTTGGGTTCTGTTCCTTCAGTCTAAATGCCCATTTCTCTTGCAACTTTCATGCTCACTTTGTTTTTTCTCTTACAACTTTCACATTCCTAAGATAATAGACGATTGAAACATGGAACCGCACTGAGTTCGTTCTATTTTTCTAGAAATCGGCCTCTGTTTTTCACCAGAGTTATCGTACATATCCAATGCTTGTACATGGAGAATTTCAAAGTACTTCAGACCTCCCCCACCCACCCCAGCTTTCTTATCTAATTTAAACTTTGCGTTATCATTGTTCCTGAACTCCTAGAAGCTAGAATCTCTTGATAGAGTTGGAATCACCAGGAAACGTAGCAGTAGCTCCTGGTTGACCTTCTGGCCCAAGTAGATAAGCTGTGAAACTCAGGCCGCCTCCTTCGTTGCCCCCTGAAGAGTGATCCATCTGCTCCTGCATGATTTAGTGTGGTATAAAAACAATTGTCCTTTTTTGTCCATGACAGTCCTTTTCTCCTTTCAAAGCATTATGAGATGCAACACGAGGCTTTTCATAAACTCCAACCTAACAATAAGAAGGGAAGGACTCTAGTGTTTCTGACAAGGTACCAATCCTTTTCCAACTACTTTCTTTCTTCCCAAAGAAAATGTAGAACCAGGAATGCCAACGCCATTAGATACAGCAGCACTTGAGATCCAGGTGAACTATGGAAGCATGGCTAGATATAGATGAATATCTATAGGAATGAGAAAGATGGTTGGAGTCCACTTGTCACTCAAGCTTGATCTGAAGAGAGCATAACTAAAGAAAAACTTCCAGTAAACACAACCAGTTTGATTGTTAATAGTTCCAGTGCAGGAAGTGAAAAGCGACAATAAACAGCACTGTTGTAGCTGTTGCTAATGGAATATCTTAGTAGCTGCTGTTAGAAGCAAGTTTTTTCTAGCAGTGGCAAAAGCAGGGTTCCTGGCAGGAGCTCTTCACGCTCTTTTTATCTTCTACATGGTGCCCCACAGATGTGGTTAGATTAGATCTGTAGATTAGATCTATATTGCTAATTGGGGCCTTGCATCTGGGGCTTGCAATCTTGTCAACACAGCCGCCTCTTTTTCATTTCAACAGCCCTTTGTTCCTTGAGATTAGAGAAGATGCTTCATGCCCAGGGTTGGAGAGAAGAAACTCTCCCCAGTTGTCAAATTCCATTCAACGTGTAGTTAAATCTAATGTAGCTTTTGAATGGGCCTAGTTCAGAACAAAGTTCTCCACGTGGGTAAGGTCAAGGAGACGTATGGATTTATCTTTTCCTAAATTGACATGATATAATGGGAGTGAGAAGAAAGTCACCACACACATTCATGGGTTTTTTTTCTATCAAGAAATAACCAATGTATCGCCATTATTCGTCTTCCTTTAGGGTGGTAGGCATTGTATATAGAGATGGAAATGTGTATACTACATAAAATCTCTTTATTGTTCAACCTTTGTAAAATGCCACATCCTGTGAACAATAGGTTGCCTTCATACTTAGTGGTGTTTGGAGTAGGCCCTTTGAAACCAAGTTACTTTCGTTCTGAGTAATGTCCTGTGGGACTTCTCTGAATCTTGATCCAACCCATTATCTGGTGATGTGAACAGCAGCCTCTTCACCAAATGTCCTAACCAGGTTAATAAGGTAGCTGTGGAGGGTTTTTAACTTATAGGATAACTAAGTTCAAGATTTTGCTTAGGTGTCTGGTTTTGGTATAATTCTGTTGTAGGTAATCTATGCTGGGTTGTGAGGTGGAACAGTGAGAATGGTTAGAGTTAGGGTACTCTCTGTGTACTGAAATCACAAAACACTTTTGGCTACCCTTAAAACTCGAGTTGTTAGTACTATTTTGTAGAAAGGTGGGATATGAATTAAACAAATCAGGATGTTATTTTGCAAAAGCCCTGGATGGTCTGCTCCGCTTTGTTCTGAAGCCTTTCCTTCTCGAGTTTCTTTTACTAGTTCTGGACATGGAAGTTTCTGCACAAAAATGCCACAAAGCTGTAGCTTTCCACCTTACGTTGGGAGATACCAGGGGCTAAACTGGAGATTGTTGTTGTTTTTTTGCATGGTTTGTCTATCCCTCCTTCTGGAATCTTCATTGGTGATCTTGTCCGCTGAATTCACTTGTTGCTCAAAAGTTGAACTTTGGAGTTAGACCGATTCCAGCTGTATCTGTTTTCATCATTTTAGTGGGTTGCATGGAAACTCTAGGCTATAAGTTCGGCTTACTTTCAGATCTGTTTGTCACCAGTCCGTGGCTCCAATTAATCCTGGGAAGTGCAGTTTGGTTCAAGGGATTTGAGCAATTTTTTCAGCACCCTTGACAGTTCCTGAGCATCACTGGTGGTAGCTGGAGATGTGCAAAATATTTACAAGACCTTGGTTTTCCCCATGAAAAATGACTTAAACTGCCTCTGAATAGGCAGTGTTGGATTTTTCATATGACTGCTTCAGCAAAGACGTATTGTTAAGGGAAAGCTGTTATGAACTAGGACATTCAAAAAAACCCATAAAAGTTTTAAAAAAAGTTTTATATGTCTTAAACTAGCAGAAGACATCTATCTAGCTGAAGCTGAAGCTTATCCTCATACTATGTTGAAATTGCTTTTAGACTGAGTGAATTACATTTTGCAACCTAAGATTCTGAAGACACACCTTTCCTCCCAACTCTTCCAACCTCCTTGTGCCCCAAGAGAACTGAGAATTCAACACTCCTGTTTCTCTGTCCCCCAATTTCTCATGGACAGCTATCAATCTTCTTCTGTCAACAATATGAATGTGGTGATAGCTGATAAGTGTTCCAAATTTTTTGGAAACGTGAACAGAGCATGGTGGAATTCATAACCTGGAATTCCTCTTGCACCATTTCAGCTTTAATATTATATGTTTGGGCAATTCATTTGGGTTCATATTTGATTTGGCTTACGTGTCCCTCACAAGTTTCTGGTGTGCACCATGAAGAAGCAAAGACACGAGAGAGAGTCAGAGAGAAAAGAATACAAGCCGCTGTGCATTTCTGTGCGCTGAGGCACTCTCATGAGACCTGTCTGTTATCCTAAACATGAGTGTGCCATTCAGAGTGAGGTAATTAGGAAACCAGCATGCATTATTCTCTAGCAAACTCTACACCCAGTGGGCAAGCAAGTTAAGGACAAAGGGCCCCAATTTTCTGTCTGTTCTGGCAGATGGAAAATGAACATGAAATAATGTCTCTATGTGTTTTCTTACATAGCTTAGCCCTGATTTTTCCGTAGCACCTTTGCTACGCTTGTCATATACAATACATGGTTGAAAGGCTGGTCCATTTCTTAGCAGACGGCCCCCACTCATAGTTGGCAATCTTGGTTCCTTAAGCACTGGCGCATACGTGGTTCGTGCACTGTTGCGAGAGCTTCAGTCTCAGCATAAAACTATGGCGAATCACAGAGCTCTAGTTAAAGAAGAAGAAGAGAGCAGAGGGAATATTTAAGATAAAGCTCAGTTGTGAAAGAATTCATGCTAAGCTATAATTAAAATAACAGACACAAAGGCATTAGCGATTCCATTGGCCTATATCTGCCTGTTAGCATTTATCACAGTTGCTCACAAAATGAACCTTGATGTATGCAACCTGCTATTTAATCTATTTTTTAAAGCCATATTTTAGGTTTTGAATGTGAACAGGGAAGCTTACCTGGGTTTACCTGGGATGTCATCTTTTGAGACAGGTTGTTTGACAAATGAAGCACAGTTTATGGAAATAGCACCACGTTTCTAAAGCGTGCATAGTTTATCATGGCTCCTGAGGGTTTACGTCTTTGCAGCTGTGCAGAGAAGCTAAAGGGTGCAGGAGGAAGGGGCAGTCGTCCACTTGGGCAATTGACACCGAGCTAATTAGGTAGTATATCTTTTGGCAAAGGGAGCAGTGGGACTTCACCAGGGGTTGGTGCTAGATCTTCTACAGGCAGGACTTCCCTAGTCCAAGTTCACTCTGTAGGGCAGCCTTCCCAAACCTGTAACTCCTAGGTGGGTAGGACTTCAGTTCTCAATCCAGTTAATGCTCTGATGAAACTGCAGCTCTGACAGGCACACAGAAGTTTGTACAAGAGTTTTTATTTGCTCACCTTAGCCTTGCTTGGGAGTGTCTTCATATCTCTGCTGCAGCATACATTGGTCAGATTTCTGTGAACTTTGTATTATATTCATTTCCACCTGCAAAACAATGTCTGTGTGTGTGTGTGTGTGTGTGTCTGTCTCCTTTTCACATCCCCTTTTTAGATGGATCATATTGGAAGGAACAGTTTCGAACTTATTTCCCACTAAAATGGTCTCAATAGTTGGTTGAAGGCAATAAATGCATGGTCTTGTGTTAGAGTGACCAGAGGTATTTGTATGCTGGCTAGCCTATCAAAGCCATGGAATCTGTGATACAAGCAATCTTCAGACTTGTTTTTCTTGATCCGTAGCTTCAGATGCTTCCTCTCGCTTTGGGAAGAGGAGAAGGATCAGCTGTAAAATGGGGTTGGAGTCAACTAGGAATACGAGTGGGCAAGGACCATCTCCACTGGACCCATTTGCGAGTCTGAGTAGCTCTTCGGATTCAGCCTTTAGTATCCGAGATATTTTTAGAACAAAGAACAACAATTATTGTGTCATGTAGCTGAAGGGAAAGGGCCGAAAGAGTTGTGAGCCACCGAAAATTCAGACGGAGGACTTGTAATTACATGCTGGGGTCTATTGTTGCTGGTAATCATCAGAGTTATTCTTCTGAATAGCTTCTGGTCTTTATTTTTATAGCAATTTAAGCAGGCACAAAGAGGATAAGATTACATCACATTTGTCTGTTTTGCTTCCCTGTGCAATATATGCGAACCAATGCATATTTCAAGAAAGAGGAATGCATGCATGTGTTCCCTGGTTATATGGAACTGTTTTTGGCCTGCGCAATGTGGGCAGGAAGGCGATATCTCACCAGGAAGTTGAATTTTCCAGGCATCTGTTTTTACTGTTTTTCTACATTTAACTAGGGGAAAATGCACATTAGGAAATTAAAAATAGCTTTCCAGAAATCATATCCCATTATGGTTAGTACTGATAACATCTGTTTGTTTTGCACTCTCTCGGGTGGAATGGGATTAAAGAAATTTCTGGAAAATTATATCTTTTATCCAGAAGTTCATAGATTCAAGTTGTTGCACTTTGGACAAACATCAGACGTTAATTTTGGACAAATACTACTTGAATGTGGTTTCTCTCCGGGTTGCTAGTGAGTGATGTGGACATATGTGGACGCTTCCCGGGTAACAGTGTGGGTGACTCCTCTGACTGCAGCAGTCACTTTAACTTGCAGGATGCTTTACATTCAAGATAAAACTATTTGGCAACGATTGATTTAAAAAAAAGAAAAATAAGGCAGCTTAAAAATCAATCTGCAACTCTGCCAGAAAATACTATTTTTCATATTACAAAGAACCTGTAGCTTGTTCATGGCTGGAAACAGATTTCAGTGTGCTGGATTTTAAGTTCTCAGAAATGGGGAATTGGTCATTCCACATCTATCTTTGTTCCAAGAGCTGTAGCTAAGCAAAGAAATTTAGGGGGCTGCTCTTGGGGCAGAAGAAGGCGCTCCCTTCTTAACAGCAGATTTGGGACAGGAAATTTTAGCAACTGCATCTGCAATTGTAAGTTGCCACACTGGGAATGGGAGAGGAGTTGGTGGGATATTCTGCCCTGGGCCAAAATAGTTTTGCTTTTGTGCGGGGTTTCTTTGACGGCGTAGATAGTTCCCACATGGTGCTTAGATTCTAGTAGAAAAAAACTTGGGATTTGCCCTTAAAATAATAAGTATACGGGATTGTGGGGGGTGGGGGAGAGGGAGGCACAAGCTGGTCCACGTACAGCTTTGAGACTTTACATTTTGTCACGATATCTTCTTTCCCGAAAGTGCAATCCTGTGCCAGCCTCTCCTGGAATGCAAAGGAATTTTCTCCCAGATGAACATGTCTTGGATTTCCTATTACGACTTGCTGCCTGGGAGGACAGACAGACATTTAATCTGTGTTAAATCTGGACATGGTCATTCTCTTGCAGACCACACATCTTCTCGAGGCAGAATGCCGTTTTCTTGGATGACACTTCTGTGCCAGGCCTTCAGGCCTTGTGTCCTTTGTTGAGTTTGAATGGTCTTAGGATGCATAAGCTAGAATATGAGTTATCTGCGCCTGGGTGGGTATTGTGCGAGAAAAAGAGAATGCCAAGAAAGGCGAGTTGGAGTTTCATTGCGCTTCTGTGCGGCAGGAGAACGTGCCTGCACTGAGATTCTTGTGGGTCTTCTCCTCCTCCTTTCTTGACTTCCATCATCCCGTCCCCTTTTAAAAAAGTTTTTAAGCAGGGCTGAGAAACTTCATGTTCTCAGAATTCATGAAATTCAGGCTGTGCCGTAGTGCAAGTCTGATTCCAGTTCTGCCCTTGGTGGGAGACCCAAACCGAAGTAGGCTTGACCGAACTGCAAAGCAAGGCCGGGGAGCAGAGTTTGCTTTCAAATGGGAGTTAGCCCTTCGCAGGCATCCATCCCGCTGCTCTGTATTCCAGCCTGGTTTCTTCCTGGGTCCGAAGGCCTTTGCATTCAGCAGCCCAACTCGCAATGATGTTTCCCTGGCAAAATCGATCCAGATGTCTTCTGCTGACAAACAGAGTCCTTAGGACTCGCTGGAGTGCAATAGGATGGGATGTAATTTTCCTTTTTTCCTGAAGCCTTTGTTCAGAGGAGCATTAAAAGAAGGGGGGGGGGAGGGAAAGTGATTGGCCATCTTTAATCAAAGATCTGTGTAACATGCCATGGTTCAGCGCAAGGCAAACGTAATTCACTCACAGTGTCATTCAGCAAGTGCTGTTGAAATCGATAAGGCTGATGATGTAATGTAGTATGATGTCACTTAATTCCTAGGAGACAACCCCCCCTTGCTTAAGACAGTGCCTGAATTCAAAGATTGGCTATTTTTCTGCTTTTTAGTCATAGGTGACCAGAGAGATACAAAGTGCTTTCTCATGGCTGCAGATGGAATTAATTCGATTGTGGAAGATGCATGTTGCCTCTCCTTGATTAAAGCATTTTGCTTCCAGATGGGTTACCGACTTTGAGGCATGAATGTTACAAGCCATGAACCCCAATACAAGTTTAATTGCAAAATGAGAATTGCAACAGGAGGAGAAGCTCAGTAATCCTTAAGGCAGTCAGTAACCCAAAGAAATATAAGTTTTTTGTAATAATGCCAACATTGGCTCAGCTGAAATCAACTGATGTGTTGAAGTCTCAGTTTTGTAAGGTTGAGATGATATTAACCAGGTAGAGTTAAACAAATATGACCTGCTTAAAAAGTAGATAAATTAAGAATGAGTTTAACATTGAAACTTAAACAGGGCTATGTCTCTACACTCACATTGCATCGCTCCAAAAACTTCCTTGGAACTGGGATTGGACACCGAGTCTGCTCTGTTCTGTAGTATGCAAAATGCATATAGAGTTAGAAGCATTTTACTAGGATATGAATAACCATTTTCTACCCTTGTTTGGAAAGATCAGAATCATGCAAGCTGTGATATTCCCTGTGACACTCTAGGGAAGTGAAAGTTGGACCTTAAAGAAGCAGGATAGGAAGACCATTGACACCTTTGAACTTGGAGAAGATTCCTGAGAAGACCATGGACAGCCAAGAAAACAAATCAATGAATCATCGAACAGATCAATCCAGAGCTCTCATTCAAGGCACAAATGACCAGGCTCAAATTATCCCACTTCAGACACATGATGTGAAGACCCAGTTCTCTGGAGAAGGCTCTAACACTGGGAAAGATGGAAGGAAAGAGAAGAAGAGGACAGCCAGCAGCAGAGTGGATGGACTCAATTACAGTGACAGTGGGTGCACTCTTGGGAGACTTGAAAAAACAGGTTAGAGTTAGATTGTTATGGAGAAAATCTTATCTGTGTGGATGCTAGGAGTTGAAAATGACTTGATGGCACATAACCTTGTTTGGACTTTTCAGTTTTTGTTTGTTCTGTTGAGACTTTAATCTCAGGTAGTGGTAGATGCAGTAAGCTGTTTGGGGAGGAAGAGGAGAACATGGTGGGGGTACCAGTAGGGTTGTAATTCCAATATGAATCACATTTTTTGGAATTGTTTTATGGGATGACTTCTTACATGACTCAAAACGAGAGATCTGGAGTCATATAAGTAGCTTTTTGTCGTAAGTAATTGAACAATACACATTTCAGCCCAGACAACTTAAGGAAAACTATTTTGAAAAACGGAAGCTTTAGCATGCAAAAATGTTCAGTGGACAAGTGTGCCTTTGTTTTCTATTAGTTTTTTCCTCTTCCACGTCTCTTTCCTTCTAGGAGCTCCACAATGCATTTTTTGATGTCCACAACTTGTTCTGCTGGGGCCCTCCTCTGATTTCTGAAAATTTATGTCTCGCTAGTTGTAGCTGCCTGCTAATCTTAAGAAGACAGTAGAAAGAATTCAAAAATGCCAAATCATAAATGCATAGAAAAATAGCTGTGAGAGATCTTACATTTTGCATAAAAATGTCCTAGAATTTAATTCTGGTTTCCGTTAAAACTTGGATAATGTGGCTGGCAGAGATAACTCCTTGGAATACCACTGTGTATATCAGAGTACAATAAAAGACACCAGATTTGACTCTTTCCACCTAGCCAAGATTAGTTGTCATTAGACACCCACAGAGTGTTTATATCTATTTTAAAGTTACTGTTCCTCAGAAATATTTTTGACTTCAGCTGAATTACCACATTGCTGTTGGCCTGTAATTTTGCTTGCTGCAGGCCTGTTAAACAAGACCCCTTGGATTCAAGCCCTGTTGTAAATCAAGAATGTCTTCCCAGGATGGCTGGATGAAATGCTCGCTATTGGCTCTTTGGGTTTGCAAGTGATCCACATCTGGTAGGACAGAGGTTCCCATCTGTGGTGCAGATGGAGTGCAGTCAGCTGTCTTCTTGAAGGTTTCCAAGTTTATTTTTAAGCTGCCTAATCATCTGAGAAAAAAGTAAATATTGTTCAGTGCCTTGAACACTGATGAATCACTTGATAATAAAGTCCTCGGCACACCGCCTGAGTGAAAAACACACTAAAAAAAGAAATAGCCGACTAGAAGGCTGCATGAGTCTTCTGCAGCTCATGGAGAAGAGTTGAAGAGAAAGCTCATTCCCATGTGTGTGGGCATAAAATATTCAGGAACAACGTTTTGGCCTTCCAATATAAGTAAGGAAGAATTACTTATATATTACATGAAAGCTTGACACAAATCTTATTTTGCATTCTACCCACACCTATCCCTACTTAAAGAAATGAGGCACTGAGCATGGTGTGACGGGAAGTTTGAACACACCAATCAAAATTGGGGAATTTCAAAATAATGTCTGCCTCCCTTTCGGAGATGGGTTCTCAAATGGGGACTGCTGAGTTCCAAAAAAAAACGAAAAAGCAGAGGTACTGTAGTTCTTACAAATTTTGGAACCATCCAGAACGATGGAAACAATTTTGTGAAGCACCCTTGTGTCTTTAGCTGAGCATGCCTGATCTCCGTGGTATGTGAAGTTGTAGATGGACCAAACAGGAGCAAGGATTGGGAGCAATTGCACTGAGCGCCTGGAAGGACACCCAGTGAGTAAAAAGCTATTCACCAGATTTTGCTGTCACAGTTGAATTCATGGTGAACGGGGGAAAAAATACAAAATGTGGACTGTTTTAGTTAGCTGATTTGGAATGGAACAAGTTGCCTTTTTGAGGACTTAATAAATGGATTTGTGTGGAATATGAAAGCAAGCATCTGAACAGTTTCCATACTCATACACAGGGTTTCCCCCCCCCCCCCAATAGATTTCTGTTCTACATCATACTTGTATTTTTGTACCTGTTTCTCTTCTCCCTTCCCTCTTTTTTTTTTAAGCTGACTTCAATAATGACGCCTTACCATGATTTATTTTCTATTTAAAATGTGTAATGGTGGCTAATATTGTGGAGGAATCTTTTAAAAAGGGATGTAGGCCAGAGGTAATCATGATTCATCAGTCAAACAGTAGTTGGTTTCTGGCTAAGTATCTTCTGTCTGCTAAAATTATTGCAAAGAATGTTGAACTCCAAGAATGGACCTTGGGCTGATTCAACAAGATGTTGTTCTTCTGCAGGAATATCTGTCCAGGGTCCTTCATAATAAACTAGTGATAACTCAGCTTGCAAGAGAGATGGAGTATGCAAACTTCTCTGTACTTAAGAAAACACATTGATTGGGCAGAGGAATTCTGGTATCAGAAAAATTAAACGATGACACACAGAAATCTTGCAAATTTCTTGCATCTCTTGTGGTCTCAATGTGGCTTTGCCCTCCTTGGCTCAACATTCTTCTTCTGCCTATGGAGAAAACAGGTTCCTTGTTATGATAGTTTTGGAGAAGGCCTGCCAGAAATTCTGCATTAGTTGCAATCTTCCATTCTGGTTTTGATGGGGCAATATTTGAAAAAGCAACAGGGGGCTTTTCATCCAAACATATGTTATCTATGATAATATGAAAACCCACAGGGGCTTTCCACCTCATATCGGAAACATGGAGAACATTCTTCAGAGTTTCTTAGGGGACTGTGCAATTTTTAAAAACGCCGTGCACTTTTGACTTGGAGAGCAAGATCTAGATTGTGTGAGGGAAGGAGACCCAGAAGTTCCTTTCAAAAAAAAAAGTCACGTGAAAATTGCTTTTTTAAAGCCCTTTGCAAGCAAGTCAATGATTGGATTACCTTAGCAACGGCATCTCAGAATAGGAAGCTTGAGTGGTATGGAATAGTCTCTTAGGACGCAATTTAGATTTCTGCTAACGACAGTTACAACGTGAAATGACACATCACGAGTCATCTGCCTCATTTAAAAAGTAACTAAAGTGTAATTGTGTTTGTATAAAAACTGCACAGCGCTGTTTGAAGCAGAGGAAACCTCTGCTTTTGATTTTTAAGTCCTGGCAGTGAATTGCACAGGCTGTTTGTAGAAAGGAAGACTGTTTGCTACCGCAAGAACGGTTGGATCGAGATAATATCCTCTGAAATTACAGTTGCTTATGATCAGAGATAATAATATGTAATTTCAAAGTTTTTCCTTGGCATTGTTTTTCCTACATGGGCTGGCGTAGAGTAGAATTTAGGCCTGAAAAATCATTTCATCAGAAAAGCAAATGTTTAGGGAACTAGACCTGTGGTATGTTGTGCTTAGACATCAAAAACCCAGTTTTAAAGGTGTGGAATAGGAGATAGAGAATATATCCTGCCCAACCATGGGTGGAGAGAAATTAGAGGGCTAAATAAGGTCAATTTCTCATTTTTTACTCCGACACTTGATGGTTTGAGCAGTCTGCAAACTTTGGAAATTATTACATTATCTGCTCTCAATTTCTTGGAACATGATAGTTGGTGAGTCAAAATAAATAACATTCATTTATGGATGTTGATGTGTGTTCTAAACCTAGCCTTTTTCACCTTAATGGCAAACCTACCTGCATGTCTTGAGAGTATGTAATTTGCCAAATAGGGTCAATTTTGAGCTGTCGATTACCATCGGAGTTCCCACAGTACAGTAAGTAATAGTACAGTTAGTTGGTTTGTGTGCAAGTATCGTCAGTTATGGCTTTATCAGTAGGTTGTAGGCTAAAAAGAATTCTAGCTTAGTGTGATGTGGAAAGAAAGCCACAGGGTAAAGTTGGAGGGCAACAACAACTGTAACGCCCATCTAGTACACAAATCTCACATGTATACTTGAATTGGTTGCATCATAAACTTGTCCACTCATGGTCCACTAAAGAAACAAATAGGATAGTGTTTCTCAACCTTGGCCACTTGAGGTCCACACATCTTCAAGTGGCCAAGGTTGAGAGACACTGAAATAGGACCATTGAAATCAATTAAGCTCAGGTAAATACCTGGCACGTAATCACGATTCAGACCTAGCAAATAGCACCTTCTCTGTACGGTAACTGAAATGGAAGCCAAGATGGAGTTCAGCCTCGCATTTGGCTTCAGAGGGGACTGAAGGCACATCGTTCAAGAGACGCTGACATGCTATTCAAGGAAGAATAGCGCTCTCAGAACAGCAGACCTCTTTGCACCTGCACCAACTTGTGAATTATTCTAGGGGTGCCAGTAAGTATTTTGAGAAGCATGAATTACGTTTCTAAAAATACTTCCTGGAGTCAGGTACTTCTGGAGCCTGGCAAGAAAAGCTTTTTATTGACCAGTTTAAGATGTATTCAGAGCCCCCCGAGAGTAGAATGTGACCACAGGAAATGTGCCCCTCTGTTTGCAATTTCTTAATAATAGAATGTGTCATAGAATTTATCTTTGGTGTCCAATTCCATAAGCTAGTTCAGTCACCCAAAAATCAGTCCTGTTAATTAGTGAGTATTTTCACTCTTAATTCTCTGTCTCCTGTTTTCCTCTTACTGCGGTGTTCAATATTCAACTGGGTTATGCTCAAGAACAATTCACGTTCAACTAGTTTCTCCTCTCTCACCAGTTCCCATATATGACACAGTTCACAGCGGAGATCAAAAGGGGATAATTTTCATGTTACGCAATGAATAGTGATTTGTGTGGCCATAAGCTGAAGAGAGTGTTCGGTTTTGCTTCCTGGGCTGGGTAAAATATTGAGAATTCTCGCAAGATGGGACCTTGGCTTTTTCTAACCTATAGAATTGAGTGTATGAATATTGAGGTTTCTTGCAGGAATATTGCATGATTTAAGAATTTGTTGCAGGAAAGACGCAAGTTTCATACCAGATTTTAGACAATAAAGTCCTTTCCAGCATATATACACAACTCAATCCTTTCTCTTTAAGATGCCATGTTGGGTCATTTCTGTAGCATTTGTTAAGTGTGTTAAATCTTTTTTTGTCATTACTCTTGTCCGTAAACATTTGACCCAACTGCTTAAACCAGTGTTTCTCAACCTCAGCAACTTTAAGCTGTATCGACTACAACTCCCAGAATTTCCCAGCGAGCCTGCTGGCTGGGGAATTCTGGGAGTTGAAGTCCACACAGTTTAAAGTTGCTGAGGTTGAAAAACACTGGCTTAAACTGTTTCATAATCTGGGGTTAGAATCCTCTGTATCCTTACCATACAGGTTTTACATTAATTCAGTCATGTTTTAATACTGAGCACTAACCTAATTGCCTTGTTTGTCACAGGAGGTCAGCATCTATATCACTTGAGGCGTATTTATGAAACCTGTGCCCATGCGTAACTTCCTGTTTTTATCCATTAAGTTATGGCAATGAACCTTATGGCTGTTCCTTAGAAAAGGGTTTTCTTTATTTGTAATGGGGCTACCAGATCTAAGTGGCCAAAAGGTAGTCCTTGTTTAGTGACTGCCTCATTTAGTGACCGTTCACAGTTACGATGGTGACAAGTCACTTTGCGACCAGTCCTCGCATTTATGACCTTCGTTGGTCTGTAAAGCAAAGGAAAGCTGAAGTAAGATCATCAGACCATTGCGGTTTCACTTAGCGGCCACTTCACTGAACAACTGAGTTGCCAGTCCCAATTGTGGTCACAAAACAAGGACTACCTGTAGCTGCTTCTGCAACCTGTACCCATAGCTTGTTTTGCAAATCTGGAGCAGGAGGTATCATGCTGGGGACCTTTCTGATAGCAATGCTAATCAAGGAACATCTTGCTTTGTTAAACAGATGAATTGTGTCTGTGGATCAGTGTTTTTCAGCCTTGGTGACTTTAAGACCTGTGGACTTCAACTCTGGGAATTCTGGGAGTGGAAGTCCACAGGTCTTAAAGTCGCCATGATTGAGAAACACTGCTGTGGATAGTTAGTTGGTACTTCTCAAGACGTAAGCTTGGATCAGCTGGCTTTTGGTGTCTCCCACGGGCTTGACTTGAGCGTCCTCCCCATTTGAATTTGTGTGTCTGTGCCTTTTCGATTCTAATCCTTAGTAATGTCCCAAGTTGCAAGGAGAGGCAATGCAAAATAATTGCGAGCTGAGTAAATTAAACGCCAAACTGCATGTGATGCTGGATCATCTCCGTGGTGGAATTTGGACTCTTTCTGCTACTCGAGAAGTATTTATTGTCCTGGTTACATCTTAATGATTGTATATGGAGAGGAGACGTCAGACTTTTGTTCAAGAACAGTGGATTTTTCTTTAATGTTCCTTCTCTCAGGGTGAAATAAATACTCCCTTGTCCCTAATTTAGAGTCTTTCTGGAGATGTGTGACTGAACAGTCAGAACAGCTCAGTTCATCATTTCCTTGTTAAAGAACAAAGGTTTTTTTCCCCTCCTCATAATAAGGAGACAGCATTGTTTAAGAACTGTGTGCTGAAAGCCGTGTTGTCTTTCCTGCTAGCGCTATAATTAAACATTGTTGTCTTGGGGGAAAGTTTCTTTCTTTATTTTACAGTAGTTGTAACCAGCCCCAGTCCTAACAGACTCTGAGAAAGCCAAAGGCAAAAAATCAAGATTCAATATATAAACAATTAAAGCAATTTCACTAAAAACCATTAATAAAGATCCAGGCACCGATAGATAGATAGATAGATAGATAGATAGATAGATAGATAGATAGATAGATAGATAGATCGATCATAGGAAGTTTATAGGAAGTTTTCAGGGATGAGGATGAGGAAAGTCGTGAGGAAATGGATCTGTGGTCCTCAAGGTGTTGTGGGACTCTCTTCACCTTGGACCACTGGCAGTGCTGGTTGGAGCTGATAGATGTCATGGCCAGCAGAATTTAGAAGGATCCAGGTATACCTTTCCCTTTTCAGGGGCAAAAACATTTTACTTGTTGCTTGTTTCTCATTTTTATTTTGGGGAAAAAGATATCTTAGTCAGATTAATCTCTGTCCTTCCATCTAGAAGTTGCCCACTGTGGTTGCAATGTGGTCTAAATGGAGCATCCATTCGGAGACTAATCGGCCGTGATGCGCAACTGTGGTAGTTTACTTTGCTTTTCTGTTTGGAGCTCCGTAATGAGGTGCACTGAAAATGTATGGAAGCTGAGGGCACAAGAGCATTGCAAGGACAACATAGGATAAGCACCACTGTTGCAAGTGAGTCATTCTAGGCAAGTCTTCCAAGAATACCGAGGACCAAAGACGCTGTATGCCATGGACCTTATTTTCAGAGGACTTCCATTTTCTTCCAAAACTAGTGGGTTTTTTCCCAGTTTTCCTACTTAGAGAAGAATTAACAGAAGCAGTTATCTTGCCATTGCATCTAAAAAGATGTTTCTGCTGGCACCCCCTGTCTGCTGGGGGAAAATAAGATGCACCATGTGGTGCTGTAGACCAATGCTTCTCAAACCTCAGCAGCTTTAAGATGTGTGGACTTCAGCTCCCAAAATGCTGGCTGGGGAATTCTGGGAGTTGAAGTCCACACATCTTAAAGCTGCTGAGGTTGAGAAATACTGCTGTCGACAGTGCACAGCAACCAGCACACTGCCAGTTTTAATGTGCTGATGGTCCTTGAAGTGGAGAAGGAATGGATGCCTCAACTTTTTCTGACAGGCTCCCTCCTGCCTCATTAGGTTTTCTTGTGGCTGTGCAATTGTGGAATTAATCAGCCAATCTCATATGTGGTCATAGTGAATAAATCTTAGGAGGGAAGGGAGCTCAGGGTAGAATATTCAACCTCTCCCAAATTGCTGTGGCACTCGGGCATATCACATACGCCTTCACCAACCTGCGCTTTTGGATCTTAAGTCCCCCAGGAATCATCCTGACCTGTGTAGGGAAGTTGCCTAACTTATTTGGAGAACATTTCTGGTATGGGTGACCTTTCCCATCCTGGAAGCAAAATTGTGTGTCTTGTGCACTCATGGAAAAGGAGAGAGACGCTCCAGCGAGATTACTATATGCACAAAGAGGGAAAGATTCTGAAATACCCACAACGGAAGGATGGTTGGTGAAGATGACAGAAATGGCTGAAATGGCAAAATTGACTTGTTTGACTAGGGAGAAGACATCAAGTACATTTGTTAGTGACTGGAAACCCTTTAATGGGCTTTTTGGTGAAAACGGAAAAAAATGAGCTGGTGATTTATGGATTTGATGATTAGAAAGGGAAAATTTCTAATGGGAAGAAAGGAATTATGAGGTCACCTTAAAGAGGGCGGATAGATGATAAATTTATTTGTACCTGCTGTAAAGAAGGTCAGAAGCTGATCCTTTATATCTTTTCTTTTTTTCCTTTCTTTTCTTTCTTCTGATTTCTATTGTATGTTTGCTTTTACTACTGTATGAAGTCTCTTAATGAGACTTATATAAACAAGAAAAAAAGAGAGTCATAAGCGTTTGAGATGTCTGTTTACATCCTGCATAAATTGTATATATATATACATGCGCGTGAACACACAAATATTAATCTCTTGTGGGAGTCAAGCTCTTGTTATCTCCCCATTATTTTGGTGTTTCATCTAAATCAGCATTTTTCAAACTTGGCAACTTTAAGATTTGTGGACTTCTGGCAGGGGAATTCTGCGAGTGGATCTTAACGTTGCCAAGTTTGAGAAACACTGATCTAAATGAATAAAACACAGGGACCACACACCTAGTAAGTTTTCACAACAAAGTGGGAATCCATGTCTCTCCAGTTCACAGTGGTGTGAAAAATGGTAGTGTCTGTTGCAGGCCAAGAAGGGTTGGGTAGATCTGGCACACACAAAGGAGAACGGTGTCCACAGACTTTTTTTGTACAGTACTGTGACAAGATAATTAGGGTCTACAGCATTTTCCCATGATAAATTAAAGTACCCTTTCTTATTCAAGTCAGGAGTTGGTTGCTCTCTGAAACAAGAGGAAGTGACTTGATCGTTCACAAATTGAATACAAAAACCACATTTCCTTTTCAACTTTAGGTTATTATTGGCAGCATCTTTACTAGCATTTTATTAAGAGCTTCAGCATTAATTCACTCATTGAGGGCATCCTAGTTTAGTGTGATTGGATGGAAAGGAATTTAAAAAATAGGGAGGGCTGTGCGAAAATTAATTTAGAACTATTTAGCAGGTACTCACCCTTCCAAAACGTGCTCAGCCGTCTATCACGCACTTCATATGGCAGCTGTCCCTTTTAAGAGAGAGGAATGCTTTCAGGGGCATCTGTAGAGGGGGTAGATGGTAAAAGTCTGCCAGAGATGGGTGGCATATAAATTTAATAAATTTCATGCAGTTCTTGAGCGTGAAAGAGGTCATAATCCATCAAGTTTGGATTCTGTAAACTGGGTTGGGTGGAAATACGACTAATGGGTTGCAATCCTGCAGCGTCTCTTTTCCACGTCACCAAGGCCATGCCATCATCCATACAACCCTGAATTCTCTTGGCAGCCTCCAAGAAAGGGCACCCCCAGCTCGCCTGGATCCGGAGCCAAGCTCAGGGAGGGAACTGGGCCTAAGAAGAAAAAAATGTTGTAAGTTAGGTGTTAAGGATGTCAAAATTTCCAGTTATTATTTGGAGCATCTCTCTTTAAGTTGGTTTTGGCTGCCTCTGTCTTCTTTTTCAATTCTTCGCGGTGCTTTAAGTTGGAAACACTCAAACCGCTTCTTTCAGTTGCCTTTGGTTGAATTCCAGCAGATTAGCTCACCTCTCTGTGTTTATAAAATACCTTCAAGTCTTGAGGAGACAGGATCTCCTGCTGTGAAAACCATCGGGGTCCATTTGTTCGGTATGGAGCTTAGAGCCAGAAGACCTGTTCATTATGTGGGCTCCATATGGATCTAATAAAACTGCTTCTCCCCTTCCCTGTTCAGCCATATATGCTGTTAAGAGATATGGTAGCCTGGCTGTTAACCCTAGTTAAAGCAAACTCATTTACCTGCTTAATCGGTGCTTGAAACTGGATAGGGCTGGGTTTGTGCCTAATGCTCAGCAACGGCTTACCTGTGGTTTAATTAAAGTAACTGCTGTAACACAAAATGTTGTATCATTAATAGTGATTTTCAAGCTACAATTGATGGGTTTAAACATCGCTCTTCTGGCTACGAAGGAACGTTTTGAACTGGCATCCAATCCTAAATTAAACCCCTAAAACAATGTTTCTCGGCCTTGGCCACTTTCAGCTGTACGGACTTCAACTCCCAGAATTCCCCAGCCAGCATGCTGGGGAATTCTGGGAATTGAAGTCCGTACAGCTGAAAGTGCCCAAGGTTGAGAAACATTACCCTAAAATATTTGCAGAGCAGCATGGAAAGTTAGATGGCAAAAGACCCCAGCTTAGTGCTTCTGAAATGTTGCAGTAAATACCTTGGTGTGACAGCAGTTTCCCACGAATAAAACTCTGGAGTCCTTGGGGTTCTCTGAGCTTGGTTGTTTTCTTGCAAAAGTTTCATTACCTGACTAGGGAACATCTTCAGTGCTATCAGCTGACCGCTATCCACCGCAGAACACAACATCCTCCAGAAAGGCCTCGACTATAACATAATCAGCTAGAATTCTGTGCAGCCTTAGAAGCAGCATTCAAAACCACAGGACTTAACACAGACCCAAGAAAACAGGCAGACATTCATACGATAGATAGCACAGAATCAGCACCAACTCAGCAGAGGACAGAGCAGCCCTCAAAAACCTAAAGAAGGACCAAACCATCCTCCCCCTCCCAGGGAGCACTGGAGATGTTACCTAGTCAGGTAACAAAACGTCTGCAAGCCAACCGCCAAGCTCAGAGAGCCCCAAGGACTCCACCGTTCAACCCTGAGCTGCTGAGATTCTCTTCTATGGATAAAACTCATGATTGTATTGATGCCAGGGTTAGGCAAGAAGGAAATATCCCATTTCCTTTTAATAACCCAATTTTAATCTGTGCCTCACAGGCATTCTTAGTATGGCAAGCCTCATTGAGAGCAAGCAAAATGAGGAACAGGGACTGGAAGGAGTTTTGATAGTCCTCCCACTTTGCTTACACAAACCTAATCAGATTTTTTTAAAAAAAAGTTGACTAAGTTGTTCATGATCCCTGAGGGTCCCCGACCCGTGGTTTGAAAACTTTTGGTCTAGTTTAATTATCATAAAACAGTGGAGGGATGAATTTAGTGAAGGAGCATTTGTTCTCCATGGTGAAGATCTGTTCCTCTCTCCCATCTTTTGTGAGGGACTGCAGTTGCTGTATAGTTACAACCCATGATTCCATTCATGATTTCCCCAGTTGTCTGACTTGGATAGGTCCTGGAGAAAGTTCCTAGTTCAATTTTAGAGTCACTGACTTGGTATTGAGGAATGGAGGGTCCCCTGCAGAGCGTTAGCGAGGGAATATCTGTATAAAAGTCTAGAGGTAAGACCATTAATGCTCTCTTTCCAAACTGTAAAGGTTCAGGATCTGCAGTTAACCAAGATACCGCTGAATCCCAGTTGCTTTTGACTCCATAGGGTGCAAGCTTCATCAAGAGACAAAAATTGATGACAGCCTATTTTCTATAAACCCAAACTCTTCTTATGTTATGGAAAGAAAGCAGCTGAGTTATATGGAGTATCTCTTAAAACTATAACTCGGTTTGCATTACTGGGTCTAAGGTAGCTTGTAGAACAGGAAATGCAAAAGAACCCAAAGAAGCATTTTGTTAGTTTTGCAAAAAAAAAAAAACTGCAAGAAAACCCATCTTTTCAGCAAGCGTGTTAACTTGACAACCTGCCAGATTGGAGCTAAGCTTCATTTAATCATGGTTTCGTCTTTGGGGATATGTCAGTACAAATGTCATTCAGAGTGTGGCAGATATTTTTCTAAATTATTGTTCTGTGGAGGGCCTATCAGCCTGTTGCAAAGGTAATAGAAAAGAGGATCATTCCTGCAGAAACATATGATAATGGTTTGAGTAGGTTCTTGCTTGAAAAGGTGCTTCTGTATTTATTTGCTTACTTATTTACAGGATTTGTATGACACCCCAGTTAAGGATTCCAGGTGGCTCACAGTAAAATAACAGCAGCAGCAGCAACAGATCCTTGGGAAGGACTCAATAGGTGGATAAAAATGCCAAATGCAATCTAAACATCTGGTTGACTGTGCAACCAACCATAATAATGTGACTTCTTCTATTCTTCAGGAAATGCAGTCAAAGTAGCAAGAGGAGATGATGTCATAGACAGAGAAAAAATGCTAATTAGCGTACTTCTCTTCAACATTGTAATATTTCAGTTGCTTGCTGGAACAACTGAAAAATGAAGAAAAGTTGGCCATCACTTGCTGTGAGCTGTGCTTCTCAGAGCTTCAGATGGTTATTAAAAGCCAGTTCATTGACTGGGGAGTTATTTTTGTCTGGAATGCAACACAAAAGAAGTTGTCATTGTGTAAAAACAACATTGCTTCTATTGTGTATTTCTGGAAAAGATTTGAATGGGGGCTGAAGGATACTGTTTTCCCACAATCGCACCCAACTATACACAATCACATCAGCTGCATTCCAGAGGTTTAAGCAGAGTTGAAGTTTGGAGGTGTCCTTTATAAAGGACAGGCTTTAACATTGTACCCCCAAAGCAATGGGTCCTGTTCCCATCTCCCTTCTTCCCTGGGATCTGAGGTGGAGATCATGGATTGGGTTGGATGGAATGATAAGATGGGTCTTTGGTCCTCCCAAAGGATAATGTAGCTGTAATGCCAGACCATAAAGCCCTAGGCTCAGGAATTTCTCTCTTTGCTTACACAATAACATGCCATTCCATCCCAGTTGAAAGTGAATTGTACTTGGCTCAACCGGGTTGTGATTTCCTTTCAAGCCAACATTTAAAGCAAAACTGGGGGGTGGAGTATGCATGAGCTGAGTTCTGTTGTGTTCTGCTTCCTCTAGATGTTTTCTCCTTTCAGCTGCGTATTCTTAACTGGCTTCCAAGTAAAGTAAGAACGCAACATTTCTCTTGAATCAAGCTTGATTCCTGGCGACTTTGTGGATGCACCCCTGTAATTTTCTTGGCAACCATATGGAAGCGGCTTGCATTTGCCTTTTTCCAGGGTGCTTTTCCAATTTCCCTGTCTAGTTTGGGGCTTTGTGGTGGTTTCCCGTCCAACTGCTAACCAGGCCTGAACCTGCTTAGCTTTTCTGAGATCAGATGGGTGATTTGAAAAGTGTCTGGATGTTCAGAAGACACGGTCTTCACTCATATTTGGTTCTGTTTGGTTCTTAGAGCTGTTAGATTGTGAAGTCACAGAAGGAACTGGAATCAGATGGGTGCAGGAGTGAGAATGGCTTCCTTGGGATAGTTTAAAAGGTTGTGATGTGCTGTAAGGGTCCTTTGACCCAGAGGTTTTTCATCCAGTCTCTAAAATTGTCCTTATCCTCTAAACTAACTAAATTCTTCTTATGCGTCTAGAAAGAGAAATAGCACCCACTTCCCCCATCGCCTTTTGCCTGAGATTAAGTGTCTAAGTGTCTTACCATCATCACAGAGAATTCTTTGCCTTCCAACTTCAGTCTAACATCCTGTGCAGACACCACCTTGGTTTCTATTCCTCCTAGGCAGGAGATCCTTGGAGCCCTCCGCTCAAATGTGGGAGCCTGTATCGCTGGACTTTAGCTCTCTGTAATAATGATTAAAAAGAGGCTCTATCAGAAAGTAGTGCATGAATGATGCGGCTGTAAGCCATCTCGATTGCTTTCACAAGCAGAAAGGAGAGTTACAAATTCAATAATAAATTTAAAACACGAGGATATTTAGCAGGATGCAAAAGTATCCTTTGTATGAAAATGAATGAACTTGGGGGGACTTTTCTTACTTGCTTAGATCCTGTAGGTCAGGCTCATGTTTCTACTGACATCTTGTACTGGCATTTATCATGGGCCCAGTCCTTTGGGACGGAAGCTGGAGATGTTCATTGGAAGTAGAGACCTTCAAGGGTCCTACCCAGTTGATGGTGTAAATTCGTAGAGCGCCTCTTCTGCATTGCAAAAGAAGAGGTTGCCTATGTGTCAGTCTCTCTATTTCTAGTTTTCACGAGGGATCATTATTTGCATGAAAAAGAATCCGGACTCTCTCCTTCTCTCTTTTTCTCTGTGTAGAACAACAGTCATCCAATGATAACCCAGCCTAAACATTTTATAGATTAAAAAAAGATATATTCCTGCCCTCAGGCTAACCATTTTCGAAGATATATCGTCCTTGTCAGAGGGTTAGAACTGAGGAGTTTATATTTGAATTTTGCTGTCAGGTTTGATTCTGTTGCTTGCTTTGTGGGTCTACAAAATACATACCTACCTGCTGTCTTAAGGAATATAAATAGGGACAGGAGCATCTGTGGGGAAGGGGGGGTCAAAAAAGTCAAGATGGTAGCCACAAGTGTGCAGTAGAGACAGTGCCTCTTTTTTGCAGTCCTGCATGTGTGATGCCATAACAAAGAGAAAGGCTTTGATTTCACGGTTGTGGCCCTCTTGATTTTTTTGACCCCCTTCCCATGGGCGCCCTTGAATAGGAACCCACATGTTGCCCAAAGTAACCTGTCTCTGAGCACTAAGGAGCATTGTTGGCTGTTCTAGCAAGATCATACGTAGTCACAGATTTCCTACATGAACAATGGTCTCTTCCCTAGTTGTTCATTGTTCAGAATTGCTGTCGATTATTATCCAGATTGTATCGTGTAAACTCCTGTTGCTTAACCCGATTTGTTGTGACCACTTTAGGCCCTTTTGCTGTTGGGAGCGGTCTCTTTGATGTGCCTCGCCCTGGATCTCCTGTTCCTCCTCCTCTACTCCTTCTGGTTGTGTTGTCACCATCGGAAGAGCGAAGAACAACTGAATGCAGATTGTTGCTGTACAGCATGGTGCGTCATAATTGCAACTCTAGTGTGCAGGTGAGTCTTACCCCTCTGAAGAAGGATTGGCTTGAGCCTTAACTAGGATGAAGTTGTATTTCCTGCAGTTGCTCACGTGACCCATCCATTTGCCAATTCTGACTTTCCAAATACCAGCTTGTCTGAATTGACTCGCTTTAATAAGTGTAAATAAATGCCTGGTTTCTTTCAGACTCTGATTTAACGTAGGCCTTTGATGAATGTTGATGCAGATGATATTCTCTTCTATTGGATTATTTTCCTGTCCATTCCTTTTTTGTATGAATAGTAAATATGCTCACTGTTATCCCTTAATTGCAAAGGTGGGATTTTAGCGGCCTTTGTAATTGGCTTGTAAATGTTATTTAATATGAGATGGAGTCACATAGCCCATTTACAGAAACCACTTTCACTTTATCATTGTGTTTGTTCAGATAGTGTTGATATCCAAAGCAATGACTTCAACAGATTTCATTTCATCTTTTGCTATGTGTTCCAGCTGGGAGCAAGATCTTCTTGTAGGCCATCTTTCCATCTTATAGGCAGTCATCCAAGTGTATGTGTGTGCTGTCATTGTAGGAGCTAACTTCAAAGATGTCATAAAAATAGCATTTCAACAGAAATGTAATTGGGCTGGACACCTCATATGTTTACTTGCCAATAGATGGACACAAACAATTTACAGAAATCCAGATGAGAAAAGAAAAAAAAAAAAGGAAAATACAGTATTGTTGATTTAAAATATAAGACATAGACTTACAAGGTTACACAAGGGTGTATTGGTCATCCTGAAATGCAACAATTTCCCACCAGTGTCATCTTCATGGTGCCAGCAAATCAATATTGTAAGTTTAGCAGAACTATGGGTTCTCAAAGTATGACAATGAGTTTTCAAAGGTTGCTCAACATCTCATGACTTTGGTTATATTTATGTTTTAAGAATCATTTAAAGCTACTTTCACGATCTTAGTAATATCCTTTTTTAGTTCCTTTAGATTGCCTTCTTCAGCTTCTGTCCTTATGTTCATGTCTGTTTCTCCCAGTAGTTAAGTTATATATATTTGTTGTATCATACCAACAAATCCTTTTTCCTGCTAAACAGACACTTTTGCTATTGTGCAAAAAGGTGTTTCCTAGATAGACAGCGTGTCCTTGAGGGACCAAAGCTTCATCTTTGGAGGGATATCTTGGACTTTGAACTTCACTCTGATCTGGGAAAAGTCCACACCTTCAGCCCACTTGATTAAGTTCTGCAGAATTGGAAGACAGTGTAATTACCCAGAACATCTTGGGAATCATAGCCCACTTTTGAGAATATGAAAACTGCCAATGGGGAAAGTGCTTCAGAAATATGGGACCAATTCTTCCATCTGCATGGAGATGTGCTAAGCAACATTAATGTGAACTTTGCTCTTACTTTCTTGAGGATGCCTTCTAGAAGTGCTAGAAATTTTGATTTCTCTAGCAAACAAATCTTGTTCTTCTCAGAGCAGAAAAAAAATAATCTTCCCTCTGGGATTGAAACTGCCAGCTTGCCGTGTGCTTCCTGCGCCTGCCACCCCTTATCCTGGGTTCCCCAACTGGAGTTGTCAATTTGGCTCCCCCCCATCCTGGACTGATATAGCTATTCTTATTACAATGTACAGCCCCCCCCCCCCCATTTTGCATTGGACCTTAGGAATTCCAGAGGGGGAACTTGTTCCGTTCATGTAATGGACTCTAGGATTTCTTAAATTCTGCCTTTGGATATTGGGGGCTCAGCCAAGGAAGTCTTAATTATCTCCACTGGTTATCACTGGATAGATTTATACTAGAGTTGTGCAATGCTTCAAATTTATTTCTGAAAGTGGGGTTCAAGGTGTGCAGGAACATGAATGGAACAGCTTCCCACAGTTCTTTAAAGCAGCTGCGTCTTTTCCCAACTTCACAAGGCTTCCCTCTACATTTGAATCCAAAGCATCATACAACCCTATTCGGTGCTGTGTTGGTCCTTGCAAATGCCGAACATGTCCTGTGGGCTTCGTTACAGCCATGTTCAGTTTGCATTTGTTGGGCTAATCAGGAGAGAAGGAAACATTTGTCAGTTGTCACTATGCTCTTCATAGATTTTGAAATATGCACTCTTTTTCAACTCTCAGGAAATAGCGGGAGACAGCAGAATTTAAGAACAGAGGAACAAGAGGACAGGAACTAGGCACCACGAGACTGGGACGTGATGCCAGTTCGAGCTGTACACTTGTATCCACATCTTTGATGCGCTAGCAAATTCACTCCGCCGATGGATGTTGAAGGATAGGTTTTGCATCTCTCCCAAAATAGCACTTTCTCCTGGTGCTGAAGAATAAGGTGGTAATTAAATGGGAAAATTAACTCATTCCCCAAGAGTAAATTTACGGGGTAGGCCTGTGTTTAAAGGGCTCAGCTTGTGAAACTCTCTTAATTAAAGACATCTTCTTGGTGGAACATTATTTGGTAAGGAAGGGGCTTCCCTCATCCTCAACTCCCTGCCCCACCATTCCTGTCCCCCCCCCCTTTGGTACCTATCCACCCACCCACCCCCGTTGCTAGTTGGAGACTTAATATAGCCTAGAATGTCTCTTTGGCTGATATTTATAGCTTGAGGGTATAAAAGGAATTAGTCATCAGAACCATATTCTTGTCACAGCCCTTTCAGTATGATAGCAAGAACATAAGGAGCAGAAGCATTGATCTCTTCCAGGAGTGGGGTAGGCTGAGAAGAGTATATTTAAGGCTCTGTTGCCAGGAATTTTCTTTTTTCTTCTTTGGTAGTGTATCAAGGATGGGCGGTCATGCCTGCGGATCAGAGTCCCATTAGCTGAAAGGATCAATAACATTATTTGGGAGAAGGCTTGGATGTTCTCCTGCCCATCAAGGACTGAGGATGTCCTTCCTCCCTAGGAGGGCATTTTGAGAGGGGTAGAAGTATGGTGAATAGGGTGAAAATATCACATTGCCCAACAGCTGTGTGCCCATTGACTCTCATACATAGGGCATCATGCTGAAAAACAGCTGCCATCTGCTAGCACGTTCTCATTCAAATGCATAAAACATCTGCAGTTGAGTCCCTCCTGGGCCTTGTCTTTTCCTAAGATTTCACGGCCCAGAAGCACCTACAGCCCTACAAATAGACTTTCCTCCATCAGATGAGTCCGAACATCTCTCTAGAGAAGGGAGATGGCTAAAAGTTCTTCATGCTTGGGATGGAGACTCGCTGCTCTATCTTGGCTTCATCTGCAGAGGCCAACCTTTTAAAAATCTAAATGCATTTGTTGCACAGATATCCTCCAGCTGCGCCCCTGTTTTCCTGATGGTGGGCCTCGTACTTTGACGATCTGCTTCTCTCAGTTTTAATATTTGCTTGGAGCACATATAGAAATATAGCTTTTGTTCTCGAAGGTATCTTGCTGAGCTTGCAAAGTTTGTGGTGTCTTCAGGAGTTCTGTGCTACACGGGTATGAATGTATCGAAGCAACAGGGTTTTCCCATCTGTAATTAGTGGCTGAATTCACATTCATCTTACTCAACCCTAATGAGGTTTCTTTGATTTTGGCTTAGCATGGTGTCCGTTGGGGATCATGAACTGTGGGTGATGGTTTAGCATGTATATGAACCAGGACCTTATGGCTTGTCTAACAAATCACGGGGAAAGCAAACTTTGGCTTGGTGGTTCCAGAATTTCCTGCTGAATGCTCTCATCTTGCAAAAAGAAAGATATCATTACCAATATGCCTGTTGCTTCTTTGCAAAGCTGCTAAGAAGTTAGAAAGCATCTAGTCTTTCTGAGAAGATTTTTTTTTTGCCGAGAGCACTTCTGGACAACATCCAGATAATTTCTTGGAGCCACCAGACCTGGGAAAAGTTTTGGATTGAAAAGTTCTGTGAACTATTCTACAGGCTACAAGTAATTTCTGCTTCTGGAGTTTGTTTGGGGTGGCAGATTTAAGTGCCAATGCTGCCAAAGGTACCTTCTGGTTCGTGTGAAGTAATACAACTTTCCATTCCAACGTTACATCACGTTCTGCAGGATTTGTAGTCCAAGTAAATGGACTAGGCAACAACTGAACCTTGACAGAAATCTAACATTCATTTGTAAAACCCGTGCCCCTCAATCATTCCCATATTAAGGGGAACGTTGGAGAATAACACATCCGCTCTTTTAAAGAATTTTAAAGAATGGATTTATGAAGATACCTTCCCGGGCTATGGATCCTTCAGAACTACACCTGGAGAGTTAATGGGTTGGCTGTACTGCTGCTGGTTTCCTTTTCGAGTGATGGTTACTTGTCTTTTTTAAACATGCAGGGTTGTTGCATTTTTTAAATGTCCCGTGGGGAGGGTTATTTAGTTTGTCTGCCTGGGTTAGATGGAGTATAGCATTCACTAGATATTTATGATGGAAAACTAGACATTTTATTTTGGAATGAGGAGATCTGCAGAGAAGAATTTCCTCTATCATAAGAATCAGTTGCCACAATATCTGTACTCCAGTGACTTATTGGGAGTTTGTCAGTGAAATTATAGCAACTGCTCGCCCTACCTTGTTTATGTGGTTGCTTGGAATAGGTTCTCCTGTTCCATCAGAGATCTTTCTGTCTTCATCATTACAAGCCTTCCAGTGGATCCTACAGATACCCCATGTCTGTTATATTAAGTTTCTACTTAGGACCCCGTGTAAGCATTGTCTGGTTAGAAGGATAAATCCAGTGTTCCTATTCTAACATTTTTGTTTTAACCACGTGTCCCAGAATCCTGTACCATGTGTTGGGATCCTTCAGCAGCAGGTGGGATTGTCAGCTCTTTGGGGAAAAACAGCTTCAAAGTGCCATCTTGCATTACTTCTCATGTGGTTGGGCCACGAACTTCACATATTAGTAGTATCAGCTACACAGGTCGTATAGCAATTGAAGCTCAAGAAAGCTGCAGAAAAGCAGTATTTGTGACTCTTCCTCCTCAAAATCAAGTCACGTTTTTTGCACCAGGGATGATTATAAGGATTCATTGACAGCAGTGTTCTTCAAACTTGGCAACTTTAAGATGTGTGGATTTCAACTCCCAGAATTCCCCAGCCAGCATGGCTGGGGAATTCTGGGAGTTGAAGTCCACACATCTTAAAGTTGCCAAGTTTGAAGAACACTGATCTGCAGTCTTGGTTGCAGCCCAGAGCATGTTATTGGGCTCTTATGGAGAACTTCACCCGAGAAGAAAGGACTCATTTTTCAAGGCAGCAGCTATCGGTATAGATGGAGATCAGCTACCTGTTGTCTTTTGTCTCTCTCCAGTGCTGGCATAGCTGTGGGCTTCTATGGAAATGGGGAGACCAGTGATGGCATTCATCGGTTAACATACTCCCTACGACATGCCAATCGCACAGTGGCTGGTGTCCAAGAGCGGGTGAGTGGCTGTCCCCAAGGATGAGGGATAGGCCCAGAAGTGATAAACTGCTGTCCTCAAGGTCTTATTCACTAATGTTTCTGCCTTTCTGTTGTGGTCTTGTCCTTCAACTAATTCTCAACAGCTATTAACAGAGGGGAGATGCAAGGGAGTGGAATGGAGCTCCCTTGGCTGTTGAGCAACCCAGTTGTCCTCACCATAAGAAAGAGAGTCTGAAACTAGGCATGCTGGTTGAGTAGGTTCTGCTGCCAACAGCAGACAGTAGCAACCATTAGGCTGGTAGATAATATCCTAGGATAGAAAGCAGTGCTCTCATTCTGCCGTCAGAAGTGAAGACACATAAAAATATGTCTGTGTGTGCGTGTTTGTGATTGCAAAGCCGAGCACATCCAAGAGAAGGGCCAGATTCTCACATTCCTTCAAGCCATCATGTATTTGGCTCAGCATGAGGAGCAAGCCAGCTGTTGTTGCGTTTGAACAGTGCATGATGGTGTGGGATGTTGGGTGTACCTTCGCTGGTTGAGATGTATTCGGTTCATTAAGCTAATGAAGTTAACCATATATAACCATAACTGTAGCTTAGCCCTCTATATGAACTTAGGCAGACAAGTCAACACTATTTGAACAAGCTCCTTGCTGAGTAAAAATATTGAATGTTGCTGCCTTGGAGTTATCCCCTCTTGAAGCCGATCCTCAACTTGCTTGTTGTCTTTGTGCCCTTCGAAGAGTGCTAACTGAACATAGATGTATCCGTACCTCCAGGTTTACGACACTGCCGTTGCTCTAAACAAAACTGCAGAGCCCAATTTAGGGGATCTCGAGGTAATATTCAGCAAAAAGACAGATTATCTGCATGTGGTTCAAAAGCTCCAGGGACTCTTGGATGACCTGGTAAGACAAACTACAGAGATTCCTTTCTGGAAGAACCACCAGGTTTCATTAGAAGAGTTGGCCATTCGTATTGATCTGTATGACTGGTACAGGTGAGCAGAACGTGACCCTGGGCACAATTTTATTTGATCTTAATCTGTGGGTGGTGGTCCGTGCAGATGGGGGACAAATGATGATGTCGCTGCACTCATGGAGTCACTTTAGTCTAACTGCAGTTTGCTGAGGATGCTACTGAATGTGGGACCTGTGGATTGAAGTGTGGCTTCTTATGTAGCCTACTGGCCAAACTTAAGACGCTTTAGTTTCTTTTCTCTTTGGATGCTTGGGAACATTGGTCAGGAATAATAATTTAGATAAATAAAATAATTTAATTGCCTTAAAAATGATGCAGAGCACGTAGCTCGGAAGCACTCAGGTCTTTGAAACGGTGTGATGCCATTTACTTCTCAAAATTCAACAATGCTTAACTGACTCCTGGAATCAATGGTCCTATGACTTCTCCAAGCCTACAGTTTTATGTCTTAACCATCTATACATGTTGGTTTCATCATAGGTGGTTGGGGTATTTGGGCCTGCTCATGTTCCATGTCCTGATATGTCTTCTGGTGCTATTTGGACTCATTAGAAACTCAAAGGCCATCCTTATTGGGTAAGTTGATGCTAATAAAAAGAGCTTGAAGACCATTAAAATCAGCTATTCTCCTGTGGTACTGGGCAGACTATATTTGTGAAGTTACTTGAGAAGTTATTTGAGAAGAAATGCAAGTAGATCATTTGATGCTTCCCTGGCAAGAATATGATTCTCTCCAGGATGTATGTGTGGAATCAGAACTCAGGACACAACTTCAAATAATCAAGGCTTCACTGCAGTGTTTTTTAGATAGTACGTACTGGAGGGGAACCCCACCAAGGGTTAGTGGGAGACACTTCCCTGTAGGCAAAATGGATGCTCTGATATTTATACAGTTCTACAAGAAGGTGAAGGGAAAAAGAACACATTAGCATACATATTCATATGAGGATGCGGGCATACCTAAATAAGCAATACTTCTCAAGTTACTTTCTGCCCCTCTGTTATCTGCTATCTGCAAGGACAACTGGTATCTACGGGGAAGAAGAAAAGAAGAAACAAATTAGTTCAAGGTGCCAAATGCCAGGAAGAAAACATCCTCCCTTAAGTTGCTATGGGGATGTTTGTGATAAGGAGTTTACAATCAGCTTAGTTCACACCAGTTTCAAAGGTGCTGCACATTCCTGTATGTTTCAGTTTTATTAAGGCGATCCCATTCATCTGAGGCCTCTAAAAACTTGCTTCTTTCATCCAAAGGTATATTTTCCTCACACAGGGAGAGATTGAAATGATGTAGTGGTTGCAAAGTTCCTGCTGTTGTTTTGATGGATGGGCTGTAGGCTAAGGTAACAGACTTGTTTAATATGGCCAAGATTGTAGTCTTAATGTCATAACTCACTGGATGTCGGTCATTTGAAGAAAACACAGGTGTTTCGCAAGACCATCCAAGTTGTGTCAGTTTCTGGATTTATAAGTCTCGGGAGCAGGAGTTGAACTTTGGGGTCTGATTTAGAAATGAGCTTTTAATGATTGTAGGGGTATAAATCGGGCATTTCTGGGTGTAAAGTATTTACTGTAAAGAATTACATTCCATGACACCCAATGGTGAAATTGCTAAATGGATTTAGGCAGCAGAAGAGTAGACCTGCTAAACGGAAGTCAATAGTTGCTTTGACATGTGTTTAGATAAAGTGTAGTCCCCAGGGTGTTGTCCTCCCCACTCCCCCCCCCCCCCCAAAATCAGCAGAAGTGTTCAGCTCCACACGTTTGATCACTAATATTCAGGAAAAAATGTGTACAAGGTTTTCTTAATGTGGCAAGCAATGCAAATTGTCATCTTAATTAAAAGGCTTTGTTTTGACAAGCGGGAATCTTCTATGCACTTGCCTCTGTTGGCTTTTCTTATGCCTTGAGAGACCGCAAAATGTAGCCTCACATTTGAGGATTTGCAAAGCTCTTTCACCCAGTGGGCAGTTCAGCATTCCTGCAAAATTCAGCTGACGTTTGGTTTAAAGTTGCTGATGCTGATTCCGTCCTCAGATCTTTGGCCAAGGCTGCGGACATTGGATGTCACAGCTTCTGGCCATCCAAAGCAAGGAGCTTCACGGATTCAGCATGTATGAAATCTGAAGGCAAGGAAGTACATTCATTGGGTGGAAACAACTTGGCTTCAGCTTCCTTGCAAAGAATTATTTATGTGGTGCTGATAGGAGTGTGGTCTTAAGAATGCTGGGAGTTGCTTCCGGCGGCCACATCTTTAAACTGCCAGATAACTGTCGCCATAAATTGATTGGTCACTTTCTCTCTTCCTTATTGCTTTGAACTCTGAATTACAGTCTTCAGGGCAGATTAAGGCATCAGAACTGGAGCCAACGTGTCTGCGTATTGAATCTGCTTCTTTTCCTCCTGCAGAGTGTGTCTTCTTGGGGTGCTCGCCCTTACTGTGAGCTGGGGGTCCCTGGGGCTCGAGTTGGCAGTGGCCGTGGTAAGTATTTGCCCTGAATTTCACTAGGCAGGAGAACAGCTCTGTTCAGTGGCACCTGTGCCATTGGGAGATGCTGAGCCCAAGAATTATCTCATGGGCGTGCATCAGCAGTGTCTGTGTGCAAAAGATTCTCGTAGAGCCTGACAGTTGTAGTTTTCTCCACATAACCGTATGAAAGAGACATTGATCTCGTTTGCTAACTGCTCCAAGTCGCGATCTGTTTGTGGCTTAGGATGTTGGGTAAAGCCAGCCAGTGGTGTCTTCCTTATTAAAGACTCAATAAGCCAACGATGACCTAGCCCAGTGATTGCCTGCATGCACGTTGGCAAGTATTTTTGTAGGACATAGCCTGGTATTTATTTTCCTGTAGTTCAAGGAGACGAGGCGTTTTAACGTCAGCTATCAAATAAGTTGATAAAAGGATTCATCCTCGCTCCAAACTTTTGGAGATTTGGGGAAAACAGAACTAAAAAAGAACATTCTAGCCATTGTCCTAGAAATATGCTTATAGAAACTAGCCACATTCTGTCACACAGACTGCTTTTCTATATGCAGGACAGATTTTGGATTTGACGATTCGGAGATGGAGGTGGGCTACGGATTTTCCACTATGTCCAAAAGACTGCATACAATCTTGCAGCTTTTGTTATTCTTCAGGGCTCCCCAGACTCACCAGCATGTTTTGATTCCTTCTTTCCAAAATGTGTTTGCTGTTCCCCATGTTGATCTCCAGACGGGTCACCTGTTTTGCAGCGTGCATGGCGGTTACTTCCACGAATTACCTCTGGTTTTCTTTGCTGTTCTAGGGTTCCAGTGACTTTTGCATTAACCCTGATGCCTATGTCTCCAGAACAGTGGAGGCCTACACAGTGCTGGCTGCGGGTAAGGGTTGTCCTAAGCCCTAAGAAATGGGTATTTTTTTGATTTTAAGAGATTCTGGCAGAAGTCGTGTCTTTGTACAAAGGCAAGAAATGGAGGGTTGGTGAAGGAGAAAAGCAATGCTAGGTCAGAAAGAAAGTTCCTTGAAAGACCAAGGATTGCAGTGAGTATGGATGGATCTGTACCCTTCTTGTATTTTCATTTGTTTTCTGCACTCCACATCACTGAAACAGTAGGAAATAGAAGGTTGGGAAAAGAAATTATCCAGAAATATCTAACATCCAAACCACCAAATCAAACTGAGTCTTTTGCACGAAAACGAAACGTACCGTATTTTTCCGACTATAAGACGATACTTTTTTCTAAAACCCTTACCCTAAAAATTGAAGGAAGTCAGCCGAGAATCGCGCGGTTGCAAAACTGCCCATACTTTGTTTCTGCAGAGAGGCTTCCTCCTATTGCCAGCCTCCAATCACGAGTGAACTAGCTTGTCTCCCAAACAGACTTCCTCCGATCACGAGCCTTATGTAACTGACGTCAGCTGGTGCTGAACAAACCAATTAGAGGAAGTCTGTTTGCAGAGACGAGCTATCGGCAGTTTCACTCGCGCTTGAATGTAATCAGTTATGCAAAAGAGCCTGGAAACAGAGCTGCAGAGAGACGGTTTGGACCTCCTCCCACCGAGTGTATCAGGTCAGTGTTAACTAATTACTAAATAAAAATGTGTTCTGCACTATCTTTAAAATATTGATTTCTTAATTTTGGGTTGGAAAAGTGGGGGTCGTCTTGTACATGGGGGCGTCTTATTGTCAGAAAAATACGGTATTTGTAAATTCTGTGCAAACATATGCAGTATACAATTCTACTTCTTGTTTGTCACATTCTGAGTTTTAGTTTGGGAAGGAAGAACTACAATAGTTCTTTCAGTTCCTCTAGCAGAACTGGAGGAAAAGCTGCTAAAAGAGGAGCAGGAAGTATCTCGGAGGGGTTTTGAGCTTCAGCCAACTTGGGCTGCATATTTCCAGGGCATTCTCAGGAGTCACGCGAATGAGAGACTTTTAAAAACCAACAAAGAGAAAAAGAGGAGATCTAATTCTTACCATGAGTTTTGGCAGTCTTTAAAGCCTGTGGTTTTTGTTTTTTTTCCTCACAGTCAAGCAGAAGAGGATGCTCTGAAAATAACGTTCATGTTGTTTTAGTTCCTTATGCTTTAGTATATTTTAGTTCCTTATGCCTCCTAAAGGACATCCTGAGAAACATGGCGTACAAAAGCCTGCTGAGACATGGGTGATCTTTGTCCAGATGTATCTGTCTTCTCCAAAAAAAGAAGAAGAAAGTGACTTCCTTTTCACAAGCTTCTATTTTTATCTCAGTGTATCTGTCTCTATCCATGAGACTAAATGCCCAAGAAGGTGCAGCCTTGTCAGGGTTTCATAATGAAGCAGCCCTTCCTTAGGATGCTGCAAGTTCTCTACAATAAGAAGGAAGGAGGCACAGTTGGTGGAAATATAATTGAAAGGGGCCATTGCCCCATCTTGCACCTGTGGTGTATCATTATCAGATCAAGGGGGATGTGAAATAATGGCAATGGGAGCAAAACTGTGATTCATTCTTTTGGCAGACTGATCATGGCGTTTTGCAATTCTGGGAAATCTTTTTAAAAACAACGTAGAGAAGAATTAGGACGTCTATTTAAAAGTATACGGTTTCCTCTTGTTCCTTGTCAGGTAGCTACATCAATTGGACGAATAAGACAGTGAAACATGGTTTCCTTTCATCTTTAAAATGCCATTGTAACTGTTGTATAAATATTAATTTCTAGCAATTGTCTACTATGTTTTTAGTTACCTTTGGACGTTAAAAAAAAAAAACACCAGTCGATTTTCCTGCTAATTGTTTGGCAGTCCTGGAATTTAAAAATGGATTTGTATGCCTCTCATTTCCCTAATTAAATTCTTCCACTTTTCATTTTCATCCTTAATATTCTGAAGGCTGCAAACCAGCAGACCCACACTTCCCACGAAGTCCACCAATGAACTATATGTTCGTTTTCTAATTTGGAGAAAGCACACAGTGTCCTTATCAGCAGGATGCCCTTATTTGCAGTATCAGGTTGATAGACTGAAATCCTGCCTTTTCTACAGGAGCTCAAGGTGGTGTAGATAGTGCTCCTCCTCATATGTAGCTAAAATACTCTTTTCATGAGATATCTCTGAAATAATTGATAATCCTTTAGCTGTTGGGTTTGTTGGGCCTCTTAGCTGAAGAGTGACTTCATGGCATTGGGGAGGAGGGTGAAGGATCTTGGGTCCCAGTTGATGGTTTCATCAATACTTCCCCTTGATGACAGAAGTCCTGCAAGAGGAAGGAGAATTGTTCAGGTGAACTCCTTGCAGCCACCTGGGTACCAGCCACAGAAGTTTGGGTTTTTCAACAGTGGTAGAAACTTCAGGCAGAACCAGGAACGGTATGGGGAGATGGGATTCATCTCACTAAGGAGGGGAAGTACATCTTTGCATGTTGGCTGACTAACCTGGTCAGGAGTACTTTAAATGCATATCAAGGGCTGGGAGTCGTTGTAATGGCATGTGGGAATGACCTTGGGAGACAGGGCCATGAGACGCAGCCAAGGGAATGGTCAGATAAAAGGCAGCTTAGCCCACAGCCGGAATGTGGGTGGGGCAAGAGTCTCAGAAGAGACCCTCCCTAGTTTCTTGGGCTGTAAAGAAGATGAGGGGGAGAGTTGTACTGTCAGACTTGCAAGATTCTGTTAATGTAGCTTTGCAATAAAGTAGAATTAACTCATCTAGTTGTGTTTCCTGTCTGGTCCACCTGGTAAGGCTGACAGTCGTATGACCATTGATGAGTAGTGAATTGGCAAGTATTGGACCGAATGCAGCAGGAAAGAGTAATGTAGGAGAAATTACTTTGCTAAATTATTAGTTTAACAAAGAAACAGGAAAGGAAGCAAGGATAAAGGGAAAGGGAAACGGAACACAACTGAACTCAGGAAGTCTTTCCCATTATCTGAAATGTCTCTACGCTAATGCACAAAGCATAGGTAACAATGAGCTGGATGCTGTGAGTCACAAAGGCAAGCATGTTATAACAGATTTAAGAAACATGGCAGGATGAACCCTACCACTGGAGTATTGGGCTTGGAGGATACACCTTGTTCCACAGAAAGGAGAGGAAGTGGTGTAGCGTGGTGTATCAGGAATAAGCCTATCTGTATACAGATCCACTGGACTGGTGGTAACATAAGAATTGAAGGCATCTGGGTTAAGATAAAAGGGCAAGCTAAGAAGAGGAATAATAAGATGCCACAGGAAGAAAATATTAAAGGCAAAGGTGCTTTAGCCTTCTGAAGCTTCTTGAAAAGGAAATTAAGGATGGTATCATCTCAAACCATGCCAGTCCTGAGATTTCATTTAAATGTAAGGAAATGCTTCATGGTGGTAAAATCTGTCCAACAGTGGAACAATCTACCTACAGAAGTTGTGGGTTCTCTATCCCTAAGAAGAGGTTGGACACCTACTTCTCCTGGATGGTTTAATTGGTTTTCCAGCACGTTGGACTAGATCCTTGGGGTGCTTTCCAACTCCACAATTCTACATTTCTGTGAAAACATTTCTGGTCAATGATTGTAAGTTTTGATCTGATTTGAAAATGGAGCTGGATATTTTTAACCTGATGAGGGGACCCAGAGGGGAGAAATGGGGCCTGCTTTGTAATTTTGGGAATATTTGCTTTTGGAAGTATGTGTCCGCCCATATCCCTTTAGCAAGTAATTCTTCTCTCCTGCCTGAATGTTAGTGTTTTTCAACCTTGGCCCCATGAAAATGGGTGGACTTCAATGCCCAGAATTCCCCAGCCAGCATGGCTGGCTGGGGAATTCTGGGCATTGAAGTCCACTCATCTTCAAGAGGCCAAGGTTGAGGAACATTGTTCTAAAGTAATACGTTGCAGGTCTTCCAGAACAAAACTCATTTAGTTTTACAAGAGTAACATAATGCAACCAAGTCCCATACGAAGCCTTGATTGCTTCTTCTTCTTCTTCTTTGTTGACCCTTCTGACAGATACTTTGAACTATTACCTTGTCTGCGGTGCTGGGTACCCCAATCCATTTCAGCAGGTGAGTGCCTTCAACTTACACACTTTCAGTCAGCTGTACTTTGGCAGAAGTAGAAGTCTTAGCAGCAGACCGCATGGCTTGCGTTCTCCTAAATGCCAGAGAATTTTTCATCTGATAAAAAGGAGAGCCTTGCCAGCTGGAATGAAAAAGATGGGTAACAGAAGGGTTTGCTGTCAAAGCAAATGCCACGCTAGTATTATGAGATAAAGGGGAAGGAAGGAGGCCTGTTAATTAAGATGAAGCTTTTGTGGTTGTAGCCCAGCTGTCTTCGAATGCAGAACACACTATAAACCAATCTCTTTCTTCTCTCAAATCCTTCCGATGCTCTTCTTCTACCCAGTGAAAGACCTGAGTGGCAGACAACAGGAAGAGTAAAAACAATTTGTAATGATGGATTAGAGTCTTCATTCACGGAGGGTTGTTTGGCTTGCTTGCTCATCGTCGCAATCCCACGAGGCAGATTAGAGTGACTGGTTCAGGTTCTGTTGCCAAGAGAGAATTTTGAGCCCATGTCCTCCTTCCTCCGTTTTGAGTCTGATGCTTCTAACTGGCAAACCTCACTGGCTCTCTTGGACAGCCAATAATATACGGTAGCTGATGTTTCCAGAATTTAGGCTAACAGCAATGACAATTCAGCAACGGCGTGCAGACTAGCTTGACTCAACTTGAAAGACTGAAACTATCTATCTGTGTTGAACAGAAGCTGTCTGGAAGCCACAAAGCTCTAGTAGAAATGCAGGATGATGTTCTGGAGCTCATGAAGTTGGCTGTCAAGGAATACCCCACCTCTAAGGTAACGCTGGGTCCATTTTTTGGAATGGTGGCATTTCATACTTCATTTCTTACCGTGGTCTCGCAAAGAAAAAGCCAACAGTTATGCTGAACTTCTTTCTGTCCTCTTGGCTCACAGGAGCACCTGAATCAAATCCAAGAAGTGTTGAACTCCACAGAAGTCAATCTGCAGCATTTGACTGCCTTGGTAGACTGTCGAAGTCTCCATCTGGTGAGTCTGCTGGAAAGATGGCAAACATAAGGAGCCACTAGGCACTGGTGGCTCGAGGGCTGTGTTTGGACGAGGTCAGGAAATGGGAGTTGTGAGCAGAAGAACGTGTTGATTGGGGAAAGTCAATGGAGACCATTTGCTGTTCTATTTTTGTAAAAAAAAACCAAGCTTAAACCATGATAGGATAGTATGTACCTAATGCAAGGACCCCAGTTCATTTGTACTGTTTTGAATTTCATCATTCAACAGGAACTTAAACCTGTTCTATGGTCCGTGTTATCTAGTAAACTAGTGTTTCTCAACCTTGGCCGCTTGAAGATGGGTGGACTTCAACTCCCGGAATTCTGGGCATTGAACTCCACCCATCTTCAAGAGGCCAAGGTTGAGAAACGCTGTAGTAAACTGAGTCTGCCATAAAAAGTCCATGTTAGCAAGCTACGTTTTTCTTGTCCTTGGCTGACATGGATTGGAGAACAATTCTGTGGACCACTGGAGGAGGAGGCTGTTCAAAGCAAGAGCTGGAGAGGAGGACCACGTTGCCTGGTTCCCTTTTTCCAAACACACATAGTTCAAGTCTTGAAAGAAATTACGCTCGTGTTCAGCGTGCCTTGGGCATGTTCCGTTCTGACAACAGTCCTTTAAGATCTAACGTCGTTATCTAGATATTGTCTGCAAGTAAAGCCGAGGACGACGTTGGGCTGTGGCGGGGAGGCAGTTTAACCTCCTAGTTGCTATGCAACAGTGGGCTCTCAATACATGTCTGTGTTGCTTTATCTTTATATTTGGATGAGAACTAAGAAGCACTTAAAAGAAACCAGAAGGGCCTGCAGAACCATGCGCAGCTTTATGTGTATTTCAAGGATGCAGCCGTGCCGTACAGAAACCCAGCTTTGGAGCTTGAAATAATGTATTTATCTCCCTTTAGGATTACATCCAAGCTCTGACTGGCTTCTGTTACGATGGTGTGGAAGGACTAATCTACCTGGTTCTCTTTTCCTTTGTCACGGCCCTGATGTTCAGTTCTATAGTGTGTAGCGTCCCGCACACTTGGCAGCAGAAGAGGTAGGTGGTGTCCCGTGTCAGGAAAGACTTGTGGATTCTGGTTTTGTAGATAGAGTCCATCTACTAAACCATTCCAGCAGGTCATATTGATAATCTATTTAGGGGGAACTCTTTCCCGACCTGTGCAGGCTGCCAAAAAATGCATTAAAATAGAAACGGCAAAGGCTAAGGAGGAGCGACTGACCAGAAAGACCAAGGTGCTCGCGTTGCCATTCATACAGAAGATGGCTTAAAAAAAACCTCTTCTTCTCCAGGGCAGGGGGGAGTCAACATGTGTTTAAAAAGGGTCGGGCCTTCATTCGTACAGCCACAGCTGCCATCTTGATGCTTTTGATCGACCCCGGAGGACGCCCCCGCTTTCTGCAGCTGCAAAACGTGGAGTCTGCTCTCTGAGCTGTGCTGGTGGCTGTGCCATCGCTGACTCACATGGGTGTTCTACAGCAAAAGTTCACTGCCACCTTGTGGTCTTCGCGGCAAGTGAGCCAGGGGCCTGGAATCCAGTTCTTTTATGCCCGTGTCCTTCTTCGAGCAAATTTTGAATCGGGTGGCCAGGGCCTAGGCCTTTATTTTGAGGAAATATCTAGTACAACCCTTTGTGAAGCACCCCCAGTAGATCCTGCAAGGATACGTCTCCTCACCCAGGCTCAGGAGAATGGTCAGTTGTCGCTAGAATGCTGGTGTGGGTGCTAGTGTGGTGCAGTTGTTTCCCAAAAAAAACCCCAAAAGCCCGTTTCTTCCCACTGTTTCAATGTGATGCTGGCCTCCTGGATCAATGTTGCGTCCTTAGCAGGATTCTTCTCGTCACCTGCGCTGATTCTGTCTTGGCTGCCAGGCGCTGGGGGAATAGGGTGGGCTGAGACAGCCCAGATGGTGCCGGTGGGAGTTCGAAGTTTCTCAGGCTGGAGGGTTGTTGGGGGGGGCCGTCTGTTGCCGTCTCCAACTCCCCTGCCTGTGATGATTTAGCGGCACACGCGTGGAGGAGGATGCCAAGATTAGCAATGCCACATGCTTGCTGTGTTTTCTTGGAAGCGGCCTCAGAAGAAACCTGTTGATTTCCCTCTCTCTCCCCTTTCGCAGGAGTGCCGAAGACGACGGCGAGGAAGAATCTACCGCCCAGGGGAACCGGCAAACTCACGACAACTTGTACCGGGTGCACATGCCCAGTCTTTACAGCTGCGGGAGCAGCTATGGCAGCGAGTCCAGCATCCCAGCAGCTGCGCACACCGTCAGCAATGCTCCCGTCACAGAGTACATGTGAGTGGTGGTGCTCGGGGGTTGCAGCCGAGGGTCACAGCTTCCAACTCTGATACCTTGTGGAGTCCTTGGGGTTCCCTGAGCTTGGTCGTTGTCTTGCAAAGGTTTCATTACCCAGCTAGGTAACGTCTTCAGTGCTTCTTCTGAACATCTTCTGATATCTTGGCTAGAAAGCTGTGGCTAGCCAGAGTAGGCCACCCTAAAGTACGCAGACCGGCGGACCTCATGAGATGACCCAGATTCACCCACGTTGGCCCCTCTCCTTATCTAGGTCATTCTGGGTCGTTTGTGGCTTTGGAGATAAGAGGACTTGAGGCAACTAGGGTCCACAGCTTCAGAAAGTATTAGAAGAATATCAGGGGATACCTGTAGAGTTTGAAGACTCAAGAATATCAGCGGATATCTGTAGAGCTGAATGGGAAGAGATTCTGTGCTCCTTTGGGAATTCTTGCCAGTAGGAAAAAAAGGCGTGAGACAGAGGCTTGCCTGCTGCAAGGTTAAAGAAATCCCACTGTTGTTCGAAGGAAGGAAGGAAGGAGGGAGGGAGGGAGGGAGGGAGGGAGGGAGGGAGGGAGGGAGGGAGGGAGGGAGGGAGGAAGGAAGGAAGGAAGGAAGGAAGGAAGGAAGGAAGGAAGGAAGGAAGGAAGGAAGGAATAATTTCCCTAAAATGTAAAGGTGAGCCCCTAAAAGGGGCTGCCATTGTCACTGATAGATGGATGTGTGTGGGCGGTCTCTCTTTTTTATTATTATTTCTTTCGAGTCAGGTTTTGACTCCTTGCAACTGCCTGGACTAGTCCCTGCAGTTTTCTTGGCAAGATTTTGGAAGGGATTGGCCATTGCCTCCTTCCTAGGGCTAAGAGAAAGTGACTGGCCCAAGGTCACCTTCGTGCCTAAAGCGGGACTAGAACTCACGGTCTCCCACCTTCTAGCCTGGTGTCTTAACCACTACATCAAACTGGCTCTTTTTTAGTCCTCATACAAATCATCTTTTTTTTTTTTACAGTTAGAACTTTATTTAGCAATAATGCAGCATATGCAGATATGCAGATCTTGATTGATGGAGATATATATTCCTCTTCCTCTTTTAAAAGGCACATTGACAGTACTTTTTGCTTATTTTTAGTCGTCTTGTAATCCTTTTATTTTATGTAAAACAAAGTTACATTTTCCAAAGCGATATTCTCTATGAACGCCCAGCTAATTACTGAGGTTATACAATTGTTGCTCAATATGACATTGGTAGAAGATATCAAGCAGAGTGTATTTATGTTATAAAAAAAAGTATAAATTTTTGAGCATCATGCCAACATTTCCACTAAATTATTGTTTATAAAACAAATTGGTTTTTCACCTGCTGTGAAGTCAAGAAAAAGGGTGACTCTTGCAGGGTTGATACGAACTCCGTAGACATTTTACTTTTACTGGTCACGGATTCATTTGTGGGACTCTTTCAGAATACACCAGAAACTGGGTTATTCTTTCATGCATACACTTTTCTTTCTCCCTCTCTTCCCCCTCCGCCCTGCAGGAGCCATGATTTTTAAAAAAAGTATTAGTATTTACTTAGGGTTAGCGTTTACTTATTTTATGCGAACACAATTCACAAAACAATCTTTAAACTAAAAACATGAGAGAGACTCCCAAACAGATAAAAATACACACTAAGAAAGAAGAAGAAGAAGAAGGAAAAATCGACCTTATATCTTCTACTTCTCAGTAGTCACTGGTTTAACTAATGAATACATGACTATAATATGAACAGTACAAAATACTATTGTAAAATATCACCCATTCTCTGCCGTAGTAACAGACATTGCTGCAGCCTTTGGTTAACAGAAAATGTTGCCTTCTCCAAGATGGAGAGATCACGCATTTCCGACCACTCTTCCTTGACCTCTTGAATAATATCACATTTCTGAGTTCTCAATATGATTCTTTTACCCCCAGGAGCCAGAATGCAAATTTCCAGAATCCCCGCTGTGAGAACACCCCTCTGATTGGTCGGGAATCTCCACCTCCTTCTGTAAGTCTTGGTCTTCCTCTTTGAAGGGTAAAACCACAATCTGCTCTGGAGATCTTTTCAAACAGCTACTGGGTCTTCTTGCCCTACAAGGATCTGCATCACAAATAAATGAAAGAGACAAGTCCATTCCCCCCTCCCCAACCTTCCCATCCTTAAGCATGGAACCTGTCTTATAGGCAGGCACACGCACATTAACTTGCCTGCAAAATGCGCCAAGAGAACATACATTATTGTGACGATGGGGCCTCCACAGAGCTGTGGACCACAAGCAGAATTCTGCAGGTAACGTCTGGCCACGGGGTACGTGGAGTTATGGTGACACCAAAATCTGCCTTGAAAGAAACACAGAAAAATGTTCTGTTCTCTATTTAATTCCTTCTTGGGTTTTAATATTCATAATTTCCCTCTTTGAAGGGGGAGAATCTGATTTCCAGGGGAAAAAAATCATACATTTTATGGAAGTTTCTCTTTGGGCAAGAAGCCGTTATAAACAAACTTGGTTTTATTTCTACCTTAATTTCATCAGTTGCAGTCTTACTTCTCAGTTTATCAACTCTGTGTGCTGCTGGTTTCAATACAACAGTCTTCTACCAGCATGGAATACTTTGGTCTTCACAGTGATCAGTTGTGTTTTATGTCTTCAGTATATTAAAAGAACAAAAATCAATCTTTTTTTTTTTTTTGAGAAGGCACGTTTGCAATGGCTGGTCTTGTAGAAGGAACTTTAGTCTTGTTAAGAGAAAACAGATGCTTAGAATGGTGGTTCTAGCCGTAGTTAGAAACATATGTAGTTATTCTTGACCACTTTGAGAAAGATTTAAGCTGCTAGCTTTCTAGAGCAAATTTTTTTTGGGGAAATGTTTATTCTTCTGACTCTGCATATGGCGACGGTGGAATTCGTTGCTACAGGTGTTTTGATACCTTTAATACAACATACTAAACTGTCATAGTTTCTTGTGGGCAGAATTTAGTAGTAATGTTTTTTCTACTGTTCTCCTTTGGCAAAAAAGAATCCTAATTCTCTGAAGATTAGAAGGAAACAGTTGTGGTCCTCAAGACATTTCTAGCAGGGTTGCGTTCTAGATTTGGAAGGAAAGAGATGTAGACTTCAAAAGAGAAAGGAACTTCAAGTTGATATAATGGGAATGCTGTATCTTAGTTGAGGACCTGGGATATATAGAATATCTTTGGTGTCCTACCTAAACTTATAGGAAGACAGGCGTTGCCCCCATGATAGAGCATGTACCACCAGTACATCTGAGTTAAATGTAGGAGTTCGGGTGGTCCATGCTCTGGAGGTTGAGGGCAGGAGGACACACACTGCTTGTAAAAATTGAAGTGTTCTTCTATAGCACACAGAAGTGGTGTCTACTTCACATGTGAAAGAGGTAGGCCCCATGTCAATGGGATTGGAGTCTTCTTTCTTAGCGTGCAACCATTTGCTTTGTTGAAAGTAGCCTTGTCAAAAGGACCAATGAGCGACTTAGCCAAACCATGTACCACCAGCTTCTCTGATGAGATCAGACTTGGCTAAGGCTGAACAAAACCCAGATCAGCGTGCATGCCGAATTGGACTCAAATCCAGGTTGGTGTTTGCTGACTCCAAGCCATGAGATCCACCAATAGGAGGATGCCGAGCAAAAGCCGAATAGAATAGTGCACCTCAGGATCCGTTCCTTTTTGGCTCAACTTGTGGAAACCAAGTCCGAATCTCCCCTAGAGCAGAGGTCGTCTTCTTCATCGTTTGTCTATTCTTTTTGTCCCGAGTCATCCCTTCTTTTGTTTCCTCCCCTTCCTGGCTCCAAGGTCTATTCTCCAAGGATGGTAGCCTCCCCCATCATTGACATACCCACCACTACAGGTCACATGCTTGCACTGTGTTTTTCATGCACGTTGAGGCTGCACTTTCTCTTTTTCTCTCTTTTCCTGCATCATCACAGCTGTATTTGGCTGCGCTGGACAGTAGCAGCCATATGAGCTGGCAGTTTAAGCCCTCGGACAGTGCTCGGACGTACTGGTAGCAGCGCCCGCAAAAACGGAACAGGTACTGAAATAAGGTCCTTCTCGCTGAACGCCCACTCACCCACCTGACCCTGCCATCCTGCACTGACTTCCTCAGGCCACGTGCCCGAGACTCCACGTTTCCTCTCCCTGCACTTCCCCACCCTGTCCTTCTCCTGCCCAGGGTTGACGCCCTGGTGCTCAGCAATGGAGTGACCTCACCATCTTTTCATGGCCAAGCTCCCCGCGGTCCTTGTGGCTGTGGTGAATCGGAGCCCCGCTCCTGAAGAGGAACAGGAGCTTGGCAATCAAAAGGGACCCACCTCTTTCTCTCTCGAAAGCCTCATGTTTGATACTGCCAAGTTGCTGAAACTGCATTGGTTCTACGTCTCAGCAGTTGAAGTCCCACGTAGAGGGATATGGTTTAGCTCACCGCAACTTTGCAGAACTCTCTTGCAAAACACCTATTTGTCTCTCCCCAAATCTCTTTCCATTTGTGTCACAGTTTCTGCAGTGCGTTATGTCTTTTAAAAAAAAAGTGGATTTATTTATTTAAATAGCATAGATGGCCACCCATCTCACAACAGAGACTCTGGGCACCGCTCAAAGATGAAAACCAAGATTGCCAATAATATCCCAGGATGCCCAAGGCGGTTCCCTAAAATTGCTAACTGAAGCTTCTCCTAACAAATCTTAAACCCAGAGTACTTAAGACAGGGTTTCTCAGCCTTGGCAACTTTAAGACATGTGGACTTCAGCTCCCAGAATTCCTCAGCCAGCATATGTCCACACCCCATATGCTGGCTGGGGAATTCTGGGAGTTGAAGTCCAGACGTCTTAAAGTTGCCAAGGTTGAGCAACCCTGTCTTAAGATTTGGCCAACTGTATTTTGAGATCACCTCCCTGCAATTGCAAGCAGAGTTTCATAGCTTTAAAACAGCTTTTCTTTTGACCTGATTTGGCTGTGGATGAACCAGCTTCAGATGCAGCAACTTTGACCTATCAAAGGCGTTGATTGCTGTTTTGAATCCCAGCCTAGAAGTTTGGATAGAGTAGAATCTGGTACAGGTTTCACCTCCTTAAAAGAAACTAGCTAACGTAATGGCAAAGTTCAGTTCTGTTCTTATTTATCTAAGAACAGAACCTATGAAATGCCTTCCCCGGTTCTAATGCAAAGCAAATGGGGATTATTTGAGTGAGTTGGTTGATTGGCCCGTGAGCCACATCCTATCCTATTTTGGTTCATGAGGCCGACCTCTTCCATATCTCCCAAATGGGTGCTACTTCTTTGCTCTGGCTTTCATAATGTAGACGTAAACCTTGAATACAGAAGCTACCAACAGCCCGCTAATCCTCCATGAAACCCATTTGGTAGGGCCCAGTCCCCTGGTGGCCAGGAAGACCATGTATGTTCATGTTCCTTGGTCTCCTCCTGATCTCTGCAATATGGTTAATAATGTCCCCTTGATACCCACAGACCCAGGGAAATTGCACCAAGAGTTAGACATAGTCTTTCAGGCATACCACCCAATCTAGATGAGTTCAGGATCCTGCAGCGAGAAACATCTGGCTCTCCCAGAACCCTGCCAGAAACACTGGTCTTCAACAAGCAAAGGCTAGCTTGCTACCTTCTGCTAAAACATGGTTAAAACAGACTGGTGCAAAATATCTACAACCTGGTGAACACCCAGGGAACTCTGAGAAGAGACTTATATTAACTTTTGTGAAGGATTTAGGAAACGAAACCCCCAGGAAGAGACACACCTACCTTACCTCTGCTGCCATTTGCTTGGTCTCCGTACTGGCATCTTCCTTGCGTGGCTCGCTTTGCTTTGATGTATGCTTGAGAACCTCTGGAGTGAGCTGTCAAAAGAAACATGCCTTGCTTGGGCTGCACGTTGTCCAGTGCATGAGGAGGGATCTGTGTATGTCATTTAATGCATGTTTGCCTGTCCTCTTCCAAATGTCACTGCCTCCTTTTACTCCCGTGGCCATCTCTGTCTCTGCATCGCCTGGTCCATCAAATCTTGGGGCAGGAATTCCAGATTCCCATGGCTGTTTGTTCATTGCATTCTCGTTTCTTTCTTAATGTTCTGTATTACAAACTTTGTATTTCAGACAACTTATTTTTCTGGAAGAGAACTTGACAGGGTAGAGCCCAACATAAGCATTTCTTACTAGGGCCTGAAGTATGAGAAAATGTTCTCAATCTTACTTATAAGGTCCTTGGTCAAACGAGAGTGCCAACTCCTCTCGAAAAGCCGTGATGCAAAGATGGTTATATTTGGGGTTGAAAAATCCAGGGTGCTAGTGTGGATTTCAGTGGTAGGGTGCATAAGATATTGATCCTGAGGGTGGTGCTGCAAGGTTACCATTAATGCTAAACTGCATAAAATGTAAGCTTAAGAGCACATTCAGAGGTGTCTGTAGAATCCAGAGATCTTGTCAGAATCATGAAACATACATTGGGATGTTCTGCCCCTTCCTTTCAGGCACACAAATCCACGATATATTTACAAAAGGGGTAGAGTTGGCATTAGGGGCCTCACTCTCTCATCACCTGCCTCCCGAGGTGATTGTCATAGGTGAGTCACCCTCTTTTGTGTTGGAAACGACAACAACAAAGCTTTTTTATAAGCAGAGCCTTCCCAGAAACATAACATCTCCTAAAGATGTTCCTCTTGGTTCTGATTCAAAAGGGTGTTCTCCCTCTGTGTGATGTTTAAGATGCTTATAGTCTTTTCTCTTGTTCTTCACATACAACAGATCAGTGTGCATTGCTGTTTTCGATTATTTCTGTTCTTGGATAGGTCCTTTGCCTTATTATTAAGGGCCAAACCAGAAATCAGAAACAACCGTGCAGTGTAATCTACAACCGATGGTTTTCACAGTCTTCCTACCACTGGGGACAAAAATGGAAAAAGAAGTGGATTGCACAATGCTGCCTAAAATCAGCAAAGTCTGGTAACATCATTTCAGATTAACACATTTTATTAAAAGGCATCAGCTTTCTCTCACAAAAGTTTATGCCTTTGAATAAAATTTCTTAGTCAGTAAAGATGGTACCAGATTCCTTCTGCTTTTGCCCTACCAGAGACTAACACGCCTTTCCTGCTACAAGGAAATCTACCACAAGAAGGGCCAGAGCAGATGTCACATTTTTCTGAGAAGTGTCAGAGAGTCCTGTGATCACAAGGGTCACTGAAGGGGGGGGTGGGGACCCACAGCATGTTATACAAATAGAGAAGATCAGAAAGAATTGTGAGAAGGAACACCAAAAGATATAGCTATGAAGAATGTCACTCGTTCCCATGGGGTTTGGAAACCACCTTCATGAAGACCCTCTTTGCCACCTGCAGGGAGAAGACCAAAAAAATGAAACTTTAGTTGATGTCCTAATTGGAGTGCCAGTTTACAGAACCTTACTCGGATGGATGGATGGATGGATGGATGGATGTGTGTATGTTCCTTCAAGTCAGTCTTGACTCCTGGTGTTGATTAGTCCCTGGTTAGTTTTCTTGCCAAGATTTTTGGAAGTGGTTGGCCCTTGTCTTCTTCTTCCCAGGGCTGAGCGAGAGGGACTGGCCCAAACTCACCCAGCTGGCTTTGTGCCTAAGACAGGATTAGAACTCACAGTCTTCTGATTTCTAACCTACTGCATTTAACCACTAAACCAAACCGGTTCTCCTGTTTGGAATATGCAAACACAAAATTTTGCAGCTATTGATGGGAGGGTTAGAGAAATTCCTAAAATGTAATCGTCGTCTAAATCACCCAAAATGAAATATTTTTAGTGCAGGTAACACCTGATAGAAGTTCCTGCAGCCCAAATGCGTATCAGCAACAAACTGACATATTAAACATCAAACAATCTGGCTCACTTGCGCGCGAAAGGAGAATTAAAACAGTGATGTGTTGCCTTTAGTTGCTAAGCAAATCCAGAAGTTCAGCATAGTTGCGAATATACTAAAATGGAATCACATTTTAAGGCTTTGTTCTGTTCTCAGTGGAACTGAAAACTACCCTTTGTGTCTATCAGATGTTATTTTTCTCTGAGTTTCTTTTGTTCAAACCATTTCAGTGGTCATAATGGAAATACGAGAACTGTGCTGAGAAGTATCCATAATCCTCGAAATAATTTTGGAAAGAGGTTTGCTTATTGAGAAATCAATAAATTTGATTAGTAGAGTTGCTCTGTGCACAGAATATATTGAAATTGGACCCGAAATAGTCTCAGTACAATAAAAGCTTGCTCTGTTATTGAAAATTTAGTCTGGGTCATGCAGAAAAATTACTTTATTATATCAAATCAGCTATCAGAAGAAAAATGGTCATAGAACTGTTAGCCATCTAATATACCATTAAAATCAAAGGGAAAAAAACTCTAGAAAATAGTATAATAAACCCAAGCTCTCTTTTCCCCTCCATTAATTCTTTATTAAATAGTTATTACTTTGGCAAGTTTTTAGAATGCATTCTTTCAAGTGTCTTTACAAATGGCCAAAAACACATTGAGGAAGACCTGCACATCGTGCATTAGATTTTCAAAAAGGAGGGGTGCTCCTTTTCCACCCACCCCAGCTGTTTGCTCATCCTTTACACCAGGTGTATTTCAACAGTATCTGAAGACGACTTGGCATAACGTTTGTTACACCAGTACGGACGCAACCGAGATTGGATAAATATTGTCAATGGTTCTCTTTCTGGAAAGCCCACTGTTGGAAGACACCTACTAGTGTTTCTCAACCTTGGCAACTTTATGATAGGTGGACTTCAACTCCCAGAATTCTGGGAGTTGAAGTCCACCTATCTTAAAGATGCCAAGGTTGAGAAAAGTTGATGCATACTCTAGCCTAAATCTTTCCTGGTTTTGGTTGCCATAGAACTATATTTTAATTAACTGATCTCTTCCCTTGCCTGATTGAAAAGAAGAACCTGGATGAACCCTAACTTTCAGTGTATAAGTTGGCCATGTCTGCCATTTTTCTCCCCTCCCTCCTTTAAGGCAGGAACAGTTGGACTGAGTACTGTATATATTCCTGAATTTGTTTACAAGGCAAGATACTGTTTCTCTGTATGAGAAACTGTTGACCGAACTGCTAGGGCTTTCCTCAAATGAGTTGTGTAGTTTGTGAGAGAGTCAGAGTTCCTTGCTACAGAATTTTAGCAATGTTCAGAAGTCCCCCATAGAAATACAGGAAGAGGAGGATGTGGAGTGTTAGCATCTTTACTACGTCTGCAAAACCATGTTTCCTTGAGTTTGTGATCTTCGGTTGAGCACTGGCTCACTAATTCGTAAGTTCTAAGAGGTCCATCAGGACCTGTGCCTTAAGTAGTTCTCACCAGTTGTGTGAATTGATGGTCCTCTTGTTTTTTTCTCTTGTTGTTCTCGTTTCTCTAGTACACCTCCAGCATGAGAGCCAAATACCTCGCCACCAACCAGCCTCGGCCGGATTCTGGCAGCGTGCACTGAAAACTAGGACGTGTGGAAGTGAAGAATGGAATGAAAGGGCCAATGTTGCCAGCCTGTGTTGTCTTCGCAGATCTGTCCTGCTTTTTTCCCCCAGTCCAGGATCCAGCTCAGTTGCATTTCCTGCTGCTTCTTTCCCAGCTTGACCTGGCCCATGTCCACTTGAAGAAACCTCAGTAGAAGCTCATTGGAGATCAAGGCTCTGTTTCCTTGCACCTCTCTCTCGACAGAGAGGGAAACTAATCCACATGCTGATGTGCACATGCTGAAGACCCAGTGTTCCTGCATGTTCCTTTGCTGTCTGTGGATCAGCCTTCGATAGCCGGGAATTGCAAAGTTGATCATCTCCTCCCCAAGGCCTCTCTCTAATCCATCCAAAATGGTCTGATGAGTCAGATGAATTACAACTGGATCAATGTGTAGAAGTTCTCTAGATGTGGCACCTGAAACTACAAAAGCCATCTTTAATGCGCACACCGCCATGAAGCTCCGATGTGTCCGAGCCTTGCCTGCAGATCTCTCTCTAGCTGCTCAAGAGGCATTCTCTTTTCTCCTGCCAGCATTGGTCCACTTGGGATCTTGGCAGGTCCTCAGTTGGGATCTTGGCAGGTCCTCAGTTGGGATCTTGGCAGGTCCTCAGTTGGGATCTTGGCAGGTCCTCAGTTCCTTCCATACTACACAACATGGTCTGCGAATTTAACCCTTTGTGGTTCTTGGATACCTCTACTACAGGCTTGCTTCTCTCTCTCAGTATCTGGACTTACAGTCCTGGAGAGAAGTAGGGGGCTTCCTGCACCAGCTTGTGTGTGGTTGGATGTATGCGCTCGCATGCATACTCACACCCACTTCTGTGAACACCCCGGTTGTGCTGCACCTGCCTTCCTGCTTTGGTTTTGTATTTCCTAACTGCTCTCAGCAGACATCTTTTGAGACTAATGTGAAGTAATAAAACTGGAACTACCACCCTTTTGGTGCCAAAATATTCCAGGAAAAGATTTCAGGAGTATTGCGGGTGTTGTGGGGGGAGCCCTGTGAAATGTCTAGTTTGGGGGCAAGAATTCAGTAGGCAGAGGAACTGCCAGCAAAACTGAGCTTCATCGCAAGGGATCCGAACACGTTAGACTTCTCAACGCTTTTCATTAGGGCTTCTTCTGAGCGTTAGGACAGACGAGTCCCTGGAAGTGTTGACGTTACATGGAGAAGGGACAATTGTCACTGCTCCTTTATCCTTGGATCAGAAAGCAAAGATAAAATATTGTAACATCAAGGCAGTTTTGGGGTACAGGAGTGGAAGGTGTCTCCTGCTAGTCGCTCACCTGAACTTGACCAAACCACTTGTGTCCCAGAGGCTTCTTAACTTGTCGATCAACCACAAAGATCAGCAGCAGGTTGGGGGAAAGAAAATTGCTGTAGGGCTCCAACCAGTGTTCCTGCTAGGTGAGAATCCTTAAGACATTGAAGAGCTACATCCTATTCCTGCTTATCTCTTGGACAATCCCATTTTAAAGCATGAAGATTTCCTTTTGAAGTTTTCAACATTTGAGAGGGAGGTTTGCTTGCTTTCTCCTTTAAAATTAGTTCCTTTTACTGGGTGAGGCAGAGATGATCTGGAGAGGTGTCCCCCCGCCCCCCGCCCCAGTTGCCTGCTTGCTTTGAAAACCTAGGATATTAGAGGGCTCTGAAATCCTTAGAATGCAATTTGCAACAGAACGGGAAGATACAAAACCACTGTTAGCTATTTCTTGAGCATCAGGGTCACGTAAACCATAATTTATGTCTGTGCAGGTAGCCTAATCAGCTGCGTAACATTTCTCTAGATCCCAGGAACGCAGCACAGCACCCGGTAGTGCTAGGAGAGGAATCTGATCTGTTCCCAAATGTGCAGGTATTTGTGCAAAAGCTGCACATTCAAAATAAATTCCTTCATTGACCACCTTTGGAAGTGTGCCCTTAAAAGGAAAATTCATCACATACAAATGACCACAGATCTTCAGAACAACATTCTTGGTAGTTTAGTTTGTAAAGATCAGGAAGACAAGCCTTCCTCCTCTGTCTTTCTCAGGCAGAAGAAAACATGGGTATGATGATCTTAAAGAAGGGACCAGCAATGTAGGTTGTAATAACCACTACAGAAAGTGACTTTCCCCTGAGAAGTTATCACCACTGAGATTGTGAAGAAGCTTCAGCTTGGTGTACCCTCATGGATTACTAACTGAAGATGTCCTTGGTGCTTTCCCGTGGACAGAAGACAACCCGGTGGAGAAGACCAAGCTGTCAGATTGGAGTTTGGTGGGTGAATTGTCTCCAGGGACTCTAAATTCGGCCTGACTTTTCAGCTAACAGAGTCACAGAATTACCTCGTTTGTAACACCGAACTTTGGTGCACTTCTATTAAACGGGGGCAAGCGTCAACTGGGTGTGTGCCTGTACACCCACGTGTATATATGGATTGCTGGGGACGCCAACAGCACGTGCAGATCTTGTGGGGCATGCCTAAATGGCTCTGTTTCCGAAAATGTGTGTGCATGGTCCCTTGTATGCCTTTAAAGAGAAGCTGGGACCACTTTCCCATCTTCTCCCTCGTACCAAGCATCTGTGGCAACCGTTCGACTGCTAAGGGCTTTTCACCCCTGCCCTCTCCCAAGAGTGATCCCGCAATTATTGGCTAGCATAGTGTTGACTTTTTGCTGGCCTGGTGTCTTCATCACAGCTTCTGTGGTATAGCAGGTGAACCCCATAAAGGATTTTCTTTTCCTGTTCTCTTATTTTGTCTCCATGTTTTTTTTCAAGTAAAGTGTTGAGATCTCAGGATGGCCTTGTTGACTTGGGCCACTCAGTCATGGCAGAACCACCACCGTGGGTTTTGGCCTAGGATGACAGTTCTGAAATTCAAGAGAAGTGAGCGGGTAGACGCTGATACTACTTGGCAAGAATCTGAAGGAGGGGGCAGTACGCTGGTATGGAAAACTGGAGCCATGAAAACTCTTCCTTTTTCTTCCTCCCTTCCAAGGGTTGGTAGCCATTGGCAATGGAGTTGGTTTTCCCGTGACACCATCCCAGCACTTTCTTCAAAACAAACAACAGGAAAACGTGGACCACGAACCCTTTTCAAGCACACACAGCATCTCCACAATGTGAAATGTATATAGCATGATGGACTCCTTGCGTCAGTGTTGAAGACTGCATTGTAATTGTTAAAAAGAAAAAAAAAATCGAATCAAGACTTGGCTGTGAATTTATTTTTGTGTGTGCTGTCCGAAGTGTAGTGTTTTGTATCCTGTCTGTAATATTAGCTCACTTCATTTTGAATTTTCTTTTGCTTCTTAAGAAAAGGTTTAAGGTAAAAAAATGGTATCCATATATCCAAACTTGAGGATCTAGAGCAGTGTTTCTCAACCTTGGCCAGTTGAAGATATGTGGACTTCAGCTCCCAGAATTCCCCAGCCAGCCATGCTGGGGAATTCTGGGAGTTGAAGTCCACACATCTTCAAGCGGCCAAGGTTGAGAAACATTGATCTAGATTCTTCTCAACTGTCTTCAGTATATTTTTTTAGCAAATCTGATGGGCATGTTTTAATTAAATACCTCAGGTACGGCCAGTTTAACTGTAATGGAAGGAACGTGAATGAGCAGCTTGAACCTGGCCGAATTTGGAACAATCTCACTGAGGGCAAATCTCTGGAGCATCACAGAAACTCGGGCACGTGTGCATTAAATTCAATTGCTGCTCAGAATCAGCACACTTGCCATGTAGACCTGTTGTGCTTGCCAATCTCTGACCCACCAAGGACTCATGACCTTTTCTTTCCCAAGAGCATGTTGGTGCTTTCTTAGGTCTACTAGGTTAGGTTGGGTAGTTGTGAGTAACTGTTGGTGTTTCCTTAATGGTGCTCAGTGCATTTGGGAAGTGCGAGACATCCTTGTGATCTCTGTGTTGCCGCGCTGTACAGCTTGAGCAGAGAGGAAGGGCAGAAGATGGTGGGGTGGGATCAGTGTCTGGTAGCAAGCAAGGCCAAGAGAGGGTTGAATGATGGCTTTGATCCATGGTTCAGCTCTGACCATGGATGGAGGCCACTGAGGCAGAAAGAATGTTGCTTTTGTGCACTTCTTCAACACTTGCTTGACCTGCCATGCATAGTTCTTCTTTGAAAGATTGAGACCTAAGGCTTAGTGCATCAGGTCATGTCAGATGTTTCCTGTGGTGAAGGTTTCATGCATTGCTTGATTGTATCTGCTTACGTGATGCAGCCTTTCAGTGTGTGCCAAAAAAAAGTCTTTTAAAAGCCATAGAGATGAAACCAGGCTGGAGTTGTGCAGCTTTGTCCCCACCCCACCCTTTTTGAGCCCTTGTTTAAGAGAAGGGGCTCTCTTGGCTGCGTCTCCCATCAGTCTGGCATCCTCCTCCAGGTGAATAGTGGGTGTCAGGAGAGCAGTTCCAGTTCAGGTCCTATGATGAGTGACAATGGAGAAACTTGGATTCCAGCTTCCTGCACCTTGCAAGCCTTTGTCTTCAAGAATCCTAGAATGTTCTGGCTTGAGTTGGACCACGTTGGGTTAAAAAAGCCTGTTCTTCAGCAAAAATTGAGCCTTTGGCCTTCTGTTTCTGTTCTTCATCCTGTAATTGATGGCTAAGTAGGTAGGCAAGGATTCAAAGAACCCATCTAGGTCTGTGCTCATTTTTTAGGCATGTTTCTTAAAGAGTGGTTCTTCAGGCCACACATAATCAGCAAAGTTGATTATGAGTGAACCTCTCGGGCCTGAAAGAGTTTAGGCAGCCCTGGAGCAGATCTCTGGATCCTAGGTGTTGTGGGCATGTTGTTGTGATGTGTAGCTAGCTTTGAGATCCTTGGAGCACTGATTGCTGGAACCAGCTCCTCTGCGTGAGAAGGCAGGTCGTTGGCTAGGTCCTCAGTTTCATATAAGTGCCAATAGCTCAGTGGAAGGGCACTGCAGGCAAGAGATCCAGCCCTTGCTATTTCTTAATGGAGCAGAAAACTTTAACCACTTACCAGCGATTGTTAGAGTACTGAGTTAAGAGGACCAGTGTTTGGGTTCAGTCTAAGGCAGGTGCTCTTGCTTGTAGCTAATGAGTTCGGGAGAGGTGATTCCCTGTGCCGGTAGGAGAGGAGCTAGGAAATTGATGGGACCCCCCTCTGCTCCCAGCTACGTGCACGTGGTGGTGGAAGATCATTCCATCCTTGTTAGTCCTCAGATTTCCCCGGTAAACAATCTCCCAATCTCAAAAAGTTCCTAAGAGGAAAAATGGTGTACTTCTTGGACCAAACAGACGGATACACACAAACACACTCAGAGACCAATCTTAGAACCTGTTTTAGCACAGCTGTAACTTGGACAGCTGTAAGCAGTGCTGAATATTTTCTTAACTTTTAACAACAAAACAACACCAGCAGCTGCTGGACTAGTGTCAGGCTAGTTCTTGGTGCTTTGTGTATTCAACAACCACACTTTTCTCTCTATGCAATGTGGGCTTTCCTTCTTTTTTCACTCCTCCCTCTGGGACACCCAGATCCATTTCTCAGGCTTCCCCAATCTAATTCTGTTGGACTTCCATCATCCCGAATCAACTCAGCTTTTCAGAGAGGTTGGGTGGGGATTCTGGGGGTTGTAATCCCTCAGAGCTGGAGGGCCCCAACGTGGGGAAGCCTGCTTTGTTTTCTCAAGGCTCTGATTTCCAGGAACATTGATGTTATTGTCAAGAACCGTGCCCATTTTATTCTCTTCCCTCACTCCAATCTTTGCATTCAGTTGTCTGTTGGCAGGATTGCCAACTAGTCGAGTTTGCCATTGTGGCCACCTATTTCATGACTCCGGGCTTTGCAGCATGTTGGGTTTGAAGGCAAACAGGTACATCAGAGCGCAGATCCAAAGCACCGTACAACCTTGGCTTATTAACCATCCAACGCGCCAGCTAAATCAGCAGGCAATGGCATCTTTCTGACGCAGGGCCAAGGTTCACCTTCTGATTTCTGCCCTCCCATTTGCTACGAAAGGCACAAGAACCAGCGAGCTTGGTTCTGTGGTCCATTGGCAACCAGCAATTCTGTTATCCTATCCTTTGTCATTAGAATTAACCTGGGAAGCGTTTGTGAATTTGATTCTGTCGATCTCCCCTTTTCTGAGACGTGCAGAGAATTCTATCAATAAAACTCCGCTGGCTTTTTCCATCTGATTTTGCTTTAAACCACAATGGTTCTATAGCGTTCTACTTTATGTATACATATATAATATATGTATATTAAATATATATCTAATTTTTTAAAGCCTTTAGACATGACTAGCTTCTTTCAAAGTTCTCCACTTAACCCCAAACGTTTTGAAATTTCATGGGGGTTTAAACTGAGGGGTGAGCCTGATTATTATTATTATTTTTTTAATCTTTTCTTTGACTTTGGTTGATTTATTACATTGTACTGTAGCTATTTTTTACTGGTTTGTGTTCTTTCTGTTCTGCAAATATTAAACAGAAACGATTCTCAATGTAATTCTTGTGGTTTCTATTCAGCTTGGGTTTAATGTTTTAAAATAAACAACTTTGAAAAGGCACCACTGTGGCTAACAAATGATTTCTACGTATATATTTTCATTGTTCAATTTTTGTGGCTTTATCTTACATTGAAATTTGCATGGTGTGTTTTATCTATGAAGAGGAAGCTGGAAAGAGTAGAAATGCGTTGGCTGGCCACGCATTAGGGCTAGGGCTCAACTCCCAAGGACTTGCAGTTGCCAGATTTGCATTCTTGAGATGCTGGTTTTCAACAGCCAGCATCTTCTGCCAGAACAGCCAAGGATGTCCTTATGGTCAGATACTCAGGCTGTTCTGGCAGAAGATGCTGGCTGTTGAAAACCAGCATCTCAAGAATGCAAATTTGGCAACTGCAAGTCCTTGAGAATTGAACCCTAGTTCTAATGCGTGGTCAGCCAACGCATTTCTACTCTTTCCAGCTTCTCTTTTTACCCTTTTTTGTCAGTTTGCGTATTCTAAGCTCCTTAAAACTGAGGTGCCCCTCTCATACACGTCATCTGCCTTCCTGTTCACCCAGGAAACATTTTTTTCTTAACATTTTCTTAACAGTTTTATTTCAACATGAATTCAGTAAGCAAGCAAGCTGAACCCAGCATGTGCTTTGTTAAGAAGTCAGTCTAAGCATATGTTGGATTTCTGGTGTGCTGTGCTTTGATATATGCACAGATTGTCAGAATGGGGGAGGGGGAGAGAAAGATGCCATCATGGTTTATGTACCAAGCCATAAAACTCCAAGCTGGGTCACACCATCTGGAACAGACTCACGTATTTTCTGGGGTAGATTGACTGACAAAGCTGAAATCCATTAGTCCTTAAAGGACGCAACTTGTGAAGACTTCCTACTTGGTAAAAGTGCTCAGGATATGCTGGGGAAGTGTGACCTTGCTGTAATCTTGGTCAGCCTAAAGTTAACAAAGTTAGCCTCAGGTTTGAGTTTAGGCTTGGTTTGGTTCCACTGGGAATTCTACATGGCATCAGTACTGATGCCGTGTATCTATGTGGACACTAGGAGTTGAAAATGACTTGATGGCACATACTTATAATCATTGATCAAGGCTTCCTTACGGTTGGACTGAATCCCCAAGTTCCAACAATGGTGTTCCTCAAAGCTGTGTTCCCCTTTTCCACCATCACCACCACCCCAAATACCTTTTTGGCCCTTCATGCTCATGTAGATTGTTCTGAACGCCCCATAGAAGATGGTTTTGGAGAAGAGGAGAAGCTGGTGGGAGAGGAGTTAAGCTAACACAGTCAACTGAATCTGCTTTGGGTGCCAATTCTGAATTTCTGCTGAAGCCCATGGTATTTCTCAGCTGGTTCCAAATGTTGGTGCCACGTTCCTTCCACAGGGTGGCAGCATTTGTCTGTGTTCTCCATGTGTTCGTGGAAAAATTAGAACCGTTTCCCCTAAAGATCAGGTGGAAGCCAACAAAGGATCAGCGCCGATTCCTCAATAAAGCTCTTCCTGGGTCTCAAGGCTCTGTACCGTCTGCTCTAGATAGGACAGCCGGAGTAGTTCTTATAATTTAGAGCAATGTTTCTCAAACTTGTCAACTCCCCAACTGGCTGGGGAATTCTGGGAGTTGAAGTCCACACGTCTTAAAGTTGACAAGTTTGAGAAACATTGATTTAGAGCCTCTGAGGTATGGAGATGGATAATTTAAATGGATACAACGCTACAGCTGGGTGCATGGATGGTGCATCAGTGTTTTACCAGGCCAACGCTTCCCTTAATAAATGGACAATAAGCTTCATGATCTCCTTCCACAGGAAAAGGTGGTGTGGCCGGTGACATGACATGCATCATGACAGTGTAGGAATGAGGCCCGCTGTGCAAGTTGCATCAGTCCCATCTTGCAACTGAGGCAAATTACATTATCTCATTTGTGCAATGACATCCTCGCACCTTGTCATGGATGCTTGATGATCTTAATTGGGTCCAACCCTTCCCAAAACTCTGCATGTGTGATAGCAAGAGTCTTGACAGTCCCGGCCTGCAGAGGGTTTCAGTGAACCCCCCCAAACCCTTGAATTTTGGAGCATGCTGCCACCCTCCCCCAAATGGAAAAGCTCTTCAAAAGAAGACTCAACCTCCGTTGACACCCAACGTACTAAGTCAAAGTCAAACACGCCACATTTTGCTTGCAACCTGTAATTTGCTCATTAGCTCGGGGGGACTCTGTCTCTCTCCTTTAGTCTTCAAAACCAACCTGGAGATCCGTTTGTAAGCCGTCGTCTGCCCTGGCAGCGGGCAAGAATTTGGCTCGGGAGAAAGGAATCAAAATAAAATTGCAGCTTCAGACCTCAATGGCTTTTTCTCCTTGCATTGTTGCAGGATGAGTAGTTCCTGCTGCTGGAACTCACATTTTAAGAGGACTTTTTCTTTTCGATAGGAACTGAGGGTCAATTGCTCTGCGGACTCTACTGCTCTTGAACCAGATTTGATAGCAAGCCATTTATTTAGGAGACGAGAGACCTTGGAAAGATGGAGCTGAAAAATAGGTTGAGTTTGGTGCAGTAGTTAAAGGCACCAGGCTAGAAAATGGGAGGCGGTGAGTTCTAGTCCTGCCTCAAACACGAAGCCAACTGGGTGACTTTGAGCCAGTCGCTCCCTTTCAGCCCTAAGAAGGTGCCAACAGCAAACCACTTCCCAAAATGTTGCCACTAAAACCACAGGGACTTCTCCAGGCAGTTTCCTGGAGTCAAGACTGACTCAAAGGCACTAAATAAAGAATGGTGTCCTCTAATTCCAACGTTTGACTGAGTGTACTGAATAAGCAGTGTATTAAGTCTGTGCCGTTTGAACCCAACCTGTTAAAATGACCCCACTGTGTGTTGAGAGTTGGTTCGTTCTTGGTGGGCCAATCCTTCTACAGACATGGCACAAGCTCAGCAGCTGAGAGAGAATTCAAAATGCTGCATCTCCACTGGTCCTGCAAGGGGAATGGCGAGCTAGTCAAGAGGGAGGACAGGATGGGAGTTATGATGCTACAGTTTCCGGTGGTTTTCCCTAGTTACGTTTCCTGAGCCTGCAGGTGAGGACCGAAGATTTGAGACTATATTCCAGCATGCAGAAAAACCAATATGCAGACAGAAAGAACACAGAGTTGGAGATAATTAATTAGCCAACAAATTCCTTTATTGAAAGCACAGAGAAGACACCAGCCACAGGCACTCCGTGGCAGTGATCAGGTTTAATTCCCTGAGAACATTAATCCTTATTATTTCCCCCCACCTCCATTTTTTCTTTTAATATATATATATATTTATAGAGAGGGAGACACATGCACACACACGCACGCGCACACACACTCACACACACACTACTTTACAGAAAGCAAAAGAACTCTATGACATCCCAGATACTGGGATTTATAAATTACAAATAAGTGACAGCTACGTAAGACTTTTTCCATTTTTTGTTCTTTAAACAGACCAGAAAAAAGTTCTCTTTTTTTTGCTGATCCACAGGAAAAAAAAAATCACTTTTAAACCCACCGTTGACAAAATTACATGGGACTCAATGTTTAACAAAAAGGCACAGTAAATAACACTGTCGCAATAAAATATTTACAAACACTACCCAGTATGGGCCTTTTCTTTTTTTGTTGTTTTTCATTTGCAACAGAAGCTTTCAGCTCTCATTCTCTGCCTTTGGAGTCTAGGAAGAAGAGGCTATATGGTATTTTGCAGAAGAGTTCAATTCAGCTCCCGTGGTTGTGCAGGTTCAAACGATAGCCTTCTATCACCCACTGCAGAAAATGCTGCAGCTGAATAGCCCTGACCCACAGGCAGAGATGTTGCAGCGAAGGGAGACAGTGAATCAACACCATGTCCAACTTACAAGAGAAATACAAGGATGCCTCATCGCTTCCAACGTCTCTATAGTCCACTTAAATTAATTAAAATGTTTTCATTCATACCAACGACAGGATGTTGAGTCTGGATGTTGCTGCAAAAACAACTCAGTTTTACAGACCCTGATTCAACAGACTTTGGATATAACAGACAATATCTGAATTTGGGTGGATTCAGCAAACAATAGATTGCTCTGCTGTTTAGTAAATCAATTCGGACCACGTGCATACATTTTTTTGTAAAGTACATGTGACACAAACATGAACATCATGTAACGTTTACAGACATTATGTAAAGTTGGGTTTAATGAACATTTGGCTTTAATGGACACTGGTTCCTCCCAATTGGTCCATAAAATTAAAGACTTACTTACAGTAAGTAAAATTAAATATTACTTAAATTACTTACTTAAATATTTGTTTAGTTGGGGCCCTGTGTGATGGGCCACAATTTTGTGCTTTTCTGGGAACAAATCCCATTCAACATGGTGGAACTTCCTCCTGAGTAAATTCCACAGAGGATTGCTATTATATATATTTAGTATAATCAAAATAATTGCATTTTCAAAGGGTCTAAAATTCTGAATATACATACGCTTCAGTTGTCATTCTTATAAACCAGTGTTTCTCAACCTTGGCCACTTGAAGATGGGTGGACTTCCAACACCCAGAATTCCCCAGCCAGCCTGAAGTCCACCCATCTTCAAGTGGCCAAGGTTGAGAAACACCGTTATAGTCACTTGTGCAGCAAGACAGAACTACAACTGCAGACAGCAGCTTGCAACACCCATTAAACGAGCGTTTGCAAAAATTAAGATTGGAATCGAGGATTTCTGGAGCTGTGGCCTACTCATCTGCAATCAGCTTTGTGCATAAATGGTACTGCCTACTGATTTAACTCTGCCTCGTTGCCTTCCATAATTCTGGACTTATGTGCAGTTTGTACTCCTTCGCCTGCTTACTCGTAAGAAGCCCCACCACATTCAGTAAAGGCATCAGGTCAGGGTGAAAAACATTAGTAGCTCCTTGCCAAAAACTCTTTATCGCTTCAATGAATCTCCCTTCAGTGCAACTGCAAAAGGCGAGTGTCCGAGAGACCAGCTCTAAATGTATTTAGGAAAAGCCACCTCTCAGAGGGAAATCTATACATATTATGGGGAGAGAGGAACATTCCCAAAACAAACCAAAAAAAAAAGTTAAAAAAATACACACACAGAAAACAAACAGAAGTCTGTTTAGTATGTAAACCTTCATCTGAAAAATTATCCGGAGCCCGAAAAAGCAGGAAGGAATGAGCAGGAAAAAAATATGCCTGGGTTGCATTTAGGAATGCAAAATAGGAAGAAAGACAGTTTATGGTCCCAAGTAGCTTTCGTTCAAGTGGGTGTCCTCTAGCTACGTTAGATTTCCACTCCAATAGTTCCCAGCCAGGAAGATGATTGGAATTGGAGCACAACAGCACCAAAGGACCCCAGCTGAAAAAGACGAGCTTTTGGGGGGGTGTAAAAATCTGCAAAATGGCGGCATGGCTTTGATCACAACGCTACGCCCACCATGTTGCAGATTTTGATACCCCCAGACAACCCTGGCCAGACCACTACACAACCAGGCTAAGCGTTAGCCCAGTGTTTCTCAACCTTGGCAGCTTGAAGAGGGGTGGACTTCAACTCCCAGAATTCCCCAGCCAGCATGGGGAGAATTCTGGGAGTTGAAGTCTACCCCTCTTCAAGCTGCCAAGGTTGAGAAACACTGCGTTAGCCATTTCTCTGACACCACCGGTTATAATGGGTGCAATTCAATACCAGCTTAGCATTTCCCACGATACATGATTTAAAAGTGCTTAAGATTGGGCTGGGTTGCACGCTTCAGCGGTTTTGGCTTTTCTAGGGAACACTGCTCGTTAAAATTGGATGGAATGGAAGAAAGTACCCCTTAAAATATTTGGGGAAAAGGAAGAGCTTTTCTGCAAGAATCCTGCAGAGCTGTATTCAGACATGCCCAGGTGGCGGACAGAGAAGTTCCTTTCACAATACAAAACCAGCCCTGAGCCTTTGCGAAGGAGGGGAGGGCTGGGGGGAAAAATTGTTCCTGCATTAGGGAGCTTCTAAAATATTTATACCCTGTCTGTTTAGAGCAGTGTTTCTCAGTCTTGGTGATTTTAAGACGTGTGGACTTCAACTCCCAGAACTCCCCAGCCAGAATTCTGGGAGTTGAAGTCCACACATCTTAAGGTTCCCCAACGTGCTGGCTGGGGAATTCTGGGAGTTGAAGTCCACACTTAAGGTTCCCCAACGTGCTGGCTGGGGGATTCTGGGAGTTGAAGTCCACACGTCTTAAAGTCACCAAGACTGAGCAACACTGGCTTCGAGACAGTTATGGGGTAGACAGCGAACACAAGACCACACAGCAGCCTGTGGAAACACACATACGCTGTGAATTAACCCCAGTAATTAGGAGCTCGTTGCTTCACAGCAAACAAAAGACGCGCACGCACACACACACAATAACAATACAGGTCCCACAAGCTCTTCGGATACCGGGGAACCGGGGACGAGGTTAAGGGGACATCCGGCCTTTCAGTAAACGACGTTCAAAGGACACCAAGGCGTATCCGGATACAGCAAGCAATGAATGGAGCGAAACCTGGAAAATAAAAAGGGGGGTTCGAGGTTACTGTCAAGACGGGTACGGCCAGATCACCATCAGTGTACAATTTGTGAGCTAAAGGCTTCCTCGGGGGAAAGGTCCCCGTGAAAGTTGGGATCCTCTTCTTGCAACCGTGCGCAAAAGAATAGCTCAGTTGATCAGGTTTCCTGGAATATCTGCTAAGTTTTCCTTGACGTCTCACATCTCAGCTTTTATTTTATTGACTGAGTTTTCTTCTGGCAAAGGCCTTCATAAAGTGTGTAAAACTGGGTTTGATTCCAAAAATATTATAGTGCCGTGCAATTGTCACAAGAATCTGTGCTGCTTATATCATGTTTCTGTGATGACCGTTGGGTCTAGCTTTGCCTCCACGGAGCACAAAGATAGAGGACTTCCTTCCTCCCACTGTTGACAACAACCCTGTGAGGTGCCCTTAAGTCCCTTCCAAATAGAAGTATTTAGCAAGGAGGAGACCCACGGGAGGAGCCTTAGAAGAAATATTCCATGCAAACTGCCTCTGCAGAAATGGGGTCTGGTCTGAAAAGTCCACAAATATCTAAGCAATTTTTTTTTAATCTTCAGACCTATTGGGTTCGACGGATGGGCAAATGTATGCAGGTTCCCAACAGTGTAAGGCTGCACAATGAAATCTCACTATCTGGAAATAAATCCTCTGAACTCAGAGGGACCTCCAAGAAAATAGGTATAGGACTGCAAAGGTTAGGGGTGGAACTATTGTTAGCTTGCGGTTCTGTCATCCTGACTGCTTTCCTTTCCTTCTTACAGCGTAAAACAGTGTTTCTCAACCTTGGCCGCTTGAAGAGGGGTGGACTTCAACTCCCAGAATTCCCCAGCCAGCCATGCTGGCTGGGGAATTCTGGGAGTTGAAGTCCACCCCTCTTCAAGCGGCCAAGGTTGAGAAACACTGGCATAAAATGTCAGCTAACTCCAGATGACATAGAGACGCAGTTCTCACCTGGAAGGATCCTCCTCCACCGAGAAAGCCCCCTTCATATGGATGGAGTTCCTCTTGTTTTCAAACATCCCATAACTCAAGGTTACCTTGGGAGAGGGGAAAAAAATGCAGGGTTGACCTACACATACAGGAAAGAGATGCTCCTTCCTGTCATTCAAGGATAGGCAATTCTCCCCCAGTGGCGGCCGGGGTGGGTTTCTCCCATCACAAAACACCAATTGATCAGAACATTATTTTTTTGGGGGGGGGTCCCCTGGCCAGCTTTGTAGCCTTCCCCCCAGGATGTTTTCAGCTGGAGCTGGGCTGTGCTTTGACTCAGATTCCCAACCTCTGATCTGCAATGCAGAGGTCGAATGAAGGTCTTTCAAGCAGGTCCGTTTCTTTGGATTGACGGACTGATTGATTAATTGATTTATATCTACGGCGACCCTACATCCTTTATTATAAAGGACAGTCCTTTATTTCGGAAAGCTGTCCTTCCGATTAATTAATTAATTTATTTTCTTGGCGTCACTCTTGACTTTCCCTTTGTAAAGCAAAGTTACAAACTTTTTTTTTTTTTTAAGTTCTGATGAACCTCTTCCAGGTTTGTCCCTTTTTCAGGTTAGTCCTTTCTTCTATTCCAAGAAAATAGGGTCACCGTATTTACGCCACCACCCATCTCACAAATGTGACTCTGGGCGGCTTACGTAAAAATAGATAAAAAACTAAATAAAATACATACAATATAAACAAAGCAAGACAGCAGCAGCCAGAATCATAAAACAATCACGAATCCAGCCAGGAGGTGGGCTTTGTCACACACTGGGGACCCCAGGCTCAGGCACAAAAGCAAGTTTGCAAGGCCTCGTGGAAGGCCATCAGCATCGGGGCTAATCTGGCCTCCAACACCCTTCTCTCCATCACCCCAACTCCCCTTCATCTTTCCTGGCCCCACTGTGAGCCAACCTCAGCCGTTTCTTTTTGAAGGAACTGTCGGGCAGGGAACCAACTGGGTGGGTATCCAGGAGGGCATGTAGTGCCATAAGCCAATGGCCCCAGCCGCACAACTGAAGCATGAAATGCCCATAAAAAGGGGTGGGGCTTCAATCGTGCAGTTGTGGCAGCCATCTTCACTTTTTGGACTCTCACGGATGCTCCAGACCCAAAGTCAGGGACTGGGGGGCTTATGTTCTTTATTTATTTTTATTTCTTTCTTTCTTTATTATTAGATTTCTCTCCCGCCCATCTCCCCTACAGTAGGGGACTCTGGGTGGGTTACAGAGAGAATAAAACTATAAATATACATAAAATATACCCCATATCATTTTTACCTGATTGTGGATCTCAGATTTGGGCACTTGATGGAGGTTCTCAAGATGGGAGTGGAAGAGATTACTCCGGATAAGTTTCACCCCCAGGACAGATTCTATGATGTACCCAATGGTGCAGTCATCAGGGAGTCGAATCTTCTCTGCAGTGCTCATGAAGTGCCCACCGCTGGAGAGACAGGGGTCAAGAGTTGGGGTGGAGGGAGAAAGAACAGGCAAGGGTCTTGTTACTCCATCTGTTACCAATTTCAAAACGCAAAAAGGATTAAAATCCGACATTAAAAGCCCTAAAGTTGATATACGTGGGTGGGTCTGTGTGTGCAAACACACACAAGTGATTCATGTGTTCTAGATCAGTACCCCTGACTGACATTCAGATAATGGATTTATGGATCGTATTAAACCATGATTTGCTTAAGCATGGTTTGAATAAGTCATAACTGGGTCTCCAATATGCTAAATCCAGAGCATAGGACAATTTGGAAATTAGAGGAGGCACTAGCTAAAACTTTGAGTTTGGTGTCCCAGTAAGTATTTTGCTTTATACTTTAAGACAATGTTTCTCAACCATGACAACATTAAGATGTGTGGACTTCGGCTCCCAGAATTCCCCAGCCAGCCATGCTGGCTGGGGAATTCTGGGAGCCGAAGTCCACATATCTTAAAGTTGCTACAGTTAAGAAACACTGCTTTAAGAAATGGTCCTCTGCGTCAAAGATATTAAAAAGTAGCCTATAGATACCGTGGAGTTTGATCTGTGACTTGCCTATCCTTGTCCTAGATTACAAACAAGAATTTATTTGATCTGCATCCTTCAAGCCTCTGTATTTCATGACTGCAATTCACCAATCAACTCTGGTTTGAAAACCCCAGCTTTTTAGCCTTTACATGAACAGGTTAAATGTGGCTAAGCTGATAAAAAAGTTCAAAAGCCAGAAAAAAGGCAGTAAGCAGGATTGGTCTTCTGGCCTCTGCCCGGTATTTCTTCTAAGTTTTCCTTGAGTTTGAGGTGGTCTTTGACTTGGAAACACATGCACCCTTCCAAGCACAGAGCACTGGAGAGAACTTAGCAACACTGGAAGAGCAAGGAGAAAATGTCACAGTGCACAGCTCACCCGTCACCAGCACTGAGACGTGTCAGCCATGGTTGGTGTGTGAACCTTGCTTACTTTTATCCTCCAGTTTGCACATTGCGGCAACTAAACACTCTACAAAGTAAGGTCTCATACCTGGCCCAGGGGGTCATCTTCAGTGCCAGACCACGACTGATGCAGAAACCAGCACCACCAGTGGCAAACCAGAAGTGGACCGGATGCTGTGGGACGAGAAGAATCAAGAGATGAAGTCAGAGGTCCTTCTTTGACACAGAAGAATAGATGGAGCCAAAGCTTTGGCCAACATCCCAGAAATAGTTGGGATTCAGGGAGAAAATTCCATCCATTATTTAAAAAGCAAGTCTTCTCCAAGTAACAAATGCCTCCGTGGAACCAGGAGAGTCGGAAGATGCAGATGGACAGTCCTGAATGTTCACCATCAAGTCGCCTCGTTCTCCCTGGTGGCTTACCATCTTGTTCTCACTGATTCTCTCAGTGGCCTGAATAGGCCTGTCCAGGCTGGGTTTTCCAATGTAGATATCCTGCGTGTGAGTATAGCTCGAGAGCAGTTTGACCAGCATCCGTACATTCACATAATTATCGTCATCCACATGGCAAAACCACCTAATGCATGAATGAAAACAAGACTGTATTAGGTCGGGAACAAGGGAAGTCAAGACACTTAGATCACTGATCCTTGATCCATTGGGAAACCAACCCAAGAGCTCTAACATGCAAGCACCATTGATTTTAACTGAACCTCAGTGCGCAGGATCACCATGTTCACACCAAACAAGAAAGCCTTGATGTTCACCCAGCAGTAGCCGTCAGTTGTATGTCCTGACTCAGCTGAGTCATCAGTCTTTTTTTTAACTTAGCAAGCTGTGTCAGCTCAGTGTTAACCATAGTTTAGCAATTGGGCAAATCCAGACATTTATTGTTTAATAAGCCATGATTCAACAAAACATGTTTTAGTGTGTCATGCAAACCCTGACATTGGAGAGGGCTTTCTAGAGCAAAACAGCTTCCCTACAACACTACAAGTGATGGGAAGGAAATAGCCCAGTGCCAGATTTTCTACAACTTTCATGAGCCAATCAGTTAAAAAGAAAGCTTAGATCAGTCTAAAGTAGGACGACTTCAGACCTTTTATTGGTTATTTTTAATGATACTCAGTTTTGTTTATTATCCTGGATTTCTGGTCAATGACCACAATAAAGTTTAAAGTTTATAAAGCAGGTTGTTTTCAATGGGTGAATGCTGCTTTCCATTCAGGTCACTGGAAAACCAGTCTACTAAATGCAAGAAAACCTAAGGTCCCCTATCACTCTCAGGAGAACAATTTGCAGATTAATTAGGGAATTCTCATTATTGCCAGACCTTGCCTTATGCTAAATCAGGTCATTGCTTTATTCACCCCAATATTCAAAGAAGCAACCGGTTGCTCTCCAGATGTTTGGGGCAGTTTCCAGAAGACCCAATCGGGATGGCTGGGGGCCAGAAGTTATGGCACGTTTAGCCTACAACAGTGTTGTCCAAACTTGGCCACTTTAAGATGAGTGGACTTCAACTCCCATGGCTGGCTGGGGAATTCTGGGAGCTGAAGTCCACTCATCTTAAAGTGGCCAAGTTTGGACAACACTGGCCTACAACATCTGGAGTAAACCTGCTTTTGGTCCTACATCCTCCCTGTAACAATACGAGGAGGAAAACAAAGGAGAAGAAGCCGTTCCTCCATGTAAGTGAAAATAGCATGGATGAAGAAGACATTCTACATCTGAGCTATTTTCCCTGCCAAAAGAAGGGAATCCAGATCCTATGGCTTTACAAACCACTGCTTTGAAACTCCCTCCCCAACCGCCCACTTCTCTGCTCTTACTTTCGCCCAGATTCAATGAACTTGTCATATTCCACCGCCATCTTGCAGGATAAGGCTTGGCGGCTGTGAGCAGCCGAACAGTTGGTGTTGATGACGTTTCCTGAAGGGAGACAAGAAAGATAGTCAACTGCAAGGTGGCAACAGTCTTATTAAAAATGAAGTTACTAAATCTGAATTCCAAAATCCACAACATGAGAAGGACCTTTATTAGGCCCAGCAAAGTGGATACTTGTTCAAAAGTTTTGCATACTGTTTGATGATGTTATGGTTCGTCCCCATAAAGATGATGCCCAACTATGGATTTTCCCCCTTATGGACCCATTTGGCTCCTTGGGGGGGCAGGGGGAAATGACGTTCTCCATTATCTTACATCTATTAGTCCCTTTTGAGCAGCAACCCTTAGGTTACTGCTTAAGTTCTCAGCCAGAGATATGATCCAGCCTTGTGACCAAGAACCTCATCCCTGGATTAGGATCCTACAAATCACTTCGAGTTATAGCCCTTTCTCATATTGGGTTACTGAGCTTAATGAAAGCTTGAAGTAATTCCCTGAATGTTTCCTCCACAGCCCAAACGGACTGCATGTCACCTTCTGCAGACGATCAAATGTCAGCAGAGAAAAAATGAGATGCGTTCTCCCGTCCGTCTGGTTGATCAAATGGATGTTCCTTTGTTCCCAGCCTTAACCCAGCCAGTGTTAACTCAGAAAGGAAAATGTGGGAGGTATAACGGCAAACTGGATCTTTCCAGCCCCCTCTTAACAGGGGGAGAAGTCCTTGTCCTGCTATTCAGGCCCCCTCTCCTCACCATTTGCCACCTGCTACCCTTTTGGGTGCCTGAAGAGGAATCAATTCAGGGCATGAATAGAGCACATTAGCATCAGAAGAATAGGAGCGTCTGAACTAGCCTTGGAGGAGGGAGCTCTCATTAAACACTCACTGAGTAAGTATCCATCTTCCCCCCACCCTCGGGAAAGTCAATCATCACATTCCCTGGGAATCCCACCGTAAGGATCCTCCAGGAAAAGCAGGAACTCCAGCACCTGCCGAACAGGAAATCCATCAACTCACCGATCTTTTGCTTGAGTTCTTTGTCCTCCCCATCCGTGAAGATGTAGGTCTAAAAAGGAAGAGAGAAACCCAAAGTAAGGAAGGACAGTTACCGATCTAGGTGGCATATTCAAATCCCATGCAAATTTCACCACTCGGGGATGATTTTCATAAAGGCACACAGGCATTTGTTAATCCCACTGCTTCAATCAGGATTTGCAGTCTAGAGCGTGGTGCAAACCCAGCCCTGGGTTCTCTGTAACTATTTGCTGTTCTAATGGGACACTTTGCCAAGCTTTTATTTCTTCCGTTGCATTTTTGCCCGTTTCGCAATAGCACTTTTTAATTTTCTTATTCTTATTATTATTGTTTTTGTGTTTTGGTTTTCTTCTTTTTTGTTATTCATTAAAGAGCCACACAAAAGGGATTAAAAGTAAACGCCCGGTTATTAAGCCAACTAGTTTTGTGCATCATAAGCATTCAATCACATGATTGAGTCTGCTGCATTTCAGGGCATTTTCAGGGCATCCTGAGATCTCAAGCCTTTTTAAAAGGCATGAGAACTTTCCTAAAAAAATAAATCAATCAATCAAACCAGCCTGGAGCAAAGGCTTCATTTGCATCGCAAGCGGATTATTGATTAAGCGTTTCGAAAGCGTGGGAAGGACAGGTGAGAAGCGAATACGTGGGCGCCTTCACCACGTCTTGCTCACCTGTCCATCTGTCGCCTTTGAGACGGCGCATCCATTCAGCTTGCATTAACTGGGGGGTTCTGCACACCTGCCGTGGTCCTTGGCTCCCCTACCCTCCCAGGTCTGCCCGCTTCCACCTTCTGGATCGCCCCAAGCCGGGTGGCATCTGAACTCCGGCACACACTTCATCGTGCAGGGGCTGCTGACGCTGGTCCTCGTCCTCCCCCCTCCCCCCGCCCCCCCCCCGGCTCCATCGACCACAGCAGCAACGGAAGCCCTCCTGCCGGTGAGCGATTCACCTCCAACGGCCACCTGAACACAAGCCAAGATGGGCGAAGGCCGCCCAGCCCGCCCACCTCCACCACCTGCCTGGCCGCACTTTCTTATTGACAGAAGGAGTTCCTGGCATCTGCTGCCTGTCTGGGAGAGGCTGGCAGGGCGGGGGGGGGGGGGGATGGGGGGAGTGATTGTTCAGGATCTGGCTGGGAAAGAAGAGAGGATAGTCATGCAAAACCAAGACAGGGAGGGAAGAAAGAACGGGAAGAAGGGAGAAAAGGAGAGATAAAAGGTGGGAAGGGAAGGGAAGGGAAGGGAAGGGAAGGGAAGGGAAGGGAAGGGAAGGGAAGGGAAGGGAAGGGAAGGGAAGGGAAGGGAAGGGGAGAAAATGTGGAATGCAAGCTATCACTCTTTCCAACTTGGACCATGGTGTTCTCTCCCCCCACCCCACCCACCCCCATTCCATTAAAAAAATGTGTCCGCCATGGAAGCAAAGGGCTTTTGAACAATAGCCTTGCGGCCAACTTAATGCAAGGAGGGAGGGCTGAAACTTGCTCTCAATTAGCATACAGCTGGATTGGTTAACCAGAGGGAGGCTAGAGATGTTTTGGAAGGGTGTCTACAGCCAAAACTTGGTTTAATCACAAGGACAAAGAGAAAAAAACAGGGGAGATTCATAGAGTAGGAAAACAAAGGAACAGATTTCCCCCCCTCCTCCCCCCCCCCCCCATCCTAGCCTTTTGAAGCAGCCCCTCAATGCCTGTCAGACTTTGGCCTGGTAGATTCAGAGGTCAACCTCCCCCACCCCAAACCCCACCCTGATCATTTTTAATGTGTCTTTCAAAAAAAAGAAGTTTTAAAAAATAAAAAAAATTAATTATGTGCCAAAAAAGAAACACACAAATGTTTATGATCCTGCATACAGCGATATCATGCAGCGTCATCTTTAAATAAACCATTAAAATGTATTCTGCATATTTCAAGAAGCCTAGGGCAACGTCAGCAATCAGCAAGCCTTGCGCAAGCTGACCAGGCCGGGGAGGGACTGAGTAAGAAGAGCTACCTTCTTTACCTCTCTTGCCACAAACCGTTGCCCGCAGATGCAGCTGATGTGCGTTTGCTTGATCCGTGGCATCTTACTATCTTATTGGGTATTAATAAAATAAAACTTTTATGGAAAATGTGCACGCATGTTGATAAAGGCCTGGTCCATCATGGGCTTCATTCTGTCTTTGCCAGGCAAGTAAGCCATGAATGGTTAGGACAGTGTTTCTCAACCTTGGCAACTTTGAGAGGTGTGGACTTCAACTCCCAGAATTCCCCAGCCAGCATGGCTGGCTGGGGAATTCTGGGAGTTGAAGTCCACACCTCTCAAAGTTGCCAAGGTTGAGAAACACTGGATTAGGATGAGACCTCAGCAAAGAGCTACTTACCCTGGGCTACAAAACTCTAGATAGCAAGAAAACTCCTTGGGCCCCCTTGTAGTCATTTTGTGCAGCTAAATCCAGTAGACCTACTCAATGGTCAAAGCATCTTCCTGATTATTTCTGGCCAAGCCTCCATCTATCTTGAGGTTTCTCAAAGCAAGGAGGCTTAAGGAAAATGGAGGAGCAGGACTCCACTCAAATCGTGACCTGTCTGCAGAAAGAGAAAGGCCAGATTCTGCTGGAAACCCATTAGTGGGAATTTCATAAAAAGAAGAAAAGGAAAGGGGAAAATTAAAAAAAAAACCCACCATATTTACTCGATTAGATCAGGCCTGCTGTCGCTAGCAACTATGCACCCAAAAATAGCCCTTTGCTCATCCACTGCCTGCTAAAAATAGCCCAAAAGGAGACCGTTATTTTTATTGTATTAATACCCAGGCTGCTTATCCAGAAGATGGCAGGGATCAAGCTAACGCCTCTCCTCGGAAGCAGGAGAAGCCAAGCTCAGCCCTTCCCACAGGAAGAGACCCTGGCTTTGCAAGAGGCGTCCAGAAAGCCGGGCCTCCCCGCCCGTCTCCCTGCTGCAGGAAAGGCCTGGCCTGCTCCCAACCCTTGCCATCAGCACGGCCCTGCCTGCCTCCTACCCGCCCCCTCCCCCCCCATCACCTCCCTGCTTTCCTGGAGCTCTGCAAAAGCCCATCCTGGAAATTCAATTACAATACCCTGCTCCCTCTGTCTTCCCCCCACCCCAACACACCGGCTCTTCCATGTCTCACTGCATGCGCACAAAGGGGAGGCCATGCAAACAAAAGGGGAAGGGGACAGGTAAACTCCCCCCTCCCATTCCAGCCGTCCCAAACAAATTTTGCAAACGAGCAGCTCCATCAAGTTGAGCTTGGCTGTGGATGCTCTCTTTGGAAAATGTTTTTGCACCAACCCAGTTTAGCCAACAGCCCTGGGGAATTGCTGGGTGGTATCCCATCCAGAAACTGCCATTTCCTGCTCTGGCTTCTCAGTCGTACACTCGTGAAATTAAGAGGGGTACAAGTATTTCCAGCAACTGAGCATCTTTCTTTTACCCTTTACTTTGCGAAACATCTAGAAGAAGGTGGGCTGTAAGAGGCCCAGCTACGGTTCCAACAAGCATCTCTATGTGATCTGGAGTTTTCTCATTGTACAAATAAAACTTGCTGGATGAGACCATCGACAGGCAATTTGGCTTCAATTCACTGGTTTCATCGCAAAAGATGGATCTTTAAGGAGGGTTCACACAATATAATAACCCCAGATAATAAGCCACAGCAGCTGTGTTTGCATATGCTATACCCCTAACCCATGCTGGCTAGGCAATTCTGGGAGTGGAAGTCCATACATGCTGGCTAGGGATGTCTGGGAATGGAAGTCCACACATGCTGGCTGGGGAATTCTGGGAGATGAAGTCCACCCATCTTAAAGTTGCCAAGGTTGAGGAACACTGCTCTGGAAACATCTGGAAAGTGCTCACTGGCTTCCTTTTTGCTACAAATTTCAGTCTTACTGAATTAACCTGTTTGGGAATTCACAAAATACCCTGGACCATCCTCAGTGAAAGATCTGCGCAACATCCCAAGATACTTCCCCCACCCTGCTAATCGACCCTCTTTTAGCCTGGCATCGTCGACTGAAGGAAGCCCTCTCCAACATTTGGATGGACAATAACCCTAAAATATAAAGTAGCTCAAATCAGGGAACTCCCTAGAAACTTCTCTTTTTGAGGACATGCAAGGCAGCGGCGGTGATGGTAAAGCACAAAGTTCTCTGCCTCCGTGCAAAGTCCATCTTTGGTCAGCAGGCCATCCAGCTTCTGAAGATGGTCCAGCAGGGGCCCCACCAAGCAGAGACTGCTTCATTGCCTTTGAAGCAGGGAGACTTGAATCTCAGCCTCCCGCTGAGCTTTGCTCCATGCCAGACGCGGCAACGTCCAGACCACGTTGCCACGCCGCTTCCTTGTCTCTGCCAAGCGAGCTTTTAAAACTAGGGGAGGGGAAAAGACAGTTTCTCTCCCTAGCTTTCCTCTGCAGCCCGCATTGTCCACGGATCCCAGCCTGGGGGATACACAGGAAACTTCATTGTTTCTAAAGGCTACCGTTGAAAGAAACACAGGATGCATCAAGTCCCGGAGAACAATAGCAGAGTCCCATCAGAAAACGGTCGCGCAGGACAAGCCAGCTCTCCCCGTGTCCGTGTTTTAGGAGTGGGGGTTCAGGGAGGCCCCAGAGCAGGCCAGGAGCTGGCTCTTCAGCGGGCGAGGCCCCGCCGGTGCCCGTTTGTCAGTTAAAAGGAGCACTTCTCCCTCTGCCCTAGTTTCTCGGTGCTTTTCTGACTCATTTCCCCTTCCTGCCCAAAGAAAGGGGCCAAGCTACCAGCAGCAAATTCAAAAAGAAACTTTTTCCGAGTTGCTGGTTCGGGCCACCCTACCAAGGAACCCCTGGACGGGTCCTGGGAGGCTGCTGCTGTGGCAGAGTCTAAAGAACCATTTGCAGCAATGTCTCGGGGAAATGGCATCAAAGGCAAAGGTCATGAGCTTGCCCGGGCACCCAGCAGAACACACAAATAAATAAATAAGTAATTCTCCTCCTGCGGACCTTTGCACTAACTGCAATCTTACTTTAAGGACCTGCAATAAAGGTTGGCGGTGCAATTCACCTCCGGACCTCTTTTTCCTCAGAACTCGCATTGCACGATGCCAGGATCCTTAGGCATTGGTGCCACGGGCCTCCCCTTTAGCAAGTTCCTATTTTCTCCCGCTGGCTCCCTTTGGTTGCCTTAAGCCTGGGCGATTCTCCCCAATCTGGGGTCTTCCAGATGTGCCGGCTTATAACCTCCCTGGGGCCTGCTCAGGACTACATTTGCCACCCTCATCTCTCTTACGGGGCTGCTGGGATGACAGGAAAGAAATAATCCACTATCTTCACTTGCTCTCTGGAGCTCTTTGGAAGAAGGGAGGGACACAGCAGAAACGGACAGGACAGGGAAATATCTGTCCCTTTCACATTTCTCCACGAGAGAGAAATATCATTACATCACATCGCTTATGGCTGAACCACCTCTGTTTCCTCTATATTCCTTCCAAAAAAGGAAAGAGCGGGGGGGAATCTCAGATAGCCCATTTGGCCTGTGCGACCAAGTCAGTTTCCATTTCTTCCGAGTCTCTCGTTCTTCCAAGGAGCTTCAGCCAGCGAAGGTTGAGGGAGGGATATCTCTTTTTCATAATCACAATGCCCCTGCAAGGGAGGGGAGGGCAGCTCATTTAGCCCATAATTTGAAAAGCTAATCACTACCATTGCTGTGGCACCTGCTCTGGTGCCCACAGGCCAACGTTCACAATTTGTATCAGAAGTACTAAAGTTCCTGGCCAGGAAAATCAAATTCTACTTCCAATGAGCCTGACTTAAGGGCACGCAGCCAAATGAGCAAACAGACAGCAAAGGTATGCAAGCATCTCTCTGGGTGTGCGTGCATGTGCGCCACAAGCGTGCTTGGTTTTGCACACTTGCTCTCCAACCCCAAAAATACTTTGCGTCTAGGAGAACGGGAAACCCCTTCCCAGAAGGGCTGCGGCGGACAAAAGCTTGGGCCTTTGAATAAAATCTGAGAAGAGGTTACCGGGCTGCTCCTGATTTGACCAAAGAAAAACTGATCCCATTCTGAAGTCTGCACCCCTGCAGGGCTGGTCTTCTGGGGCATACTCCCCCTTCCAAGTAAAACTCTTGAAACTAGCCACCAAGGAACGTAGATCACAAACAGCTCCCAACAGATCTCCTTGCAAAGAGACTGAACATCTGCATTTTGGAATCCTGGCCTGCCATAGACCCTGGGAGGAGAAGATGGGTTGGGCTGGGTCCTCCCGGCTCCTTCGGCTGTCTCTTGCCAGGTACAGAGAGGTGTTTCCGCCAAAGCAGAAAAACACGGTCCCAGCCTCCCAGCTCAGTCTTTCCAGGCTGTTCCAAAGAGTGGCTGTTTACTAAAACATTGAATCTGAACCCAGCCCTTGTGTACAACACAAGCCTACTGCTGACGCCCATGGGGAGAGCAATAAATTACAATTTGGCCCCTGCAAGGCTCGGAAAAGCATCGAAACCCACCCAGGTTGCCAGTATTGCTACCGTTCGGGGCTACCGCCTGGCCATGTCATGCTCCAGATCAGCCCCTCCGGGACTTCTTCCACAGGCTAGGACACAGCTTGAAGGGAGTGACCCCTTGGCCATGTGCCGTGCAGGAGGGGCACCTCGCTCAGAAATTTTGAAGGGGCCCGACTTGGAAAGACCACAGCCTGGCGTGGATCTGCCACCAAGCCTCTCCCCCAGCAGGCTGCACCCGATGTGGAGTCACTGCCTATCCTGGGTGGGCAATTTGGTGCAGGATCAGCCCAGCGTGACTGACTGTTGGAGCAGGAAGGACAGTCCAGCTGTGCTCCAGCTGAAGCAGTCCCCCCCCAACCCCCTTCCCGGGGCCGTGCTGCACAAAACGAAGCCTGCGCACAGATTTGGGGACGCAAAGAGGCAAAGAAACACAAATGTTCAGGTCAGATTCCCCCCGCACCACCCAGGAAAAACGATGCCCTGGAGTGCCCGGACGCTGGATGGCAATCCCAGCTGCTCACCCTCACAGCTGTTGCAAGGGGTTGGGGGTCTCCTCGGGGTTTCCCCAGCATGAGGCCAGCCCTCAGCCCCTTGGCCCACGGGCCCACTCAGGGAGCTGGGGAAAGAGCTGGTGGAAATGCATCCCGAGGCTCCGCTTGTAGCCCCTCCCTCCCCATTTCAGCGGCCCCGGATGCTGCTCGGAACCCCCTCCTCAAATCGTCCCACACCCTGGCAAGCCCCAGGACTGCCGGGAGCAATCGGGGGCCCTCCTGCAAACCCTTGGCAAAGACAGAAGAACGCGGGGGGTGGGACTCTGGCTCCCCAGAGCTGTGCCAAAGTGGCCAGAACCAGATCCACAGTGCTGCCAACGTAGGCGCCCGGGGCAGGCTGAGCGCAGGGCCCTCCACCTGTGTTTGGAGTATAAACAGTAAACCAAGCCGTGTTTGTACTGTACACAGAAGCCACCGGGGTTTTACAGGGGGCGGGGACGGACTGCGGCACGCACCCCAGCCAGCGTTTCTGCTCCAGGGCAGAGATTCTCGCCAAGGTGCGGAGAAATTTGGAAGCTGCAGCGGTGCTGGAATGCGCTGTCCTGAACGCAGCGCATTCCTTGCCCCAACGAGGAAGAGAAAACAAAGGCACAGCAAGAAAGGAGACTCGACGCCCTGAAAATAAGAACACCGGGCCAATCTGCCACGATGAAGCCGTGCAAGCAGGGCGGCATGCGTAGGCGTGTTTGCAGGCTCCAGCCCTGAGAAAATAGTCACTGCAGTGTAGCCATTCGGAGCTCAAGCTTCTAGTCCTCATGTTTCTGAAGACTGCTCCAGCCCCAGAGGGGGGCCGCAGCTTCGGGAGCAGAAGACTGGAAGGAGTTTCACACTCCTGGAGCTATTCAAGAAATCCAGATTAAAGCTCTTTCTTTACTACATTTTTACTTTCTCTTTCGTCTCTCTTTTTTCCTTGCCCTTTTTCCTCCTCCTTTCTATTCTCTTTTCTTTCTTTAAGTGTAGTTTGGATTAGGCTTCATAGAATGGTTATCAAGAATTTTAATTGTAAGAGTAAAGTCTAATCCAAACTACACTTAAAGAAAGAGAATAGAACGGAGGAGTAAAAAGTGCAAGAAAAAAAAATAGGATTAAAGGAACCCACCGCTCAGCTGTTAGGCAAACCCAAGCCCCAGAACCTCTTAATGCAATGTTCCTCAACCTTGGTAACTTTATGATGGGTGGACTTCAACTCCCAGAATTCCCCAGCCAGCAAGAGTTGAAGTCCACCCATCATAAAGTTGCCAAGGTTGAGGAACACTCTTAATGGGTCTTCAAACCCAACCTGCACCCATCCCATCCCATTTGGCCAGGCTGATGCTTTAAGGGCAGAATGCACGATTTAAGGAGAGCCACGCTGAGCCCGTGCAGAACCCTTTTGGCCTCGCACAGCTTTTCCCCGCTGAAAAAGCTGGGGACAGAGTCCGACTGGTCCTTGCAGTCGGGAATATTGCTCACCTACTTCACAGGGGTGTTGGGAGGATTCAAATGGAAGAACTGTTTCAGAGACCCTAAGCAGCTTGGAAGAAAATGGGGCAGATTAAAAAATCAAGATGAGGCTGTCCAGGGCTGCTGGGTTCAGCGGCTACTGGCCATTGTCCACCTGAGAGGGACCTGAGATGGCTCCATTGCCGAGGGGGACATTTTTATTCTCCCTTCCCCGTGGTTTGTATTTCTGGTTTTTTATGGTATTTATTGATGTGGTTTTTTAATATTTTTTTCTGTTGTTTTTATATTTGTCTTTTTATCTGATCGTTGTACGCCGCCCAGAGTCGCTTTGATGAGATGGGGGGCAACAACAACAACAACAACAACAATAATGCTGTTGATGTGCACAAACGGGAAAACAAGATGGCCTGTTTGTAGGCGCTTCAAGGAGCAAACTGACTTTCCAAGGATGTGCCCATTTCACTTGGATGCTCTTAGAAGAGGTCCATCCAAAAGAAATGTTTTTGAATCTTTTAAAGCCAAAACATCATAATGGGAAGTTTGGCAACCAATGACAATGCCAGATCATTTTAGGGAAAGCTAAGCCTTTGCTGTGAAAACACCAGGCTACCCGCCTTCCTGGTACCGCAAGAGAAGAATTTCCTCACTCTCTGTCCAAATGCCAAGAGGAGGAACATTTTCTTGTGTGATCCTGTTAGGGCAAAGCTTTCACCGCATCAGGAATTTGGCAGATGAGCCTCCTGCCACTCTTCTGGTCCCCGGGTTGCAATCTCTGGCTCACCATGGTTTTAAGCTCTGAATTAACTGCCAGAACTCGCTTTTGAAAGGAGGAGGAAGAAGGAAATCATCTTCCCCTCCTGTGAGACGGGGGAGGAAACGGAAGGGAAGGGTCTTCAAACCGACTCAGCCTTTATCTATGAACAGATCAGACAGACAGATGGATAGAACAGATACGACAAGGAGGAGGTTGAAATGAGGCTGTTACATCTTTCAGCTGCGCAAGATCTTCCACTGCAGGAAACAGAGGGGGTAGTGGATAAGGAAGGAGAGATTCACCCAGTGCAAATGGTTTGGGGTAACCTGACCTACCCAGTCCCACTTTGATCACAGTTCTAATTTTTCCCATTTTTTACAAACAAAGTGCTTTTTCCAACTCTTCCATGGGCATCAGCTGTTGCCAGAAAGGTAATCAACCCCCCAAATGGTTATTAAATGTTCAGAGGCAGATGGGCCTGCACTGCAGGGCTGGAAAAAAGAAGAAGGACAAAGCCTAGATACAGTTGGAACCAAATAACTGGAGTTACAACAACAAAGCACCCCTTCACTTAGAACTCCAGTGCCCATAATTCTCAACCACCAGGTCCATTGGTTGTACTGGTTGAGCATATGGGAAATGAAGTCCAAGAGGCACAGATGGCAGCTGCTCTGGGAAGATAGCAATATCCTGGCAATCAGAGGGGCCACAGGGTTGTCCCAATGACACCCATGAAGCTCCATCTGGTATTTGCACACTATCCATGACAATAATTCAGCCTGGACCTTCCTTTCCATCCTTCTGTTTCAGTCTGATGGTGCTTTCAGGTCCTACCAGACCTTCTCACAACACTTTGCTTCTCTGATCTGAGCAACTCCACCCACAGAACCATCCAGCTCCCTCAGCCAATGTCAGGCAAGCTTCTCTGTGAGGTCACAGCAACTCAGCCTATCACTGTTAGCCCCTTCACCAGATATATAGAGTGGATAGATGTGCGGACTGCAAGAAGGATTTGACTCTTTGCGGGTCCAGACACCTTAACTCATTTAAGAATACCTACTTTCCTTTAACACAAAGCCTCTGCTCAGCCATTTGAGCTGGAGAGAGAACTTCAACCTTCTCATATATGGGGCGCTGAACCTCAAAGATGATGGTAGTTTGTTTCCCCAAAGAAAACCTGTTTACCCACAATGGGTATTTAGAGTGGACTGGATTCTAATCAAAGCTGTTGTAAGAATGCCAAACCTGCCAAGAGGTTTTACCCAAGTCCTTTCAGGTAATGACATCGTGTGACTTCCGGCCTCTCTTGACCCTGGAGAAAATTACGTTATAAGCAATACTTTTTCTGCATTGTTTCCCCTTCTCACCATTGAGATTTTGGCCCAGGAAGAATGAATTCAAAGGATAATCCTCTCGCAGACTCCTCTTGGAAGCCCGTGATTTTAGGGTCTGTCTTTATACCCTTACTCTCCTTCTTCTCCTCAGCCTGACTTTTCTAAATGGCACAGAATTAAAATTCTAAAATGCAAACGCCAGTACCCCCCCCACACACACACACAAAAGGAACAGGAGATTATCTGAATGCAAGCTGGAATAAAAACAAAAAAACCCTGAGGGGTTGGGGTGGGGACCCCAGTGTTCCTAACCTACCATTTTAGAGTCCCAAGATGCCCTAAATGTACAGATTATCGGCAATAGTTCTTCGGAGGGGAAGAGAAACGTTTGTCAACTAGGCCAAAGATTTGGGGAAGTCTGTCCTCGGCCGCTTGCTGATTTGCGGTTTGCAAAACTGCTCAGAGCAGAAACGTCTGCTACAGCTCGGGCTACGACCACAGGAAGGAAGAACGCGCCGGGGTTGTACTTGTTGAATAACTGTTGCAAAGCGCTCAGAGCAACCGAAAGGGGAAGATCAGCTTAAAAGCTTAAACAGGAAAGGCTGAGAGGGGCAGGCAGGGAACCTTGCCGTGCACGCAGGGAGCACGAAACGCCTCTAACTTTTCTCCTGCACACCTTGGCAAACGTCTTTTCCCACATCGCAAACGAAAAATAGGCTTTGACCATTATTAACCTCTGCAGCTCCCTGTAACCTACATCGTGCACATCTTTCTTTAATGCCTAACTTATTCGTGTGCCAAGGAAGGAAGGTCTGGCTCTCTTCGCCCATTTCTCCATTCAACCCCCGAACACACACTCAGCGACCCACCCAAACACCAGCCTTAGTTCCCACAAACACGAACTGTTTTTTTCTGAACAGCACCATGTTGCAATTCAGGCTAGAAGGGAGTCCTGGGGAAACTGACAAGGTTTTCTGATGCTGGTTAGCTTCCCCAGAAAGCGAGAAGGATCAGAGAGAGGCTCGATTCACACGTTATGCTACGCTGTTTTCTTTGGTCATGGGTTGTAGAAGAAGCCACAGGGACTTGGGTCGCCACAATCCAAGCTTCAGAAAGGCTCATCATAGTTGGCTAATCCAAAGCAAATGAGGCATGGGACGGGTTAGCGATGTGCAGTCCAGGGAGAAAACCGTGTTCACCAATAGAGCAGGCAATTTAATATTTAACAGCCAAGTAAGGATGACTCTTGTTCAGCAGCGATGTGGGCATGAACAGAAGGGGAGGAAGGACTGATTTGAAAGGTCAGAAAGCCAGTGGGGATTTCAAGGTAGGTGATACTTGTCACAGATGACGGTTCCTCAGGAATTTCCACCCAGCTTTAAAGCTCCTGAAAATCTCAGGGTCTCAGTCTGAAAATGCAGAAAAAGAGGAAGACCAGAGGGAGACCTCAGAAAGGGAAGCCCAACCCAGCTCAAAGCCACAAGTCCTTCTCCAAAGCTCAACCCTGGCCCTGTGCAAAATCCAGCAGACTTCAAGAGTTTCAGTCCTACTGGGCAATCTTTGAATCGGCTGAATATGGCACATGCCTACGTTGCCCAGCCAAAACAACGACAGCACTTCTACTTCCCTAAATCAACCACATGCTGTGCAAAGTTCAGATGTTCTTAACCCATAGATTTGGGGACCAATAAAAATTGGCCTGCAATGTTTCAGCTTTCATCCCCCAATGCTGAGAGACACATCTCGACCTGTTCCGCTACAGGAGTGTTTCTCAATCTTGGCAGCTTGAAGATGGGCGGACTTCAAGTCCCAGAATTCCCCAGCCAGCAAGGCTGGCTGGGGAATTCTGGGAATTGAAGTCCACCCATCTTCAAGCTGCTAAGGTTGAGAAGCACAGTACTAGAGGGTATATCAAAACAAGGAATGGGGAAGCAAACATACTTTATGGGGTTATGGAAGTTTTATGATCCTCAAATGCCTTCCCCAAAGAACGTTTCCAATCAAGGCGCACGATCAAGGCGCACTGATTGCTCTTGAAGATCACCAACAGGCACGTGCATAAGCCAAGTGACTTGAAATCCATACAGCGTGCCCAACCCTGGCACACAAACCCTGCACTTCCTGGCTCCTCCTTTTCAAGAAAGTGGCACCTTTCCCCTCAGTTTCTTTTTGTATGCTCCAAAGTAACAAGGGACAAAGCTCAACAAATTAACACCTTGGAGGATATCAGCATGGGGGGGGGGGATTTTCATGCTGGTCCAGCTAGCAATGAGTTGAGGGGGATCCACTAAGGATGAAGGAGGGATCTTCAGGACGAGAGGATAAATGCTGTGGGGTGTGCATGGTTAAGCTGCAGCTGGAAAGGCCCCCAAACAAAGGTGCAAAGGGGTTTAACCACCCTCCCCTGCTTGCCCCCCAAGAGAGATTTTCAGAAGCGAGATTTTGCTCCTCTGCCTGCCTGTCTCTCTCCAAGATGCCCCCAGCCTCTCCTCCCTGCTTCCTCCAGCCCCTCATCTCAATGCAACCTGACCTGGATACTGCCAGCTCCAGCTCGCCCCCCCCCCAACATCCCCCCCACCCCGGCGTTCCCACGGCAAAAGTACCACACAAGCGGCAGCCGTGGAGTCTTTCCTCGGCCCCCAAGAGAAAAGAGGCTTTGTTAACTTGCCTAGGAAGACAGCGTGAGAGCTGAGCCGCCAAGCTCTGGGAAGCCGAAAGGACAAACGAGGTGGAACAACCCCCCCCCCAAAGAAAGGCAGAATCTCTGGGAAAAAAGGGGAGCCTTTCCTAAGATTGAGTGGATGGAAGGGACGGGGCATCTCCTCCCTCCCAGAGTCTGAGCGGCCGAAGGTCTCGGCGTGCAATCAAAATCCAGCATTTTAACCAAGAATCATCTGCAGCAAAAGCAAACTTTTCCAAGGTCCACCGATCCAAGGGGGTGTGGGATGGATCTAAACCAAACCCCCTTGGCCAGGGGAGGGACCGCAAACATCTCCAAGCTGGCCTCCTCTAGGTGTTCCAGACTACCATTCTCAACCTCTCCCACCCTCATGGGAACTGTAGTCCTACCCCTCTGCAGGGCCACAAAAGGCCCACTTCGAAGAGCACGACACCCATCATGGCTGTAATGACCTCCCAGGTCGCCCGAGGCCCAGAAATATTATTTGCCAAGCTCCCCCGATCAGGTAAAACTGTTTGTTGCCTCTATCCAAGTTTCCCAGGTGAGCATCCCAAAATAAGAGGAAAAGTGACGTCAACTAGGGAGGCTGAGCTTTTCATATGAACACCACCTCCTGCATCATGGTCCAATCGTTCAGCACTGGAAACAACAGCACAGCCCCATTGGTTACTCAGCACATCTGGAGGCTACGGATGTGGAAGACAGACCTCCCTAGACACTGGGTGAGAGAAAGGACCCTCCTTTACGCCCGCTTCCTGCCACCATCACCTTCAATTCAGAGTTGCACCTTGTGCCAAGCCCCTGTTTGCCATAACTACTGGAAGTCAAACTTCGCATCCCGAAAACTTGCCATGGCTGTAGAGGGTCACCCAACCCACGTATGGCTTGGAGGAAGGAAGGTCAACCAGCCTGGGGCTGGACCACTGTGGGATGGAGGCCTCTTTGGTTCAACCCCACACTTGATCAGTGGACAGCAGGAAGAGACGGTAGAGCACTGGGCCCAAACTGTTTCCTCCTCCTTGTGAGGTTGCAAAGCCCTGAGCATCTTTAGAGCATCTTTAGGGATGGGGCCGAGGGAAGGTAAATCAAGAGGACGCTTGGAGGCACCCTCCCTCCCTTCTCCGTCCTTTTTTCTTTTTCTTTGAAATGAAAGAAAGACCTTCTAGTTTCTCGTCCGACAAGCTCAGTCTGGCGACAAGCTCAGTCTGGCGATCTAAAGGCCATTTCATGGTCCCCAGCCCGGTCCCCTTGAGGAGAAAGGAGAGGAGGGGGCCAGGAGGAATAAACAGCCATCTCTGACAAAGGCTGCAATTCTGAATTCTCGTGGCTGGGATCCCAAAGTAACCTGGTCGAGGAACGGTTTTAAACAATTCCTTAAGAGCCCAGGCCACAGAGGGGAGGGGAACCTGCCATTCCCAACTCTACTTCTTGTTTCTCTGCATGTTATTGATTCAGCTTTTGGAGAAATGCTTTTATGCTGGTTCCCCTACCCCGGGGAAACTAGCCATTCTCTCTTGAACGTTAGTCTGCTTATAGGTACGGGGACCATATTTTCTTGGAAAAAATAAAGGACAAACTTGAGAAAGGGGCAACTCTGAAAGAGGTTCATGACGATTAAAAAAAACAAACTTGTTTACGTTTATCGCTTTGCTTTACAGAGGACAGTTCAAGAGCCCAACCAAGCAAAACTTTACAAAAAGGCATATTCTCATGAAGGACCGCTTTCTATGATAAAGGACATATGGCCACTGTACTTATAGGTCATGTTTGCTAAACAGCAGGGAGAGGACTTCCTCTGCGTTTCATCTTATAAATCTCTTTGAAACCCCTTCAAAATGGTTGCAATTCCCTATAACTGCGATTAGCAGAAGTGGAGTGAAACACTGAGCCTTTTTATCAGAGCTGGCAACCGTCCCCGAATTTCAGCTGATTCAGATCCATGGCACCGGCCAAGTCTGAAAGCGATTTAACCTGGACAGCGCAAACCGCCTGAGCTCTACCGCACCTGCGCGCAGGTGTTTGCGTGTGCCCCATGACAGACTCACCGCTCACCTTGTTGAAGCCGGGGCAGGTTCCCCAAACACACCCAGAATTAATGTGGTTGGCTTCGTTTGGGGTCATGTGTCGCATGAACCTAAACGACCATAGCTGATGTTCTAAATCTTAGCTAAACAGACAATAGCTCAGTCCGAGATGGGAACGTGGTTTAAGGTCGAAAGAAAGACCAGTCTGGGATTAGCATTCACCCTTCTGGGGAGCTAAAGACTTGTGGCACTGAGGTCATCACAGTCATCATGACATCATCCACCAAGGATGCCAGTAGGGCACATGGCATCACTTCCCCCCCCCCCATACCCATGTTCTCCATTCGGACCATCCGTTCATTGCTGCAGAAAGATGGAGGTGTCCGTCAGAGAAAGTTAAAAAAGTCAAGATGGCGGCTGGAATGGCGCAATTGAAACTCTGCCTGTTTTTTAAGTGCATCACCATAGGATGACTTCCTAGACTGAACTCTTCCTCAAACCAGATGTAAACAACCTTCACTGGTTTAATCACAACCTTTTCTGACTTTCTTTGGGGCCACAAATGAGATGCGGTTAGTTTTCTACCACTTAAAAGCTTCGGTACTTGCAGACCACATTGCCACACGAATACCTACATCTAAACCAGCTTTCCTCCATCTGCTACCGGCCAAGTGAGTTGGACTACAAGGCCCAGAATGGCTCACTTGGAATGGGGGGGGGGCATAACACTACACACCGTTCTGGCGCCCAGGAGCAGGGCCGGGCCTCTGATACCAGCTCGGGCAACCCCCCTCCCGTTGCCCTGGGAATGCATTTAAAGGCAGCACCGGCTGCATTCACACAACCGGCGTAACCTGGTTCCGGAATTCAGCTGGAGTTCCCACAATCACGGCTCTGGGTCAGCCACTCAAGAGACCCCCCTAAGTGAAGTGAGCCCGTGCTGGGCCACCGTGCCCATGCTCCGCTCAGCCTCGACTTCACCTGGGTAAGGGCGTCCTGCCAACAGAGCCGGCGGGGGTCGCCCCCTCCTCCCTTGCCGGGGAGCCCCCCAGCCCCCCAAGAGGTCGGCGTCGGATTCCAGCGGCCAGGAGGGCTTTCCACGAGAGCTCCGGCCGTGCCCGCAGGCTGCAGCCCCCGCCGCCCGCCGCGCCGAGGGGAAGGAGAGCGGCGGGAGGCGGCAGGCAGGCAGCGCGGGCCGGAGCGTGCCTCCTCACTTTCCAGCCCGGGGGGCAGGGGCGGGGCAGGCGAGATCAAGGGCCCGCGCCTGCCCCGGCCTGCCCGCCCGCCCGCTCCCTTGGCACGGCGGCCCCGCGCGGCAGCCTCGCTCCCTGCCCCGCCGCCGCAGGCACCCGCGCTTTCGGCAGCGCGAGCGCCGGCCCGCAGCGCCCAGCGCCCAGCGCCCGGGCAGAGGGCCTCGCCTCCCAGGCAAGGGCGCCCCTGAGGACGTCCAGAGCGCCGAGCCGTCCGGCGGCCGGGGGCAGGGAGGGCGGCAGGGAGGGCGCGAGGGGCCGGGAAGGGGCGGCCGTGCCGCGGGCGGAGGGGGGAGCAGGCAGCCTCTCCCCCGGGGGAGCCCCGCTCACCATCTCCTTGTTGCGGGAGATCCAGGTGTCCAGCAGCAGCTCCAGCCGCGCCTTGTGGAACTTCTTGGTGGTCTTGACGGCGATGAAAACGTCCCGCGGCGAAATCTCCTCCCGGGCGGGCGGCTGGGGCGGCTGTCCCCCCGCGGGGCCGCCGCCGCCGCCGCCGCCGCCGGCGTCCCGCTTGCCGCGGCTGAGCCGGCCGAAGTAGCCGCTGAAGGAGCGGACCTCCTCGCGGGCGCCCGGCCCCGCCGGCTGCCCGCTCCGCAGGCGCCGCAGCAAGCCCTGCGCGCCGGGCCGCTGGAGCGGCTGGAGCAGGAGGCCGCCGCCGCCGCCGCCGCCGCCGCCCCCCAGACTGAGTCCCTGGCCCCGGGGCTGGTCCACCATCAGCACCAGGAAGCAGGTCAGCATCGAGCCCACCAGCGAGAAGAGCAGCCTCCTCCCGCAGCTCTTCAGCATCGCGGCGTCGGCGGCGCGGAGACGCTCGCCCTGCGCTCCAGCCAGAGGACCGGGACCGCTCGCCCTCCTCCTCCTCCTCGCCCTCGCCCTCGCCCTCGCCCTCGCCGCCGCCGCCGCCGCCCTCGGCCGGACCCGCGTCCTTCCCCGCTCCGCCCGGCTTTAAAACCTCCCTCCACGCCCGCCCCCCGCCAGCCCAGGCGGGCAGGGACTGCCAGCAGGGGCGGGGGCTGCCCCCGCCCCGCCCACAGATGAAAGGAGAAGGGCGGGCTCGGGGCGGGCGGCAGCCGTGGGGCGGGGCCTGGGGCTGCGGGCTGCCGCGGGTCTCCCACGTGGCTTCGCTCCGGGGGGCGGGAGGTGCGAACCGGGCCGTCAAAGCGGAGAGCGCGCGGGGGGGTCTTCGCTGTCTTTCTTCTCCCCAGGAAGGAAAACAACGGAGCGCGACTTGGTGCGCAAATGGAAGCGGAGTCCGGGGCTCCAAGGAGAGATGCGGGCTGGCATCGGAGCGCTTTTATCGATGCCACAGGGACTCTGGGTGGCGCACGACAAAACTATCAAACAATCTATAAAAAACAAGTATTACTTTTTTTTTACAGTCTTCCACCCCCGCCAAAGCACAGCACCATAAGGGTTCAGATTTCATTGGTAAGTAGGGAGCCCGAGTCAAAAACGCTTTAATGCTATTCCGGCTTTGGACTAATGGAGTCAGCGGGTGCCCCCTGAGCATGTGTAAAAGGCTGTGCCCGCTCTTCCAAATGCAGCCCAGCTCCTTGGGCGTTGTGGCTGGGATGCTCCTGTTTTTAGTGCTTGCTGTGGGCTGCCCTGGATTAGCGGGTGAGTCGGGTGGCCGATCAGTTCTTTCAATCAATCAATCAGTTAAGAGAAGATGCCTCCCGTCAGGTGCATGCCAGCCCAGTGAGCAATCCTGTTATTTCAAGGCAGGATGTGGAGTCAAGGCAAAAGGCCTTCAGAGCATCCAAACCCTCATTTTGTCCTAGGGTGTCACCCACCAATGCCAGGACACCTCGGTTGTACTGCCAGGCACAGAGAACCCCAAACCAGCCAGCTGCATTTTAGCAAAGTGGGTGGTGCCCACCCAGAACTGAGTAAAGAGCTGTCTGGGTAACTGCATCATTGGAGCAGAGCCCCAGTACTGGACACCGCTGGCAGCAAATGACTTTCTTAGTCTAGGCCAGTGTTTCTCAGCCTGGGCAACTCGAAGATGGGTGGGCTTCAACTCCCAGAATTCCCCAGCCAGCACACTGGGGAACTTGAAGATGGGTGGACTTCAAGTCCCAGAATTCCCCAGCCAGCACGCTGGGGAACTCAAAGCTGTTTGTGGGCTTCAACTCCCAGAATTCCCCAGCCAGCACGCTGGGGAACTCAAAGATGGGTGGGCTTCAACTCCCAGAATTCCCCAGCCAGCACGCTGGGGAACTCGAAGCTGTGTGTGGACCAACTCCCAGAATTCCCCAGCCAGCACGCTGGGGAACTCAAAGATGAGTGGGCTTCAAGTCCCAGAATTCCCCAGCCAGCACGCTGGGGAACTCAAAGATGGGTGGGCTTCAACTCCCAGAATTCCCCAGCCAGCACACTGGGGAACTCGAAGCTGTGTGGGAGCTGAAGCCCACCCATCTTCCGGCTGCCAAGGCTGAGAAGGACAGGCCTCGGAGTTGGGAGCGGCAGCCGTCCAGATGCTGGTGGTGCACAGCTCCCAACCACTGCCGGGAGGGCTGCAGGAAGCCGGTGCCGAGCAGAGCAGAGCAGAAAGGCCCCCGTCTCCTGCCCAGCACCGAAATCTGCAGAGCTGGTTTTCTCTGCATTCATTTTCAGCGAGAGGGCAGGAATGGACAGGCAGGCCGGTCTCTCTCAACATTTCACCCGCATTAATCATGGGGCTTAGATTACCGGGATAAATATGAGGGGGGAAGTGGCAGAAGCTCTCCCTTGCTCTTGTTCCTGGGCTGAGAGTCATCTGGGGCTGACTGACCCGCAAACTCAGGGCTGGCTTGTCAGGCAAACTCGGCCTGGGTCCCAGGGTTGGGAAAAGGGGATAGGAAACCGCATGCAAAGCAGCCCCCTCAAGGGGCTTCCTCACCTGGGAACGCAGAGGATGGGGTTGAAGTGTCAGAGCATCTGTTTCACACGCCAGAGGCCCCCCACGGCCCGGGCTGGCTGCAGAACTAGGGGGTCTTTGCTCATCGCAGCTGGCAAGCCCTGGGGGGTGGCGTCAACGTGTCCGGAGCTGTCCTCCCAAATCTAGCCTTCGGGGCATGTGGAAGATGCTGCCCCCCCCCACCAGCCATGAGAGTCAGTCGTCTGCCGGCCAGTTGCCAAATGGGAAGGGGTGGTGTGGGGCTTGCTGGGAGAGGATGCTTTTAATGGGCCTGCTTGCAAAGGGGGGGGGTCTTGAGGCTTTGCCCGTCGCCCCATGGAGCTCAGGCCCTTCTGCAAACGGCCCGCAGGCAGCTCGTAAAGCCCACGATTTGCATACAGCAGCTGGATGTGCAAATGCGTCTTCCTGAACGTAGCTGAACGTTACCCAGAGCCAAAGTGGGGGGAGGTATCATGAGATCGATGATGAATTATTCAAAAAAGACACGAAACCGCAGCAGCTGGGTAGGCATATGGTGTGGAACTGATGTCTAGTGCTTTTTGATCTAGAATTACTTCAACGCGCTCGTGCCTGTACACACCCAGGATTTTCCTCAAGTTCATTCCCGTCCTTGCCACCGGCAAAGGTCGGAAACAAGCTTCCTCATCTTGGCGTGTTTTAAGAATCTTGAACCGCAGCACCCATGATGCTCAACCAGCCTGGGCAAAGTGAGACCTACCGAATATAAACCGCATGGGGGATCAGGCCGAGGGGTCCCCTCACTGTAACATCCACTCTGTGGAGAGAAATAAAGGCCAGAACGTGAGTAGCTGTCCTAGAGCAGTGTTCTCCAGACTTGGCAACCGTAAGATGGGTCTTCAGAGGTCTTGGTGTGTTGGCACGTCTGAGTCTGGATGGGCATCAAGCCCACAGAAGGAGCAGAAAGAGGGCAGAGAAAATGGGGAGTCTTTCCCCCCCCCCCGAAAGAATTGGGTTTTCTGTGCCCTTCAAAAGCGTGAATCCCCCTGGCTGTGGGAAGCGTAGTCCTGCAATCTCGCTCTCTGTATATGGGTGCCTTCCTATAGGTTTTCAGGGCTCTGATCCATCTTTCATCACTTCCTTGGATACTTTGGGGAGAAGAGGGTGAGAAAATAAATGAGGGACGTGTGTGTGATGTTCACCATGGGGAACGCCATCTCTCCAGCTAACTGAACCCTCGGAATTGGGTCTCTGCCAAGAGAGAGAGGAGTCCCTCGCCCGTCTACAATCATCTGTTGCGAATTAAGTCTACCAAGTCTCTGGAGGGCAGATCTGCCTCCAGCCAACTTCACACGCTCTGGGCCTGGATAAGAAAAAAGCCTACTTCCATATGGAACTATGGAAGGACTTTTAATATATTTAATATTCCATGGTGGATCCTGTTTAACTGCCAATCCCTAAGCAGCACCTCTACAGGTTGCCATCTCTGGTAGACCTTGTCTCAGCTTGGAGGCTAAGCCAGGTTGGTTTGAGGTGCAATATGGATGGGAAGTCACCAGAAAATTGCAGGGGTGGGAGCTCGATTGGGAAGCTGGCAAAACTGCCCACAGCCAACAGTTTCATATTGTCCCCAAGAAAATTCTGTTGAAGTTTGCCAGGAGCTCAGCTGGCTTTGAAGAAGACTTCACTGTCTCCTGGGCCATCCATCAGTGTACAGAGCAAGATCCAGCAGGCCGCAGAGTTAACCCATCCATTCCTACCTTAATGGTAGAGCATTGTTCCTGAACCTCAGCCACTTTAAGGTGGGTGGACATCAATTCTCAGAATCCCTCCAGCCAGCATGGGTTCCTCCCAATTCTGGGAGTTGATGTCCACCCACCTTAAAGTGGCTGAGGTTCAGGAACACTGCAGTAGAGTATCTAACCCAGATGTGAAGCCCACAGATGAAGGCTGTTTTAACATGGCCTTCAAAATGGCCAATTTTTGTGGCACAACCTCCTGAGAATTGCCTCCCCCAAGAAGGGTTTTCCACAAGCAAGACTCAGAAACGGAAACCCGCCGGCCAATGGCAAGGGTGGCCCAAGGCGAGGCCAGGCTATGTCTAGGCGCCTTGTCTCCTCCAAAGCCTCCCGAGGGGCCTGGAGATACATCAGACAGATGTTTGGCTCCCTGGCAGGCCAGCTGCTCCTGCATTTCCTGCCCTGCCGACCGGCTCCTGCCATGGCCGCACCGGATGGCCAACAATGGTCGGTCTATCAAGTTCGGCGGATCCCCGGCCTGCGGAGCGTCCCCGCCACAAAGCCGGCACTCTTTGAGTCCCCGGGGAGATGGATGGCAGGCGACCCCCTCCTCTTTCCTCTTGGCTGGAGGCGAAATCTGGGGAGGGGTGGGCTGGAAGTTGGGCATTCAGGGTGGTGGCACAGGCTTAGAAAGGAAAGCGCGCCTGCCAGCAAGAGCGACAGCCACTTCAGCGGGGCCAGAAGACAACTTCCTTTCGGACTAATTGTTTCGTTCAAGTGCAGTTCCCCAGAGAGGGTGGTGGATTCCAGCCGAGTGTCCCCTCCCAGACTTCCCCTCCAGGCGTCGCTTCTGGAGTTTGGCTTGGGCTGAACAAGCCGCTGTCTGCTGAACCCCGAGCCAAGGAGCCGGTGGGCCAAAGGCTGGCTGCACTCTTCCCCGGCAGGATTTATTTTCGGGGGCCCCTCCTGAACCAGCCACACCCAAGGTGCACCTTGCACAGCATTCGGGCCCAGTGAATTAGCGGTCCCCCTTAAATGAAGCCCCCCTCCGGAGCCTACTACAGACCTGGGTTAAACCGGCTGCCCAGGAGTGGTATCTAATCTGATAAATCAAGTCTCCAACCTCTATAGATACCTGGCATTCAAGACAATGTACACTTGAACGCTCAGAGCAGATGTCACACGTTCCGCGAGACTTGCCAAATCGCATCTGAAGGCTCCTGTAAGCGTTATCATTTGCCTTATGGTGAGCTTTACCCACCTTTTTGGCCGGGCTGATACCACAGATGGGATAGTTCCTGGGGCTGGATGACATCCCCCGTCTGTCGCCATCTGGTTCAGGGGTGCCCGCAGGGTGTGGTCAAAAACGTCAAGATGGCGGTTGCAAGGGTGGGATTGAAACCCTGCCTGTTTTTTATTTTACTGATGCATTGTTTTATTCGACTGAGGCAGTGCCCAACTCCAAATCAACTCCGAGCGATGCGCGTAAAAAACAGGCACTGTTGCAATGCCATCTTGACTCTTTTGACCTCCCTGCAGACACTCCTGATCTGGCTGTCCGCTCTTAGAAATGGGCTGCTCAGTTCCATGCAACTTTGGTCTAATCCAGCACGAGCAATGCTTACATTCACAATTGTCATTTATGTTTATGGATGAAACACGCAGGAATCCTTAGGGGGGGTCAGAACGAATGGGGCGCGACAACTATTTTGCACGTGGTCAGCCTCCTCCCCATGCTTTGCAATATTTTGCATCATCTAGGCTGGGTGATGAGTCTCCAATGGGCTTCTCCAGAGCAGAGCTACCTGCATTGACATTGACAGTCTGTGATCTCACAATACTCATATACCTTTTTGGTCCTGAGCTATATATGGTCGTGACCTTGGGAAAATAAATCCAAGGCAAAACTGAACATACAACTGTAAGGTGTACATATTTCTTTCTTTCTTTTTTTATAAGAACTTTATTGAAGTATAAAAGCATAAAGATAAAAGCAGACAAGAACGAAGAATCCAGGAGAAAAGTAGAGAACAAGAGAGTTAGAAATAAAGAAGGATACAGACGTGGTGAAAAGTAAAGAAAAGGGAAGAAAGGAGAAATTACAAAAACTTCCGACTTCTTATACAGCAAGATATAGATAAATCATATAATAACCTCTTCCTCTAAAACGACATCTTAACATACCTATTTTGTATAACCTATTCATTTAACTAATCATCAAATCCATATAGCATAATTTTGTTTTTTTCTGTCTCCTGCAAAAAGTCCCAAAGGGGCTTCCAATTGGCATTAAAGTTAGTCTAAGGCAGTGTTGTCCAAACTTGGCCACTTTAAGATGAGTGGACTTCAACTCCCAGAATTCCCCAGCCAGCATAGGTGGTCCACTCATCATGAGCTGAAGTCCACTCATCTTAAACTGGCCAAGTTTGGACAACACTGGTCTAAGGTGTGCATGTTTCTAGCCTTCCAGGCAGCGGTAGCCACAGGGTGTGGTCAAAAAGTCAACAGGGCAGCCACGACGGTGCAATTGAAGCTCTAGTTGGTTTTTCTGGGTGCCTTGGCCGCCATCTTGACTTTTTTGACCACCCCCCTGCACCCTCTCACTTCTGGGCAACTTGAACGCCCACCGATGCTTTCTTCGCTCTTTCCTCCCCAGTCCTTTCTCTTCGGTGTTTTCAACTGCAAGAACTCCCTGGTGGTTTGGGGCTGAAGACCAGGCTTAAGAAGACACTTCAGCAAAGGCCGCCTTTGTGAATCGAAAGCTCTTAAATCCCCAGTGCCCCATGGACGGTAAACGGGTCAGATGGGGCTCTGGATTGGAAAACTGCACGGCCAGGGCGAGGGGGGCGAAGAAACCCGAGCCGAAGATGCCCCGTTTGTCTTCTGGGGGCTGGAGGTTTTGCTGATGGGAACCGCCAGCCCCAGGTAGGAGCTCTCCACAGGATGCACGCGGGGACAAATGTGCCCTCCTGCGGGAGGTGAGACTTTTCACGCGCAGGGCGATTAGCCATCCTCCCCCTCGGGCAGCGGGCATGCGGGCCCTTCATGAGGGACGTGTGACTCGGGCTCCCGTTCCCAGCCGTGGGAAGCCACACGTTGCAAGTCAAAGGGGCACGCCGGCCTCTCCCACCCCGCGATGGCCTCCGAAAGGTCACACCCCTGAGCCACCTGCTTCTCTGGCTCCCCTTCAAACGGTCCCTGGCCCCAAAATGCTGCGGCTTCAGGGTTATTTTGGGGGCTTGCTTGGAGGCCGCCCCGCCCTGGCAGATGCCCGTTCTCTTTGTGGAAAGCCGCTGCAGATCTTGTCTGGTGGAGAAGGGAACCAGATCACCCCGGCCACCGCCACGGTCCCCCCCGGCTGACTTCAGAAGGTTTTGCAAGCCCGGGGCAGGATTAAAAGGAACAGGTGGGGTGATGGAAACAATGCAAGAATGAGGGGGGAGGAACAGACAATGGGTTTGAAACCCAAGGGCGAGGCCCGTCCTTTCTCTGCCGAAGGAGGCACGAGGTTCGTTGTGTTTCTGTGCACGGGGCAGGCCGGCAGGCAGAGGGTGGTTCGTTCTTGCCCCATTTGGTTCCTTGATCCCGGCATGTGTTTAGGATCCGCCAGCCCTTTGAGGCAGGCCGGGTCAAGATACAGGCAGGGCAAAGATGCTGGGAATGCTCTTTATCGGGGTGTCCGTGGAGGGGGTCAAAAAAGTCAAGATGGCAGTCACCATCACGCAGTTGAAGCCCCACCCTTTTTTTGAAGAGTTGTGGCCGCTGGCCTGACCTTTTGGAGCCCCTCTTTGCAGACAGCTCTGCTCTCTATTGTGGGAGGGTAGAATAACCATCTCTTGAAAGCCCCTTCAAGTTTCTCTCCTCTCATCTTACACTAAATAAAACCAAGATAGGCTGCTTCTGAGCTTCTTTTCCCACGCTTTCTTCTCTTGGGGCTGAGTCAACTTTCCTCGAAGTTCCCCCTTAAATGGCTCGCTTTTTTGTTCCCTTCTGCCAAAGTTGGCTCTCCAGTCCTTGAGGGAGTCCCATGATCCCCAGCCGGCATGACTGATGGAATGATGGGAGTGGTGGTCTCAGTTTTGGGAGCACCCAAGGTTAGAACGAAGGCTGGGTTACAGCAGCAAATGGGAAGAGCTGGGTACAACGTTCCTAGTGGACTTCGGTTGTCTTGAAAAGTCATGCAGGGTCAGGCCAGATTGGTACTGGGATGGGAGACCACCAGAACATCCTAGAGAGCTATTGAAAAGTTGGAGGGCGCGCTATTTCCGTAGATTAAATGGCTTGTTGATGAACTCACTAGGAGTCCAGCTTGACTTGTGGAGGATTTTACATCACAGGTATACATTTTTAAGCAATAAAGATAGCCATGGGGCGTCTTAAATATGCGGGTGTGTATGTTTTACTGTCATTCTATTATACCACCCAATCTGTCTCCTGTTGGTCAGGAAGGAGAGACTATGTTCATTAAGTGAAGCTAGAATGAAGATAGCAATGTTGGCTAATGAAACCAAAGAATTTAGGATAATTAATAGAAAACGGGACCTTAAACAGTTCCAGGAAGACCTCTCCAAGCAAAGAAGGGTCTTAAAATGCAATGGATAAGTGAGCATGGAGTGATGCCTGTAGGAAGAAAAAAAAGACTAACATTATGTGTACACTCTTGTTACAGCTGACCAGTGTCTGAAGTCCAGGCTCAAGGAAAAAGCCAAACTGGAGTGAGACTGCTGTGAAAAAAAATTCCTCCTTAGGAAGGGGAAATAAAATTATAAGGTGACCCCACTTGGGGCAATCTCCATCTCAAAGGGATGTTGAAGATACCAAGAAGGTGAACCAAAATTACTGAAGGTCTGGAAAAAAAATTCCTGGGAGGGACCATTGCGACTTTAAGGAGAGAAGAAAAGAGGTTAGTATGAGAGGACATGATCAAGGTATATAAACTTACCAACAGAGTGGAAAAATAATGCTAGAACCCAAGATTATCTATGGAAACTGAAGAGGATTGGGTAGACTCTGGACAGGAGATAGAAAAGAACCAATCTATGTCATAGATTGTTGTGATGGCCACCAGCTTGGATAGCTTTTTGGAAGGGACAAGACCAAATCATGGGAGAGAAGGCTATCAATGGTGATTCGTAATTATGATGGCTATAAATTACCTCTAGAATTAATGGGATGATCATGGAAAACCAAGTGGTAGAATGTGATGGTGCTCATAAGATGCTTGTGGGTTTCACATAGCCATTTTCTTTAGAAGAAAATACACCAGCCCAGCTAGCATGCTGGGTTGACCTAATAAGGGTCTTCTGAAGTCCTGACATTCTTGGGCTGCACCTCGCATGGAATAAAAACAGCCCTGCTTGGCCGAATAATAAGAATGAAGGACAAGCAAATTGGATGAAGAAAAGAACTGCAGAACAGCTTCCAATCCAGGCTTGTATAAAGAACAAGCAGGATGAGGAGCAAAAAACGGTCTATGGAAATGTAGGTCCTTGAGCTGAATAGGGTCTTCAAAAGGAGCTACAGGAAAGTTGATGGAGAGGGGACGAGAAAGAAGGAATGAAAGATCTGCTGAAGAAAGAGACGGGGGAAGCTCTGGTGAAGACCCCTATTGTGAACCCTACAAAGTTAAACTGGTTAATGTATTGGGGGCGGGTTGCTTCGCCCCGTTATAAGAAAGCAAAGGCGTGGGACAAAGGGCCAAGGGGAGCGTTCTTTTCAGAAAAGCAAGCTCCTAGTTAAAAGGATTTTATTTCTCTTTTCTGTCAGTTGAATGGAATTTAGTGGTGACTCCTCCAGGAGATTTCGCTCTCTTTGGGGGCAAGAGCGAGAAAAACTCCGAGCCCTTCCCTCCTTCCCCCTTCGGCATTCTTCTTTCCACAGCAACATCCTCAACCCTCTTAGTTACCCCATTATTGCAGAGAGAAATGGGTCGCAGGAGCACAACGGGTCCGGGAAAAGCTTTGAGGCTCCGTGAAAGCAGGTGGCAGAAGGGGATGTCCTCATCCTGCCCTGTTTCTCATGCATGTCATTCAAGCTGACTTGTCACATTAGGGGTGGAAAAATAAATAAAGGGGGGGGGGGTGACAGACCAGAGGTGGTGACAAAACACTGGTGGATGGTTTAATAGATCTCCAAAGTTTTGCTCCCATCCAAGTTTCCAGTTGATGAGCGCCCGTCTTCTCAGATGTAGAACTGGCTTGGACAGTATTAAGTCATTGATTGTTGACCAAGCCACAACGGTTGGGCTCATACAACGCATGAAGCCCTAACTAAGCAGTGACATGACATTAGCGTGTTGGATGAACGCAACCACACGGCCAGCCAATGGAGGCTCCAGGTTTGGAGCAATGCAAGAGGCACGTTGGAATTAAATGAAATTCTTTCATGATGGAATTGGCTGGTAGGGCACAATAGTGGTTTGTTGGTTTGTTGGTTTGTTTTTTTTAGAAAAAAGAGTTTTAGAGATTTCTATTTGTTTTACTGAAAAGTCCATTAAAAACTCCAGGCATTGAAATCTCTCATTGCAATGGAATGTGTTCCTCATGGCTAACCAAGGGTAGAAAACCCTCCCACTCTTTCCCTGGAGAAAAAGTTATTTAATCTTTTAACCACATACAAATATACACTTGGAAGAAATCTGCATTGGGAAAGGATAAAGAAGCCTAGAAAATGGGCTTCCAAGGAGGGGTTGGCAAAGGTAGGACTGGATTTGACTTCATTCTTGATTTTTATGAATTCATTTTATCCAATTTAAAGGTTGCTGACTCCAGAGTGACTCTGGGCAACTTAGGTAAAAAACAGTAATATTTACCCATCTCTCCAAAATAAAGAACTATCGTTGCGGCATAGTTTTATTAAGTCATTAAATATTCTTAACCTTGTCCTCAGATGCATTCATGTTTGAATCAAAGCAGCAGCTTTGATGACGTCCCTGAGGAAGCGAGCTGTAGCTCGTGAAAATGGATACCTTTCAATCAAATTTGTTAGCCAGAAAAAGTGCTACCAGACACCTGATTTTTGGCTACCAGAGCCTCACACGGTTTTCTTCCTAGATGAACTTCTCCAAAAAAACCCCTTCTTTGCTGATCTAACCGATGCAGGCAATGCTGTTACTGCTGACAGCCCTATCCTGCCTTTCCACATTTTGCATTTGAAGCAGCACACAAGGCAACACGGAAAGCAGATTTTTCCAGAAACGAACATCCCCCTTCCATTTAACAATAAAAGTAGCAAATCCAAGAACAACTAATTAACCCGAAAAAACAGGCCAAAAAGGAGAGCAGCAAAACAGTCGGAGACCGATCCTTGAAACAAGAAAGAAGTAAAAACCCAGGAAAATGAAAAGACTTCTGTTGTCAGTAAAAGAAAAAGCCCTCCCCAAACTAAATGACAATGGGTCTGATTCCCCATGGGAGGCCAATTTGGCAGAGTTATTGATTTACTGGTTGAGGAACAGGGTTAAAAGTGAAGTCACTCTCTCCCTAAGGGACTCATAGTAATTGTAAAAAAATAAGGATAGAAGCTGGAACAGACGACCTAGCATGCAAAACGCTGCCTCAGCTAGGCTAAAGCTTCTCAAAGATAGGCATATCTCAGCGATTTCTCTGGGCACCGTGCAGGGCCAGATGAAGGCCAACTGATGCCCTCAGCGCAGCCCAACCATGGTGCCCCTTGGCCCTTCCATTGCTTAACTGACTAGACATTAAGACTCAATAAATGCAGAAAAGTCAAGTCGAGTGTGGCAGGGAAGGGCATGATAGCTAGGGGGAAAAACTCTGGGGTGCCCCCCTTCCCTTGATGCCCTTAGCATGGGCTTATGTTGCTTAATGGTTAATCCAAGGCTGGCACCATGCGATGCCTCCTTGCCCCAAGATGGAGAATGTCTATTTGATTGAATCCCCCATGAACAGACGTTTGCTTCCTGTGCCACCACCCGGGTATTATTAAACAGGTCTGAGGATCTGAACTGGAATTAGCTGCAAAGTAGGAGTTAGGTTGAGAACAGCAGCATGGTTGGGTGATATCTGCAACATGAACTCTTTGCTCCTAACCTAACCTTGTAATCAGAACTCAGTTCCAGAGCTACATCTGTTGGGAAAGTCAAGCTGGTGGAGGACTAGAGGTCCTTAGTCTATTGGTTCTTGTGAGTCTACCCTTCCTTATCAGATTCAGAGCCTGCTCCATCTAGATCTCACTGAGATCCTCAATCCCTCTTCTGACATTGTAGGAAGACAGCTGTGCCTGGGTTATCTGTGGTCACCAAACATTTCATTAAACATTTTATTAAAAGGTAAAGGCTTTTGTCGCTGCCAGATTCCTTCCAATTTTTAGATTCCAGTTCTTGGATACACCTTGGTCACCTGGGACAGTACAAGCCCGAATCTTGAAAATGGACATACAATACACTTTATTAATGTTCTCCATCTGTCCAGACTTCTGAGCAAGGTAAAATGAATCGTAAATCTGTAACGGTTCTCAAATGTTTTGCTCATCATAGTTTTGAATCTCAAAACGTCTCTGTCTGGTGTTCCCCTTCCAGCTAGGACACTCTGATCTCGTTTTCCTCTACGGTTGGGAATATTTTCAAGGTTGTTCTCATCCCAGCTGCTATTGTTTTGGGAGAAATAGAAACATGGAACCTCAAAGGCCATCAGGGTGGGGGGAAATGAAAACCCTTCCTTGGCCTCCCCTCCAACGACCTCTGGCTTCACCCAATAATCTGCTCCAAGCCAATTCTTCCTAGATTGTATTTTAATACCTGCAACGTCTCCTCTTGAAAAGGGGAACAAAGCATGGGGGTGTTGCAAGAAATAGCAGAAATATGCTAGGGAAGTTGCATGACCGTAGCTGCCGCGTCGATGATGAAGCAGATGCCGCAAAGCACTGCTCCTTCTCCAAGTCATTCTGCGCCCCTGACCCATTTTTCTTTCCACAATGGCTGACAGCAGCGACAAACGTCCCGGGCCCTTGTTCTCATTCTGTCCCTCGCTTTCACGCTTTCTGCTTTTGATTCTCTACTTTCAGGCCTGCGTGGAACAAAGCGAGGAGCTTGGCATCAGCGGAGGGAGAAAAACTAAGACCCGCTGACTTCCCAGCACCCTCTCTTTCCATTAGCCTCTCAGAAAACAACTGTCACATTCAGAAGATGGGATTGGCCCGAACAATACATGCCCCAAGCACGAGAATCAGGTGTCGGCTGATTCAGGGGACCCAAAAATGTTTCTCACTGGGTTCTTTTATTTTTGGCTCCCGGTTTCTCTCCGTCTCTCTCTTGTCTGGAGGACGAGCTTTTCAAAAAGTCTTGGTATCTGAGATTAGGTTTTCTCCCCAGAGGAACTGGTTGGGTGTCTATTGTCCTCCTGGCTGTGGGAATCAAAAGGCCTGGAAGTCAAAGGACAATAGAGAAAGGACTCTCTCATCCAGACTTCGCCGGAGAGAAACTGCTTCTCCTTTTCTGCCTCGTTACTTAGGGTTCAAAAGGCCCAGCTTTCACCCAGTTTAAGGTTCCCTCTTTCGGCTTGGGTGTGTCTCGAGACAGTGTGCGTCCACGCAACGCATCGTTGGGAGAATGCCAAGCCGTCTGGAGCAATTCTCCTAGCCTAGCGGGGTGCTCTCCGGTTTTTCGGTTGGAATTTATTGATTTACTTATTTATATTTCTCATCTGTCATTGCCCATCTCCCTAGAAGCGACTCTGGGCGGTTTACAGAAAAGATAAATACCAATTAAAATGCAATATAACCATTTAATAATTTATCCTCAATCAATATTAAGTCGCTTCCAAGATAATTGATGGTAACTAAAATTATAAGGCTCGGGGAACGTCAGCAGGGTGCCAGCCACCCCCAGGTTGATTAAGGCTCTTCTTGCCCCACACAAGCTGGCAGAACCAGGTCTTCAGTCCTTTCTGGAAAGCCGGGAGGGTAGGGGCCCGCTGCACTTCTGGGGGGAGGATATTCCAAAGGGGGGGCAACGGCAGAGAAGGCTCTGCTCCTGGACCCCGCCAGCCGACATTCTCTCACTGACGGGGTCCATAACATGCCCTCTCTGCCTGACTGGGTTGATGTGATGGGGGGAGACGGTCCCTCAGTTAACCTGGACCCATGCCATGGAGGGCTTTAAAGGTGATAACCAACACCTTGAATTGGACCCAGAAGCAGACTGGCACCCAATGCAACTCCCCCAGCAAAGGTGTTACGTGTGCCATCCTTGGGGCACCCAAAATTGCCCGTGTGGTCGCATTTAAATTATTACAAGCAATGAATCTAACTGAACCTGGCCTAATTTTATTTGCTGTAGAGAATGTGCACATTCAGAGGTCTAGGGGTGACCCTTCAGTGTTGGCTCTGCTTATCTGTATAGGCCATACCCCCCACAAAAAAAACAGTAGAGTTTGATGGCAAAATCTGAAGCAGAGTTGGGAGACAGATTAAGAGCTGGTTGAGGCTGCCATTCCTAAGTCACTTGGATCTCAGTGGGACTTACCCCTGAATAAATATTGAAAGTCTGATTAAGTCATAGTGTTGAGTTAGAGATAATCATGTCCAGCTGTCTGCTCAGTGCAGGATCCATTGGCAGATGGATCTCCAGCAGGTCTCTATCCAGCTAAAAACAGAGAACTCTCCACTTCATGTGGTAGGTTGTTCCACTGGCTGGCAGACCCCCTAGACAGGAAAGATCCTCCTGAGGTCAAGCTTGATCCTGCCTCCTTGCAGTTTTAACCCACTGGTTCTGGTCCTACCCTTAGAAGCCACAGTGAATAAATCCACTCCCTCCTTTGTGGGATAGTCCTTCAGATCTTTGAAGATTTCTATCACATCTCCCTTTATTTAACTTTTCTATAGGCTAAGCGTGCCCAGATCCTTGGACCGTTCCTCACGGAGCTTGTATCCCTTTCACACATCTTCTTCTCAACCCATCCTATATTTGGGCCTATCCAGATGCAGAACTTGACATTTCTTCCAGTTAAATTCCATCCCATTAATGTGTCCAGAATCATAGTGTAATTCACTGCCTTGAAGCTTGGAAGCAATCAGTCACAATCCCTGGGACTTAAACATGCATTATGTGTGATTGGCATCATCGATCAACTTGCCACGTGTGATTTATTCCCTGCCAGATGGATGAGAAAAACTGAAGCGGCCACATATGCAGTTGCCATATACCGAGTGAGGTCACTGGTTCTTTAGCGGAGCACCATCTCCTCCATGGATGCAAGGCCTCCAACCCTTGTGCCAGATGTGCTCTACAGACTTTTCCCATCTGGAGTTTCTTCATCCATGCCTGGTATGTGCGATTGATGGGAGGATAAACACTGTATACATACCAGGCATATAGCTGAGTCCCAGGGAAGTTCTTCCAACAATACACAACCCAGAAAAATTGCAGCCATAGCCCATTGCTCCTGCTTGATCATGCATGTTAAAAAAGCCTCTATTCTGTCGGAGAGGATTTTCACATGGCGACTGTCTCTCACCGATGCTTTGGTCATTGTTCTGACATGGACAACTCCATAAAGGAGGGAGAGGCTGGCTAGGAGGAGCATTTGACCGATGTGTGAGTGAAGGCCTTGAAGTTGCAGAAGGTTCAGAATGCCACTGTCCCATTCTCCTTGCACCCAGCTTTGGAAGGACAGCCAATCTCGCATCGCAACTCACTCCAGGAGCTGTTAAACAGAATCCCGTCTCTCCAGCAGTTCCCAATAAAAGTGCTGGGGAAACACAGTGAGCTGATCAATGACCACCAGAAATAAAGACTGAACAATTCAGTGGATGAGAGTTTTCCAAACTGGTGTGCCCCAGAGGTGCTAAGTTGCAACTCAGAATATCTACAGGGCACTAGTTTTGAGATCCCCCCCCCCCAAAATGGGAGAGAGGTAGCCCACAGCCCACCGTGTGTTCCCCCCAAGTATTTCCCGTCCAGTTCCCAAAGCCCCCTTGGCTGAAATTTTGAGCAGGTTGTCTGCCAAAAATAGGTGGTGTCGTTTTCCCTTGTTTTTTAGGCAGGAAACAGACTAAAATGGCAGATTAAGCAGACGTATCGCAGTCAATAAACGTGACCCTTCTGTTCCCTTTTTAAAAACACACCCACAGAAAATTACATCGCTCCCTTATGCAATCCTGCACCCACCCATGTATTTTCCGTCGCAAAATACAGCCCTAATTCTGAGCTCGCTTCGGCTCCAAACTTTTCAGACGAAAGGGTTGCCAAGGGATTTCCCCCCACAGCGGCTGGTTGCAGGGGGAAGCGAACCAACCTAGATCATTTATCCCAGTTGTGCTAAACTGATAGAAGTGGACTTTACAGGTCCACTTTTATGTTTTATGTATGTTTTTCCGACGTTTGCCCTCTTTCTAAGACTTCTTCCTAGTCCTCTCCCATCCAGAAAGTTATTTTCATCAGCCAGTCCACAGCTTTCCACGGGAAGGTAGGGTTAACACTCTCCTTCCTTTGGGACAAGACAGGGCCAAGATAAGAGGAAATTTGCTCAAACTCCCAAGGAGACAAACGCAGCTAGACCTGCCTATTATCTTTTTCAAATGGAGAGGGGATGAGAACAGAAGAAAACAACGCCAGCTAATCTCAGCTTGCAGGGGAACAGAAGCCACCTTCATTTTTAAATTTCCCTTTTTCTAAACAGGTTAGATGTATACAATTCACCAAGGAATCTTTAAACTTAAAAAAAAAATAATCAGAAAGGCGACAACCCCAAATAAACTAAAAATGTATACTAAAAAAGGAAAGAAAAGGAGGGGCAAAATGGACCTTCCTTTTGATACTTATTAACAGTCAGTGGTTTACTAACAAATGCACTACTGTAATATAATGAGTACAAAATATTATCGTAAAATCGCTGCCACGGTCTGGGTTTACACGCTGTGGCTAAGCCATGATTTATTTAACCCTGTTTATTGGGTAAACAATACGCTAAGCCCAAAGCAAACAAACCTGATGTGGTTTTAGTGTATTACTCAGACAGTCCCTTGCTTTCAATCTAATTTTCTCCCTAGGCCTGTTGCAAGGGTAAAGATGAAGAACAAACATGATGTCGTCTTGAATGGGGACAGGTCCGTGCATGGATAGGCTCAACTACTCATTACCAGGGGATCTACTGTTTATGGATCCTTGAGAACCGTGGTCTAGTAGATGCAGACGCAAGGCGTGGTTTAGACCTTGTGGGTAGATGTTCCTCAGAACTCCACTGAGGACTGATTCAGCTTCTGGATTTCAACATCTGCATGTGTAAATGGGGTTTCACTACCATTCCAACAGCCTGCTGCAGTGGGTAGGATTTCTGAATCAAGTTCCTTCTCAACATGGTTGCTTCAAGTCTCTGATGAAAATCACTTTCTGCATCTGAATCAGTCAGGAATTTCCCTCGAGGATTCCTAATTAGTCTCAGCAATGAAAGAACAACAAGCGATGTCCTACACCGAGGAAAAAACACTCTCCAAAAACCGAGGGCCCTAAGACCATTGGCTGTTTCCAAAGCAACATCTCCATCTCCCTAATGGAAGGGTAAAAGTGGTCAATTACACTGAGAACAACTTTAAAAAAAAGTCCCGAATCCTTTATTCAGAGTCTGAATTTTTTCCCTTGTGTTCGCAATTCCAGCCAAGTCGAAAGTGCCGCCATGTTACCGTTAATCAGCCAGAAACTCTTGCACAAAAGGAGGACTGAGATCTCTTTGTCTGGGGCTCCTTGGTCTTGAGGGCCGCGTAAGGAGACAAGGAGGGAGTGCTGGCCAGCCTAGATCTGCATTGCCAGGGCAATGGGGCTGGGCAGCCCTTAATTGGGACGGATACCGTAGTGAGAAGCTACGCAGAAGAATAGGTTACATCCGCCTGGAAGGTACTGGCACAATGGTGAGAACTGGTGTGGAGTCCAAGAGCGGGAGGGAGACCAGCCAAAGAGAGGCGCATGAAGAGCATTCTAATGAGGCACGGCTCTCTTTTTGATGCTGAGTGCCCTGCTTCCAAAGAAACAGGATGAACCTATCCTTTCCTACAAAGTTTAGCCACGCTTTGGGGTTGCCAGCTTTATAGCTCTAACCCTCTGTCCTGCTGTCCATCCTACCAGATCAGATAGGGTGGTCGTGCTCCAGGCCCCTTCCCTGAAATCTTGCCACCCAGTGGGACCTTGGAAATGGTCCTTTTCCATGGTTCCCCCTACCTTATGGAATACCCTCCCCCCAGCCATCCAGCAGGCCCCCACCCTTTTAGCCTTTCGGAAGGCCGTCAAGACCGGGCTTTTCACCCAGGCGCTGGGGTAGAGTGAAGATATCTGGAGCTGGTTGGGGGGCATCCCAAGGGGGTGATTGAGGTCCGGGGTTTTGCTTTTTGATTTTTTGGTTTTGCATTGTTTTGGTTTATGGTTTTATAGTTACAGTGGCACCTCGGGTTACGAACGCCCCTCCTTACGAATTTTTCGCGATACGATCGGCTCTGGCCCCAAAAATCTACCTCGCCGTGCGACCTCCGCCCCGCGCTACGAACCGGATCCGCGGCCATTTGCCCCGCTGCCACGCGGCCGCGGCTTCCCGTGGGCGAGATCGCGGTCGCAAGGAGACGTCGGTGAGGCTTGTGGCGTGTTTTGTGGCGTTTGGAAGGTTTTTGGTGTGCTTGTCAGCAGGGCTCCAAAGAAAATGCAGAGCCGTATGTATTTACATTGACCCCTATGGGGAAATTTGCCTCGCGGCGCGACCAAATTCGGAGGGCGGATTAGCCGTATTTACATTGAACCTTATGGGGAAATTTGCCTCGTGTTGCGACCAACTCGAGTTGCGATCAGAGTCACGGAACGGATTAAGTTCGTAACGCGAGGTACCGCTGTATTGGGTTTTATTGTTGTGAGCTGCCCGGAGTTGTAGTGAAGATGGGTGGCCATATAAATCTTTTAAACAAACAAACAAACAAACTGGGTTTCCTCCAGAAACTTGGAAGGTGGAACTTAAGAGTGGGTGCTGTTGTTTTCCATGTTCTTTGTCAATTCAGGTGCAAGAGCACGCTGGGGATTGATTTTTAAAAATTCCCTGGTCTGGGACCATCTTTCCCCTGCTATTTCTGCAGAAAGAAGAAATCGAATTGCCGCTGGGCTGAAATGCGTTCGGTAAATATTATTTTAAAGTGAGGGTGCACAACGTTTCTCGGGGTGAGGGATGAACTTGGTCTGAATGGGAAGATGGGGGTAAAACCCAGAAAAGTCAGCAGAGAAGGGCCAGACCTGAATTTGATTAAATGTAGTCTGTATTTTAATATAATGAGGAAAATTATAAATACAATCTATGTGATTGCTTCTGCCATATTAAAAATCCCAATTCCGCAACTTTTGGGAAGGGTCCTGAGGTTGAACCCAACCCATAGGGAACATCTCTTGTCCAAGTTGTGCAAAATACTTTGAGGCTGGAATATCCATACCCTAAAACATCCTGTTCATGTCTCCAACTTCACCAGAAGCCAAGCTATTCAGACTTCCACATCACAATCAGAACTAGCCCCTCTGATTATGGGATCTGTTCTGCTGAGGTTGGAGTAGAATGTTCTAAGGTCAGAACTGGATGTTTAGACCTCAAAATATTTTGCACCCCTATCCTTTTTTCTGTGAAAGCATTTGCGGGCCTGAACTGTGCCTCTGGAAGTCACAAGGGGCCATCTGCTTCCTATCTTCATAAGCGGACAAGTTCTGTCAACACTCGTGAGAAGATGTTGGTCAACCAACAAGGTGATGAGTTGTTGACGTTAACTTCCAAAGTGTCCTTCTGGCTCTTTAGTTCCCCACATTGTTTCCCAGGACCAGCCAAGGTGACATGACCCACAGCAATTTCCAGACAAGGCTTTGGGGATTTACAAGACTGGTAAGCACGACAGGGAAGAATGGTGAATAACGCTGAGATGAGTCAGAGATGTGGCAGTTCTGTGGGGAAAGGCAGAAACTGCCAGCCCAGACTTCCTTGAGTGAAACTGAAGAATTTGTGTGTGTGTGTGGTGGGGGGAAGTAGGAGAGGAAAGGGTAAATGGAGAAATGGAACTCAGATCTTACATCCTCCTCTGATGTTGCACAGTGAATAATATTTCCAGTAAAATTATCACAGCCTAAATCTGCCTCTTCAATCCCATTGTGCTATTCTGACATTTTAACCAACCTTCCCAGGAGAATGAGAAATCTGAGATTTGCTCCTCTAGATGTGGGAACACCACATTGGGGAACTCTGATTTCTAAGACTTTGTGAGGCAATGATTTTTCTTTCGCCAACGAAAACACACATACCCGCCCCCCCAAACTGGAGAAATATATTTTCAGGGAAAGAAAACCTAGACAAACATAACACAACTTTCAAAATAAACCTCCATCCCACTGCAGACTATGCAACCACAGGCTGTCCATTGTGGGGCAGCTGATTGTGCGACCCGCACAAATACAGGCGCACGCTTCCACCATTCTGCACTAGGTGAAAGGAAGTAGGACAAAATGACATGTTTTCAGAGGCAGCTGGCATAAATCTAATTTCTGGTAAGTTGGTAAGCTGAAAAAACAAAACACTGGACCAGCGACAAAGGGGATAATCGAATAAAATTGCTTGGACTGGACGCTGGGAAGATTTGGCTGTGAGTCCCTGACTGGTTCTCTGACTCGGTTCCAAGAAATGTCACTTTGCTATCAGCCTGGACTTCTGTTATCTTACAGAATTCTGTTTGTTTTCCATGACCATCAGGATAAGTGCAGGAAGAGAGGCGAGCCCAAAGCAGAGCGCTCATCCTCCTCCCCTCTTCTCCTCCCTTCTTCCACATGGAAGGGACCTACAGCCATCTGCTCTGGGAGGGATTTCTACATTTCCCAGGGTTGTGATGTCCAGGAGGAACAGCAGGTGGGGAGGGGGAAGGCTAGTTAAACAGTGATGAATCCTCCAGGCCAGATGCAAAGGGGATGAGAGAAGGTAAGAGAGGCTGTGAACTAGTCCAGGAGAAGTTTTCCCAGCTGCACGTATATGATTAAGCTCCCCGTGCATCCACTGCTGTTAATACGGGCAACAAAAGAGAAGCTGTTAACTGGAATTAGACATCCACTGCTCTTTAACATCTGACAGATGGAACTAGGCTGTTTCTTTCGGGAGATGGTATCTCTCATGGCTTCTGGTCCACTCCTCGCTTGAGAAAGAGTTGGATTCTCAGCCAGGAAATTCTGAGAAACAGCCTGAGGCTGACCATGAAGAGGCAGGAGATGGACAATAAGGTTCTCTTCAAATGGGGGAATATCCTATTTGGCACGGTGGGGGGATTGGAGCCATTTTTGGATCTCAAGGACTCTAATGCAGAGGTTTCCTTGAGATAAAAATGCCAGCAAAGATGAACAGTTCTTTCTCACGAGTAGGACCCTCAAGAATATTCAATGTAAGAGAGAGTGTGGGCTCTCCATAGGCTCTTTATTGATTTCTTTGCAGGCCCTTAAAAAATGATCTATGCAAAGCATAGATGGCGTAAGGTTATTTCTTGACTGGCCAGCATCTCCAAATGATCTCTCCTTCCATGTTTTCATCCTCTGCTCATTGTCCAGGCTGGTCCCCCTGATCTTCAGGAGCAACTGGAGTCTCCTCTAATTAAGAAATCCTGTTTGGTTGGATCTTCTGGGACTTGATTTGGCACCGTTTGATTTTCCTGGAGAAACAAGTGGTGCCAAAGCTAATTTTTCCCTATGACTTTTTGCCTCTCTCTTTCAGGGAAAAACTTCCCAAACATCTGTGCAAATGCCGAGAGGCCTCCTTTATGTTGGTATCAGGCCAACAGGGAAAATGGCCTGTCTCTTTCAACGTAGATTCAGAGTTTTATTGATCCAAGGAGGGCGATGTTCCTTTATTCCGTTCTCTGCCAAGCCAGGAAAGTGGAAGCTTTGCTCAAGACAGAAGACAGACTGGGGACCAAGGGCACTGGTATTTCGGGGGAGGGCAGTCCTTTTGCTTGCCCCCAAATGCTTGAGGTGACCTATCCCAGGAACAGGCATGGCTGTCTTAGAGCCAGTCTTCTTCTTGAGACCAAAGTTGAAGTGTGGATCTCATGACTGCCATTGCGTTAATTGAGGGATTTTCTTCCCCCTTCTTCTGTTTTTGCTAACAGCTTTTCTGGTGAGTTCAAAAGCTTGCACACTGACTCTTTCATAAGGAACAAAACAGAAGGAGAACCGAGTAACACCAGTTACTCTGGCTGTGGGAAATAAAAGTGTCTAGAGTTGTGGATTGATTGATTGATTGATTGATTGATTGATTGGAAGACCAGAGAACCCGGGAAGAATGGGGAGGGAGGGGGTTAGGAGCATCTGCTACTTAGCTGTTGGGTAGGCAAACCTTTCCAGATCTTCATTTGGGGACACTTTTCCTTCTTTCCTTCTGTTCTTGCTTTCCTTTCTATTTTCTTTTTCATTGCCTGTTTTAACTTGCCGTACTTTTAATTCAGGAGGTACACTGGAAAATTAAAAGCAGATCCAGCCAGCATTTGCCATAGGAAACCTTTCATCATTCGATTTGTTGGGGCTCTGGAACATGAGTTGAATGGAAACACAACTGTGAGACAAACGTGATCTACGTGTCACGCTGCACGAGTCCCTCCACTTTCGGAGAGAGACACTCTTAATCCAGAGCAGACAATGCAGAGACAATGATCTGAGTCAGTGTGTGGCCTTCAACTCCCGGCATGGCCATGGCTGAGGATTCTGGGAATTGAAATCCACATACCTGAAGAAAGATTAGCACATCTAAGGAAATCCTTTGTTGGCGCTTTGGAGTTTCCTTCACAGGAGCTGAAGGCTGAGATGTAAAGAGATTATCCTGGAATGTCAACATGAAATCCATTTGGAGAAAGCATGCCATTCATCCTTCGTTGGGTAAAACTAGATTTCAAGAGCTCTGTTGGAAACAAAGCGTGGTCATGAAGGGAACGGGAAGATGGAAAGGGAGCGAAATGAACAAGGAGCTGTAAGTACCTGAAAGGGCAAGATTGGATCAGAAGCAGTAAGTCCTGCAGCCACCAGAAGTGGTTATGCTGTTTGCTTCCATTTCTCCTTGAGCCTTGCTGTAGGCCAACATCTTTGAACCAGGATACATTTGGAGTTTTCAGAGAATGGGGTGGGCACATTCACAAAATGGCTCCCATGTAGGCAGTCACAAAACAGCCATTGACGAGGGAGGGGGAAAAAAAAAAAGGCAAGTCTCCAGAATCCTCTCTGCCATCGCAACGGGATTTTTGGGATTGATGAGTGCCATTCCCCTCAACGAACATGATGTTTGGGGTGGTTGCATGGCTTCCATGTCAGTCCCTGTCTTGTTTTCTTTTTAATTGGAAGAATATTTGATTAAGAGTCTGGTGGGGCAGGGAGCGAAGGGGGCCAAGGGGAGTTTTGGGGTCCCTGGGCAAAATGCTGCATATCCTGCCCTAATCAAACAAACCCAATTTTACAGAAAGTGCTAACGCTTGTAGCAGACTCTCTAACAAATGGGTAACAAGGATGCCCCTGAAACTTTGTCACTTGTTGGAGAAGTGTGAGTCCCTTCCTCCGCGGCAGGCGGGGAGCCCATCTGCCTTTTGGCTTTATTGATCTTATGCAGATCGCCCCAACCGGTCTTTCCAGGTGATGCCCCACGAGAAGATCCACGTGGGAGCCCCGACGCAAAGGCCCCTCCTGCTGGGCATCCCAGATCAAGTGGGAGATTTAGCACGGCCGCGCGTGAAGCACCACAGCCCCGGTGAACAAACAGCGGCCTAACCCAGCCCTGCGGTTCCTCTTTGCTGAGCAGAGAACGGGTGTTTATCTTTCAGACAGTCCTCTTCACCGGGTTGTTACTTGCCCATTTTTGTCAGACGTGGCAGTCAAAAGGCGCTGCGGGGGATAAACAGCCCGCCATTCAAACAACCGATCTTGGATTGGCTTGGCAAGGAAGGAATTTCTGCTTCCACGGAGCAGGCGGTTTCTCCCTCTGCCAGCAGCCCCCACGGCCCCTGCTCTTCCCCCATTGACACAGGGGGTTGGAATGCTTCTTCTCATAAACAAAAACCTGGCTGGAATCCACCCTTTTGACACAGACTCTCAACCTTGGAGGCAAGTTACGGGAGGAACACCTTCTCGGCAACTCCAGCTCCTTGCAATGCAGAAGACAGAGAACCTCCTGAACGCTTGTTTGCCAACGAGATGCTCGGTCCCCCTGTCAAGTGGTCTCCTGGAGCCAAAACCAAGATGGCACACCCAGTCCTTTCCATGGGCTAACTGAACCAGCTGGTGCATCAAATTAGCCAAGTCTTCCACCCGCTAATAACAGGTAAACATACCTGACATATAAATTGCTGCTGCAGAGGAAAACCCCCAAACATGTGTTTAAACTTACAAGCTGATGTAAAAGCAAGTGGTTCAAAAGCAAAAATTGCACGAGTGGAATTCACTCTTGGGTCTCTCTTTTTTTTTTAAATTAAATTAAAGTAGAAGAGCACCCTGAAATGTACAGGCACCCCACGAGATTTGCACAATTGCTACAGTTCCTTTTCAGTGGAAAAAAATAAATGCAAAGTTGACTACCAGCCACGAGCATCTGTCAGACCAACTCTGTTCCCAGGATATTGAAAACATAACCACTTAAGAATTCCCTGCTCCACAGGATGGGGATGGGGGGGGGGGGGGGGACGACTATTTATTTTCCAGCAAGAGCTTTTCCTCCTGCCTAAATGTGTAGTTAGACCAGCAAAGAAAGACACAGTGAGGACACTCGTGATTTGTCCCTAGTCAATGTCCCTGTTCAATTAACCCCCTCCTTTGTGATCGGGGAAAGGGTGGGGTAGGGAGCAGGGACATCTGCAGGGTGTCGAAAAAGTCAAGATGGCAGCTTTGATGGCTCTCTTGACTTTTTTGAACACCCCCACCCATAGATGCCCCTGAATTCTCCCTTGCTTTCATGTAGATGAATTTACAGGCTAGAGCATTTACACAAAGGTTTGGGCTGGTGAGTTAGATATTTCAAAACAATCGGAGCCAGGATGGCACTGGAGAAGGGTTGGGTTGGTCGAGGCCAGGCAGGTTTTTCTCCTGATCTACTATCAACATGAATGTCTCAATGACTTGTCCTTGGGGATATATACATTTGCCCCAGCTCTACCCCAAACAGGGAAGTCAAACTCAAGTTGCTCAGCTAGTTCTGTGGAACTCTTGCCGTCCAAAGGTGTGATGGCAAAGAGGCCTTCTGCTTTTTATGGATTCGGAACGTGGATTTGGCAAAACACACTGGGTGGAAAGAGGTGCACGAAGGGTGGAATGCATGGGCTGCTAAGAGAGGGGTCATTTCTGTGATGCTGACGTCTAGGAGGAATGAAAGGATTGTCTAATTGTAGACTGGAAGGGACTTAGACGAACAGCTTACTTAGGCTAGAAGAATTTCTGCCCAGCCTCTGTTTGAAAACCTCCAAGCAAACGGATCTCCCCCCCCCCCCCCACCTCCTCTTGCAAATTGATGTATGTTCATGGGCCTTCTCAGAAGCAAAGGGATGAGTGATGCCATGGCAACCACGCAGCCTTTGAACTTAACACTCCAGCTGAAAAGAGCTTTTCGTGTTAACCTTACATCTCCTCTCCCATCAGACCATCCCCCTATCAATCTTGTTAGGAAGTAGCTGGGTTTACAGAAGTGTCTGTAAACCGATCGTCCTCACTTAAAGGATAGTTGGAACCTGAGCGGGTTCACACACAGAGAATTCAACTAGAAACACACTTTTTAGCATCTCCTGCTTTTCCCACATATGAGATGCCTGCCTTGAACTATGCCCTTAACTTTTGAGATATTGCATTGCCATATCTATCACTTGAGAGCCAGTTTGGTGTCATGGTGAAGGCATCTGGCTAGAAACCGGGAGACCCTGAGTTCTAGTCCCACCTAGGCATGAAGCCAGCTGGGTGACCTTGGGCCAGTCACTTTCTCTCAGCCCTAGGAAGGAGGCAAGGGCAAACCACTTCGGAAAAACCTTGCCAAGAAGACTGCACGGACTGGTCCAGGCAGTGCCCAAGAATCAGACATGATTGAACAGATTAAAAAAAAAAAATCTATCATTTGCCTACTGAGCAGTACTCGGCTAAATGTTCTTAGGCTCAGATACTAAGCAGGTTTGGATAGGAGACCTCCATGGACTTGACCTACCTGACCACCAATTGGATTCTGGGTCCTCCATCCAATAAGAAGCAACATTTGAGGTCCCCCCCAGTGGTGGTGATTGTCAAGTGGAGAAGGTAGCTCAGCGCAGATTTCTTACCAGTTCCTGCCTCTGTGCAGCTCTAACTGGCCAAGAGATTTGTGAGAACTGGTGAGTACTTAGTCACAGATCCCTGCAGGTGAGGATGAAAGAGACACCTGTGGAGAAATCATGGCTTGTGTTTGTTGGAACTGCATTTCCCCTTAGCCTTCGTTGACAGCAACAAACCTGGGCTGTCAGGCGGGGACAAGTTCCCAACTCTGCGCGCTTGGACATCGTAGATAATCTGTTCTCAGGAGATCCAGAAAACAATCACCATCACATACAAGGCAAGACACCAACAAAAGCAGCTGTTCCTTATTTGGATTCTGTGAAATAAAGGAGGAGAGAAAGAAGAAGGAGAAATATGTTTTCCATTTGTCCCCTAATGATGCTGGAAGAGAAGGAACAGAGAGAGTGCGACCTTGCTAGCGTGCTGGACAAGAACCATTGTTCTAAGACAAACCAAGCTGATGGTAACACTGAATACTTCCTCCCCCAAAGTTATAAACAAAACCAGCCCTCTGTGGTCACAGGTTTGGCCTTTCCCACAACAGACAATGAAGAGACGGGGACCGGCGTCTTGGAGGACCCCCACATCTGCCTCTGCTTGAGTCCAGCAGACAGCAAGAGGTGGGAAAGAGCTGGGGGAAGGAAGCCCCAAAGGAAACCTTGGTCAGGGGAGAAAGTTTGCAGTTTCAACAGGCCTGTGTGAAGAGCGGGTGCTGGGTACTCATAAATACAGCTAAGTGGTGGCATGTTATGCATAACCTTCCCAGTTACCCCTGGAAATGGATCCACCTCTGAATTTTGAAGGGGAGGGTCCTCTTTCTCCTCTTGCTCATCCGCAGCTGCGAAGATCTGAGTTTGGAGAAGAAACGCAAAGCTTAATCTGCACTAGAGTTGCTTGTACATGTCAGTGGGTGGGTGGAGAGTCAGAACTGGAACCATTTGCTTGGAAACCGCGTGCGAAAAAATCAGTTTTCTCACATTCAGGATAATCAAGGCGTCTTCAGATTGTGCAGAGGCAAAGACCTTGAAAGGGAGCTGCATGAATCTACAGCCCCAAAGCAGGAGGAGTCCGGTAGCCCTTTTATTAAAAGGCCTCAGCTTTCCTGAGCTGCTGCATCGTTCCTCAGATGCATCGGATACCTCTTCATAAAATTGGTTAGCTGGGAAGAGGTGCTACCAGGCTCTGATTTTTCACATATCCAAAAAGTTACTTGTGTAGTTGGAAGTCTCATAAGTTTTAACGTAGAGCCTAAATGATATTCTTGCTTCTAACTGAATGACTGGGACCCAGCTAGAGAGGGAAGGGCTAAATAGGATTCTGGAGAATGGGGTCACTAACCATGAAGATTTGCAGGCTAAGTGCTATTTTGTGTTGACCCTGTGACCTCTTCTAGCAAGGACAGATCCTGCTCCTCCATTTCTCTACGTTTCCTCCTCCTCTATGTTCAAAGAACCTAGTGGAGCTGAGCCATAGTATCCTTATCTGAACATGGGGTGGCTGGTGGTCACTCAAGATTACGTGTCCTGACCAAGCAACTTATTTTCAGAGAGATGCTGTGGTTGCTGATATTAAAAACACAAAAACAAAGCCAGAGACGTCCCGTCCTTCCATCCTTCACCACCCGTTCTTCTCCTGCCTCTATCACCAGCAAGTCATCCTTTGAATCTGGACTGCAGGGTAGGGCAAGGAGCCAGAAGAGGCTCGAAGGAAGATGAAATCACAGAGCAAGCGAAGGTCCAAGTCTTCAATCCTTGGACGCAGTCTGAAAGCCGCTGCCTCTTCTAACCCAATTTCCCAGGCTTTAAGCATAGAGAAGCTGGCTGAGCAGCCTTAAACCATCTCTCCTCTTGTCTTGGGAATCAGATTCATGAGCTAGATAGAGAATTATGAACGGAAGTCCTTCTCCCAAGCTCGCTAATAGAGCAAAGCTGGGGGAAACAATGAGCTAATTCCACCTACAACCCCCCCTCCCGCCCACTATGCCTTCACTCCACTTACAAAGCAGTGACCCCAGGGAGTTTGTTGGGTCAGGAAGAAGATGGGGAGGGGGTGTCTCTGCAGCTACCATCTGTTGCTTGCTCCAACCTGGGGGTCCCGAATCCCAAGAGGACAGTGCTATGGAATGCAAACAAAAACACGGCACATAACTCATCTGTTGCTCAGTCTCAACCAATGATGCCCAACGCCTACAGCTGGTGGCAAAGCAAGGTCCCAACCAGCTGATATCTCACGGGTTTTCACTGTGGCCACCACCTTTACTTTCGGATCTTCTCCCATGACTTTGACCTGAAAGCCATCAGCGCATGTTGGAGGTAACAGCCCCATCACTGATTAACCAAACCCAAAGAGATGGAGACGCATCAAACTCACAAACGCTCTGCTCTATTCTGTTTGCACAACTGGCGGCTCTCTTGCACTCAGCAACAGATGTTTGATTCCAGCCCAGCAAACCCAGGAAGTGAGAGGGATTTTTTTTTTTTTTTGCAAGGGTGTTTTCAACGCACAGGGCAGAAGCTAGCCAAGCTTGCAACCTGCATCCCCTCCTGTCACTCAGATGGGGAACCTGTTCAGAAGCAGAGCCTTGGAGCACCGGGCTGAGCAAAATTTTTATGTATGTATGTATGTATTTATGCATGCCATTTCTATAACCGCCCATCTCGATCCAAGCGACTGCACAGCGAAAAATAGCAGAGCAGAAGTTTTGAAGGAAACAGCAGGGTAGCACCAGGGCACAGGCAGTGCACAGAATGGGCTGTGAATGCAGAGCATCAGAAGAAACAGCCACCACTGCTCTTCAGATGGCTTTGCACGTCTTATACTTCTTGGAGCGTGGCTTTGCCACTGTTAATCATCAGCCATCACGTTGACCATCTTTCCCTAACCCTGTCTGGGCCCACTTGTCTCCAGCTTCCTTCCAGGGTGGGATCTGACATAGAGAGCAAAATGGCCTCAGACTGGGGGTCTAAGAGGCCACTGAATTCTGCAGAAACCTGCTGGACCAGGCTTTTGTTGGAAACCCTGGTGCAGCCACCTTGTCAAAGAGATGAAGGCTATTTTGCCACTTGCAGCCTGGGTAGGGCAACCTGGATTAAAAGTGTAATCTAAGGGGAAGGGAGGGGGGGGGAGGGAGGGCCAGGTTCTTTTTTTAAAAATACAGCAAAACAAATGGATAAATGCTTATTTAAATGGAAAGGAGGGGAAGTTTTGAAATAAAGGAATATACATGTCAAAAAGAAAAAAGAAAGAAACCCTCAAAGGATGAGATGAGGCTTCTGCTGAACATGAAGTCCTCCAACTAAAATTCCCCCTTTCCCTGCTAGTCCCTCCTGTCCTGCCTTTCGGCCTCTGCTCTATAGCCATCTAGAGCTGGGCGACCTCTCCAGACCTTCCAACATGGATCTTGGAGTTTGTTCTTCAGCATGACTGCAGATTGAACTGGAAGAGATGTCAGAAGGTTGCAAAATAACACACATGCACGGTGAGACATACTGTCTCTGCGCAGCCCAAGCTGTCCCCAGAAGGGCCCAACGCAGTCTGCTTTTTCCAGATCTTCCAACGTTGCTTTGGTATTTCTCCGCTGGGATGTCCAGTAAGCAGATGGCAAAACACATGTGCCGGTTGCAAACACCCCTGAGCCGCAGGAAGGTTACGAGTGGGAGAGAGGGCAGGGAAGGAAGAAGCAAATAAATATCTCTCCAGATGTTCTGATGAGACAGAAAAGAGAGTTAGCAGCTGGGTGGGCCCAGAGAGAAGACCTCTCACGTTCTGAAGTCACCTCTGCATCATTTGTAGCTACATGTTCTTTGCAGAATTTGGCTTGTGTGCTTGGCCAAGAGAAGACATTTCCTTCAAGGCTGAACTCCAGCATCTCTTATCCCTCAAGTCAGCCTGACCACCCTCTTCTTTCTTTCTGGACTTCTGGACTGGCCCAGACAGGAAGTACTTACCCAAAGCTGAGTGAGAAGGGAAGAAGGATTTGGGGACCCTCCAATTCAGGGTCAGCCCCACCAGGAACCAGAAGCTGAAGGACAAACAACAGAAGAGCAGGTCTAGAGGTATCATGGATCTTCCTTTAAGCTGGGGATGGCTTCTGTAAATCAGAGGTTCAAAATGTTGCAGGCAAATGTCTGCCCAGTCGCAGGCCTGCTCCTCCTGAGACATGCATTTTTGCAAACTGTGTTCCCCATTATTACTCACATATGGAATTAATGCACATTCTCCCACTGGAGAATTGCCCTGCAACTTTTGGAGCAATGCTAATTGCTGAGAATCCTGGCTGAGAGACCTCTTTGCAACATGCTGGTTTCCATTAAGAAAAAAAAATGCTTGGGTATATTAAACCACCTAGACATTTCTCTGGACCCTTGAAAGCTGTGGATCCCCTTCAGATGTGAACTGTCGTGTCGTACTTGCCCCAGAGGGAACAGCCCATGACAGCATTTTTGACTGCTCTACCTGGCATCTTGCAAAGGGATGAATTGTGGAAGGTTTCTAAGGTCTCCCTTATATCCAGATCATGAGACAAGCTCCAATGGGGCCTTCTGGACTTGATAACCATAATTTCTTGGCCTGCATGAAACAGAGGAATTGACTGGAAGAAGAGGTCTTCGGTCACAATTTCCTAAGAGACGGAGGGAGGGGAAAAGGAGGGAAAAAGTTCCCTTTGCCTCTGAAAAAGTCCCTTTTCTTTTTAGATAAAAGCCGTTTTCTTCCCGCTTTCTTTCTCCTCTGTGTGTGTGTGTGTGTGTGTGTGTGTGTGTGTGTGTCTTTATCCCTTAGGAAGCCATTTGCTTGAGACTAATTGAATTTTCTGCCCAAAAGGAAAAAGATAAGGCAAGGAGGGAGTTAATTCTCGCTGCTGAAAAATGCAAGGACACAGCCCTGTTAACCGGTGCTGGGACAACCTTGTCCAGCTTAACAAAACCACTGTATTTTGTCCCCTCTTGTTAAGGAGGAGGGCCCAAAGGAGGGGATATTGATTCTGTAGCCTTTTCTACAAGTTTCTCTTTCAGGTCACCTAGTGCCCCTTTGCCCCCCCTTCCCCTGGGGGCCTCTTTTGTGCCAGCAGCAGCTGGTAGGTTGCAAAGGGGGCAATTCATTGTCCTCCGACACACTTTTAACATTTCTTTACAGGACTGGGTAAAAAGTGGGGTGTCTTGGGGGGGAAGAAACCACTCTCCCTCCTCTCCCCCCTTCCCATCCTCATTCATTTCCTGGGAGGAGGGGGGTGCCCTCTTCAGCAAAGGAATGAGAATGGGGAGGGCTGTATCAGAAAACGGTCAAGTAGTGGAGACATTTAAAGGGATGGAAACTGGGTGGAATTTGCTCCTTTTTGGGGGGGGAGGGAGGAGGGCTGGAGTGTAGGAGAGCAGATGGTGCTGAGGATGGGGGGGGGGGGTTAAACATAGGGACCCTGTTCCATTCACAGGGCACTTGCTTTGAGCAACCAGCTAAGGCAAGAAAGAAGAACAGCTAAGAAAGGCTTAGAGATCCATAAAAGAAGCCTCAAGGGAGGGGTTTCTTCCCAACCCTGACAAAAGGAGTTCTTTCTTTTCAGTTGCACCCCCATCACAAGCAGGAAGGGCTCCCCGTTAACCACCTCATCACCGCAGGCATCGGCTTTGCTCTATGGGTGTCACAAAGCCCTCTGTACTTGGGCCCTTCGCAGTTTCCCACGTCCTACCAGCCAGGGCGAGAGAATCCTTGCTTGGCTAGGGGTGGATGGAAAGCAATGGATTTAGGAGACATCTCCTCATAACCATGCTGGGGAGATCTGGCCAAATCTGATTAAACCAGTTCTGGAAGGCTGCTGGGCCTCATAAGTCCTATCTAGTCTCAGCTCCTGATCTTATGGTTGCTAGCAGATAAACTGGAGGTGGGGCAAAAATGGGGCAGCACTTGTGATGAGTCTGATGAAGGGCACTGTAGCTCGCCAAAGCTGATATCTTTGAATAACGCTATTTAATCCGAAAAGGTGCTTCCAAACTCCTGGTTTTCAGAAAAAAGAGAAAATTCTGTTACGAGGCATGGCGTGTTTATGAAGATGGCTGGGCTCTACCAGTTGAAGGTCCTCAAAATAGAGCTAGATTTTGGAACTCGCTTTTGAGGAGATACATAGGTGTGTGTGTACCTGCTCCCATGTGACCGTATACAACTGCCAGCCTGTTTTTAAAAAGATCTTGAGTGAGATCCAGATGGGCTTCATTGAACTTAGAACTTAGGTTAGTCATGACTTAAGTCTCACAAACGTTAAGGGGAACACAGCTCAATTCACAGAGCGTGGATCCAATTCTCAGATAGCAAAAATATCTGGCCAAGCATTTCCTGGGCTTACACATGATATAAAGAGACCTGTCTAGAGCAGCAGCTGTTAGGGCAGAAGCCTGAAAGCTGGCTGGGAATTTGGAGGCTTGTAATGCCAGCATATTTCACGAGCAGCAGGTTGGGGAAGATGGCTTAATAGCATTAATGGACAGGGAGAGCTGACTTATTCAGCTGGACTTGGGAATTCTCTAGAACAGCGTTTCTCAACCTTAGCAACTTTAAGATGGGTGGACTTCAACTCCCAGAATTCCCCAGCCAACATGCTGGCTAAGGAATTCTGGGAGTTGAAGTCCACACATGCTGGCTGGGGAATTTTGGGACCTGGAGTCCACACATGGGAGTTGAAGTCCACCCATCTTAAAGTCGCCAAGGTTGAAAAACATTGCTCTAGAAACCTCTGGAAAGTGTCCACTGGCTTCCTTTTTGCTACAAATTTCAGTCTGCTTACTGAAATTCCATTTGGGAATTCACAAAATACCCTAAATAAAAGATCTGTGCAACGCTCCAAGATACTTTCCTTTGATCCAGCAACTCTGCTTTCATCTCGTCCAGATAGAAGGAAATGGGGAAGATGCCCACCTGATTTCCAGCTGCTTTTCAACAAATCTTTCATAACCGTGCAGCATAGAGATTGGCAGCAAAACCACGATTTTTATCATTTTTCTCCCCTTTTTCTCTCTCTAATCCCAAACCTTTCTGGCCTCACTTTGACTCAGATTTCAGTTTCGCTTCGTCTTTTCCCGAATTCTGACAAACCTTTCTATTTAAAAACCCAACATCATCCCGAGTCTTCCCCTGAGTGCTAAAGCAGGCTGATGTATAAATATTTGCCTAACTATTATTAGCCCAAGAGCGAGCAGGCTGCCGTCAGGGCAAATGGGTGTCCACCGCTTGCTTTATACGGACCACCGCAGATGCACTATTTGGGGAAAGAACAGCAGGTTTGCCTCTCTTTCTTGATGAATTTGTACAATCTGACATTACACAGCAGTGGAAGAAGAAGTGGGAATGCTGGAGAGGGCAACGTTATTAATGGAGAGGATTTAACTTCTGAAAAAAAGATCTCTTGGCAGTGCCGTCTTGATTTGGTTGCAAGCGGGATGATTCCCAAAGGGAATGTTGCAAAATCGTCCAGCCACCGCCTTGGCTTTTATTGCTGAGCTAACCTCTTGCAGAAGACATTTTTCTGAGAATATTTCTGCAAAGTTTCTGTTCTTCCCACCCTGCCCCACCACTTCCAGATAACGAATATCCATTCTCTCCCCCACTGATCAATCTCCACCTGTAAAAGGTGACCAGTTCGTTTGGGTGGGTGCCATGTTTCCTTGTGAACGCCATCAGCAGCGCTAAATCCAGAGACGGTGAAGGATGCAGATGGGAGCCCTGTTGGCTGGGAATTTTGGGTAGTGTAGTTGCTAGGCTGGGGCAAGCTGTATCGGGGGGGGGGTTTCTTTTTTGCAGAGGAAGCTAGTAATCAATCCCAAGTCTGGGGTAAATTCAGCTCAGGATAGTTAGCCTTGGAAATGTTCTCCACATCTTTGCATCTTCACTTAGAGAGCATCTATCAGCCATTAAATCCGAAGTTTGCTCTCTTAATTTCGTTTCTCTCCAGCAGCTGAAAATCCAAGAGAAAGCAGGAGACATCTTCTAGGGGGAGAAGTCCTGAAAGCATCTCAGAGAGAAGAATTTTGAGTAGACTCGCTCACAGGGTCTGTTTTTTCCAGACTGACCCTCATTTGAAAACTTAAATATTTATGGAAGTTCTCCAATATTTATATTGAGAAGGAAAAGAGATCAGTCACTGTGGTTCCCTCGGGGCCTGAGACTATATTCATCTTAAAATCCACTTGAATAAAGCACAAGAAATCTCTCTGTGTTTACACAATGTGTGGCACCCGATTGACAGAAAAGTCACTCAAGAAAACGGGTGTGGGGACTTGTGGCGAAGAAGAGGGGGTCCTCAAGCTGACTTGTTGACTTCTTCTCACTTCTTTTCAGGACGTTTTCAGCACTTTGGGGCAAGGCATAGCGAGAATGACATCCAATATACCAAGATGGGGAAGACTGTCCCAGGTTAGCATGACATATAGGGCTACAGGGATCTACACATTTCCATTCCCTGAGAACATACTGGGAAGAGAAAAATAATATTTAAAAACCCAAAGGGGGTGTGTAGTGTGTGGGATGTACAAGGTCCAAGTTGTCACACATGCTGCTCTTGTTAGCATTGTTTGGGAAAAGCAGGGAGCTGGGAAGGTCTTCCTGATCCTGAGTTGGTTGGAAGAGGTTGCAAGTGCGGCATCTGCAGACTCTTGGGGTGCCCCCCTCCAGATACAAAGGGAACTTCCACACAACTGCAGCTGTGCTGATTTCCCAGGAAAACAACTATCCAAAGCCTGCCCTGTCCCCCACCTTCCAATGAATGAAATGTCCTGCCTGTCCAAGGATTGAGAAATTCTACATTGCTCTGTCTGCCAAATCTGAGTTTATTCTCCTGCAAAAAATGCCCCGCTTCTCTCTAAATTGCTCCTGGGAGAAATGTATTATTTACTATTTTCTTAAAGATGCCAATAATGCAAAGAAGTGTATGTTGTGAAAGTCCCAATATCATCTCCTTCTCCTTCTCCTTCTCCTTCTCCTTCTCCTTCTCCTTCTCCTTCTCCTTCTCCTTCTCCTTCTCCTTCTCCTCCTCCTCCGATATCTCATTTATTTGGAGATCCTAAGGACTGAGGTCACATGAAAAGGGTGAACTTTTCCTTCAGCAGTCGCATGCTCTCTTCTGCCACCAAAGTCTTTTTCACAAGATGGAGAAAAAGGTTTTATGTCATTATGCATAGGTATTGGAGGAAAAAAAAAAGAACTGGGTGGGAGGAAAGCAAGTCTTTGCCCCCCCCCAATTGTTTCTCATGGGCCTTATCCAGTGAAGACTTGGGACAATGACCCATTCACCATGTTTAATTCTATCGCTGTACATGGGATGCAAAAACATCCAACCCAAAAAGACAAGAGCAAAGAGGGGATAGGAAATGTTGGCTCATGAATCCGCAAGAGGGAGAGACAACAAGACACATTTTTGGCTTGTCTTTCCGCCAAGAGTTTTCCCAGTGGAGAGAAAAAGAGCAACCAAGAAAGAGGGAGAAAAGATTGTAAATATAGATCTTCCCCAAGCTGATCAGGAGTCATCACTGGAGCTGGAAAGGGAAATGGGAGACATATTTTAAAAACAGAGTCACTTTGGAAGTTCTCCAGCAAGCAGCAATCCATCACAGAATAAATTAAAAACAATCACTTTCACTCCAGCTGCCTAAATAAGACTGAAAGAAGCCGTGACCTGCTCAAGTTGGGTTCGTTTGCAGCCCTCTGAGCAAACTCCGACTCATCTTTTTAGGTGAATGAAAAGGATCTGGGTGAAGAATGTTGACCCTGTAATGGAAGAACAACCCAGAAGCAGGAACAAATTCCACCTCCACTGAACCCTTCCTGTTTCTTTGTAGAACATCTCCTCCTCTTCTTCCAACCCAGGTGGCTCCCATGGAGCCCAGTGGCCTGGATTTCTACTGGCTGGTTTATGCAGCAAGTCAAGGCATGGAGGCTTAACAGGAAACCAGCCAGACTCTGATTTAGAGTGATATGTCAGTCCAGTTGGGCTTGTAGTTGAGCTCGGTTTGTATCGTCAGTTTTAGCACCCTGGTCATCCCATGTATGACTCATTCCAGCACCATCTTTGACTGCCTGGAGTTCCAAACCAAAAAGTGCACGGACCTTAGATTCTTTTAGATGGCTCCTCAACATCTGCCATTAAACCACCAGATTAAGCCCTTAAATTTCACTCTACAGCTCCCAAAGCAATCTTACGAAGGGTCATCTACATTTACAGACAATGCATCCCATGGAAGACCCATATTCCTGGCCCCGTTTTCCTTCCCTTCCTTGTACATTCTTGTCTTCTCCGCTGTCAAAATTGCAAGTAATTACTTTCCTGGGACCATTTTTTTTCTCTCTCTCCTGCTGTTTACAGACCCTACACAATGCTTGTATGCATGTATGTATTTACTATACTTGTATGCTGCTCAGTCCTGAAGACTCTGGGTGGCTAGCAATCAAAAACCTCATACCCCGCCCACTCCAATAAAAATAAATAAGTCCACCCCAACAATAATAAGAAAGAATCCCAACACAGGGGAAATTAATTAATTAAGTAATTAAGTACTTAATATAATCATGTGTCTGCCAGTGATTTCCAGCAATCAGAACGTGCCTTCCTCCTGGCTAGATGGAAAAGCCAGGCCCTGTTAGTCTCCTGAAACCCAGGAAGGAAGAGAGAGGCGAGAACTCTGTAGTCGCACCTCACTGCTAAGGGTGATGGGAGAGGTGCACGTGTGAAGGAGGAGGAGGAGGGAGATCCAAGCAAGTTCTCAGTTGACCACAGTGGGCACAGCATAGCGTTTGGGGCACAGCCCAAGTTATCTCACAGGGTTGTTCTTATGAGGTTAATCCCATTATATGTGTCTTGGAGGAGGGGGAGGGGGATCGGGAGGGGGAGGAGGAGGAGGAGAAGAAGAACAAGAAGAAGGAAAGGAAGGAAGGAAGGAGAAAAAGAAAGAAAGAAAGAAAGAAAGAAAGAAAGAAAGAAAGAAAGAAAGAAAGAAAGAAAGAAAGAAAGATCCCATTATATGTGTCTTGGAGGAGGAGGAGGAGGAAGAAGGAAGGAAAAGAGAGAGAGAAAGAGAGAGAGGGAAGGAAGGAAGGAAGGAAGGAAGGAAGGAAGGAAGGAAGGAAGGAAGGAATGAATCAGCAGCATTCTAGAAGGATCTTGAGGAACCTTGTGTTCTCAGACTGATTTTTACCTAAATGAAGTATGCTGCAAGCCAGGACCTTCTTATTTGAGGACACGGGCATCTTCTGGTATCTTGCCCTCTCCAGTCTGTGGGTGCAAACAAGCCCAGAATTTGGAGTATCTTCACATGATGTTTCCATTTAGATTATAAACCTGGGGTGCCCTTTCCTTTCCTCGATCATGGGGGCAGCCTAGTCATTATTACCTCTGCATTTAATAGTATCCTTGGGGTGGGGGATGTCCTTTCCAAATGGCTGCGTGACATTGTTAATTTCAAAATATGGGACGTCACTAGGGTTGCTACCCCAAATCCTAGCCCTGACAGTGCCACTGCCTCAGTTGCACCCCCATTTTAACCCTCATCACACACATCCTGCAGGATGTGAGGAAGCTCAAGGCATCACTTCATTTTGGTGGGACGGCAGCTGTAACCCTGTCGGTCAACCACAACTTCCTTCCAATAATAATCATGATCATAAATTTCTCTTAAAAGCCAGGTGGGGGATCAGCTTCTGCAGTGGGCCAGGGTTTACTGCTCTCCTCTCATCAAGGAAACAGCAGAATTCAAAATCCCCCAGTAGAGTTGCAGCAGGAGACCGCGATAACCGCCGCTGAAACAGCAGAGCAGAAGAAATCAGTCTCTTCACAATAGGGGTGTAGGGAGAGATAAGGCTGTCCTCGCAAGTTTTGCCGGCCAAGTCCAGCCCAGAACACACAGTCTAAGCTACTTGCACACCCCCAGAAAGCACATCGTGAATTTTTGTTCATCGGTCTAGCCATTTCAGCTGCACCGCACAAAAACTTACGCTTTCTAAAGAAATGTGTTTGTCAGAAAAGGTCTTCTTCTGATCTGGGGCTACCAGAGACTAACATGGCTGTCCTCCTACAATATCTACCGTGTAATTCTGTGTCCTTCTATCCTCAGCAACCCTCAGTGTAACAAAGAGTGTTAGCTCTTTGACATTCCCTTAGGAAAAAGTCAGACATCCATTTTCGTTCCCAAAATGGCAGTCTCCCCGAACTCTTACATTTTTTTCTCTTGGAGTACAGGGGTACATCCCACTTCCAAGGCCTAGGTGGTAGTTGAGGAGCTCCTTCTGCATGTTTCCCCCCCTCTCTGCCCCCAATACCGTTCATTGCTTTCTCTGATTAATTTTCCACCCCTTCCCTCTAGTTATTCTCCCCTCCCCTCCAAAACTGCATTCTCCACTCATGGAAACTACTGAGAAGTCTTCAAGGGCAGCCCCAGGCACAATGCATTGCATTAATCTAGGTGGGAGATTACCAGAGTAGGTCTGTCCCAGAAGCCCATGTCTCCATAACTGGGGGCTTTCATCTAGTGTCTATTGAGGATAACAAGTTGGGGGACGGCTCGTAAGTTTTCCCAGTGGTGGCCAATGTTAGGACATGCCTTTGTTCAGCCAAGGACTTCTTTGAGAAAAAGGAGCTTGCACAGAGCTTGGAAGAGGTGTGTGCATCTGCTGGGACGCTTCATTCCCACAGGCCGGATTTTTGATGTTCCCCATCCAGCTTCGGCAGAACTGGGAAGAACACCTTGAGAAAAGTTCCTGTTTGGAAGAAAAGCAAAGATGCCAACCCAGCTTGTGTGTTGACTTTCCTGATAGAAAACCTCTGTGTCAACAGAGAGGAGCTTTAATGGAGGGCATTTTTCTCTTTCAAGAAAATTAAACATTTCAAACATTTTGGAACACACGCCTACAACCCCCTGGATAGTAATTAACTTCTTCCTGTTCTAGACATAGCACAGTTTCCAAAAAACAAAGTGGGGATAGATTATTTTTCAAAGGAAGTGTTATTGAAAAGCTGTTCCGTTATATCCTAAGGTGGAGCCAATTAATCCTCCTGACCTAGGAAGCACGGAGGGTGGACTTGGTCATCCGCCATCCTAGATGCCCAAAGCCCACCGCCGTCCTTCAGGGTCACCGACCTGCAGCAGAAGCCAGCAGGGATAGGTGGGGTGAAGCTTTCCTACAAAACCAGATACCCCAGCAAAGGTCTTGACAAAAACGTTGCAAACTTTAACCAAGGTTATATTTTTCTGGGGGAATTCACAGAGCGCCTGTCCCTCTGCAGAAGGGGTTTTCAGCAGCTGCCTTCCACCAGGCACGCTGTAAAGGTGTCGGAGCGAAGCAATTACATGCATTAGCTCAACTTTGAGATGTAATATTTTCAGATGTTTACATTCTGCCTCTATGCCATGGACGTTGACTTCTGGACAAAGAAAAGGAACTGAGAGTCAAAAGATTACTGTTCAGTGAGGAAAGACAAACATGTGGCCCAACTGTTCAATGCTTTGCAGATCAGCTATGAATGACTGTAATGAATTGTGGCATCAGTTCATGTGCCTGTAAATATAGTGCTGCGTACTTCTTTTTTCAGCTTTCTTCTTCTTTTGTAATGTTGTGTATTGTTTGTCTTGGGGGTTGAGTGAGATAGGCAGCTCCTACAAGAGATGATGATAGATGACAGACACAGACAGACAAACAGATAGATGATAGATAGACAGATGAAATAGATGATAGATAGATGATAGATAGATGAATGAAATTTATTTATTTATTTATTTATTTATTTATTAAATTTGCATGCCACCCATCTCCCCAAATGGGTGACTCTGGGTGGCTCACAAGTAAAACAAAACCCACAAACAATTAAAAATAAATACCACATTAATTAATTACAATTAATTAATCAATTAAAAAGTCAAGCTATAAAGCAAACCCTATACATAAAAACTAAAAGCATTCAAGATGATGGGGAAGTAAAATCAATTACCCCACAAGCCACTTCCACTGATGCGAGCCCCCATCCGGCCCCCAGGCCTTCTGGCATAGCCAAGATTTCATGCTCTTCCTGAAGGCCATGAGAGTGGGGGCACACCGCAACTCGGGTGGTAGGTGGTTCCACAGAGCGGGGGCCACGGCAGAAATGGCCCTCTTCCTAGATCCCACCAGTCAAAATTCCTTGACTGGTGGAGTCTGCAACATGCCCTTTCTGCCAGACCAAGTGGGGCGGGCTGATACAACAGGGGCGAGACGGCTCCTCAGATAACCTGGTCCTGTGCCAGGAGGGGCTTTAAAGGTGATGACCAATGCCTTGAATTGGACCCAGAAGCAAACCGGCAGCCAACGCAGCTCACGTAACAGCGGTGTTATATGTGCCCCCCTGGGGGCATTCAGAACTGTCCTCGCCACTGCATTCTGCGCCAGCTGTAGCTTCCAGATACTCTTCAAGTATCCGAAATAGATTATAGATAGAGATAGATGATAGATGATAGAGTGATAGATAGATAGATAGATAGATAGATAGATAGATAGATAGATATTTCTTCTCGATCAAAACTGCCAGGCCCTACATTTTTTGATCCTGCGCTGTCAAGATCAATGATTGCAGAGTGAGTTCTGCTCTCACCCATGTGACATGCCCTTCTCTACCAGTGCGGGAATCAAGGACTGGTGGAATGAGGCACGGGGATTAGACAGACATGGCTGCCATTTCTCTATAACCTCAGGCAAATGTCTGGGTTAGATTAATGTCGAACTCAGCCATAGAATCAGATTTGCACATAGAAAAGGGAGAGGTCCAGGTGGGTCTCCAAAGTATGGCCAGGATGGTGGCTGCAATGATGCGAATGAAGCTCTGTTGGCCTCAGTCACAGCATGGGGGCCTCCACCTTGACGTTTTTGACCATACCCTGGAGCAGTCTCTACCCACCCATATTCCTTGTGCTCAGCTTTCCACAGCCAGAGCACAGGGTCCGTGGGTCAGCCCTCCAAAATGCCATGCTCTGTGCATGCAATGAAAAGAAGGTCAACTAGCAAAGAGCAAGAATTGGATTGCCCTGAGAGCTTCGGGATCTCCCTGGGGAACGAGGCCCTGGGTGGCTGAAAGACAAGCATCCCCTCCAAGCCTTGCCAATGCGGACTGTGGCCATTTGCCTTCTATTCTCCGAAATGGTGTCTAGAGTTTCCTTTAGACCCTCAGGCACTTTGTTCTGCTCTCTGCCATCTGCCACTGGAAATTGCATCCTCCCCGGCCTCGTAAGAATAGAGTTTCCATCCATTGTAGGAGAAGCGGGGACTCAAGGAACCAACTTTCCAGGCTGCATAAAAAGACCTCTGTATAGAGCAACATGTTTTGGCAACTATTTTGAGAAGGGTTAGTGTAGCCATGATTCCCATCTTGCCAAAATGCTTAGAATATCTCAGTTTGAAAGATATGAACGAACTGTTGGGAAAAGTACCAAAAAATAATAGGAAAAAAACCATAAAAAGCAATCAAAGTCTTCAAGGGATCTGGCACACTTTCTCCCCAGAGAAAGTCCCTCCAAGGCTAAGGAGCTTTCTCAGTGTGGTGGGGGGGGGGGGACAATATGAGAGGATGTGTCATCACCAGATATGAATGATGGAGCAGACTGAGTACAATTTGACACCAGGGTTTGTCGCTGGCCTAGGGGTTGCTGTTGTGATTTATTGTGATGCTCAGATAAGGATGCATGGAGATTTCCTTGCTTATTTTTATTTCCCTTTTGTGGCCTGCTGAAGCCTTTAACCAATGTAGAGATGCAAGACAAGGAGGAGGAGGAGGAGGAGGAGGAGGAACTATTGCTGGACAAACACAGACATGAAAGAAGGCCTTGAGACCATTGTGTGGTTTAGGAACCCACATCAAAACACCCCTCTGCTTGAACACATCCTGATCCTGCAAAGGGGAGTTCACCACGTCTCTGGGTTATGGGTCCTCTGTTGAAGCTCTCTTACATCAGTGTTTCCAATGTCCAGCTAGAATATGCCTTCCTGTAACTTGAAGTCCATTCCTTTATATCTGCTTTAGGATCACAAAGAAGAGTTCCTGAGCAACTCGAGAAATGCTCTCACCTCTTCAGTCTTTTCTTCTCAAGGTCCAAATGTCCCTCAATCTCTCTTCATTGGGTTAACTTCCACGATTCCTAATCATCCTTGTTGCCTTCTCTGAACCAAGTCAGCAAGTCAGACTTTGGCTTGTTTAACATACCATGGTTGAATGGACTCAGGTTATTTCCCTGTGTTGATTCCTGGGCTAGGCTGGCCACACAGGCACTTGCAATGCCAACACACCTAGTGGGTGTCAGATTGAGGATGGGTCCCCTAGTAGGTGTGATGAGAGCTGTTCCTCAACTGTCTTAGGGCCTTAAGACCCCCTTCCTCATGGCAGCCCAGACAAAGGGGTTTCTTGAAATGCAGGCTTGTTTGGGCAGCTGCTGACCCCCCCTGAAAATTCTGACTGCTCTGTGCTAATCCCACTGTTTCAAATTATAAAGCTGCCAATATCCCACGGAAACACCACTAATTTGCCATCAGTGTGCCAGACTTCTTTGAAATCTAGAAATCTTTCCAGGAAGTGCTGGGTTTCCCCCAGCCCATGATACAAAGAACAGCTGAATCTTTCTCAGCAAGCAAAACGTGTCCTCCAAGAAGGCCAAACCAAAGCAAGGTAGAAAAAATGAACGCCTTTTTCTCCCTAGTTTCTCAGGAAACCAAAGGAGTTGGAAATTTTGCAGCTAGGAGGACAGACTCATTCATAAAAACAGCCACTGGGCTTTGAAGGCTCACTCAGTATTCCCAAGCTGTCCTTCAGAGCAAGGATGGTTGACGTTGGATTTGGATAAAGGGGTTTGGTCAGTCTTCTGTCCAGGACCCAAGACCATAATAAGACCATATATAACAAAACAGAGTAAAAGGCAGAACTAATAGGAAATACAAATCATACTTCTGTATCACCTCTACAATTTACCCCAATTAATCCACACACACAGTTCTCAGTTGTACTGTTTTCTTCAGATAAAGGGTGGTATTATATGTAATATTTGGGTTCTGACCACATATAAAATACGTTGTTCTACTGTATGGATCTCAATGGGCCCTTTGCCTAACGTAGTGTTTCTCAACCTTGGCCACTTTAAGATGTGTGGACTTCATCTCCCAGAATTCCCCAGCCAGCATGGCTGGCTGGGGAATTCTGGGAGATGAAGTCCACACATCTTAAAGTGGCCAAGGTTGAGAAATACTGGCCTAATGTGTGGTCCAAAATACATACCCTGTTACAATAATCCCCAATATTGACATGGGGTCTGTATATCTTCGCCCGTCCTCAAGAATGTCCACCTGCAAAATACAAGTTTCTACTCTAGATGTTGGGGCCAGTCCATCAAGCTGCCTTATTGCAAAAGGAATGAAAGGAAACCATGTCCAGGTCTTCATTCTTGATGGTACAATCAAGGAGAATCATTCCAAGTTGATTTTTCATTCCTTTTGCTTGCTAAACTTCCAACTACATTTCAGCTCCCTGGATTGTGAAGCTGCATTTGACAGGAAGAAAGGTTGAAGGGAAATCGTCCTTCTATAGCTCAGATACTGAAACCAAATACTGCAAGATTAAGAGATACCTGCTCATTGGTGTATATCAGGGGTTCGTGTTCTGCTCTGCCCCTCTTTCTTCTGTGGAGGGAGTCCCTTGCAGTTGAGATAGGGCTAAAGCACTGGCCAGGAAGAGACAACTAGAGAAGGTTGAGGTTCATGTGGGATCAAAGGAGGACTCATTTTCTTCCAACTCTGAACTTCATCTTCCTGGTCCCTGCTTGAGAAAAGTGAGAATGCCAGTCAGCCAGGATTTTTAAAGGCCTTCAGAGCCCTTAACATTTGTGACAGCCGAGTGAATAGTTACAAGGGTGGGGGATCCCAAAGGAGAGGGTTAGTGGAGAATGATCTCATGATGCACAGCCCAGCATGAATGCCCCAAAGCCGATTAATGGCTCTTGAGGCCTTGAAGGAAAGAAAAAGGAGATGGGGGTGAAGGGGAGGAGAACTAATTGGACAGTTACGCTTGAAGGGAAGGTGGGGGGGGGGGCAGAATGTGGATAATCCTCCCAACCTTTTTAGCCAGGAAATTTAAGCTTCAGTCCTTTGTCCATCTAGGGGCACCTTCTCCAATCTGGGCCTCTCCAGAATTGCTGGAGGAAAACTCCCCCACATCCTCTGCTTGATTACAGGAGTTCACAAAGGTGGTAGCAGCGCACGGCAAACCTTGGGTGATCTTCAAAAAGTGTTGGATCTGGTTAGTAGTTGGATGGGAGACAACCAGGAAAGGTGTAGGACTGTACACCAGACTGGGAAGTCATAAAAGCATTCCTGAAGGATGCAACAGCAAGCCACCTCTGTACGGTTGCCAAAAAAACCCCCTATGTGAACACATCCATGTAGTCAACAGGAGTTGAGTGGGACTTAATCTAATACTATACATCTGAAAGAAGGTTGGGCAGAGTGCTTGAATCATTGCTAAGGTCCCCTGGTGTATTGATTAAACTACAATCGGGTAAGGTCACACACTGTGCTAAGCCATAAACCAGGGTTTTCCAAACAGAATGGCTGGATTCATCTAACACACTGAACCAAAGTCAAGCAAACCATCTTACGGTTAGACTGACATAGGAACTCAGCAGCAGTTTGCACTTTTGACCCCTTTTCAGAGTAAGGTAGTTGCTCTGAGTGTATTCTGGGAAGAGGAAATTAAATAATGTCAGTAAAAACAACTCCACCCATCTTCTCTTAGACAGACAATAAAAGTAATATAATGCTTTTTATTTTGACAATTGTAAAGTCTGGGGCATCAAGCAGGGCTTTGAAACTCATCCCTGATTACTTCCGTGACTTTAATTTAATTACCATTCCTTTTCTTATCTTAATTCTCTTGCTTCTGTTTATAAACACAGGGCTAACTCTGTGTTCCTCTCCCCCCGCACTGGTCCTGCAACCTGAGAGTACCTCTTGGCATCTGAAAAATTCATTAAATGCCTGAGACTTTTCATTCTTCTGCTCTTCCACTATTAATTCATGGTGGAAGAAACTGAAGCTTAGCAGCTATAGGAGGAACCTTATAACTTGGTGTGAAAGAGTAAAGAACTATGATCTGCAGGCTGACAGTGTTTCTTTTTCCCACTCTCATGTTTCACCGGTCTTTTGAGGAGCTATGGAAGTGGGGCATTGAGAAAGAGTGAGAGAAAAGTGTCTTTGAATTATGAAGCTGGAAATGTTGACTAAGAAAACTACAGATTGCAAAAAGAATCAATCAGTTCTGGTCCAAGGAACAAAACAAAACTGTCTACTCCCTCAAGGAAATGATCAGCAAACAGAATTCCCATATTTTGGGTGTGTCCTGCAAGCAGATGAGGATTTGGAAACCACCTATGCTCAGCAAAATGAGGGACAAAGATGATGAAGAAGAAGATTGTGGATAAGGTGGATGGTTAAAATCAGAGATTATCGTGGATGTTTAAAGGGGGGAAGTGATATCATATGCATCATGACATCATTATGCAAGTGAAGTAACTTCAAATTCACATCATTGGATGGGCATCATATCTTCACGGCTTGTACCTGACACCTATAGTGATTACTGCTGTGTGTGGGAAGAACTAGAGGTTATTACTAGAACTAGATCAGTCTTGCAAGCGTTTATCCATACAGCCCATCAGCCAGACTCAATGGCACCTCATTCACAAAATTTGAGAGGAATTTCTCGCAATGGAAATTTGAACGCCAGCATTTCAGACACAAAATCAGTTTGAAATTAGAGCGCATTAGCTATTTCCAAACCAGGACTTCAATCCCTATAGTCCCCAGCCTGTATAGCTAATGGGAGATGAAGTCCAACATATTTGGAGATAGACATGTTGGGGAAGTTGGGCGAGACAGTAAGCCCTACAGAAAACGTTGAGCATGATTTCCCAGAAAAATATGCATGAGTTTCTGCTATACAACAGATATTTTTGATGCAACTCTTTCATTTGGTAGATATATCTAAGTCGTGGCTTCCTTTTCCATGGCCTTTTGACTAAGCCTCTGTTGGTTGGTTTCTCACAACACATTAATCCATAGACCATCATTTACAAGCCATAGTGACTTTCAAGATTCCCTGTAGGCTATTCAGAGCAAACCCTGGGAATTTCCTACTTCCACATGTGGTGTAGTTCTGAAATGAAAAGGAAGCAGAGCAGGGTTAATACTGGATTGTTTTCTTTTCCCCCTACCATAGGCTGATCTCTGTGAACCTTTAACACCTATGTGGCAGAACGTTATGGATCGCGCACCCTCATATGATGCTGAAAGACAGCTATGCCTTGTTCCACGCTGAGACTTCAGACAGAATGTACAAACCAGATGTAGAAAGCCACAGCTGGAGAACACATGAACATCTCTCTGTGACAGATGATTGGGTTCCCCACCGTGGATGCAGAGGAAACTAAAACCTGGGAAATCAGCTTAAAATGCCCGGAACTCAACAGAAATCACACATAAAGACAAAATTCTTGTAGATCTGTCTATCATGGAGATCTCAAGTGTGCATTCATCCAAAACATCCATTATTAATGCCCGTGTACTCTTATTGGGGTTACAGGCAAGAAAGAATGCTCAGACAGCCAGTTTTCTTTTTCCAGGGGAAACCCCCCCCCCCCCAAAAAAAGAGTCCAATTTCTTCCTACTTTATAAACACTGTAGCTCAGGAGGAATATTCAGAAGCAGATAACAAACTGATTGGAGAACCATTGCAAATGGGATTTGCAACAAAATTTTGCAGCCTCAAAAGCCGCAGTTCGCCATGCTGCCATTCTGTTCCCTTCCTCTCCCCCCTCGCCAGGCTCAACCATCATTGTGCTAGTGTCTTAAGCAATGTTTCCCTTTTCTCCCCCCTCCCCAAGATTATTCATACTTTTACAAAACATGGAGCCATTCAAAAGCTGGCCTGAGACTCCTTGTTGTGTGGGTGGTGTGGTTTTGGTTTCCTAAGCAATGGTACTTACAGCCTAAATATTGGAAGTCGAAGGATTTAATCCCCACCCCCCACCCCTTTCCTGACCAGGAGAACAACTCCCCTTGGCACAGAGGGTTGGTAGCATTTCCAAGGAAGAGCAGGAATCAAATGGCGTCTTGATTTCTGACAGGTAGGACAAGGTAGTTTATGGCTGTGGTGAGCGCTGGATGAAAACTGGGGTGGAGACCAAGTCTTGATGGACAGAGAAATATGGGTCCATCAGTTTAGGAAACCAAATGTGCCTTGGGCTGCTGGCAACAGCTCACCTGTTTCAGGATCCAGGATGTTTATAACTTGGGCTCTTGGATGATCAGGAGGCCGGGCAAAGAGCCAACAATTATGAATGACGCAAAGCACACAGCCTGAGCGGTTTCTGCCTCCCCCCAAAATAACCGGACTTGAGTCTTCTGTGAGTAACAGCACTGGACGGGCCATGGGATTCTACATCCCAGCTGGAATTTCATCACGGATTGAACACCAGCATCACGTTTCTCCCACTGGTGTGATTGCATATGTTTTTTACACGGGGTGCCTGTTTGTAACCCAAGATGCATTTTTGCGGCTGCTTTGGGGGAGGTTGAACAAGGATAAGGAAGGATACTCAGAATAGGGAATGCAAACAATCCTCTTGGTCTTAAATATATGCATGGTGTGAGGCCCACTGAACGCATCAATATTTGCCGAGTTCAGAATTTGCAAAGCCAACGGCCTTGTTGTCAAGCTTGGGGAAGTTGTGGGGGAGAGAAGCAGTGTGTGGGTGTCTCAAAAATAATACGAGAGGGTTGTTCTTATTTTATTTATCAAGGCTGATCCTTCTTCCCTTCCCTGGATTTGTTCAAAAGTCTAAATCTAGAGCAGTGGTTCTTAAATGGTTTGATCCAATTACCCCTTTTCCCAGGCTCGAATAATGTCATTATCCCCACAAAAATACCCACAGACTCTCTTGTTTTACACAAGCGTCTCAGCACCGGCAGTCTCAGTGGATCCTCAACTCATAACCAACCAAGGATATGCCCAGATCATCCCCAGTCTAAGAGCCACTGATCTAGAGCATATTATGGCTTGACTCTGAATGCTCCAGTGTGATGGTGAGGCTCCTAGGTAAGAGACAAGACATTTGTTGATCTTTTCAGAACTTTTCAAGAACCACCCAGCTGCAAATTAAAGGTTTCCTGGTGTGGGTAAGAAGAACACAGTATTCTGACAAAAACAATCCCTTCTGAGTGGATGGTGCCTGACCACATGTATCCCAAAAGAACATCACAGACGTGGTCCATGATGCAGAGAGAGGACAGTTCCAGCTCTCTCTCTTATCTATATGATTTTAAGGTATTTTCATAGAAATTCAGTTTCCCAAACACAAGAAATCCTAGCTCTACTATGTTCTGCATTGGAGAGACCCTCCTTGAATATGGTGTCCGCAGGTTAAGGGTTCAGATACACTGGGATGGATTCAGAGAAGAGTGATGATAACTAAGCAGGAAGATAAGTCCTACCAGTAGAATGTAGAATCTGGTAGAATGTTAGGGAAATATGAATGGGAAGCACAATTCAACAGTAGAGTCAATTCACTAGAGAAATGATAAGCTTCATCCAAATAGAAGTTGGAGAGCCACCTGTTGAAGATGTTTTAATATGGATTCTTGCATTGTGTAAGAGGTGGAACTGCATGCCCCTTTCCAATTCTATGATTTTATCTACCTGTCTACTGTGCATCTTTCTGGTTGCTTCCCTCCTGAATCTTGCCCTGGAGGAATCTTCAAGGCAGCTTGCCCATAACTGAAACCAGCAGACATCAAGCCATATCTATAAGGCAATTTGAGAGATTCATTTGGAAATTAGAAGCGGGGAGGTAGGTAGAACAGTTCTCAACCAACCACATCAAGCACTTTCTGGTGGAAAAATGTTTTTTAAATGTTCTAACTTCTCAAAGGGTTCCACAGCAGATATTTCTAAGCCTGGTCTGGAGTCAATGCTTAAAACACTGAGCTAAGTACAAGACCTTGGAAGAGGTACATCAAAGCAGACGCCCATGTCATCCAACTTTGTGTCCTTGGTGGCCATCCAGATTCCTCTGGAAAATCCAGAAAGTGAATATGAGTGAAAAAAACCTTCTCCTACTCAGGTTCTCCATCAACCATGACTGAAAACAATCTTCTGGCAGATACTGGAATAGTATAGTTATTGTGACGATTCGCATTTCATTGCCCTATAGACAACATTTCCACAGTCAATAACTTCTTTGTCTATTACATATGCGCACAATTGCTTGCAAAATCCTCTTCTTGTGTAGTTTGAATTAAATATGGCTAGATTCTTGACTTGGGTTTAAGGATCATTTAACATGGTCAGAGTTTCCTCCAGAGGCATCTGAGAATCATAGTTGGATGAAGGTGCTGCAATTTTTTTCCCCCAAATTCCTAGCCTCCCCACATGCACAGCAGTTTCCATGAGTGATCCCTTGAGGATGAGCATGACTAGAAATCAGAATAACTAAGACCAGACCCAGCCAGAAGAGGCGGGAGCAGCGGTCTTTAGACCAGCTAACATGCCTTTCCATTCCAATGCAACCCTCCTGCTGTTTCGTTCTTTCCCTACTCCATCATCCATCACTCCCTGCCCCCCAGTTCTCATATTCAACCACCTGCCAATCACAGTGACATTGTCAGATGACCCTTGTTGGAACTGAACATAAACCCTTCAAGATAAATCTACTTCTCTGAACGATGCTTAGGTTGGAACCCAGGCATCCAGAGGTGATGCTCTTAGTCCATTAAACACAGCGGGGTTGTTCTTGTCTCAAACCCATTTCCACTGTAGAAAATAAAATTCCAGCTCTGTGAACTGTTCCAGATGTTTGAGAGAATCCGCCTGTTACAAGCTGGCCGCAAGAATGCATGTCTTCCTCTGCAGCGCCTTCATAGTTCAGACTCCTCCTTGGCTCCCCACGTTGTCTTGAAGCTAAATTTATACCCAGTATTAGAGACTGAGTCTTGGGGGTGTTGCTTCCTAAGTAGGACACCGTAAGCATGGACACTCAACAGTTATTTATTTATTATATATTTGTTATTGAAACAGTTGATGCGGCTGCCTGTCTTGCTGCTGTGACTCTGGGTGGCTAACATTAAACAAAACCCCAAGTAATGATAACAATCCAAAATCATTAAAAAGAATTACAGCACCAATCAATAGACAACGTGTGAAAGGTCCAAGAACATCCTTTACATCATGCAGAGCAGTAGCGAACAGGCAGAAAACAGACCGCTGATCAAAATCACACATCAGCCCTCCAGATTTGCTGACCTCTCTCCAAAACATAAAAGGAGGCATTTTGAGCAAGCATGCAAGACTTCCTGGTAGCGTGTTCCCTCTGCAATGGTTGGATTGCGTTTCTGTTGAAATCATAGAGCATTTTTCCATACTTGAATCTGCACAGATGCATTTGTGGGCTTCACTCTGCCCAGAAAGAAATCATACTTTTTTTTTTCTCGCACAGTTCTCCTATAATCACATTTGTGAATGCCAGTTTCCCTCCTACACATGCCTCCTTTCTAGCAAGTGATTTCCCATAGAGTTACTACCTTCATGCATACCGATTTCCCCCAGCTGCTGACTTCCAGATGCATTGGGACTACAAGTCCCAGCAGTTGCAGCCAGCATGGATGGGGATTCTGGGAACTGTAATTCTAGCACACCAACCTGGAGGCCCCCAGACTGGAGGAAGTGATTTCCAGGCATTTTTGCAGCTGTATTTTGGTTGCAAACTACACCACGGACTTTGAAGTCATGGTGGGAATGTTCCTCTTACACGTATGATCAATTTGCATACAGATCTGCAGACTGTCAGCTGGGTAAACTGACCTTCGAAACCAATCCAGGGAATGCCTGTCTCCCATCTTTAGTCCCAATCGAAGCATTTTCACGAGAGAATTTCTGCCCTGGCTCAGATTTCCACATAGCAGCTGGTTTAACAGCTCTTCCCCCTGCTAAGAAAACCTAGGGTGCATCATTTGAAAGGGTAAGCTAAGTATTTCCCACCAAAGTACAAACTACTTTGTGGCAGGCATGAAAGTTAAAGTGATGGAAAAGCAGTGGAGGTGAGTTATCCCTTCAATGTTTTGTTTATCACCTTTGGGAGGCATCAGGCATCGTGCTGGCAGCTACACGCTTAATTTAACGACACGAAAGTGGTCCATGTGTTCCTTCCTTTGTTCCACCAACAGAATCAACACTGCAGTGTGCGTCTTACCTGCTCCTGATGCTGCTGTCGAATGCTCCAGGCCATAATAATAAAACAGCACATCCTGGTCTTCCAAAGCCAATTTTAAAACCTGAACAACCAGATCCTGGACTTTTGACCAGCACGTCCTTGTTCCCAAGAGGAAGACAGGAAGGAGGGATGAAAAAAATAGATGCTGGTACAGGAGATTCCTGGCAACTGTCTTCCTACTGCAGGCTGGTCTAAGATCTGCTTCAGCAGGAGACTTAAGAACGAGATCAAGAAATATTAGATCTCTGTGTGAGCTTGGCAAGAAGGAGGTGGAGAAATTGGATTCCTATCTCCAGGTATCTGCTGGCCTACAATGACAGGGTGTCCCAAGGATGGAGGGAACTGTAGTCCAGGCATATCTGGAGGATACCTCAATAGGGAAAGAACTTCCAAGGAACCCCTAAGGAGATCAAAAGAGCAATTTCAAACTGAGGTCAGGATTCAGAAAAGAAGCTACCTTGTTTTCTGCAGGAAAGTAACCAGCTTCCCAGTTTTTTTGGTGGGGGAGAACTAAAGCTAGCCTATTTACCCCCCTCAGATGTGCAGTATTCAGATCCAAAGCAGTCAAAGCTTCAGATCCAGCATGGGCCTCCCTCTGCCTGTCGGCTACTCTGGATCCAAAGGATCCTTGCCTGCTTTGGCTCCAAATATCACCACCTCTTTTGGAATCCCTGAGTCTGGACCAAGAGATTTCTGCATTCATGCCACTATTCAACACATAGGAATTGTGGGGTGCATCTCTTTCTTCTTACTGGTTTGGAAGGAAAGGTCACTGGAAATTGGCAATGGTTGGAGTTTATTTACAAATATTCAGGTTGAGTTGAGATGGAAACTCATCATCCAAACCCTACGGTTTGTCCTCTGCTCTCTTAGAAAGACTATGAGCCTCTCAAACTGCTCTTAGTGATTCTGTTCTCCCTTTCTTGTAATTTAGCCTCTAGGCGCACCCTAAAGCTGCCCCTTGTATCATCACACAGTGAGCAGGGTTCCTCAAAAGTAGAGAAGTCTACTTTTGCCCCACTCAGAATATAAAACCAGTTCTGAAACTCAAGTACAGCCAAATCTCACCTAACCCAGGAATTTGTGTTACTTGGAGGCCTGATAAATGCACCCGGGGAGCTCCCATGTGCAGTCTGGGGTCTCCTGGCCCCCGGTACTGAAGGCATGCACACAACTTCTGATTCTCCTTCCTCTCTGGACTCTTCTGAGTCCTGAACCAGCTTCATCTGCAGCTCATTATTACTGAAAAACTCAAACAATATCGGCCCCCAGTCATAAACAGTTTGGAGATAATACACCTCCAACGCGAGGCCTAAATGCATTCCCTGCAGCATTATATTAATTCACACATACCATTTTTAAGCATATCGGAGGGAAAACCAGACTCCCAGCTACAAAAGGAGCCTTCTCACACAAGTTCTTAATCTCCTGGATTAGGGGATTCTCTTTAATGACTGTTCAAGGCTTGGAAAGTCTGACAGTCAAAACCCAAGGTTGAGTCAGTTTTCTCTGGTTTGGATACTAATCTTTGGAGTATAATTATAGCTAACTACTAGGACTAAAATGCCAGAGCCTCTGGTAATTTCAGAGAATACACAACAGCTTTTGTTATCCATACTCCTGCTCCTGTAGTTGATGTTGTGATTATAGGAACCAGGCCAAGGTTTGGAGGAGACATCTGACTCGGTGGAACAAAGCAAATATAATTTATCCTCCACAATCAAACCATTCCAAAGAGAACCTGGTCTATTAACAGGTGTGCCTTTGTTTGCCCACCTGTCCTGTTTTCTCATCCTTGTTTACCTTAGCAGTATTTTTATTCAGTGGCTAAGAAAGACAGGAGTGTAAATATGATGAAAAAAAGATTACAAGGATATGTATGTTGGAATGTTTAGATGTGGCTGAAAGGTTTCTAACTGAACCAGCAACAGGCAGTTGGGATTACAGGATCTACAGGCCAAACTACATAAAATGCAAGAGAGCTCCATGACCCACTGCCCTGCCCCCTTTTTTAAAGATGAGGCCCATCTTTTTAAAGTCTTTTTTCCCAGCTACAGAAGGGAAAATTCAAGACCTTACAGGGTGCAACTGAATTTGGGACCAATCCAAAATCTTCTAACACTGGATTGAGATGGTGATTTGGGGTCAAATAGGAAAGATAGGCCATTGGGTCTTCTGCTAGTTGAAAACCATCTGAGTTGGTGGCTGGGAAGAAGGCTGAGCATGCAAAATGCTCCAGAATTTACAAAAAGGAGGAGCTATTTTCAAAGCTATAGGTAGATCCTTGAATCATTTGCAGTAAATCTCCAAGAAGGGTTCTTCTTAATTGCAAAAAGTTTAAATTCAGCAGCTAGAACAAGTCGGCCTTGGCAGATCACATCCTGCCTAAAGACTAGACTACCAACTTCTGATTTACAACAAAAATGGAGGCACAGGTCTTCTGGAGCACCGGGGAGATAAAAATCAAGGTTAGGAGTGAGGCTGAGGAAAAGGAATAGAATCCAAATCTAATCAAGGAGAGCAGGAGAAATTTGAACCTTATGAAACTGCGACTACTCTAGAGTATTCTGCAAACCTCCACTCTCTCTCCACCATAAATTGTGCCTTACTAGGCTTGAAGAAGACGTAAGGTGAAGTTAAACATTCTGGGAAGAGCATGAAATCCACAGCAGAGAACTCACTTGTTGAATTCTCTGATTTATTTTTTATTTTTTGGCCACAGAGGGCCTTTTAAATTGCCCAATGGCACCATCTGCAGCCTGGGAATAGTATTACAAGGCCATTCACACCTGGCATCCACAAAATTAAAGGACTCTTTAATAATACGCCTAAGAACTCTAACGTCAGTGTAGCACTTTTGAGGGGCATTTGTGTTTTCCCTCTCTACAATAGTCCTTTATGATTCCTGTCTGGTAATGGAGGTGAAGGCTGAAATAGAGAGGACATCAGAACACGATTTGGACATCGAACTTGTAGTTCAGCCTCCCAGCCTGGCTGCAAACATTTATTTCCTGAATTGTTCTCATGTTACAGATGGAGAATGCAGGCTGGTTGCAGTTGACAGTCTAGCTCCATGTTGTCCCCAGAAGTGGAGATGTTTGATCTAAAGTAGAGCTGATTGATCTAAATCTATAATTATATTCTCCGCAGCACCAGCATCATTGGTGGTACCTCTTTATCCTATTTCTAGATGGTAAGTCCTTTGGCACAGAAACCTAATCTTCCATTCCTTTGAAATCACTCAATAATGATGTCCTAAATGTCTGATATTGAACCATGGTGTGCCTTGGTTTCTTCTAACCGTGCTTTGCTGAATAAACCATGACTGGATGGGTTTACCCGTTCACAAAAAGATGTAAACGGTGCTTCTAAGCTCCAGTGATTGGGTTATTAGAACTAACCCCCAACAAGGCATCTAATGGCTTAGTGTGACATAAGAACCAGCTTATCATTCTATAAATCTCAGCTCAAGTAGCTTTGTATTTCATAATGGTGCTGGGCGGCCAAACAATTAACTTCTTCTAAAAAACCTTGGCTTGTTCTTGTTTTCCAGTATGGAAAATCTCTGCTCCTTTTGTCAGAGGATTGCATTGTGCCCAGACGAAGTGGTAAGTTCAGCTCTTTTCATGACGGGAGTCTGCCCAAGCGGAAGGAGATATGGACTGCGCTTGCCAACGGCAACTAACAAACAGTTGGAGCAAAGCGAGCAGGAAAGGAAACACTGTCTTGATTTTTCCTATTGTAAAGTTAGAATAGAAATTTACTCTTGGAATATTTCCATATCAAGATTCTGATCTGATCTGATCTGAAAGGAATTCCAGATCGCTGTGTTCCCACAATGTCTCTTCAGCCACCGTCATTTAGGATAATATGTGAAATGGCCTGCTTGCTTAGACTCACTCAATAATATGCAGCAAGGATGACCTCTCATTATTATAAAAGGTTACCTTTAGATTGTATTGCATTCGTTGTATTCTTGCATCGGCAATATTTCTGTTGCTCATCCATACCGTGGAGAATTCCCAAGACAGACATGGTTCATACATTTCATTTATAAATGTGGAAATACAGGTCATCCTTGTTTAGCATCCACATTTGGGACTGGCAGCTTGGTTGTTAAGCGAAGCGGTTGCTAAGTGAAACTGCAACTGTGCTTATGCTTTACAGACCCACATCGTCAATGCGAGGGCTGGTTGTAAAGTTACCTTTTCATCACTGTCATCACTGCGAACGGTCACTAAGTGAGGACTACCTGTAAAACCTTAGCCTAAGGAACTAGTGGGTTTAGAGACTAGCCGATACATGTTCCCATGAGACAAACTCCCATAAAGCAAAATGGGAACAGTCAACCAGGTTTGGGATCTCTTACAGCATAAGTGAGCAGAGACAGGTGAGTCAAAGGCTTTGGTGTGTCACTTCCAAGGATCACCCATGCATTCCAGAAACAGTCAGGAATCTGATAGCACCTTTTTCCTATAACACCTTTTATTATAAGGCATAAGATTGCATGACCTGTAGCTCACTTCCTCAGATTCAGTGTTTCTCAAACCTTGGCAACTTGAAGACGTGTGGACTTCAACTCCCAGAATTCCCCAGCCAGGCTGGCTGGGGAATTCTGGGAGTTGAAGTCCACACGTCTCCAAGTTGCCAAGGTTTGAGAAACACTGCTCAGATTCATAGAGTAGTTAAACTGATGAAGGATTTTAATTGGGGTGAGACGGGGAAAAGGAGAAGAAGATGGTTGTTCTGCAGATGCAGGTGAGATATGAGACAGATTGTAAGTACCTTATCGATTAACAATTGTAATGTGTTAAAAATTGATTGTGTTTGTTGAAAACGTTTGATGTACTTGAGTTCAGAAATCAGACTTTTGTAGCTGGGAGTCTAGTTTCCCCCCGGATAGGCCTAAAAATGATGTGTGTGAATTAATATAATTAATATAATGCCTTCTCTACCATTTCCAGCACATTAATCAAAAAGAGGAGGAGGAGGAAGAGATAGATGATTGCAGAATGACCTTTCCTTACGAGATTCCCCTTGAATTTGTCCCTTCTCCAAAGGGAAGGGGATCAGCAGCCCCTTCCAGTCAGGAGCACTGTGAAGCCTCTGTTTAGGAGCCTATTAAATGTTTAGGATACTTCTCAGAGGATAACAGCCTCTTAATCAAAGCTTGTTTAGTTCAAAGGCACAAGCTGTTCTACCAACACAAGATGCTCTGGCGAGTCCTTCTGCCAGATCACGTTCGGATCCCAGCTGCGGGGGCGATCACACCCTGCCTTGTATGTGAGAGCTGGGATATTTCTCTCTTTTCCGTTACACTCAAATCAACACGGGGGGCGGGGGAGTGGGGGGCGGAGCAGAATCCTTCAGCCGATAGTTAGATAGGCTGAATGGAATATTTCGTCCCGTCAACAGATGCCTCCATATCCCCGCAAATTTCAATGAGAGATGCTGCTGGATTTTTTGTTTTGAATACTTTGCTCTTCCAGTCAATTGTATCTTTCATAGATAGATGCGAGAGAGAGAGAGATAATAGATGATAGATAGATAGATGGATGATAGACGATAATAGAGATATAGAGATGATAGATAGATAGATAGATAGATAGATAGATAGATAGATAGATGATGGTGATGGTGATAGGTGATAGGTGATAGATGATAATAGAGATAGAGATGATAGATAGATAGATAGATAGATAGATAGATAGATAGATAGATGGATAGATAGATGGATAGATAGATAGATAGGTGATGGTGATAGGTGATAGGTGATAGGTGATAGATGATAATAGAGATAGAGATGATAGATAGATAGATGATAGATAGATAGATAGATAGATAGATGATGGTGATGGTGATAGGTGATAGGTGATAGATGATAATAGAGATAGAGATGATAGATAGATAGATAGATAGATAGATAGATAGGTGATGGTGATAGGTGATAGGTGATAGGTGATAGATGATAATAGAGATAGAGATGATAGATAGATAGATAGATAGATAGATAGATAGATAGATAGATGGATAGATAGATAGATAGATAGATAGATAGGTGATGGTGATAGGTGATAGGTGATAGGTGATAGGTGATAGATGATAGATGATAATAGAGATAGAGATGATAGATAGATAGATAGATAGATAGATAGGTGATGGTGATGGTGATAGGTGATAGGTGATAGATGATAATAGAGATAGAGATGATAGATAGATAGATAGATAGATAGATAGATAGATAGATAGATGGATAGATAGATAGGTGATGGTGATAGGTGATAGGTGATAGGTGATAGATGATAGATGATAGATGATAATAGAGATAGAGATGATAGATAGATAGATAGATAGATAGATAGATAGATAGATAGGTGATGGTGATAGGTGATAGGTGATAGATGATAGATGATAATAGAGATAGAGATGATAGATAGATAGATAGATAGATAGATAGATGGATGATGGTGATAGGTGATAGATGATAGATGATGATAGAGATAGAGATGATAGATAGATAGATAGATAGATAGATAGATAGATAGATGATAAAAGAGAGAGAGAGAGATGATAGATTAGGTTTTTAGTTATAAACCGCCCAGAGTCATTCAGGAGTTGGGCGCCCTACATATTAAATTAAAATATAAACCTCCCCAATCCCAAACCAAGCTTCTGATCCAGTTGAACAAGATGGCCATTGTTGCTGCTGTTGCTGTAGATATTCCCTGGTAGAGAAAACCTTTTCACACGCCAAGGGCGCCACTTACTGAAAGCGATGCCGGCTGTGAATGCGTGGCTCTCCCACAGCCCTGCAAAAGAAATAATTTGTGATGCTAATGCCCGAGGATTGCAGGAAAAGGCCAAGGGCCCCTGATGGAAGAAAAGAAGGCCAACCACATTTCAAAGTGCAAAGAAGTAAAAATGAGCTGTCAGAACATATTGGCTATCAGAAGTGGGGGGGGAATTCCCCTGGTCCTCCTAAATGCTTGGTTCCCACGCTCTGTGCAAGAGCCCAGAATCCATGTTTTGCATTCTCTCTCCAGATTTCCAGGCCAATCCAGCAGATGAAAAGATTCAACATCCAGGCTGGACTGTTTGGTCAGCCACTTCAGACGAAAAATGCTTCCCATAAGCCTTGTCATCGTTCTGTAGCAGCATTTACACGTCCCCCCTCCCTCCCCCCCCACTTGCTCAGTTGCCGTTTCCCTAAACAGAGCAACACTCAAGAATATGCTTTACATATGTTGCAGATGCAGAATTAAAGCGGGGGGGGGGGGGGAGGAAATGTGCCCTTCCAATGATGGAGAGGGAAGAAACTGAAAAAAGAAAACCATGTTGTCCATAAATAGAAAGGTCTCCGGAATTTAAAAGGAAGATCACATGGATTCTAGGAGTGAAAGAGGGCAATAAAAATGGATAATTGGGAGATGTGGTTAGGGGGAATGTGTGTTTGGAGAAAGTAAGGCTATTTCATTTCTTTCATTTCTTTTACATGTATATGCTGCATTTCTTCAAGGAACACAAGGTGGTGTCCATGAAGGCCTTCTACATTTTATTCCCACGATGACAGCCCTGTGAGGTGGGGTAGGCTGAGAGGCAGCGACCAACTCAAAGTTAACCCATGACTTCTGAGGTCAAGGGGGTTTTCATCCTGCTCTTCATCCTTATGGTCAACATGCATGAACCTCACCTATGAACCTTCTTCATTTTTGGTTGCTGAATCCTGTTGACTAGGAATCTATTAATGTCCACCTCACACCCCCAAATCAGGCTGGTCCTTTTTTTAAACAGCAGCTGCAGTGCTGTGAATTCCTTTATGGATGTTCTGCATATTAAAAGTGGAGCCTTCTTTTATGCATTTTAAGGTCCTTCATGGTTGAAGAGAGAGAAAAACAACCTCCATAAACTTAGAGAAATGAGGACAGTTGAGCCCAGACAGGTCCGTTGGGAATGCCCTGTGTTCCAAATGCTCATTTTATTTTATTTTAATTGTCAACTTCTCTAAAGATTATGAATAATATTCTGACCATAATTGCAAAATACCCATGGGTTACGCGTGTCTTCCATGAACCCAACAATCTTAGAAACAGAACAGCAAACTCTCAGATGAGGAGATTGTAAGCATATCAAGTGGCTTGATCAATCCTACTTCCAAAATTCAGATGGGGAAATTCAATTCCCTTCATTATGGGCATTCATTTCCTGTTACCCAAAGAGTAAATTTGCAACAGTGGACAAGCCACCACTTTGCTTGCTCTAATGAATCATTAATTATTGGAAAGTTGCACTTATTATACCCCTAAATCTGACGAGAAACAATCAGCATGATTTAGCCATTTGGGGGTCGTTCCATGGAGCAATCCATAATGAATGTGTTCCTAAGCACGTGTTCCTGTTGTAATAAAGATGAACAATATATATCAGAATCCTGGCAACCTTATATCACTCTCCAAGTAATCATGAACTAACTGTAGCTTCCCCCCCGCCCCCCAATTACCCTACCAGTTCCCATTATTGCCAAGAAAGCCCTGAGAACAGGCTGTTCAAAAGGAGCTCAACCTTGCAATGGATCAGCATCTTTGGATTTAGGGCCCATTTATCATTGTCAAGGATAATCTGCCTGTTTGTTATATAGCTTTGTCAAAAGTGTGGTTTGGATGGCCTCTTACCTTTTTATGTCAGTTAGAAATGCAGAGAATCATCAGTAGCTCATATTATACCTTTCAGGCATGAATGGTGGCAGTTTCCGCATGTTCTCTCTCTTAATCTCTATGGCCCCGCTGTAATTACGCTTTATTGAAAGCATTTCTTTTTAGGCCTCTTGGTAATGGTATGTGAGAAAGGCCTTGAGAAATGGGGAGAAGAGACACTGCCCAGGGAACGGTCAGATAAGAGAGGCATAGCCTGCAGCTGCATAACGGGTGGAGAAAAGAGGCTCAGAAGGTGCCCTCCCTAATTTCTCAAACTGTAAAAGAGACAGCGGGAGATCTGTACTTTCAGACTTGCAAGATTCTGTTCATATAGCCTTACAATAAAGTAGAATTAGCTCATCTGGTCATATTTCCTGTCTGGTCTACCTGGGAAGGCTGACACTCTTGGAGCAAACCGCATTCACATTACCAGGTGACACGGTCCTGCCGAAATATAGCAAGCAGATGATCATCTCATCTGCTGGGATGATGAACACTGAACATCTCTGCAGGTGGCAGAAGCTAGATGAGCTTCTCTGTGCTCAGAAGCTAACTATGATTGCTTCTGATTAGTACTTGGATGGGAGGCAACTAGGAAATCGTAGGGCTGTAGCCCAATAGTGAAGTTTTGGAAAAGTCCTGAAAGAAGACAATGGCAGACAGACCGTTGCTGTCAAGAAAACTAAAGAGAGGTGGCCATACAGTCACCAGCATCTAAGCTCAACTCGAAGGAGACGATGCTTTTTAAATGATGCCAAAGGCAGGAAAATCCAGACCTAAAGCTTTCTTGAATCTCCACCCAAAGAAATGACAAAGGATTGAATAAAAGCAAGAAGAAAAAAAGACTCTGGCCTTTGAAATGGACAAAATTGCATCTGAGCAATGTAAGCATTGACCCTCATCTTTTCTGGAGCCCTAAAAGGGTTGTAAAGGAAGTGCCAGCTCTCCCTGGGGGCTTGTGAGAATGAATCAGTCCTACAGAAATGCTCACATTTGCAGCTCTGGGCATACCGTTTCAAAGTTCTTCCCTTTGTAAAATGAAGAGCATGTTGGCGAATGGACTGCTAATGGAGTGGCTCACTCTGTGGAAAAATAAGGCTAAAAGTAGAACAGTTTCAGGGAAATAAGGATGCAAATGGAATGAGGCATGAATGACACTCTCGAATAGTATAGAGAGATCATTTCCTTCCAGACTAGGGCACCAAATGAGGAGCAGACAGGTCAAATAGGATGGGAACCATCAGGGCACAGAATGATCCCTGTGGCTGGATTTGCAAATTAGGCTAATTAGCACGGCCTTAGTTCTTGGTGTAAAGCCTGGAGCTTGTGGGATGGAAATCATGGTTTATAGTTTTGCAGGGGGTGTGAGCCCAATCAATCATGCAAACAGAGACTAAGCGTTAAACTGAGATCTAAAAGATCCCACAGGAAGGAGGAAGGGTAAACGTCAGGCTCGGAGAATCTACTTCTACCTCACACTCGAATATGAGGTTCTGCCTACTAGGTAGATTCTGGGTAGAACATCTGCCTGACAGCCTAGAGAGCAACTCCTCATCCACATCTGTAATAATGGGCAAACCATGGGGGCTCTGGACTGTGCTAAGGCAGGTTATGTTTGAACCAGCTCTTTTGAATAAGCTAGCGTGGCTGGATTCACACATAATGTGAAGCCACAAATGTCAGACCTACAAGGTAGACCGAATCAAGAAACCAACGCCATATAGATGAAAACTACTTTGATTGGAACAGCTATCGTAACAGAATCTCGCAAGTCTCAATGTGCCTCCCTTCTCCCTTACTTTGTGTTGGTGTGAATGAGGGAGAGGCTCATCTGAGATGTTTTCTCAAATTATTTTCTTGGCCCAGGCCCAAGCCCCTCTTATCTGACTGTTGCCTTAGTGGTGGGACTTCCTCCTGTTCTTCAAGGCCATTCCTTATGCCCTCTACAATAAATCATGGCACGATTTGCTAGATTCATCCCACTCCTAAACTCTTTTCTTTTGCTGCTTCCCGTCTTTTCTCGCTAGTCACAACATAACAGACTTTTGCCTTGTCTAATTACATTCTCAAACACTGGACCTTCATCAGGAGTTCAGTAGCACATATTTCTCCCATCTGGGCATGCAAAAAAGAAACAGGGCCTTATCAGAGGGGGGCCCTTTGTTGCAGAATGATTTCACCCAGAAGGATCTTTCAGGCTAGATTCCCACTGATTTTTCATCCCCTGATGGGAAGGTGACTCATTCTGGAACCTGCCTTGTCAATCCCACTTGCCCTTTTGCAGAATTAATAATGGATTTGTTTAAACTTTCTCCTTTAGCCGCTTCTTGTTTTGATGGTCGCCACTGACCTTGTTTCATTTTTCTTGTAAAAATATAACACTTTTTTTTTTTACAAAAAGCCAGACAAACAGGCAATAACATATTCACCATGGGAGAATAGGGAACATTGAAACTTCAGGCTGCTATTTAATAAATGATTCACAAGCTGCACTTCTGGCCCTTGTGAGCTGCCCGTTTGTGAGATCACTGTATGCTTCTGGGGAAAGCCAGGAAAAAAAAAAGTGTGAAATTATAATTACTCTTTGCAGTTCTCCACAAAGAGATTTGTGCAGGATGAAAGAACACACTGCCCGTTGTGCTTTGGGGCAAAACACTTGCATTGCTTTGCAGTGGTTACTTGTCTCTGTTGAACCATAAAGACGTTTGCAGAAACCAGTGAAGAAATACAGACCCATCTGGCATCCAGTTCAAATCAACTCACTGATTTTTACTTGGATCACATTTTTATTCCCCTATGACGTGTGTCTCCGCTGAGCATTTGCCTTGAACTTCATAGAAAGAAAACTAAATAAAAGAATAAAGTTAGTAACCCCATTTTTGGAAAGAAAAGGTTATTTCACCTGTTGGATTCAGGAGCCCAGGGGAGTTATTTTCTGCTTGAGAAGGAAAATAGTACAATCTCAATGTCTTACACTTGACTTAACATCTCTTTTAAGAGTATGGAGTTGAGTCCTTAAGAATGGGTTGCCAGTTGCTTAATTCTGAAGTTGTGCCTTTAATGGCAGATGGATTGGCCTGTTGTAGTCAAGGGCTGTGTTCACGCTGCACACTGGCTGAGGTCAGGTAAAGCCCTGCTGGACGCAGTCACAAAACTTGCTAAACTTGGTTTCAGTTAACCTTGCTTTGGAGCAGTAGGTTTGTTTTGACTTACTACATCATTCTAGGCAAGCATCTTCTTTGCTTTATGGTTGAGTGCATTGCAAGTCTCCAGGAGACGGTTTAATTCATGAACTAGCTTAAAAGTGATGCAGGCTGGATTAGTTACGTTTAGTTGCATGCCCAGGGATTAAAACAAAAAAAAGCTTTGTGATTATTTGCACAAAGCAGACCTCTGTTAAAGGCAGTGGAAAGGCAGAGAGCAGCTAAATCAGCATATAAATCACCAGATTGGAAAGAAAGCGTCAATATGAGTAACTGTGGTTCCGGACTCCTCTATTATGGCTTTTGAACGTGGCTGTGATTATAAGGCTAGAAGGTTCCTTGCACCTTGAAACAAAGTTGGCCAGGCTTGCACAACACCTTGAAATCATGGTTTACCAACCAGAAAGGCTGGTTTGGCACACACACTTGGCCATAATAACTCAAGGACTTAGCAGAAGGCATGAGTCCAGGTAGAGCCAACATTATGAGGTGAGGCACAAGAGAGGTTCTTATGGTAAGGAAAGGAAAGGACAGGTCATAAAATCTGGGCAGTGGAATTCCTATGGCAGAAACAAAGACATCTTTTAATCCTGTTTCTGGACACTATTCCTGCAAAACGTGTGGAGAAGGTTTCTCCCAAGGCCATCTTTCACAAGGGTGGAACTCTGAAATCCCAACTAACCCAGCAGAGGTTCTCCAAACCAAACCTGGAGCCAAGACGCTTAGAATGAAACCATTCCAAACTCCAGAATTGGATAAAAATGCAAGAACTGAACCAATCTCATCACTGTTCCACCTGGATAAACAAGTCCACTCCTGGTGACCCACATTTCTTTCTTTTCAGCACTGCAAGGGGAACAGACTGGTTGCTGCTTTTGCTGGGCAACCGGGGGACCAAAATCCACGTGGTCTCATTCAGATCATTCAGAGATCGTCCAGCAGATGCCAAGGGCTTCCTGGTTCACCTGGGCACCATCAAGGTGTAGATTGTTGGGGAGCTGTCCTTTCAGCACCACACAGTTTCTCCAGCCAAGGTGCCCAACCATGGGTGTTCATGCACTTTGGATTCCCCAATTCCAGGAGTTTCGAGAGAACACAGCTACAGCCAGGGTCTCCAGCCAGGAAGAAGTAGTCCTGGTGCTTCCTGACCTGACCTGACACACTTTATTCCACTTAAAGTCACCTGAGATGCACAGAGAGATTTTCCCCCCCGAGGGACAGGAGGAAAAGGATCACTGGCACTGCCTTGTAAACAGAGGGAGGGAGAGTGTGAGTGTGCGTGAGGGTGAGGGTGAAATGGGCAAAATAGTTTTATTTAAGACAGCCAGTTGCTGTAATTCTAGGTCTGTCCCAGAGATGGTTGAGCAATGGAGTAAGGGAAAGGGGTAGGGTGTGTCTACAGCACGCAAATTTGGGCTGTGACAGAGAAGTAGCTATATGTCTGGTTAGGGCTTTAAAGGGGTGTGTCTCAGTGTGTGCAGTGACTGAAGGAGAGTATCAAATCACAACTGGGGATTGTGTTTATACACAGAGAGAGAGAGGACACACCAGGGTGAAAAGTATTCTGCCTCCTGAAAAAAAAAAAGCACATCTTTTTGTGTCAGTTTGGATATGTATGCTGTGAGGTATATGTGTGTGTGGGGGGGGTGTACCAAATGGTTGCAGTGTGCAGCTGAGTGAGCAAACCTGTGCCAGGCTGTGGCACGGGGAGGCGATCCGTGCAGTGGAAAGTCGAGGTCTTGCTGATCAAGTGAGACATAGCTAAAGAGCATTATTGGGGGGGGGGGAGGCAAAATTGGATGGCTGCAGATCGTGACAGGCTGCTGGGGGAGTAGCTTGCACGTGTGAAGAGCGTTTGCTGTGCTTCAGTGAGTGTGGAAGGAATGCACTCAGCAGTAGCTGCTGCCGAAGATGTTGGGTATGGACCTGTTTTGGGGAAGCCTTGTTGTTACGCTGCAGACCTCTTCCCACAAGCCTAGGTCCTCTCTCTAGCCAACTCTGCCTCTGCTCCAAGTAAGTCCATTTGTTTCTAAGGGGAGGGAAAGAGTGGCTTGGGGGACCCAAGAGGCAGGCAGGCAGTGGAGCGTTCACTCCCAAGGTCTGAAAACGAAGGGCTGGATGTTGCATGAGGCTCCCCTACAGGTCCAGGCAGAGAATTTTCAAATAGTTTGATCTTGCCCTTCCTCTCAAGAAATTCAGGTGATAATTCCTTCCCCACCTCCTGTTCATAGCAGTCCGGGAGATGGGTTAGATTACAAGATAGTGACGGGGAGGAAGTCATCCAGTTAACTTCATGGTGGAGCTGGGACTTGAACCTGGTTTTACACCTTAATTCGGAGTCGAACCATTTGGTAGCCCCCCAAGGCTTCAGATGAAAACTTTCATCAGCAGAAGAGAAGAACTATGGAAGCTCTAAAGCATCCAGAGATGAGCATGGGGGGTTGGGGGTCAATAGCTTGCCCAGCCTGGCTCTAATCTTTTAACCATGTTGCTTCTTGGTTACCTTTTTGAAATAGCTGGTCAAAGTTGTTCTTCCGAGAAACCTTTCCGGTTCATTTTCAGTCCAAAGTGCAGCTAGGCATGTTTATTTTGTTTCATTCTTCAGTGGAAGGGGTTTATCTGGACAATCATCTCCATCACTAAGGTAAATTCTGTGCTGCAAGGAATTTATGACACTGAAACCCTGGTAGGTCTTAAGGATGCTTATTTTTGATGATGGTTTGTTTTCCATGCAACTCAGACCCTCTTTCTCCTCCACACAGAGATTGATTAATTGATTGATTGAATCCCTGTGGTTCCTACTCTGAAATTAGCTGTATTACATTCATACAATGGCATAGTATGGATCTCAAGTGAGCATCCATAAAATCAATACCTTATTTTTTCTTTAAAGGTTTTCCTCCTATTCTATCTTTCTTCCAACCTGTGACTCTCTAGGATGGCTTGCAACATCAAATTACGACAATGTTAGTCTGACACCTGCCTTTGATATCATTCAAGTAATCCATAAATAGCTTTGCAAACAAACAGAGAAGGGGGGAAGGGAGGGAGGAAGGAAAAAAGAACGAAAGAAGCCAACAGATACTACAACAACAACAACTAACAACAACAACAATAATAATCTACTTTCTGTATAAAACCCTAGAGATAGATTTAGGATGAAATCTTAGAATAATCTCTCAGGAGGGGGAAGGAAGGAAGGAAGGAAGGAAGGAAGGAAGGAAGGAAGGAAGGAAGGAAGGAAGGAAGGAAGGAAGGAAGGAAGGAAGGACCCAGAAGCCAACAATGATAGATCAATTCCACATTGCTGCCAAGTAAACTCCTTGGGCATCTCCAGAAAGCAAGGCTGACTTGCAATAGGCTTTTCTTTACTTCTGATGTCAGTGAGAATTATTCCTGAGCAGACATTTATAGGATTGCACAACCAGTCTCATGTATACAGCAGGGATGGGAAACTGGTTGCCCAACTCTTTCAATTTGCTGTAGTTGGCTTAGCCAGTTGCCAAGGATAATGGGAGTTGTAGTGTGCCATCTGGAGGGTCACGAGTCATCAATCCCACAGAATTGCAGCCTGAAGTCCAGAGCATTTCTATTGCTGAAATTAAAAGTGAATTTTCACTTAAAAGAAGAAAAGCAAAACCTTTCTTCTACAATAGCAAAAAAACCCACTGATTTGAAAACCTGGCTGCTTCTATTTGACATTCACAGTCCTAGCACATTAACAGATGTGAATGGAGGAACATTCACGTGTACAAAGGACGTAAAAGCATTCTTCATTTAGGTAGCCGACACAATGCATCAAGCAGTCAGGTTTTGACTGTACTCCAGCCAATATTAAGCCTGTTTAAGCTAAAAATTGCAATGGAGAAGACATTAAGGGAGGTGCTTAAACCAAGGGTCTTGAAAGTGTGAATGGTCAAGGCTGTTGCATTAGCTCCTTCTGAGTTTGCCCAGTTCATAATAATGTCGTTTCTCTCCATCATCTCCAAGCAGTAGAGAAGAAGAGCTATGAACCACTCCTTCAGCCTCACTGTTACTGGGAACCAGCTGGAGCAATGGGAGCCAGCCAACCTTTCTTTGTTGGGACAGCTGAACAGGAGCCAGGGCCTGGGCTGGGAGGAGCTAGAGAAGCTGCTCTTCCTGTTCAATGAAGATCCGGTCACCATCAGCCTCACTATCATGTACCTGGTATCGTTCTTGGTGGGGTTGGTCGGCAATGTCATGTCACTCCGGATGCTGATCTGGAAACGAGACAGCCGCAGGCCCAGCCTGAATGCCACCCGGAGCCTCCTGATCAACTTGGCTATTTGTGACCTCATGGTGGTCTGCATCTGCATGCCCATCACGACAGGGAACTTGATATACAAAGCCTGGGTCTACGGAGACTTTCTGTGCAGAGCAGTGCCATTCATCCAGGCAGTATCCGTCTCGGCCAGTGTCCTCAGCCTCACAGTGATCAGCTTGAACCGCTATTACAATGTGCACAACCCCCTCAAAGCCAGGTCCTTCTTCACTCGGAGGAAGATTTTGAGTACCATCCTGATCGTTTGGGTCTTGTCTTCAGGCATCTGCATGCCTCTTATATTTATCAACAAACAAGTTGAGATTGGCGTGGGGTCTGATCTTCCGCTGCTATTCCCCATTTGCCGGGAAATGTGGCCCCAGGAGAAGGTCAAGCAAACTTACAATTTCTTCCTCTTCTGTGCTCTCTATTGCTTGCCAGTCTCATTCAACATGGTCATCTGCTGCTTGACTGTCCATCGGCTCTGGAGCCCCACCAGGACACTGAGAGACTGTGGTGCCTTGAAGCCAACCTTGCTGGCTTCCAGGCTGAAGATCCGCCGGAAGGTGGCTCAAATGGTGATTGCCTTAGTCCTGCTCTTTGCCATTTCTTGGCTGCCCATTTACCTGATGGACATCTGGATAGAGTTCAACAGCCCCAAGTCCTTGCAGGATGAGGATCCATTTCCTTGGATCCTGCAGCTGCGGGCTTTTTCTCAATGGCTCAGCCTCACCAACTCCAGCCTCAACCCAATCTGCTACTGTTTTGTCGGTAACCTCTACAGATCAGCTAAGGAAATGAGGAGCAGATACCAAAAGAAGATGGTTTCTCTTCTCAGCTTCTCCCCCTCAGAAAAGAGCTTGCCATCTTCTGTCCCTGAACTGCATTCTTACAGGGGGTCTATGGGCTCAGCTAATAAAGAGCCTGACCTTGTAACAAGGAGAGAAAGGCAACAGAACAGCAACAGCTGCAGAAGTCTTGTCTAAAATAATCTTTTAGGTGTATCAGTCTTTCTAAACTAGGGATGGCCAACAGTGTTTTGGCCAAGAACCACATTCCTACAAGGATAATCTGTTCAAAGCTTCCACTGAACAGTACCACCCTTAGTAAGTTGGGCATAGATGAAGCAAGGAGTGGTTTGGTTCAAAGCTAAAGGTGGGTTGGAGCATCCATTTGGTCTCTGACACCTTTTTCTCTTTCACACTTCAGAGAAGAAACAACTTGATGTTACCAACTATCTGAACCAATCATTTGCAGAACAATTAGAGACTTTATGACTGCAGATTTCCCACTCCTGTTCCAGTAGTTTGTCCCCAAGGTAGCATTCTCCAAATGTGTTGAGTAGTAATTCTGGGAGTTGAGTTGCAATGCATTTGGAGGACACCAGTTTGAGGATGAGTGAGATATCAGCTAGAGATAGTAGTCCTGCCACATCAATAAATGGACACAATAAAGGTTTGTAAAAATACAGTATAGGAACCTGATCTACATTCTTATGCTGCATCTGATCTTCACCTTTTCAGAGAGGAAGGAAAAGAAGAAAGGGACAAGAGATGGAGAGATATGGCTGAACGTTGGTTGGCTTCTCTCATTCAGCGTGAATAAGAGAAGCAGAGAAAGAGCATCTTGAGATCAACCACGCTGTGAATTTTGTCTCCATCCTGTCTCAGAACAGAGAACCTTTGAAGCAGAAGTTCAACTATCTGCCAGGAGAAGTGCAGTGAGACAACCCAGACTAAGCATCTTCAACCACTGCTTTTCTTCAAGGGTCTTCTAATAGAGGGTTTGGCCATTGGGGTCCAAACTGCGTGGCTACCCTTTGTGTGAACAACTTCCTAAAGGGAAAGTGAAGATAGTGAGTTGGAGGACAGGATCAGGACTGGGATCCTTGCAGAGATTATATAAGCACCATTATGCTGCATTTTAAAATTTTAGCTGTTAACTGCATGGCTTTGGAGTCTCTCCATGTATCAAAGTTTCCCAAGGAACATTTTTGGTCTCAAGGTCATTTTCCTCCATCTTCATCTTTTATAGTCATTTTAAATGCTTTGGGTTCCCGCAGATGCAATTTACATTAGATGTCTTCTTGGCTGCGGCTGGTAGAAATTTAATTGCATATTACATAAAAATAGAGTTAAAAGACAATGGTAAAAAATGGCAGTGCTTTTTACCTCCTTTTTTAAAAAACAAAAGTCAGAATCAAGCGCTCCCAGTATGAACTCTTGCAAAAAAGCTTTATTCTATGAAAGAAAGTCAGCTTCAGATAGAAAGCTGGTGCAGTCTTCTCTTTTTAAGGGAATAAGGAAAAGGCTGTAGAATTAAATCTGTAGTTGCAAGCAGTGTAGAGTCAACTGCTCTTTTCACCAAGAAACCTGGTTACTAAGAAGGTGAGTCAGCAGAGCAGTGTTTCTCAACCTTGGGAACTCTAAGATGTATGGACTTCAACTTCCAGAATTCCCCAGCCAGCCATGCTGGCTGGGGAATTCTGGGAGTTGAAGTCCACACATCTTAGAGTTCCCAAGGTTGAGAAATACTGCTGTAGAGTATGGTCAAAAATGTCAACGAGTGGCTGCAATGGTGTGATCAAAGCTCAGCTTGTTTTTATGTGCATTACACATGCAATGCACATAAAAAGCAGAGTTTCAATCACATCATCACAGCTGCCATCCTGACTTTTTAAACCATGCCCTATGGAGACCCCTGGCAACCAACCTCCAACTTTTCCAGAAGGCACCAAGTGAGAGAAGCTGAAGAAGACTTCACCAGCCAAGGGGCTGCAGTAAAAGGCAATTGATTAACCCTGTACTGCCATATAACCGTTTAAATCATCCATCTGAAAAAGGAAAAGGAAACATAATACAGCACACTTCAGAAAAGATCTCAGAGCCTGGCTAATCCTCAAATTCCAGATAGATAAACGTATTTTCATTTCTTGTTCGTAACTCAACAGCTCACAGGAGCTGGCAGGACCAAGCCAAACCGAGGATCTTGGAAGCTAGGCTTGGGTCAGATTAGGATGGGAAACCACCCCAAAATTCCAAAAATATATACTGTATATATGAAAAAAGTAGTGGTCATCTGCAGCAACTCTGTGCTTGAGCCCTCCCAGCAGTGGTTCTGTGCCCCTGGAACAGCCAACCCCCTGAAACTCAGCCCATCTCCTCATTATAGTTTCAAAGAGCTATGAAAACATGGTCTTCAGAGAAGCATGTGGGGACACCTGAAGGTCCTGTTGCCTGAATTGTGACATTTCAGGTCCTTGTTGTTGTTTATGTTATTGACATTTTATGTGTTAATCTTATGTTATTATTCGTAAGCTGCTTGGAGTCTACAGAAATGGTGTAAGCCACAGTAATACATAAATAAATATATTCCTTTCTGGGAAGTGACATCTACAGTTTTTCCCTCTGTCTTACTTTTGGGTCTTTATCAATAACGTAATGACCTTACAAGCAAGCATTCAACAGCCTCTGACAGATGTTTTCCCATCTCATTAGGTCACATATATCTTTCATGATTTCGTAGAAAGGATGTCTTGGGATTCTGTTGGGCACGTGGCATATAAAAATAAAGCTTCTTTATTTTTTAATTTATGAGAGAGAAGAGAAAAAGGAAAGGGCTACTGAGTTGGGTTTTCCCTTCTGCCCTCTTTTTCATGGAGGGCATAAGATGCTCAGGAACCATCCAGGTGATGGTCCCACAGCTCCAGCCCAGGGTTCTTCACACACTCTGCAGGGAAGCCTATCCCTGCAAGCCAGCATTGTTCTCGTCTCACCCCCTAGGACAACTCTGTTTCTTCAGGAGTACACCTACAAACAGGTTCTTATCTTTGCTTCATTCTCATGTTAGATTTCTGGGTGTATTCTCAAGATCTTGGTGAGTGTGTTCCTTCTCCCAAAATGGCATGTATGAATGAAGCTCTCTTTAATACCTTTGATCTAAACGTGGTGCAAAGTAATCTGCAGATAATGCAAACTGGGGATCCAGCTTCTCTCTCTCTCTCTCTCTCTCAGACACACACACACACAAACACATATCTAAATTAGTCCTCTTTCTCCTTCCCTCTCTCCTTTACTTACTTTCTTTTCATACTCCTCTATCATTAAACTTAATATATTTATTATATTTTCCATTGACTCATGGGAATGTTTATGATAATTCTGTTAATAGCTTCCATAATTACCTCCTGGTGCAAACAAAAGCTAAGAGGGAGGAATCAGGGTTCCATAAGGTGTGGTCAAAAAATGCCATGGCTGCAAAGCTTGATCTAAGCTCCACCTGGTTTTTATGTGCATTGCAGATAAAATAATTGGAAGAACAATAGTTGGATCATTTCTCCATTAGCGGCTTACAGCTTCTTTGTAGCATCACCTAGACATTGTTGATGTGGTTGGAATAATGTAAATATTGCACTTATTAGTATTATTTTGGCACAAGAATGGTTGGGTGACTGTAGAAGACCCTAAAAGTTGCTGGTGAGGAAACGACCTTACCAACTAGCATGTCCATGGATGATTTGGACAAAGATTTCCTGATGCAGATCCCCAGTCTTCTCCCTAATGTGAGGAAAAATGCGTGAAGACTCTTTACATATGGAAGAATCTTCAAATATTGGACATTTCAGGATCAAAAAAAGTAGGACAATCTAGCAATAGGTGCATTGCATGACTCTGCTGGTCATGTGGCTCAACCCCAACACATTGGCAAGTGGCTTAATGAGTTTAGGCAGTGCAGACACATGAGATCAATTCAGCTGCACATCCTTGCTTTTTCCTTCTCAATTTCCTGTACAATGCATGAATTTGGACCCATTAGATCACCACTTATGTATCCCCTGTTCCATGTTGAGCATTTCCATCTAATGCCTTCTCAACCTCTCCTCTAATGAAGGTCACCATCTGTTGGTGAACATCCATCCACCTCCCTGCCTTTCCAATGTCTCCATTACCCACCCTATTGCCCTGAGTTCACCTAGATTGAATAGCAGGCTATTTCAAAAGGGCACAGCAGCTTCAAAATCTACCCCTCTGGCTTCAGAGTTGGACCATGGAGCACAGGTGTAAAAAAACTGGCAGGATTTGAACCCCTAACACTCTCCCCACCCAGCCTGAGGCATTATCAGCCTGTAGCTTCCATTCCATTAATCTCAATGGTCAAATGGATCCCACATTTCAGAAGATGGAGGCTTTCTCCCCTCTGCTTTTTAATTTTTTTAAACAGCTAAGCACTTTATTTATAGACCATTTCCCTATACAGCTTTTCTCACCTGCTCTCCATTTCAAACGTCTGGCATTAGCAGATGACCCCCTCATCAAAGTTCAGCTGTTGATGGAGCAGCAAAACCCAGTGCTGGAAATTAATAATTTCAAACTCTTTCTTGTTCATGGTAAATGTTGCTCTTGGTAGCAAAATAACAAACCAATCGTTTGCATTAGAAGTTCTACCTTGCTGGATAGTTCCCAAAGAAAAGAACGATTAGGTAACCTGTTTTTTTAAAAAATCCAAAATTTGATTTTTGAAATGCAAGATGAAAATAATATTGAACTAAAAGCAAAAGAAAAAAAATAAAAAAGTATCTAAAATGCAAGTATTATTTTATTGACTTCATCATGGGTGGTTTCTCCAGAAAAGGCGTCCAACGTCAGCTGTTTTTTCTGATGGATTTTAATGGAAGCACTGAAAAAATTTCTACCATGCACCATGAAGGGTAAGACAATGCTCTTTTTGCTTTTCCCCATAACCCACCAATGCTCTTCATAAAATAGTCTCGGTCAATGCCAATTCTGAGCAAGTACAACAGAGATGGGAGAGCTATCATCCTCTGAACTTCCATAATTCCTAGTCATTGGCTACCTTGATGACTGTTGATAGGAGCTGGATTAAAATAGAAACTGGAAGGATACAGATAGTCTCAAGCAAAGCCACCAGAGCAGGAGGGCTACTGATCTGGCTCAGTCTAGGTGGTGAGAACTAGTTGTTAGTTGCACCGCCCTTTCTCCAGATGCAGGAATCCTTGATGATGACACAAAGACCATGGAGATGCCTCCAGCCCTAATAGTTCTGCCGATCCAATGAGGTCAAGCTAATGAGGATTTGATTCAGGTTGTTGGCCCAGCCCAACACTGGGTTCATTTTCACCCAACGCGATGAACCAATAAATCACAGAGTTGAGGAAAGTGGATTCCAGCACTTTATTTCTGCACAGAAACGAAGAGGTACACTCGGGACCCAAGTCCAAATTGAGGGCACTCTTCATGAAGCCAAAACCATCTTTTATACTGTTTAAGCAAGGAAATAATAAGCTGATTGGTACCTGTCTTAGACATGTGCACAAAAGCATTCTATCCCATAATAGTCCAGTGGGGGAGATATTGGCATATGAGATTTCCATCTCTGGGTGTGCTTTTTAGCCTAATGATAAACTTCTATTCACCTCTGGACCCTTGTCCGGACACCTCTAACCGCAGCTGGAGCTGAATGCCACGTCTCCTTTCTTTATTCCAGTAACGGGCTCACTTTTCTTTAGCAACCTGTCAGGGCAACAACCACGTACAGAGGGCTTGTGGTCAGCCTACAAAGCCTTTGTGGTCAATTTTTCTAGCCCCTGCTAGCAAGTTAGGGAAGTGCTGATTCTTAACAACTGATTCCAACTCTAGCTGAAGCCAATTCACGGCTTACAAAAGCCTCTAATAGTTCATTAATAAATTGATTCAGGTGGCCCTCAAGGTCCTGTCCCTAAAGAGACAAAAGAGGCCCCGCTGGAAAGGAGATGTTCTCTGTGGTGTCCCCCATAAGATGGTCCTTTTGCTCCTGGCATTCAAAAAGGGACTGATAGTTGCTATTCAGACCGATGGTGACCTTTTCTGAGTTGATTTTTATGGGACTCTTGGGTCACTTAGGTTGGAACCGTCATTCAAGTGGACAGTCTAACAATTGTGTCAGTGGATGAACTAAACAAACAGCTTCTCCACCACCTTCGTCTGTATCGGTGGCCTCAACCCGTCTTCTCACCTGGATTCTTGCAGAAACTTGGAAATTTGTTTTCAGCCTCCCAATTAATGAGCTAATATGACACTTCCTTATATGCCTTCTCAGAGAGAAATTACTTTTCCCAGACACCTGTTAATAAAGGCTGGGGGAGGTCGAACTGGGACAGGTCACCTGGCATTGATCACAAGGGGTTTGGGAGTGATCTGGGATGCAGACCGAGTTTCTTCACTGCCTGCAATCATGGCCCCACGTGTCCCCTGATAATCCAGCAGCTGAAAACCACAGCAAAGCAGAGTGAGGGAACAGAAGGCTCTCCACCCCTTCCCGTATTCCCCCCAGCAAAACACTGGTCCTTGTTGTAAAGGTTGCAGGACATATTTATATTCTGTATACAGGAATATATTGTAACCCGTTGACAACAATGCTTAGTTCATTCCAACGATCTGTGTCTCCAGTTCCATGGGCAACACACATTTCCTTAATCTGTATGGAGATATTATCCTCCTGCTGGCCCCCTATGATGTGTCACAATTCTTGACTGCTGAATTCAGCCTTAGAAGCACCCGGCCTAAGTCACAATGACATCACATGAAACACAAGGCCACTGCACAGTTGATGCCAATTCCATCCTTTACCCCATGTCATCATGACGCACAGGTTGCCACTTGCCTTCCTCATCCGCGGATGCCCACGTTCACCCTCCAATGAGGAAGATGGGGGTTGACATGGTTTTCCACCGCTCACAGATTACAGAGGACCCCGCTTTGCTTTTTCTCCCTGCAGGAATCACCCTATGCAAAACAACTTTGCCAGTTGCTAACCATCTTGAAACCTGTGATGGAGGACAAGAGAAATGCCCCAGTAGGTGGTGTACGTGCGAATTCCAATCAAACATTAAATCTCCCTGCTGCTGCAGAGATGAAGGAATGGAAACTTCAGAAACTGGAACTAATTACCCGAAAAGAAATGAAAGTGACAGACAACACTGAATGGTCCAAGGAGGTGCTAATGTTCCATGATAAAAGCTGGGATGCTGAAGTTAATAAATCTATTAACTGTCCTGCAAACAAAGCCCAAGAACATTAGGAAGCTGTTTGCTAAGAGATGAAATGGAATAGCATTTGGTTTCCCACGAGACCCAAATATTGCCTCCCAGATCGTTTCATATCATAGGCAGGTGCAGGAGCACGGAAACTGTATTCAAAGGTGGAAGATGACACAGCGTCCGTCAAGTCAGCCACCATCAAACAGCAGAGACCGAAGAGGCTGGGAAGCTCATCTTGGTCTTCCTGCCTTTGTGACACGTTGTTTCATCCCCGTGACCTCTTGCCTGGCACCTGCATGTCATCTGACCCATTGACATGTGCAGAGCCTCTCCACCCCCCACCCCTCCTTTGCAATCTTCTCACCTGGATGCTTGTGTCACCACTTCTCAGGCAAGGAAGTCAGAGTATGCAGCCCAGCAGGGTAGGGTCAAAGAAATCAAAGTTGGTGGTTGCAGTGATGCAATTGACACTCTGAATTGCAGGCGCCATCCTAACTTTTATGACCATGCCCTGTGGACACCCCGGTCCATCCTGAGAATTTACACCAATGGTTTGCATGACAGAAGCTAATTTCTGATTCCTCTGATTCTGCTTGGTTCTGATGGCCCTACTTGTCAGGCCTAGCCCAAGGAACTCCAAGAGACCATGCAGATTCAGTCCAGCTATGTTTATTAGCTACAACCTCTAGCAAGAATCTTCCCAGACTAAAACCCCAGCTCCCAAAGTCCTCCAGCCGCAACAGTGTGAATTCCTCAGGGAGGTGCCAGTCTCATCTTCTTGTTCCTCCCACGCGGTTCTGGTGAGCTAAGAAAATGCTTATCTCCCTGAGCTTGGCCTTCATAATTCCATTCCATCACACTACTCTTCATCCTGGATCCAAATGGTAGATCACGAGATTGAGGGACACTTAAGAGATTCTCACAGTATTCATCAGTACCCCAACCTTGTGGGAGAATCTTACGGACAGAAAAGGGTCAAAGAGTTAGATATGTTCTACATCTCTCGGTTGCCACAGTGATCCTCTGGGTCTGAACGGCCCAGATCTGGCAGCCCAACCCTGGAGCTCCTGAAGACCAGCCCCTGATGGGTGCAAGAATCCAAATTAAAGCCTCCGTGATCATGGTGGCCCAGTTCTTACTTGGATAAATCCCATGAAGGATTTATGAATTTCATTTTTAATGATTTGTTTTATGACTTATGAAGGTCACCTGTCTGAAATTGGCCTTACTGCCAAACTGCTCTTACGATAAACAATCAATAAAAACAATTAATAACATAATTAATAACAAAATAATAAAAACAAGCACATGATAAAATATTAATGAAGTAACAGAATAATAATTAATAAAATAATTGATACCATAATACTGTATTGGGCTGAGAGCGCCTCATTTCACTGCACCTTCCTGTATCCTTAACTCACTTCCCTACACATCAAGCAAGACAGAACCAACTAAGCAGTTTGCCAGGAAAATGCCTCCTGTTCCTTTTTTTAAAAATAGTTTTTAGTAAAAGATTTTACATAAATAATAAGAAATGCATTCCAAGAAAGGAAAAGTATACGGTGAAATAAATATGAAAAAGAAAAAAAGAAAAGAAAAGGAGAGAGAAAAGAAGATAGAAAAGAGAAAAAGAAAAGAACATAAAACATGAATGAATGAATGAATGAATGAATGAATGAATGAATGAATATACATACATACATACATACATACATACATGGCTTCAGATCTTCCTTTTGGCAGTTGTAATTCTAATCCAACCTCTCTCTCCAAGAGTTCATCGCAATTCCCTTCTATCTATAACCTAGTCTTTCTAATCTTCAAAACCATAAGACACAAAATCACTTTCTTTCTTGCGCAAAAAGTCCATAAGGAGCTAGGAAAATGCCCCCCATTGCCACCTGAACCGGGGACCTGGTGAAGTCACCAGAGCGGTCCTGTGGGAAGAACCCGTTGCCCAGGGCGCCCCCGTGTGGCGAGAGGTGGAGGCTCTCTGCTGGTTGGCAGGGTTCTAACTACGTGAGTCCTGCCAGTCTTTCCACCCCGCAGAGTTCACACAGCCATACCCGTGCATCTGCCACTCAGAGCAGACAGGGAAAGCATGTCACCTCGGACCTAGCCCTAGCTTATTCCCAAAACGACCAAGGAATGGTCAACAGACAGCCGTTCTCACGATGTTAGCCCTCCTGTTTGCAGAAAAAGCAGGCGGCTTAGCTAAATATTATCTTTCCAAAAGCTGCTGGGAGGAGGAGGTTCAGGTGGGAGCAATCACGTCTTGGCAGATTGGGTGCGATTAAGCGTGGAGGAAACTGGGCCCCCCTCTGATATTTATGCTGCTCAAACCATTCAGCCACTCAGACGCCCCTGGAAGAAGCAGATTCTGATCAGAAGCCACTTCCTCGGATTGGGAGGAGGGTCCGTGTCACCAAGGTCTGTCCCATCACCCCCAGAGATCCCACACTTCTGCTCCAAGCCTCCAGCCTTGGAAAATCAGAGCGCTTGGTTGAAAATCCCCCCCAAGACCGGCACCCAGGAAAGCATGGGTGGATTTATGGATCCATTTAGAGCCACCAAAAGTCACTGCTCGTGGTGTCCCACTGAACAAGGGGAATCATGGCGGGTAGGTCAATAAGGGCATTGTTGATGCTTGGAAATGAAAGTGTGCCATGCTTGCACCAGAATTTAACCCAGCTGTTCAAATATGTTTCTTCTTCCTGTTTATTCCTGGCGGCGTAACTCCCAGGTTAAGACAAAGGAAACTGTTGTCCACTTAAACGTTCACACTAAGTGCTCCAGACATGTTGCCACGGAAAGCATGAAAAGCTTGCCCACCCAGTCACCTTGTGTGAGATGGGCAGCCATATAAATATGATAAATAAATAAATAAGTTCACAAATAGCCACCCTATTTGCTATTTTGTTGCTCTCAACTGCAGAGCACCATATTCTGCAAGACAGATAGGCCCATCCAAAGTCTTGGAGAGATACTACCTAACCTACCTACCTCCTACCAGCCTAATGTCAGTTTGTATTTGGATCACAGCAACTCACAGTTGAGAGGTTGACTGTCTCCACATGTGGGGTTTCTACCTATCATTTGTGGCAACACATCCTGAGACACCAGGATGTGTCCAAATACCTGGTGATCTTGAGGCAACTGGGATGAAGCTGTCTTCAGAGGAGAACAAAATCTGGTTGATGGCCATTCAGAAGGTGAACGTCATCTTCTGAGGGACTGCAGCAACCTCATTTTACCAATATGCCTTCTTCACATTGAGATCCCAGCCAGTAACTTAGAGAACACAACTGGAAGTGAAAAGCATACCTTCTGTGGAGTGGTGTGAATAAAACCTAGAGATATGAACATGTCAAACATCTCTGTGCCTGTCCTTAAACCATGTGCTAATTTGGGAATTATGTTTCTCTCTAAAATGTATTCCTTAACATAAATGTTGACTTTCTAATTCATCCTCTATTGTTACTGGCTACCCAAACAAAACAAGCCCTCATTTTGATTGTCGAAGTTGATCAATGGTGTGGAGGAAGAAATAGGGAGACACAGTCCAAAGCACTAAGAAGGTTTAAGAAGGACATGTTTGAGAAAGCGGGAGATGTAGGGGGCCCTAGAAATGATGCATAGAAGGAGGGGAGATAGCATAGGGCAGGATGGGCCACCTTGAGAAGGAAGGGAGACACTTGGAGGAGAAGACCAAGGAGATCTCAACATGGGCTCTAAGTGGAAGAATCAGAGTGGAGCAGAAGGACTCCAGCGAGGTAGAAAGTGTTTGATCCAAGAGGCTTAAAGGAGGAAAAGAAGGTTTACACCCCTCCACAATGATTCATTTTTAAAGTAATATATTTATGCGCCTAAGAAAAGGAAAATATTTAGGCTGCTGAGCTGTATATTGCAAATATTAAAGGAATTCTATATGGGAGAGACTGAAAGAAAAGGTTTTTTTGGCCCCAAAGGTTATGGTTATCCCCTTGGCTAAGCTCAGCTCTCTGTTTTTTGTGTCTCAGCTCCTGGAGGAAGTTTTATATTAATATAATAAGCATAAATATTTGCAGCTGGGAAACTCAGTTTAGAAGGGTGACGGCTTAACTTGGAAAATGTTATGATCCGTATGCTTGCATAGGACCTGAATTAACCTTTTTGGCATTAGAAAAGAAAAGGAACAAAAAATTAAATGTTAGGAGAACATGGCCATCTCTAACCAGTGCTTTCCATCATGGCTAGATGATGGGAGTTTTAATCCATCACAGCTGGAGGGAGTCAGGTTGAGGATATGCTGGATTAAAGTCTCAATCCCATATTACCCCAAGAGTTGGAAATAAATCAAAGAGGGTGTCTTCCTCTGTTTCTTTCTCTACAGCAGTGTTTCTAAACCTTGGCAACTTTAAGATGTGTGGACTTCAACTCCCAGAATTCCCCCGCCAGCATGAGTTCAGTACCAACTCTGATTTTGGTATTGAACTCTAATTCCAAAAAGGAAAATATGGAAATATTTAGCATTCTCATGCTTGTTGTCCTCTGTGTTGCAGTGAAAATAGAAGTCCCAAGTTTCAAGCGGTGGTTGTGTTTTTCATGGCTGAGAAATAGCACCATCCAAGCTTAAAGTTGCTATGGTCAAGAAACACTGTCCTAGAGTCTTGTCTCTGTAGATGAGATAATGTCCAATAGCCACCAGCTACCAAAGACCATTGAGCAAGCAGACCTCCACAAAACTCTGGAGTCATCTCTTGACATGCGAATAACGCCTCCTGTGTTAGTATGCCTACCAGAATAAATTGGGAGCTGTCAATATTTCATTTATAAGTTCTACTTATTACTTTTCCACATACCTCGAAGGTTGCCTTGGTTAGTCATTTCACAACCCCCTTTTCATTTTTCTCTAAGCCAGTAGGCCTAGGGGGGAAGAAGGGGGAAGAATATCCCGAGGATATTTGGGGATAGATGAGGTTAACACCCGTCCAACTTGTTTTCATAGCTCTCATCCCACATAGACTGTTGGTCTAGCTCAACGCCTCCTTATGTCATGCTGGCTCGGTTGCTGTTTCACAACTCCTCCTTGATTTCCATGGCAGAAAACATCCAGTGCAAACAAGGGCCTATTCCAGCAAAAACCTCCATTCATTTCTGCATTCCAACAGATGCAAGAAAACAACATGGTTAACCCTGGCCTTCTGCTGCTATAAATCTCCCCCCTTGCTTCTTCCTCTTCCTTTTAAAAAAATCCATATTTGATTTGTCTACATTCACTCACCACAACGTACCTCCCTGGCTTTTGCCAGCAGAACCTCCACCTCAATCTTTGGCCAAGGCTGATCGAGGCAATAGACCAAGTTGATGGTGGCTTGCCAGGGAGGAAGATCTACATGCCCTAAAGGGTTCTTTTTCACTGCACAAAAGAATGATGTTTTAAAGTGTTCAGGTTTGGCAGGTTTGCTCATTGGAGATGCTGCTGCTGAAAAATCAGGGAGGCACCCAGAGGTTGAAAACATTCATGGTAAGATTGAAGGCATGGAAGATTCTCATTCCTGAATTGGCCCTTGTTTTGCCCAGTGCAGCATTGGAGGTCCTTCCTGCTCCTTTATCCCAAGCAGGTGGGAACTGTTGTCCAAAGGACCCCACTGGACCACCACCCCACCTCCCAAGATCTTGAGTTCACTTGATGCACACCGGCGACCCAAGCAAGAACTTCAGGAGAAGCACAATGCCTGCTGCCTTCTTGGAGACCTTGCTTCTCCAATTCCTGAAACATGGAATCATTGAGGGGCAGGCCTACCTTTTTAAGATCTGGAAAACACCCATGTCCCCTGATTCTAAGTTTTAAGTTAAGATCTATGAATAATAACCGCACAGAAACATTTTCTTTCCTTTAAGGATTTCCAGACCTTTTCTACCCAACTGTTCCTATTTGCCTCTTGGTACATATTCCTTAATCTGGGGACTTCTATTTTTGCTTTAAAAAACTCTCCCCTTGCTCTTTCCCAGTCAACTTCACCTTGTGTTCAATAAGGACTAGTCTGTCAGAAATGAAGAGATTCAGAACTGCCTTTTGGCAATCAATCCTTGTTTATCTTTTCGGTGCAAGAAGTTGACAAGGGCCTTGCTTTGTTTTTCTCCACGAATGAGTCACACATTCCAGATTTTGGCAGCAAGAAAAGTTGCAGATGACAGAAGGGCAGATTTATACGTCTTACCATCAGCCTCAAAATGCTACTCCTCACACTGAGCACTGAAGCAGCTAAGGATGGAGTTATGAAGAGCAGAGCGCTCTGGCTCCAGGAACATACTGTAGGAAGACTGTGTCTCCTTCCACAAAATTCAGAGGGGGAAGGATGAAGGAAGAGGCAGACGCCTACCAAATTCCATGCAATTTTTGCATAAGTGAAATTGCAAGTATTAAAGGAATCCTGGGCACTTGAAAGGGCCAATACGCTTAAGGAAGGGACTTAACGGTTGGGATTTCCAGTGGCAACTGGGGCAGAGACTTTATTTCACTGGTATCAGGGCCTTCAGAAACTCCAGCTACTACAGACCCATCTTTGAACTGCTTCAGAGAAATCCCCTTAAAGATTGGTTGCCCCAAAGCATCTTGACTGGTGCCAATTGTGTTTTTCCCCAGCCCAGGTGTCCCACAGCTGTAAACAGTTTGGATCATAATAATTCCTGGGAAACAGGTTCCAGATCATGGGATGGTTTGATGGAACTAGAGTTAGAGGATGCTAGTTTAGCCTCCCTACGACAGGGGTTCTTCAGTAGCAATTGTGGTCTGAGACACTTTTCTCTTGCAAAGTCCATCGAGACCAGTTGCACATGTCATACTACGCTTTTTCTTATCCGTGGATTACAGAACGGCTGAAATCATACAGTAAGCCAAAACACAGACAGATTATACCACAGCTTAGATGACAAGTGAACCTGGTTAAAGATTGTTCCCTGTGGTCTTTTCTAAAGACCTTTAAAAAAAAAATTTGGCACATTTGTAGGGTTTTTTTTAATGAATATATGACACCACAAGTTGGTACTCCATCAAGGAATAAAACACTCTTGGTAAAAGGCCTTTCTAAACAGAAAGGGCTTGCAATGACCTTCTCAGAAGGCTAATATTCAAATCAATGGAAGTCAAGAGAGCCCTACATCCATTTGAAGATTGATTCACATTTTGCACCAAGCCATAAAGTGGCTCTGATTCTGGTGTAATGGCTTGGGCAATCCAATTACTTCATTTGCAAACCACATTTTATATCTCAGGGTTATATTTAACCAACCAATTCAATAAACCTGGTTAAACAAAACATTGCTTAGTATAAGGAAGGACTCAAGCCAGCAAAGCAGATATGGTTAAGAATCCTTGTCTCAGGATGTTGAAAAGCAAACAATATTTGACTATCATGGTTGTATCCACAGCACAGCTAAAATCAAAGTCAGTTTCTGCTTCTAAAATGCGTCTGCAGGCTGATGAAAACCTCCTGAAGTTTCTCCATTTAAGCTCTTTGCCTAAAAGGAAACGATATGGTTCAGCTGGATTTATTTTACTTACATGCAGCAGCCTGGATTAAAGCTACGGCTCACACCACAATATGCAAAACAAAGGACATGCTGACCTGTGAACTCGCGTGAGCTCTAACTTCATCCTGTCCGGTCTAAACCTTCAGGCTGAATTGTGGAGGAACAGAAGCTTCCATCAGATCATCTCAGGCTTTTTAAGAGTTGCAAGAACAAGCTGATCTTTGGAAAAAGAAAGGGGTACGAAAGACTACACCCTCAAGCGAAAGAATGAATCTTACACCATCTGGACTGTCTGCATTCAATTTCTGATACACAGTTTGGAATTTTCCAATGGATCTCTTTGGATAGAGTTTCTCATTTTCTGTAATGGTCTTTGGGGATGACCTGGGGAGACAGGAGGGAGAGCCGCAGACGGGACAACTGGCGTGCGAAAGATGTCTCAGCCCACAGAAGGAGGGAGGGTGTGGGAAGCGTTTCAGAAGGGACCCTCCCTGGTTTTCCGGAGAGTAAAAGGAAAGGAGGGGAGAAAGAGTTGCAAGATTCTGTTCATGTAACCTTACAATAAAGATAGAGCTCGTACTCCTGGTTGTGCTTCTTGTCTGGACTACCTCACAGGGCTAACATTTTCATTCTCTGAGGAGCAAGAGACAGAACACTGCTAGAAATGGACATACCAGGGTATAAATATCAAGGAAAAAAAGAGAGAAACTGTCCAGTTTCTCTCATCTGCAACTCAGAAGAGCACAATGTTAGGGGGGCTGAGGGTTACGCTCTCCTTTGGGGAAGCCAGAACAAAATGGGATGGGGCAGGGCCAAAACAAGGCATGATTCCATCCACGAATTAAATAATTATCATTATTCCCCACAAATTCAATACTTTCCCCCATCTGTCACCTCAAAGTTATAATTTGGGGGTGACTTCTGGAATGGCCCCAGAGGCCAGACTAGGAACTCTGGTTGCATCCTTCTGCTGTAAGGGATAATAACAGGACACCATCTGCAAGGAACTCATGACCGATCAGACAGGATAATCTTTAGCCTACTAAATAAGGAAGATTTTAAAAAATTAAGAGTGCAGGTCAGCTGTTTTTCTTGTCCCAGCAACACTTGCCAACGCTGATGAAACCATGTCAATAGTCATTTTGTTCAGAAGCACAAAGCCCTAAACTTTGATTGGTCACTCTACAAGCAGGCCAGAGATCCACAGCTGGCTGTACGAATACTGCGCATGAACCGCTTTGGATTCTTGTGTGGAGAGCTGTAAAAAAAATGAACTCTGGTCCAGAGACGTCCAGATGTTGTAATTAATTGTAAGTAGCTCTTTATACCACAGAATCCAAGCTCAAGTTGTGGGGTGGGGTGGGGTGCCAGGGTTACAATGCTCGTGGGCACATCTCTGATGCAATCATGCTTGGAATAACAAGAAAACAATTATTAGGAAGATCGGACTTAATGTTTTCTGGAAAAGTAGAACATCCAGGTAATTTAGTTCATGCACGAAACGGGCGTGAAATTCAGGATTATATGATACAGCGTCCTTCATCAACCTGGTTCCCCTCCAGATGTGCTGGGACTGTGACTTGGCATTGTCATCCCAACAGGAATTGGAGAGATGATCTGTTGGGGAAGAACTGGGATATGGATTTACAAAAGTTTTTGCAGGATGCAGCTATTTTTCCTGTCTCAGAATAGTAGAGCTCAAAGTCATCCATGAAATGGACAGCAGCGGATTCAGCCAAAATAAAATACTTCACACAGGGCCTAATTAATGTATATGCATGTAATGGTGAGAGCCATCGCCTTGGTCAACTTGAAGAGGGATTAAACAACTTTATGGAGATGGAGGAGGAGGAGGAGGAGAGGAAGACTATCAGTTGTGGAACCCCAACAGTGATATATAGATATATTACATCACTGAACTCCAATAGTTGGGATTAAACAACAAGGGAACACTGTCGCCTTGGCTTCCTGGTTGTCAGGCAAGAGAACAATAAGTCCCCAAGTTTATTTTGAAGGAATCATGACTCCAAGTTTTAAAACAAAGTTGCCAAATATAGAGTTAGGTTTGTGTTAAAGAGACTGTCCTAATCCAACACCTCAGTCACTACACTACCCCATCCGTCTCCAAAAACAGAAGGAATTTCAGCCAGTCTAGATTAAGAACATTAGATTAGATAGCTCACAGAGCTGGAAGAGTATTTAAAAATGTTGTGTGTGTTCCACCTGTAGCAATTACGCACCTGGCTGCAACCAAGGATCGGTTGGAAAACCATTCTGCTGCCCCCCCCCCAGTGATTCTGCAAAACGCAGCAATTTCTACCGTATCCCACCCACGGGGGGAGATGGAACAGAAGCAATGTAAGAGGACACGCTTTTTCGCTCTTCCTTCTCACAGCAGGTTTTGTATTAAATATTTTTAATATATTAATTCTTTCCATTTTTTTTAAATGCACCCAGAAAAAGCATCAACATAAAACAGCTGTGGAACCAACCCAATTGTATCACAACAGCAAAATAAGAGGTCACACTGGACAAAACCAGAGAGGTGAAAGGAACTTTTCTGCGGGAGGTTCAGGAGCTCACAACCACGCAGTGTGTAAAAGGCTGTAGAAAAAGGTACACTTGTGTAGGTCAACCTGGCGGGACCCTCTTATCTGGGGGACATAAAATAAGAAGGATTCTTTGGAAATTCTGAACACTCCCCCAGCTCCCTGTTGCTCAGTTTTTAAGCAAGTTTTCTGGTTTAGGATACCCAAAAAGTACAAAATCTGCCTCGTACAGTTTATACAACCGCTGTCGCCACGCCATGGGGATTTTAGCAAACCAGTCTTCCTCCCAACTGTTGGCTGTCCTGTTCCGGTAGCTGGGAGGGAAGTGGAGAAGATGGTCCACCTTGAGAAGCTGCAACAAGTAAGTGGCATCTTCATCCAAGGTCTCCAGTTTTCCAACAAAGTCATACTCTATCTGGCATGGGTGACACAGGCGGTACACCTGCCTCCAGTGCTCATTGAAGGGGGCCAACTTTTCTGTCCGAGGGTCCAGTAAATACTGGATGAAATCTGAGAAGGATACTCGAAAGCCCGACTCAAAGGCTTCACTCACTGACGTAGGCAGGCTGCTATAGTTGGAGTAGAGTTTTAGCATGGGGATGGCAAAACGGCGGTAAAATTCCTCGTTTGCCAGCTCAAATTTGCTGCGGAAGGCCGAGATCAGCCGAACGAAGGGGTCCCGGACAAAGAGGAACTTGGTGTACTTCTTGAGTTTGATCTTCATGAGGTGGCGGGAGAACTTGCCATAGCGGCGCCAGAACTTGTTGAAGGTAAAGTGGGTAGTGGTATTGTGGACGTGCTCGCGGGGTATGTCCAAGGGGTCAATGTATGGAACCCCTTGATCCATTAAGCTTTCACTCAGGACAATCATTACCCGCTTCCAGTTGGTGCAGGCCACTTTGGGGACATAGCAGTAGATAATGCCATGGTGGTCATCTACAATGAGGTGGTTCAGCTCATAGTTGGGAATGTCATCAAATGTTCGCTCCTTTGTCGGGAAGGTGAAGCTGGAATTGGTGCACCAGTCCTGCAGCATCTTCCGCCGCTCCTTCTGCAACTTCTCCTGGTCCAGGATCATGCTGGCATCTCGGGTGGACCAGTCATAGCCTCTGACATTCTCCTCCAAGTTGCTAGCCCCGGGCCTGCTTGAAGCATGCAAGGGTGGCTTCTCAGTCTTCCGACCAAGATCAGTGTTTTTTTTCAGATTAGTATTCAAAAGTTTCTCCAAAAAGTCATCCACATCCAGCAAAGAACCTGGGCTGTCCTTAACCACGGTCGGGACAACCCCCTGAGGTCTTGAGAGGGTCGTGTGCAGGTAGAAATGTGCGGTCCCTACATTGTCCCAATAAACGATAATCAACAATATCATGAAAATGGAGCCGAGTACCACCGAGAGACGAAAAAGACGTGCTTTGGTCATTCTGCCAGGTGTAATCTTCAGCTACTTCATACTGAGCTCATCTCTAACTCAGTGGGAAACATCTGGAATCCAGCATGGCCTTGATGGATGGTCAAAACCTGCAAGGGGTACCAAGCACAACATGAACTTTCTTTTCCGCAAACATTATTAGAGAGAAAAATACAGAACCCTTCAGCTTTCTCCAGTCTGACCTCCTGAAGACAGCTAATGGAATTCTGGGGGTTGGAGAAGGTTGGTATGTATATTTCAACACGTAGCACACAAGGAAGTTTAAAGGGTGCACCAAAGAAACAAGAAAGTATGATAGAATCATTTCGAACAGTTGTAGAGATATCTTGTATTAGAACATTTTATGCATGGTACTACTTCTCTAGCTTTTTTATGTCCTTTTTAAAATATATATATATTGATCAGACCCATTCTACAGAATTCAGGACAACATCCGCGAAGCACCAAAGGGTCAAGATGAGAAAAGGAGCGTAAATCCTAAATATCAAAGCTTTCAAAGCTGAAAATGCCTGCACGGTCAAGGTTCATTTTTTTCTGCCACAGAGTTGAAGGAGAGCTGGTGCCTGGCTGCATTTTCTGTCACCAATGCCAGCATCCCACCACCCACTTTTAGATCAATGTGCCACAGGTAGTCAGATCTACCAGTACAAGTTGGCATTAAGGCAGTGCCTATAGTAGAACAACTCAACGTCACAAGGAAGGGCAAGATTTTGAGTTCTCCTCTATTCTTCATCAGAGTCCACAAAGGAGAAGGCAGAAGAAGTTGAGAAAAATGGACAGAATGTGGGAAAAAGTGGACAACATTCAAATGAGGCTCTACCAGGTGCAGAGATGATTTGGATTCCACCTAAGACTTTCCCTGAAATCTCCACGGCAGAGTTGATCCTCCATGTTTTTGAAAACTGCCATAAAGAACTACTTTGTCCTTAGGCAAAACTCGCCAGCTGCTTAAGAGATGGAAACACAAGGACAGTGAGAAAAATGAGGGTGCCCAAACAGGAGAAGCCTTGTTTATCTGTTTTCTTCAACAGCCCCAGTTTCCACCCTGAAACCATTTCCAACTAAAAGCCTGACTTGAATATCTACCACCTATTTCCAGTTCCCACTTAAGATGGAGATGAGGTTCACCCATCATCTTCAGTTGCAAGGGCTATAATGCAGTCTATAGGGTGAAGTCAGCCAAATTTGAACATTAGTTACTTATAACCACCCCTGCTTTTTGGGGGGGGGGGGAGGAGGGCTTCCTTTAGTATTTAACCTGATGAAGAAGAGTCCTGTACATCTGAAAAAGTTGCCTGGTAACACTATCACCCTAACACAGAATTATTTTTCCTGTTCTGACACAGCTATCTTCAGAGAGCAAAGTTCATTTCCCTTCCACCTGTCAGAGTTTTATCTCAGCTTCACTTACAACCCCTTTCAGAGCTATTTCACACACAAAAGTGAATTTCCCCTCCAGAGATAATGTGATAACCTTTCCCCCTTGATAAACATGATCACCATAAGTGGCTTCTGCACCACTGATTTCATTTGCTTCTAGGGCTGTTCTTTCAAAAAATCTCAGCTGGCGAATGGTGAATTTCGGAGTTGCAATAGGACCAACGGCGTTTGGACGTTTCTGTTCCTTTTAGACTTGGGGTAGATAGAAGTCCAGACATCTGCTTCAGAAGCTGGTTCTGAAGCCCTGATTTCTCAGTGCCTTCAGCCAAAAGAGACATGGGGAAAAGTTTTGTTTTTTTTTTTAAATCAACCAGATCTCCAAAATAAAGAGCCTTCTCCACAGGTAATGAAAGTTTTTCTTCCAGACCAAAAGTGACCCATGTGCATTGTCATGCAAGAAATGTCTTCCCCTAGTCTTCTCCTCCTTGCTGGCCCCTTAGAGAAAGCAGGGCTTGTGAGGATCAGCTGCCTCCAAGACGCAATGCCAGCTCGCAAAACTGCTTTGAAATTTCAAGCCACCAGCAAATAATTAAAGTTTCCCAATGATTTGACTGGGGGGCAAAATTCTAAGTAAAAAGCAACAGACACCTTATTCTTGTTCCTGACCTTTTTCTGTCTCCTTTGGAAGAATAAAGGAGTCCAGCCTTACCCTTCTTTATTGCTGAATCCTTACAGCAACCCTGCAAAGGGGATCAAGATCAGATAGAGTATCAGCTTCGGGGTTACCCAACCCATTTCTGGAAAAGCCAGAAATAAATAAGAATCAATAGCGGTTGCTGGAAATAAAGCAACAAGGGTGTGTCTTCCAGCTTCTCTGTTGGGTTCCTGCAAAACCATCTGACTGGCTGCAGAATTTGAGAGGAAGCAGAGCAGACATGGGGAAATGCTCTTTAACGATGAGATGGGGAAAAATACGTAAACAAAGCACAAGTGGAAAATTGAGGCATTCGCTTTGGGAATGAGTTCATCCTGATTGCATCTATGGACCTAGCACCACTTTAAAATCAACAGCACAAGAAGTTTGAAGTTTCATAGACCCAAGACTTTGGAGGTGGGTCTTCCTTGCTATCTATTGTTTGAAAGCATGCAATTTCCCATATCAAGACACTCTTCCTTTTCCGGCCCAAGCAGAGACGGGAACCCAGTGCAACATTCAGCATCCGGCCGTGGGCTTGTTTTAATACAATGAAGTTTCTAGTGCTTGCTGGCCAAAGATAGGCTAAACATGCATGGGCCGTCTTTAATAACGCCACGCAGGCTGAGAAGCTGTGGAAAAGCCCAACAGGATTAACCTGCTGCAGGATGAACGGGGGCCCAATCCAGATGTACGAGGAAATAATCAATAGGCAAACTTTGACTAACGCAATCTTGCTTTCCTTGGCTGGAAACCGAATTCCATCACTGCACCTGGGTTGGGCCAACCTGAGGCGACTCATGCGAGGTTGCATATTAAAAATAGCATTTGAGAAGGACTGCAAGGATTTTTGTCAACAAGCACAGCAAAGCCACCAATCGTTTCGTATTCTGTGCCAACTCAAGTGAACCAAGAAGTGTTTGATTCACAGGGAGCCCCAGGAAGAAAAGTAAGGGCTCATTTTGATTCCCTGGAGAAGCTGCAAATACAACACATGCCTGCAAGGGCGTCGCACGTAGCGATACGGATTTGAAGGTAAGGAATGGAGCAGAAGTTTGCCCAAGGCAGAAATCAACTGGGACCTGACGCTGCGTTACATGCAACGCGGTTTAATCTGTCTTCCTGTTTCCTGGGATCTGTCTTCATCTTGTTCACTAAAAGGGACTGACACAAGACCCAGTGATGTGTCATGGTATCAACTGAACGGCACCACGATGGAGATGTTGTCACCCACCCCTGTCGATGTTCCAAATGGCAGGTTTTATTTTCCAATAAACTTCTTTTCCTTACCTGCAGAGAAGGCATTTGAACCCTAGGTTTCAAAGGCCTGCTGTGTTCATTACAAATGTCACATGAAATGTCTCAAAACCCTTTCTCAATAGCCAAAGATGGAACCTTGAAACAGGAATAAGGAGAGGTGTGTACTTGCATTTAAACAAATAAAAAGGGTTAGCTGCAAGTTATTATTACTGACTTATTTGTAGATGTTTTTAAATACAACCCAAAGGTTAACTTTGCTTACTTAAGGCACCAAAAATTGCCCTCCCAATCATTTTGGGGTGGCCAAATATATGCGTGTTTATACATTCATGCCTGGTCATGATTTATAGTCAGCTGAAAAAAATTAACAAGCAACTTTACCAGCTGTTTGTTCCAACTGGTACAGTGTCCAACCAACAACACACTTTCGGCATTAACGTTTTCCCACAACAAAAAATACGGGAGCAGCAAAAAATCACTTTGCTTGCTAGTTATATTGTTCAGGACTGAGCGGTACACTGATCTCTCTGCGCTATTCTCAGCCAAGAAATGACTTCCAAACCAGCTCACGACAACTGAATTCTACTACAGCAACGACAATGAAAATGTAGCCACATTACAAAACCTGAAAGGCAACAGGAAACCGCTCCTCTGTTCACAACTTGCTTTTTTGCAAGGCCAGAACTTTCCACACAGTTCAGGCACGTACTTAAAAAGCTGCAACTTGGGGAAGGGCTGAACAGCTGTGCCTCGACATCCCACACTTCTGTTAACCCTAAGCTAGGGGCAACTGAAGGGCAGACACTTAGCCTTCCCCAAAATTGATGTTCTCCAGATGTCCAAGGTACCACTCCCAATGTCCTGAGGGCTGAAGATCCAGCACGCTCAGAACACCACCCGAAGTTTGCAAAAGCAGGATGACTCCATCCAGATGCAGTTTTATGCTTGATCACTCTCTCTTGACCAAAAGCAAAGAGAGCTACTGCAACTCCCGTGGGCACAGATGGCAGGAAATGCAGTGAAGCAACTTCTGCCCCACCAAAGGAGCATGGAGCATTACAGCGGTGGTGTCCCGTTTGGCAGGTATTGCTAGAATCAGCTCTACAGTTCCTCCTTTTGGTTTCCTGGAGGACCCTGACTTTTGTACGCCGCCTGAAGCTCGAGCCTGAGAATTCACAATTCTCAGCCGCAGATGCAGACGGTTCAACTGCTCCCATCTGGTGTGTTTCAGCACCAAATCCTGCTGAAGCAGAAGAGGAGGACACAGAGTCAGATGGCCACATCTGAGCAGCCTTCGATGGTCTTAGAAGCTAATTTGGGGCCTGGTTAGTGCTAGGATGGGAGATCCCCAGGACGACTAGACTGGAGGATAATTTTAAAAGCAGGCAGACAGAAGGGAACAGCAGACCACCTCAGCGTGGCTGGCAAGGAAGCTGCATAGGTGTGGTTTCAGCTGGTCATGGTGGTCATCAGCTCAATACTCAGCATGTTACCTTTAGGCCCAATCAGATCAAATATCTGAGCACGTCTCAGCCAACATGTAAGGAAGTCGCCCAGCAATAGGCGGAGAGTGGCCGACGCTTCACCTCTGTGCTAAACAGACAGGACAGCCCCACTCACGGTTTGCTGACCGTGCTGAGATACAGTCTGTTTCTCTTTACAGTCCAACCAGGACTTAGGGTTAGGGTTCCTCTCCAAAATCTGAAGCTAGGGTTTCATGACCTGCTTGGGAAAGACAACCTTGGCACTCCGGGTCTCGTGATTATTTGTTCCTGGGATGGGCAGAAGCTTCTAACACAACTTTTGCCAACCAGGCACCTTTCCTATGGCACGGGCCTTTCATTTCCCCCATTTTCCGGGCAACAAAGCACGATCTTCATCTGCAAAAGACAGCTGGGTGAACCCACTATATTAAGCCATCACACGCTTTGGGGGGCACGATGTGGAGAACCAGTCAGGCTGGTTTATAAGCCATAATTTGTGGCTTAGACCTTAACTTAGCAATGGTGGCCTGTTCAGGATGCATGGCTGAAACAAGCCATGGCTTAGCATGATGTATGAGCTGCGCAGCCCTGTTCCCCTGCTCCTGCAATCCCCACCGGGGCTGTAAGTCCCTGGGGAGGGAGGGAGGGTCCCCTCGAGCCCCCAGCTTTGCCCGCCCTCCTTTATTTTATTTATCCCAAGGCGGCCGGGCACCGCGGGCCTCCGCCACAGGGCACGGCGGCCTCAGGAGGCGACGGGGGTCCTGATGCCGCCGCTCCAATAGCGGCCCGCCCGCGCCAGGGCGTCGCGGAGGGGTCCGGAGTGCATCGTTCGCCCAGATGCCGTGACGCACCTGGCCTCCCCCCCCCCCCGAGTGCCACGCTGGGAGGCAGCGCCCTCCCAGGGTCCACGTGGCTGCCGGCCAGGCCCGGGGGCATCGGAGGCTCCCAAAGCCGAACGCCGCTCGGCTCCCGGGCCGGCGGCCGCTCCTTCGGGTGGAAAGAGGGAGCCCGCGCCGGGATCGCCAGCCGAGGCAGCGGAACGCCCGGTCGCCGCCGCCGCCGCCTGCCCGCGAAGCCCTTCTGCCCGACGGAGCCCGTCTGCGCACCAGCCCCGCTGGCCGCCCGTCCGCCCGCCCGCCCGCCGGGCCCCAGCAGGTGCCCTCTTGGGAGACCCCGCGGCAGCCCGGCTTTCCCTTCCGATGCACCCCGGCGCGCAACCCGGGAGAGGGCAGAGCAGGGCAGGGCGGCCGGGCGCTTCCTCGCCCAGCAGCGCGGCTGGCACCGGGCGCCCACGTGGGCGCGGAAGGGAGAGGAGCCGCCGCCGCCAGCCGCCCCGCAGCATCGCCCGCCCGCCCGCCCGCCCTCCCGCGCCCGGCAGCCCGGCTCACCTCCTGCCGGCCCCGCTGCCCAGACCGCGCCTCGGCCGCGCGCCCTCCTTCCTCCGGCCAGCCCGGCCGCGGCTCCTCCTCCGGCTGGGGCTGCGCCGTGCCTCTCGCGAGAAGCCCGGCCCGGGGGTCTCCGAGCCAGCGCAGGCGCCGCCCGCCGCTCCCGCCGCGCTGCCAGGGCGCGCCTCGTGCCGCCCGCCGCTCGCCCGCCCGCCCGCCGGGGCTGGCGCGGCGAGGATGCCCCGTTGCCCGCAGCGATCGATGTCCCGCAGCGGCTCCGCGGGCGAGCGGGGGGCGCAGGAGAGCGGGCGGATCCTACTGCAAACTCGCGGCTTCGCTGCTTCTTCCGAAGGGGATTTAAAGACGGCCCCCCTCGCCCCCAGCAACTGGGGGTGAGCTTTTAATGGCCCTGCAGTGTCCTTGGCAAGCTCTCTGAAATGGCTTTGCCCTCGCCTTCCTCCTCCCAGCGCTGGCCCGAGGTCACCCAGCTGCCTTCGTGCTCAGGCAGGACTAGAACTCGCCTCTCTCCGGGTTTCTAGCCCGGCACCTTAACTACTCCACCCACCGGCCTTTATGTACCATGGACATACCACCTGCTTCCGAAGGCAGCTCTCGAGGACCCCGTTGCTTTTCCACCTGGTCTCTGGAATTTCCCGAAGTGTCTAGTTGAGCGAGACCTTGGCTGACTGATCGGGAACCTTGACCATCAGCCAGGCTGTTATTGTCCTCCATACAAGGAGGAAAGGAGGCTGGCTTACGGAGAAAAGGCAGGTGAGGGGCTTCGCTGCCGCTGCTCTGCGTGGCGACATGGCCGGGAGGAGCCGAATGTCATCCCAAGAGGGTGTGGAAATAAGACAAGTCCTCCCGCTGGTTTTGTGCCGAGGAAGGCAGGACTAGAACTCACGGCCTCCCGGCTTCTAATCAGCACCTTCCCACTACCCCACATTGGCTGTCTTATCTGAGTCGGGTGTGACTCCTACTGACCGCCTGGAGTCGTCCCTGCGGTTTCCTGGGCAACATTTTTGGGAGTGGTGTCTTCTTCTCTCCTTCTCCTTCCCAGGGCTGAGCGAGAGGGACCGGCCCAAGGTCACCCAGATGGCTTCGTGCCTAAGGCAGGACTAGAACCCACCATCTCCCAGTTTCTAGCTTGGTGCCTTCCATCAACCTGGAAGGCACATAGAAGGCACCTGGGCTCTTTAGCTTCCCCCCGCCCCATGGAGAAAAACAAGATCAGACCTTTGACTTGGGAACTTGTTAACAAAACAGAAGACAGATCAGTTGATTCACACACTTTTTGTTAGTCACATGTCGATCCCAACTTGCCTTTGAGGAACACATAGGCACATATGTGGTTTCCTTTTCAGAAGCTTCCTCCTCACCATGGCCCTGTGAGGAAGGTAAGGCTGAAGGATGGGGAGCAAAGGCCTCAAGGCGCTCACTAAGCCGTGGGGATTTGAATCCGGATCTCCAGCTGCCACATGCTGCTGCCGTTGGTTGCTCTCTGGGCAGTTCCTGGTCAGGGGGACCTACCTTGTACCATCTTCTGAACCAAGGCAAATGCATGCTGGAAAAGGCATCAGGCTTGGATAAATACATGTCGGATGGGGCTTATTCAGGGCTATTGATGTGGAAGGGTCCATGCTGCCCTGCTCTGGGTTGGGAACATGCTGCCATGGAACTGTAATGGGAGAGGGGAACATCTCCATCTCCTGCTTTGAGCACCTCAGAAGCATCTGGTTGGCTTCTAAGAGACTAAGATGAGCCTTAGCCGAGTCCAGGAGAGGAGAATTCCTTTTCTTAGTACTCTGTGGTGGACATTTGTTTTAGGGGGTACAGCAGAAACCCAGAGTCACTTGTACCTCCGTTCTGAACACAGCTCACCAACTTCTCTCTTCCCGTTCACCAACTGCTCTTCTAATATATCTTGGCAAAAGAGAGCCCTCCTGGGCCTGGGTGATAACCACGGCTTCTCTGCCAGTGGCTGTTATTTCGGCTTTACTGGGTTTCTCGAGTGAGAAACTTGCTGCTGTTTCCAATATCCACCAATGGTCTCAACGGGCCCTGGGTTAGAAAAACAGGTGGCCGATGTGATACATTTTGTGAGATTTGGAGTTGCTTCTATGGTTCATCCAGCAGCAGGACAAAAGACCAGCACAGCAAACGACTATCTCCTGCCAGCAATTCCATCAAGCGACCCAAATTATCTTCTCTTCCCATCATAAAAACGATTGCATCTTTAAGACCTTGACCTGTATTTTTTTTTGCCCTCCTCCCTCCCCATTCCTTTTCCTCCTATGTCATTCTGGAATGCTGCTGTTGGAAACAGAATGTTCCAGTGTAATAACTCTAGTTCTCAGCCCCATAAGCTGGCGATTTGTGACATCCGCAGTTGCTCTTTTTCCAGCTTGAAGCTCTGGACCTGGATTTTGCACAATATGCTACCCCAAAACCGAACATCACACATGACAGCATGTTCTGTGGTGGCTTATAAGCCGTGCTTTGGGGTGCAAAACTAGCCAACGTTGGTTTATGCAATCAACTGTGGTTAAATATGGCTTAATATGTACAAATGAAGCCTCAATGCATGGAAAATGCATTTATGGATGAGGGAAACCCAGGGACCATTTGGACTACTGGAAAAATATAAGATTGAAGGCACACAGGAATCAGGGAGCACAATGACCAACGTTAGACCAGCCCCTCCAGTTCCCATCATTTCTGCCCATCTTCCTTAGGCTTATACTGTAGTTAAAATCCTCTCTGCAGAACTTGCTCGTTCCTTCCTGTGATGTTTTTCTGGCCAGGTGGCAGAAGCCTGAGGTGGAAATCAGCTCTTGCTAGATCCTTCTCCAAACTGCCTTTTGCAAATGCAGACATGATTGGTCAACAAGATTGCCAAGCCACCTGGCTTTTCAAAATAGAACCAGGCCCTGTATCATGGGCACTGGGGAGGAAGGAGAGGGCCCAACCCTGCATCTGTGGGGCCATCTTAACCTGGAAGAGGACAGTAGAATAGGTGACCCCATTCATTAGCCTTCAGACTAACCTTTGACTCGTTTCTGGAGGAGTTGGCCTCGTGGTTGGTTGGAATTACTCTGCTGGATGGTGCTGGGCCCCACGTGGTTTACAATTAACACCTGCGGTGGGTTTTCTGCTTTTATGGACAGAAAGAGGGAAGAAGGAGTTTTAATGCAGATGAGGAAGTGCTCTCATCTGTGTTAGGCCAGAATCTGCAATGGTGTGACCCATTCACCAAGTTCCCTTAGCTCAACTTTCCTTCAGATCCTCTCCAGATTGGTGACAACTATAACTCCCAGAATTTCCAGCCAGCATAGCCATTAGCAGTGCAAAATACTCAAAGACCATCCATTCACAGTCTCATCCCTGCCAACTTCCTGAGGCCCAGCAGTGTTACCATAATTGCAAGCCAACCTAATTCAGAGTTAAAAAAAACCACATCTCCCCAGGTGTTGTTGGACTCCAATTCCTATTAGTTCCAGCACCATGGTGATTGGTCAAGGATAATGTGCCTTACAAAGGAAGGCCATTGGTTCTTCACCCTGTTCTAGATCTTTGCAAAGAAGCCCAAAGTCCCCCATTAGGTCACATTCTACCTGTTTGATGTCCAACAGGAAACTTGAGTTTTGTGGTAACTGGAAAGATGTGGGAAAGATCATCTACAGTGCTATCTGGGGATGTGACTGATGGCATCTGGCTTCCTGAACCATTGCTGTCCTGACTGGAGGGGGCCCAGTGTTTCACTTGCAAAATCTGTAAGATAGGAGATTAAAAAAAGATCTGGATCCAGATTGCTTTTGTAAGGTAAGGATTTCTGATAGTACTAATAAAACGAATGGTGTTGGCTGGTTGGGATCCTGATCTGCAGAAATAGTGATTCCAGGTCATCTCAGTATAGGTGTTATTACTGAACTTACCTGTCACCTTCTCCTCTAAGAACTTAAAAGTGGCACTGATAGGGATCTCCCCTGATTGTATCTGCACAACAACCCTGTGAAGTAGGTTGGGATGAGAGACCAGTCCAACGTCACCTACTGAGTTTCCTGGATGAGTGGGAGCTTCCTGGTCCAGGTCCAGGTCCACTACACAACACTGCCTCACTGTATATGTTTCATATGTTGTGATAGATAAGGAATGTTGTCCTCTGAGCCATGAATTTTCATCCCTCTCTGACACCATCCAGCCATTCTTTTGCACTTGGATTGGTTAGTGGATTTTGGGTTCCATTGGCAATGGGAAGTCTACTTTGCTATTGCACAGTAACCTTCTTAAGTAACCTTGACATTACTTAAGAAACGCACATATTTGTGCAATTTACATACATTGCAGCAATCTCTCACTGGGAGCTATCCCTACTGACCATGATGTAGCCACCATTCCATCCACAATTTCATCTGAATTCTAGGTCCATGCTATGCTCATTCTTTGTAAAGCCAGCTTACCCTGGGAGAGAGAGATTCAAGAGATCCCTTCTTCTCTGTTTTCCTTTCCCAGGATTGCTCTTTGTCTCCTTCATTCTGAACCTGGTGGTGTGTCCAAACGTTCCTCTGGAACATTGCTCCAAGGCTGTTGATGGTGGCCATGCCTTTGGAGCGATGTTCTGGAGTGAAACTGGGCTGCTGCAGTTCCAGCTCCTCCTCCCCAAAATAGTGTGCGGAGGAGATCTCCCTGCCAAGATCTCTCTCCTGGACTTGGGATCGACGGCGGGCGGCAATCTGAGCAATCTGTTTGGTGCTGTCAGCCATCTCCTTCAAAGTTTTCAGGCTCAAGAGGCCACTGGGAACATCTGCACTGGACTTTTTCCGACCAGAACCTTGGGAAGATGAGGAACGTAGCTTGGAGGCAACCTTTGGTGAAGGGATGCCTGGAGCCTTCTAGAAATCAAAGTGATCAAAAAGGCAACATTTGCACATGCTTCATTTCAAAAGTTATTCTGCAAACCTGGCTGATTATGGACCAAGGATGTCATTTATGACTTTCCTTGATACTCAAATCTGCTGAGTTTCCCCCATGGGCCAAATCTTGCTACCAGATCCCTGCAGACCATTAGCTTCTGAAATTGCTTTTTGATTTAAGCACTGTTCTCCAGCATGAAGACTGCTTCAACTCCTGCTCTGTTTCTCTGGCTGTGGTCTTAAAACTTGACCTCACTTGATGCTGACTTCATTGCTTGCAAGGCTGACTCTACCGTAAGACAGAATGAAGTGGCCACCTTAAGTAGCAGAAGCTCTGGAAAAGAGACAAAGATGGCACTGGATGCCTGGTTCCTTAAGCTACAAGTTTCCCTAAAATGTATTCTGAGCTTTTCCTTTTTGTATTGAAATAGCCAAAGGAGCTATTTGCCCTCCAACTCAGGCAGCTGATAATCCTTCTGATCCTTGTTTCTTGCCCTGGATCTTGACTCCTGCCTCTTTTCAACTACATACCTCTTTCAGAAAGAACTGGGCTTGCAGTAAACTCATGGCATATACCGGCTCCCCAAAATCCTAACTCTGACAGATGGATCCCAATGAGAATTAAGAGATTATAATTTCCATATATATCTCTTCTTTGAACTCCTGGGTCAAAACAAGCAAACAAAAACGAAGCAGAGCAATCAAAGACATGCTTTGGATAGACTGACCTGGTGGACCGGCGTTGTTAACAAATGAAACAAAGTAGGAGTGTAATTCCACTCGCGCGTCACCTTTCTTTTTGCTGGGGTGTTTTTAGAGGATGACCGGTAGCTGTCACTAAGAAAACGCAAAGCAGAACACAAACATGAAGCGTTGGCAGACACAGTAACAGATTCCCTTGGGGAAGGAGAGCTAGTCTTTGGATTATTCATAGGCACTGTTGGGTAAACCCAACAGAAATCAGATGGAAAGTTGGGATTCTTTAATTAGGACCATGGGAAAACTTTCTGAAACCCTGCAAAAGTAAGATTTGCTGGCTGGGGAATTCTGGGAGTTGAAGTCCACGTATCTTAAAATTGCTAAGGTTGAGAAACACTGACCTAGAGGGAAGCTCCACAATATTCCCTTTAGGAATTGGGTCCATATCCAACTTGATAGGTGCCATCAGAGCATTTCTGGAATTGACTTTTGCTCTAGAATAGAACCTTTCCTCTCCCTACTAAAAGTTGCCGGTACCTGTCTGAATCCACAACAATTGAGGAAAGCTCAAATTTTGGCCCCGGAAGGAAACCTTTCCTGTGATCGATGGATCCTTTCTGATTCTCCTCTCTGTTGCGGTCTTGTCTCTGAATCTGTCCAGAATGGAACTACCCCAGAAAAGAAGAAAAACAAAAGCTTAGTTTATCAGCTGATGGATGCATCCTCCTACAAAGTTGACATTACCTAGCATTATTTCCACATCACTGACTTAAGATCATTGGATTAATCATTTACCTTTCCTGATGATGTTTTTTATGGTTGTAATTTGGAAACTGGGCCTAGGGGTTGAAAAGAAAGTTTTCTGCAATGTCCCCCTTTTACAGCTGCAGAGAGATTTTTGGTGGTATGGTATGGGAAAAGGAATATAAGCTTGTAAGGCAGGGACATTGAAGACACCAAGAGTTAAACAAGGAACACCCAAGTGCTTATCTGTACTCCATTATGAGCTTCCTCAAATAAATACATAAAGGAATGGGATTACACTCTAAGACAATTGTGATGTTATGGTTAAACTCAGAGTGCTTTCAGATGAGGTTTTCTTCAGCAATCAGCCTCTCTTATTTCATAGTCCCTACCTCCTGAATGGCATGTCCCCAGTCAGCTAGGTGACTGTGAGCAAGTTACTTCTTTCAGTTGCCTCTCTCTCACAAAGTTTGGTGAAGATCAAACGGGTGGAAGGGAAGAGGAAACCACTGATGACACTTTGAACTTCTTGTTAAGCAGAACATGGATCTCTCAGCAGGGTGGGAGCTCACTTCAAAAAGTGGATTGGACAAGGATGCCCCCCCAAATGGGTTGAAGTTAGTTTTAACTTTAAACAAGTAAAATATCCTTTTTAGGAACATTTTCCATGTCTATGTTCATCTAAATCTGAGGATAACCACAGCTTTCCTTAAGGGCTCTGGGGATGGTGGGTGTTCCTGAGGGTCAAAGTTGTCTTTCCCTTCTCTAGATGAGTGTGGATTCTTCTTGCTGGCAAACTGGTTAGACAGATAGCAGAGGTTGCACACAGGACTTTCTGTGGGTTTTCTCCTTGGAAGAACAACTTCTCCTACTCCCCTCCCTCAGGAACTCCTGTTTCAAAGAAATAGGGGACAATCCTGCCTTACCTGCCATGCAGTGGACATCAGCGAGTGAAGCACGAGCAGGTGATCCAGAGTCCCTTCCTCTAACTCATGGAAATACAGGCGGTATAGTTTTTCCAGTGGTTCCGGGACTGGAATATTGTGGTCTACAGAAAAGGCAGAAAGCTTCAAGAGTTGATGCCCCCAAAGAGATGGCCAAATTCCCTGAGAAACAAAGCATCCACAGTGACTATGAAGATAGGGCTGATGGAGCAGCAAAATCCCCTTTGGGGAGTCATGTCTAGTGTTTCCAATGCAGTGTGGCTGGAAGCTAAAGAAAAGCGTGATCAGAGAAATCTATTGAGGGATCATCGTGGATGTTCCAGACTTACCTTTGATCAGTGACCACTGCTGTTGAATAAGCTCTTCACAGAGATGCCGGTACTGCAGGTGGCACTGGATGACAAAATCCTTCTGGCAAAGGAGGTTCTCTTTGTACAAAGCATTGGCTTGAAGCTCTGTGTTCCCCACTTCCAACTCATGGGTCTTGCACAAGAGCCTCAGAACTTCCCGTTGGTCCTTGCTGGTGGTCTGTTTTGGTAGCAGCTTCTCCATCTGGGAAACTTTCTTCCTGGCATTTGCCAACCTCTGCTCCAGATCAGCCTAAATCAGGAAAGGAGAACTTGGAAATCTCTCCCCACCCACCCACTGAATGGTGGGGACAAAATTCTCCTCCATTTCTGAAGTGTTGTCTATATATTCACAACCAGTTTTTGAATACTAAAGTGAGAGAGGAGTTGTTGCTATTTTGAAGTGACTCCGTTCCTTTGCTGCGGCCACATCAGAATCTCAAGTCAAGATGGTGACCACAATGCCCAGAAAAAGGAGCAGGACTTCAATTCCATGGATGGGGCTATCGCCTTGATTGTTTTAACCCCCTCCCCCTTTACAGGGAAGCCTATAAAGGACTTACATGTACAACCTGGTGTATGTTCCATTATTTAATTTCATTAAATATAGTCCCTTTTTCATACAAAACTCTGAAAATACGCTTCCAGGAAATACTGTTTCCAACACATTACATATCACCTTGGTAAACAGAGCTGCAAGGTGGTGGGAAGGCAGCATCTTAAAATCCTGCAACACAATCCAATAAAGCAATACATTGCAAAGCTTTTGGAAGATAACTATAGTGGTGGCCTTCTTTCCATTTGCTGAAAAATGTCTATCTCTTTACCCCAAAGGAGGAAGACCTAAAATTTATGTCTACAGCATAGCAACACCCAAGATGAGACATGAACATATCTCCCTTCAACTATATTCTCAGCAAATCTCAACTAACCTGTTTTAAAGATAAATTATTTGGGGAAAACTGAAATAGATATTTATTAGTTAAATAAAAACATCATTATTAGATATATCACTAAATAAGTACTGCATTTTTTTTTCCATTTGATGAAAAATGTTCCCCAGGTTTGGAAAGTTATAACAGTGGAAAGGTGTTATTTTTGTTCACATGCACACACACCGAGCTTAGTTGCACAATTCTGAGCCAATTGCAAACATTCCTTCCTGCTGTTACCTTTAAGGCAGCCGTTTTCCGCTGCTCTGTCACCAGTGTGTTTATCTCTTCCCTGGCAATCGTGACCTCCACAGGCTCCAGAGAATCCTCCTGTTCTTCTTTCTTGCTTGGATGGTGTGTGTTGGCCCTTTGGCCAGCTTGATGAACTCTCTCTCGTTCCCAGCTGGAAGGAAGGACATTATGACCAGAGCTGTTCCAATCTCAGGACCTGGAGGTCTCCATCAGTTCCTCTCCAATTGGATACCCTTGAGATACAGTTGACTTCAGTGTCCTTAACTTGCAGCCTGTGTATACGTGGCTGTTCTCCAACCCTGAATTAGCAACCCTGCAGGATCAGTTCACCCAAAACGTAAGAAGTGCCCTCAGCCCATCCAAACTGACTGCCAATTCTGCCCTCCAACTAATGTATTGGATGTAGAGTTGATCCGAGCAACTGGAACAGCACCCTCTAACTTTGGCTGCCCTTTGAAATATAAGCGGGGTTGAGCCTGGTTAATACTTGGATGGGAGACAATGAGAAAATCCCAAGGCTGTAGACAAAATGGCGAAATGAAAATAAAATCTGAAGAAGTCCATGGCAAACACTTCAGTAGTGTTGCTCTTAAACTCCATGGACTTGTGGACACCAGGAATCACTCAAAGGTGATGACATCATTAAAAAATGCTAGGGCCCTGAAAAAGGGGACTGTATTCAGTGAAATTTTATGCAATAATAAATGTGTAAGCCTTTAGGGTGCCACAAGATTCTCTGGTTGCAAGTTGAAAACTCAGTGAAAATGAAACTATAGATCTGAAAGCATTCATTCCCTCTAAACGGTTCTCTCGGCTGGGTTTTAAAAGATGGTTCATTATTTTATCAGAGGCCACAGTGCCCTTTAGTGACTCTAAGGCACAGATTTGAAAACTTTAGCAAGTTTAAAAAAAAACAGTTCCAGAGTCTTATTTACAGGAACACCATAAGTCCCAGAAAAACGTGGTTGAGCACCATTGGGGATACTGCAGTGGTGTCTCAAGCTGTGTTTTGAGGTTCCTTAGAAATGTTTTAGAGATTCCTTTACAACAATAATGACAACAACACTAATATCAGAGAAAAATTTCTGAAAGGAAACTTTGCAGCCATTGTTGATTTCTCCTACAAGGCCTCTATTCATCTGTGGTGGATCTGAATATCCATTGCTTTGATCTCAAATTCCCATTGCTTCTTTAGACACCTCAGCTTAAGGATATCCAGTGAACTGTTTCCATAATTGGAAAACTCCAGTCCTTAGCAATCTTCTCCCCCTTAGCCAGGGGTGCCCACAAGATGTGGTCAAAGAAGTGGAGCTGAGGCACAGTGGTGCAATCAAAGCTCTGCCTGTTTTCACACAGTGACAAACATGAAGAACAGAGGTTCAATTGCACCATTTTTACTTTTTTGACCATAACCTTTGGACACCCTTGTCTTTAGCTGAAATCTGCTTCCCTATGATTTCCTCTCTTTCACTCTAACTCTGCTATCCAACAACAGATGAAAGATTGGTTGCAAAAAAGGTCCTGTGGCTCACTCTGCAATCATGAGAAGGTGTCTGGAGGTGTCCACATAGAGTTCCATGTTGGAATTCTCCAGCTCCATTAAGCTGCGTCGCATGTCCATCTGTTCCTTGAAGGCACCCACCAGTTGTTTCTGTAATTTCTGCAGCTGTTGATGGCCGTACTCTTCAAAGTCCAGGGGAGCCTCCCCTGAGGGAAGACAAGAAGTGAGACCTTTCTACACCTCAGCTTTGCAATTTACTTCTGAGTTAGTTTCTAGCCTCTAGAATGAAATACCATGCAGACTAATCTAAGTATAAACCCTGGTTAAACAGAATCAGGGTTATTTCCAAGGAACTATCTATGGCTAGGGGGCCCATTTTTCCAGACTTACCGGACTGTTCCCCCACCCTTCAGATTTTTTTCTTCCAAAGAAGTTGTCATTTTGCAAAGATGGGTTCCCTTGATGCTCCTCCTAGCTCCCTTTCATGTTTTTCTTGGCAAAATAGCAGCATCCCTCATCCTGACACCTCAGAAATGTAGGGACTGAGTTTTAAGAAAACCACAAAAGCTATAGTGATTTAGTGCAGAGAAGAGGTCAAATTCCCACCTTGCCCTTGTGCATCTTTGGCACCAGAGTTCAGGAGATGTTTCTCCTTCCCCTGGTTTTCAACCTTAGCCTTCAAGCATTCAATCTCACGCCGTAGGTCAGAAATGATGCTGGTATACTGAGCAATGTGGTAAGAGACATTGAGAAGGTTACGTTTCACCTGTTGAAGCAGAAACATCTGGTCGGGCATTCCAGTTGTTCTAATAATGTTAAGGATAACGACAGCAGCAACAGATTGCAAGGAGTCATGATTTAGATGATGCTCTGATACTCTTTAGCTCAACCTTTATGCCTGGTCTCTCAGAGATTGGACCCACGATTCATTGAAACATATGGACCACACACCTACTATCGAGTGCCAATTGTATTGTACCTGAAAGTGGAGGCTCTGAGAAATGAAGAAACTTCTCTGTGGAACTATGGGGCTTGTAGAACCCCCTATCTCTCCAAAATGGCTACAAAATAAAAGTTCTCTCCCTTCCCTTCAAAAACCTATGAGTCTAAAGAAGAAATATTCTCACCACCTGTACATGAGGATGGAGATAGCCTCGAAGAAAGAAGGCATGAACCATTAAGTGAACATCAGCTTAGCCCCGGGAAGGGAGAGAAGGTAAGAAGGAAGCTGAAGATAAACCCACTTTGATTCTGTTTGGTAGAAGAGGGAGCAGAGGCAGGCTTTCAGGATTCAGTTATTATACCCTACAACGATAAAGTAGAGTTCTAGTAGCCCCTGCATTGCCTTTTCTCAGACCTGGCCGACCTTGAAGGCTTGACACTACCCAAAGAATGTTGACTCTTAGTTCAAAAAAGGACTCTGTAATGGGGGAATCAAAGACATCTTTGGTGTGAAGGTAAACAAGCATTGGTGCCCTTTGTTCTTGGTCCTCTCCATTATTCTTGGATTTCCAATTCTTGGAAGTCAGCAGCCAGCACTCATGCCTTTTCCTCTCTTACCCTTGTTTTGATGTTTTTCGCTCGATAGGCATACATCAGAGTTGTCCGAGATTCTTCAAAGTAGGTGCTGGCTGGGCTGATGTGGGCGATCATAACTGTTCTGCTGTTGCCCCCCAGGGAGTCCTAGAGAAATAAGGTCCCTGTGAGTATCTGGCTCATCACCGCCAACAAAATAAGCTCTACAAAAGTGGATTTGAAGGTTGAGACAGGGCAGCACACCCAATTATATTTTTCCTGCCCCCAGGCAATCAGAACCATCTACGGGTGAGTATGCAGCTGAGGAAACATCTTTGAATCTCCTTATTCTATTGTTACTTTTGCCATGGCACAGGAGCTGAAGGGGACCTGCAAAGCTTTTTCTTTTTCTTTCCTACCACCTCCCCCCACCCAAAAAACTACTTGCTGTATCCACAGAACAGCCTTGTGAAATAGCCTGGGGTGAAATTAGGGGACCCAGCAAAAGTCATCCATTGAATTTCATCTTGCTTGGGGCTTATCTCTTTCAATATATGAATGGTTTTGGTGAAGGTGATTTTTCTATTCAGCACTATTTGGAGGGTGGAACCTGGTTTGTAAGCCCAGGTTAAGAAAATATAATCTATATATTAAAAGTTATGTTAAATATAGCTATATATTAAAAGTTAATATAATCCAGGAGCAATTTGCCAATGTCCTACTCTGAGGGGAAAAACCCACAAGATTCATTACCTTCAACAAACGGGTAAGTTTGCTGTCTCTGAAATTGATGTATTGAGTTCGGCTGCCCCCCTTTTCACTCAGCGCATTGATGCAATTCCCCAGAGCAAGGAGCGACCGGTTGATATGGGCCCCCTCCTTCATCCTTTTGCCCTGATTTTGTGTCTGTGGAGAAGGAGAGAAAAGATTAACTTTTGCACCAGGAAAGAAACACAAGAACCCTGATAATTCAGCAGTACATGGAGTAGAACAGTGGCTGAAAAGTTCTCTATAAATCAGACAGAATTATTCTAAGAGAGGGTATCTCCAAACTCCCTCCTGCGAGGTGAACTTTAAGTAGAATTACAAAACCCTGTTCTAAGTAGATCCTCCAGAGGTTTTTGACCACCCCCACAATCCTGTGCTATTTGTCAGAGCTGATAAATTTCAACTACATTCACTTGGGATAAATCATAGTTTGTTTTACCCATAGCTTATTGACAGAACGGTTAAATCTTCGGCATGCAAACAGATGCTGTAGCACTGAGCTAGAAAGGTTGTGGGCACAGCAGGAAGAACTTCCAAGTTTGGAGAGGTCTGCATTAAGCAATGGCCACTGAGAGGTAGAGAACTGTCAGCCTTACCAGGTAGACCAGACAGGAAACATGACCAGATAAGCTAATTCTACTTTATTGTGAAGGTACTGTACATTAACAGAATCTTGCAAATCTGAAAGTACAGTTCTCCCCCCGTCTTCTTTACAGCCCAAGAACTTAGGGAGGGTCCCTTCTGAGACTCTTGCCCTACCCACTATCCAGCTGCGGGCTATGCCATCTCTTATCTGACCATTCCCTACGCAACATCTCTTTGCCCCATCTCCCAAGGTCTTTCCCACATGCCACTACAAGAACTGAAGGATGGCTGACATCACCTGAGTGGCCCTTTCTGATCCAGCCAGGTCAACCATGAAGAGCCTCCCAACACGCACTTCCTCACTGATGTCTTTCAGTCGGCTGGTCTGCTTCACGGACACTTGCAGAACAGCATGCGATCGTGAAGAAGTCTTGTTGGCAGCTGTGGGCTCCTGAGTGCGCTCCTTGTTCCCTTTGGTCAACAACTGCATAATCTTTAGAACACAAACATGTATACATGTGGGGGGGGGGGGGGACAGGACAAGATGGGCCAGGACCCCTTAGGGTGGCTTAATTTGAAGATCAGGGCATAAAAAGAAGGGACGGTGGGACCACAGCCCATTTGGATAAGTGGTGGGATCTAGTATCACTTGCCTGCTCTACTACAAGACATAAATGTACAAATACATGGATGCCACACATATATCTACGGATTGTTTCTTTTGTTCAATATAAGAGAGCCAGCTGCAGAACTAGAAGGAGCAGATGTGTTGGCTCCAGCTCTACCAATCAGATACCTTCCAGATGTGTTGGATTCCAGCCAACAATCCAATGATGGTGCTATAGTCCAACTCATGTGGAGGAAACAAGATTGGGGAAATTTACATGTAGATTGAATCCTGCAGAGAAGGCCAATGCGAGAATGGATTCTCAACATTGACAAAGAGGTAGTAGCTATTCTGCAAACAAAAATCAAGGTGCCAGTTGGCCCACCTTTTCAAAAGGGACAAGCCTTTACTGAAAGAGGATGAGAAAGCCAAGGAAGAAGCTAATGGTTTTGAATTGCCTGTGTATAAAGTTCTTATTTGAAAGCAAAAGTACTTGTTGGAATTCTTAGGCAACCAACTTAATCTTTTTCTTAACTCTTATTAATCAGAACTTAGAAAAACTAGATCCTTGAACGTTCATTGCAAGTTCTGACTATAGTTAGAGCTCTATCTCGCTCCAGTCCTCCCGCTGTTGAAGCTCACTGAACACTGGGCATCCAATTCTCCCTTGGATTGTCTGGTTCATCTGGACGAACACTGTTCTTGCAACTTAATTCTTGAGTGCTGATGTCTTCCCTCCCCACAGAAGGCTGGTCACACTTACTTCCTGGGCATTCGTAGTTGAGACTTCCGTTATTCCTGCAATCTGAATGCATCCTTTGGAATCTTCTCTTAGCTCAAGGTAGCCCATGGATGGATTCAGGAGGTCACGAATAACTTCATTATAAATCTGAAAGCAAAAGGGGAGAAATGGAATATACCCATCTAGTCCAAAACTACTTACCAAGGGTTGCTACTCATTCCCCCACAGTCTCCAGTGAAGATGGGTCTTTTCCATCAGTTGCTTCTGGATCCCTTTTCCCCCCCTGAAGATTCAAGTGGGTCATTCTCATGTAAAGTGGGTACAGGACCAAAGGATGGGGCTTCTCTCCTAGAGGGACAAATGTTTCCCTTTTATGGAGGAGGGGGTGGGAAGATTTTGGGCTGACTTAGTTGCAGAACACATGGTTTGATTTCATTCCTACTATCCCTTGGGGTGCTCCAAGCTATGCCTCTTCTTGCTTAAGCATGCAATCCTCTAAAAGTGGTCATCTCACCTCCAGATATGACATGCAGACCAAATAATCCTTGTCATCTCCTGTGGCCTCAATGGCTTGAAAGAGATCGTTGAGGGTACGGATGTAAATTCCAGGTTCTGAATCCATCCCCAACATAGTGTAGGTTTTCCCAGCCCCTGGGAAAAATGGGGAAGAGGAAGAAAGAAAGATAATGGGAACCCTCAATTCTAAATGCTCCAGTTCCAACAGGTAAGTTTTGGATGCAATTCATAAAAGAGAGAAACTCCTTCCATCTCTGTTCGACTCATTCCATGTCAGCCTTACCAGGTAGACCAGACAGGAAACGTGGCCAGATAAGCTAATTCTACTTTATTGTAAAGCTACATTAACAGAATCTTGCAAGACTGAAAGTACAATTTTCCCACTGTCTCCTTTACAGCCCGAAAAACTAGGGAGGGTCCCTTTTGAGCCTCTTGCCCCACCCACTGTCCAGTTGTGGGCTATGCTATCTCTTATCTGACCGTTCCCTAGGCAGCATCTCTCGAACCTCTCTCAAGGTCTTTCCCACATGGCATTACACTTCCACAGGCTAAAATACCAGATCCTTTCCTCACAGGGTTTGATTAGTAGATGTCAGCCTTACCAGGTAGACCAGACAGGAAACACAACCAGATGAGCCAATTCTACTTTATGGTAAAGCTACATTAACAGAATCTTGCAAGACTGAAAGTACAATTCTCCCGCTGTCACCTTTACAGCCTGATAACTTAAGGGAGGGTCTCTCCTGAGCCTCTTTCTCCACCCATTATGCAGCTGAGGGCTGAGCCATCTCTTATCTGACCATTCCCTAGGCAGCATCTCTTCACCCCATCTCCCAAGGTCTTTCCCACATACCAGCCCCAGCATCAGCAAAAAGAGCTATTTTACCTGTGGGACCATATGCAAAAATAGTTGCGTTGTATCCTGAGATAACACCTTCTATGAGGTTTTTAGTAGTGGACAAATAGACCTCCTCCTAGGAGCAATAATAGAGGACAATCAGGGGTGCTTTCAAAACCACTTGTATTCATGCTTTTAAACTTCTCAAGGCAAGCTACAGGTTTCAACCACCAGATTAGTTTATTGTGGTATGGTTGGAGTTAAAACTCCTAATATTTAGGCTTCTTTTTCCCTTGTTCCTCAACACAGAGAGAAGAGGAGATGGAAAGTCACGTGTTGCATCATTCGCTGGGGAACAAAATTATCTCCCTATATGGAGAGAACCAGTATGTCATGACACAGACTGGCTTCTCTCCCCAAAACTATAGAACTAATCTGGACTGGAGGTGGAAAATTGCCTTTTAAAATAGGAGAGGATTTAAATATCTAAATGCAACCTGTTTGCATAAAGAAGAATAAAATGTCTGGGGAAATGCAACATCGTGCTTTGCTGTTTCTACTAAAGGAATTTTCCTCCCTTCCCTTGCATGTAGAAAAGTAATATGTCAGGGGAAAAGGAATTAGGCAGGCTAATGTCAGGATTAGCCCATGAAACTCCAGGAGACAGTACAGATTCTATCCAGCAAGGTTTATTGGCTTCATTCCCGTTACAGAAATCTTCTCAGAGTGAAAGCAATTCCCAGAGTCACCCCACAAACATCCTGCATTCCTCAGGGAGGTGCCAGTCTCATCCTCTTATCTCTACCTCTTTGTTCTGGGGATAAGAGTACGTGCTTAACCCCTTCCGCTCTAGTTCTCACAGCTAACTTCCTAAATACGTCAAGATCTCCTGATCGTTGCACTCAGAGTCAGAAGGAAGCCGTCACCAGGATCAAAACTCCCTCATTTTTCAGCTCGCAAGCCTTGATCTCTTCATTCATTCCTTCCCTACCATTCTCCAAATCAGCTTCTCCCATCCTGATGCACTCCAGGTACGTTGGAGAACAAATCTGTCATCCTCAGCCATTCTGGTCAAGGATAGAGGGATTTTCATCCCAGCTCAACTGTGGGTCCAAAAAACAGCTTTTATCTTTGGTTCAGAAGCTACTGTGCTGGGGAGCCGCTCGACAGCCAAGCCTTTCACACGTGTCCCTGCAGCACGAAGCCACCGATGATGTGACATTGGTATATAGCCTGGAGCATGTCATTGCATGAAACCCTGGTAGCTCGTCTTCCCATTCACTGCCCAACCCCCCGAGCAATAGCACAACTTCCTCGCCTCTTGTTAGAACTTCTGATTACCAAGTATTTTGACACTTTCATGGCTCAGTGGGTTGTGCCTCTATAGATCAAGAAGCACAGAATAACTCTTCCGTTTCTTAGCACATTTCGCTATCGCTTCTGGAGTCCTTCTTCATGCCCTTCATGGGTGTGAAAAGATTTTGTACTGCTCGGGGGGCCTTAAGAAACTCCAACATCAACAAAACCGAGAAGGTGACGAGCAGCTTTTAACCATGCACAGGGCAAAAGGAAAAGCCAGGAATGGGTGGATAGATTGGATCCATCAGTCTGGATTTCAACCAAGGGCACCTAGCATGGATGGGATGAAGAAGAATGCCAGAGAAACCAAGCAGAAAGGCAGTGCTTGGATAGAAAAAATAATAGAGCTTGGTGATAGAAAATAACATAATTAGGCATGTGTGTGTCCATATTAATGGAGCCAGCCTCCAACACCAATAGTGGTTTGCTGGTTAGCATCAAAGCTGGTTGTGGGCAGTACCAGTTGGTCAGACTGTATGTTATTAGCAAGACCCTCCCTCCTTTTCCTTCCTTCCTTCCTTCCTTCCTTCCTTCCTTCCTTCCTTCCTTCCTTCCTTCCTCCCTCCCTCCCTCCCTCCCTCCCTCCCTCCCTCCCTTCCTCCCTTCCATCTTCCTTCTCTCTCTCTCTCTCCTTCCTTCCTTCCTTCCTCCCTTCCTCCCTCCCTTCCATCTTCCTTCTCTCTCTCTCTCTCTCTCTCTCTCTCTCTCTCTCTCTCTCTCTCTCTCTCTCCTTCCTTCCTTCCTTCCTTCCTTCCTTCCTTCCTCACGCACAAACAGAATTCTTAAAATGTGCTGAGGAGTTTTATTTTTATACCTACATCTGAGCACACAAAATGCCTGGGAATTCTGGAAGCCGTAGCTCCAAAGCAGCTAGAGAGCATTATGGTAGAGAAAGCTGGTATGTAAGATACTGTTTTTGCATTGTCTTATTTGAAAGAGGGGTGGATTCTTTTTTTTAGCCAATGTAATGGCTCCTGCTCTGTTTGAATAACCAAATGATCATCATGTTTTTTTTCCTCATCATTTTCTTTCTTCCGTGGAAACCTAACATGAGGCTTGAACTTGCAGAATTGGCCCCAGTAGAGTAAGCTTCCAGACCTAGATGCATTCATACCAGGCATCTTTGGAGAGGCATATCTAGCATCCGCAGTAAACATGACTTCATCTCTCAGGAGTGTTTCAACTTTTTAACTTCACTGTAGGTTTAAAAGTCAGTAATATCATCCCCAGTGACTTACGGCCAAGATGCAGGATGAATACTATGGCACATTATCAGGTCCTAAGAGGGACACCGAGAGCAAATCTACACCAGGAAGGGAGATGAGAGAACTTGTAGCCTTTTTATTTCTTTAAAATTAGATGTAAGGCAATCAGTAGGTGGTATCTCATAATCTGATTCATTCCACATCAAGAGGCAGAGATGAGGTTGTGGGCTAATAAGAGATCAACTAGGAATGTGTTCTGGAGGGGAAGAACCAACAGGAAAAGATGACACAGTATGCGCCTTCAATCCACAACCGGTACCAATCACCAGTGGGCTCTTTAACCAATGTGAACATCACCAATTTTCAACTTCACCCCCTATTCGGACAAAATATCTTGAGAGTTACCTCTGCCAAGCCAAAACAGAAATTCCCTCTCAGATGCTCATGTAGGAAACATCTGCACAAGCTTCACCCACCCACCAGTTGCCTTCCAGGTAGAGTAGGACAACACCCGTGTGGGTTGGCTAATATTGGCGCTTCCTAAAGTGACTAAGGAATACATTTAAAATGTAGCATTAAAAAAGATTCGGAAGAAAATTAGGTTACAGCCTCCAGGTTATTCAGCCCGGAAGGACCACCTCACCTGTGTTGCTTGGGGACCAAAAACCATGTCAAAAATAAAGGTTTTCTCCCTTGACCGATTGGCACGCAAGATATCCTCTGGATCTTCCATGGGATCCATCAGAACCACGATCTATTACAGAGAAGCAGATTCAGTTGTTCATAGTGATGGTGACAGCACCAAACTCCATAAAACCATAGAACTGGAAGGGGTCAAGGTGGTCATCCAAACTCAGTCGTTTGCAATTACACAGTCCTTGACAGAGAGTTTAGAGTAGTGTTTTTCAAACTTGGCAACTTTAAGATGTGTGGACTTCAACTCCCAGAACTCCCAGAAGTTGCCAAGTTTGAAAAAACACTGGTTCAGAGCATCTCACACATATTATTTTGTAGGAGACCACCCTTGGAAGTGGTTCAGTTTTGACTGTGGCTTTGGTCCTGATCTAAAGTGCCCCCCACCCCCAGAAAAACAGAAATGAAAACGTGCCGGTTTAGAAATGCACTCCTAAGGAAAAGACCTTACTGGGTGACAGCAAGATTTAAATTCCTGCCCACAGCCCCAGTCCAAACAGGAGACCCATAATGAAAACAACAGGGGTTTTGCCCCCTTTTCAGCACAATCCAGACTGATATTGTCTTTACACTGCCCCTTTGTACATATTCAGTACTCTTTCAAGCAGCGTAAGTGATCCCTTATACGGATGCAACTTTGCAAGATGGAGCAAATCTCTTTTTGTTATCACACTATTATAAAAAGCTCTGGAAAATACTGTTTTGCAGTTGAAATGTGCAAATTATGGGGAATTTAGGATCAGAGCAAAACCAGCCTGTGAGAAACACTCTGCGGTGGGCTGGAAGTAGTTACTTTGACAAATCCACCCGTTTTAGGATTGACAAACTACCCTGGAGACATAACAAACGTGTTGCTATTTCTCATTACGTTCCCCTAATGGAAAACCTGAAGAAGAAAATGTTCTTAAAGCAGAGGCTTGGTCTCTGTTGGTGTATATTTTAAAAGAAAAGCAGAATGCTTCTTCATCAAAGATTATAGAGCCAGCCTATTTTCTCTGGATTCCCCCAGACAGATTTTTCTTGACTTGTACGTAGAAGTAATGTGGAAGAAGAACGCGATTTTATTCTTCTCCACTGGAACCTATCCGATGGAGGCATTTCCACCCACTAGAATTACATAAAGGGAATTTCCCAACAAACTTTTGACAGCTTTGCGGATAAATGCATACAATTAGGAAAGGGTTTGCCGCGCAGATTACAAACCATCAGCCCTTTTAAAAACTAGAACAAAATTGTGGCTGAATAAATCAGAGCAGAGATGCCAATTTGGGCAATGAAACCCCTGAAAATTACAAGACGGTGTTTATCCAATTAACAGATTTGGAATATCAAAATATTGCATCATGCCCACCACATTCCGGCTTCTGATTATACGCACAGCTAATGGCAAACCCCGGATAGGACAGACCCTTGTATGAAAGCAGCAAAATCTCTGGAATCGTAGGGAAAATAGGAGGCTGAACCTTATACTGCTCCCCACCCCATCCCATCTGAGACTTCTTTGGCACGAGGATGCTGTCTGGTAGTCCAGCTTTTAAACGTTTTCCTGGACAGGAGGGTTTACTTCCAAATAAAGCAGTGAATTTCAGCCAATCACCATTTTTTCCTAAGAACTGGCCCCTTGTTTTGTGGTGTGCTGATTTCTTTATTTTCCATTTAAAGGAAAAAAAGGAGGGGGGAAGAAAAGCTGTGGGTGCCATAGAAGAGCTGAGCATGGTTTAGAGCATCTCACACATATTATTTTGTAGGAGACCACCCTTGGAAGTGGTTCAGTTTTGACAGTTTTTTCAAACTTGGCAACTTTAAGATGTGTGGACTTCAGATCAGAGTTTCTCAAATTTGGCGACTTGAAGACGTGTAGACTTCAACTCCCAGAATTCCCCAGCCAGCCGTGGGAGCTGAAGCCCACACGTCTTCAAGTCGCCAAATTTGAAAAAGACTGCTTTAGACTAACATACTTGCAATTCCGGTGCATAATTTCAATCCAGTCCTGCCCAGTTTCTGCAGCTTTCACCATTTCCATGGACCCAGTGCCCCTTCCCTGGCCTAGTTCTCCCCCACCCATCCGCCCCCCCCTCACCTGCTCCCCCACTCTGTGAGCGATGACCGTTGCGCCTTCCTCCGACTCGGCTTCGTTGATGGGACGGATGCGGAGAGCCACCTGCAAGCGAGAACGAGAATCGGCCTTTCCGGAACGCAGGGATTCCTGCAAGGTGCACCCCTGGGATTTCTGCTCAGCCGCTGGGTGCCCAGGGGCTGTTCAAGGTGCCCATTTCCAAAGCAGTGGCATGTCCCCTTTCCGGGGGGTGGGGGGTGGAATTGCCTTGCATGCTTTTCATCACATGAACAAACCCGGAGACTGGGGTAAAGCACAAGGTTGCCCGTCAGGTGAGTTTTAGTGTTTCAGTGTGCTCACCCTGTGCATGTTGATATCCAGCATGGAATGGACACTGAGCCCCTGTGGGGAGGCTTTGATGTGAGCCCCCCCCCCCCCAAATTTAAAGGAATTAGCAATCCACAGGGGTGGGGTGATGGGGAAGGACAGGAGTGGTGCCTCGTCAGCTCTGTAGCACTTACCATCAGCTGGTGTTCTTCTGCTCCCAGGTCCTTCATCGTAGCTGAGCCCCCAGAAGGCCCCTTCCTCTGGGCTGCACCGGGGGACGTGGAGGGTGACAAGGCACCCATCAGGTGCGCCGCAACAAAGCAATTTGCAAAAAGAGTGGCTCCGGGAAGGGAGGGGGAACAGGAGCAGCAGCCTGCAAGGGGAAAATCTGCATTTTCCCTGGGGAGGACAGGTGATGCAAATGAAGACGGAGGCGCAGGGAGCTGGAGGAGGAAGGTTCAGCGCCAATCAAAAGGGGCCTTTTTAACCGGCCATGTTGAACCCCCGGGATTTGCTGCCACTGAAAGTGACAGCCGTGAACTTTGAGGGATGGTCTGAAATCCACCTGTGACAAAACGTTCAAGTCTACTCATCTGGCATTGCTGTTCCACTGGCAGATTTTAACGGGAGTTCAGCAGGGCCAACCTACGGAGCACATCGCTAAACATGCACAACATATCATAAAGACACCACCACAATAATTCAATTTAATGCCCCCATTTCAAGTTAAGAGGGATTTTTAGGTCTGGGAAAGCTCCCAGATGCGATCCTTCACTTTCTGCAACAGAAGCCAAGCTTCAGGAATGGTTTACTGTGTACTGCTCCCTGAAGATCAAGAGAGAAACTGCCAGGAACACACGGGGAAATCCTGTAGTAACTCCAGCGTCAAGTATTATGTTGAAATAGAGACGTTCAAGGGTCTGCAAAGTTTATTAGAAAAACAAAGTCTCTTACTTGCTGGGGCCCTAAAGGGATAAACACTGGATCTCAACTGATTCAGGACTGATGCCGTCAGAGCTCCTAAGTGTGGGATATATGCCTAATTAGTATTATCTAAGCCAGTGTTTCTCAACCTTGGCAAGTTTAAGATGGGTGTTCAACTCCACCCATCTTAAATTTGTCAACGTTAAGAAACACTAATCTAAGCCATTGATGTTTCCCTTGACCACCATTTTTACTGCTTTAAATGAGTTTAGCAGTTTACCAAATGTAGACCATGGCTCAGTATAGGTGCTTTAAAAAAAGACCACATTCTGAGTTATATGAAGCTTAGGAAGCTCTGATTTTGGTACTGAACTCTAATCCCAAAAAGGAAAATATGCAAACATTTAACATTCACACGCTTGTTATCCTCCACGTTGCAGCGAAAACAGAAGTCCCAAATTTCAAGGGGTGGTTATGCTTTTCACTGTTGAGAAACAGCACTGTACAAGCTGGTAGCCCGACCACTTTTTAACAGCTATAGAAATTACTCATTTTGATTGGGCTCTGACTCAACTGCACGGATGATTCTTTCAATTAACTGATACGATAAATCACACTCAGGTGGAACCAATCCAGGAGTCTGAGAGAGTTTTCGATAGAGGTTATGAAACATCCTGGAATCAGAACATTTTGACTTTGAAATGCTCCCTCTGCACACGCTGGAAATAACTTCCAGCTCTAGAACGGGCCAATCTAAACTCACCTGAAGTGGCGTGACCTCAGTTACTTTGCAGATGGCTAGCTGATGGCTTTTATCATCATAGTGATTCAGCCTGACAAAAGCGGGCTACGTAGTGGGCTAATGACTGCGATATTCATTTGAGCAGCGACAAGCTGCATTTCCTAAAGACGACTGTTTAGAATAATACATCGCAAAGCACAAGACAAGACGAGACAGGCGGTGCATATTGGCTTGCTTTATTTCCAATGTTCAACCCATGGAGAGATCCTGTCACAATCGGAATGGGAGAGTAAAGTCCACTCTGGTGCTGCTTCAGCACAACCGATCACGCTGTGGAAAGCAGAGCCTCCCTGGCTGGTCTTTCTCTGGGTCAAACCAACCCCTGCCGGCACAGGACGCAGCCACAGTCCTCGGCAAACAGAAGCGCTTGAGTTTCCTGCAAGATCCTGGAAAATGTGTCAAGGCTGCGCTTGGATGGGAAAGTGTTCCCAATCGCCCAAAGGAGCGTTTAGCAGCACGTTCTGGTGGTAGATTGCTAAAAATTAGACTAAACCCTCCCCCAATAAAGGAATACAAAATTAAAAGCAGTGCCTTTCGAAGGACCCCACAGGAGATGAGGGGACCAAAAGGCACTACAGTATGTCAGAACGAATGAATCCTGTGCAGTCACCATCCAGAGAGAGAATATGGATTTAAAAAACTTCCAAAGATGAGGAGGCCTCTTGAAAATGAACAACTCTCTTCCCAGGATAATAGATGGTGGTGCTGTAAAGGAGGAAAAAATGGTTACTCTTGGATCACACGATTTCCCTGCCTTCCCTTTTTGCCCTGACTATACAAGATGAAGAATCTTTACCACGGCTTTGGGATTACTCTGACTCTGCAACTGTAATAATTTCTTCATTGATAAAAAATTCAACAGTCTCTTCCTCCCAGTCATCTACATTACTGTCCAGTTCATCCGTGTCTACTCCTAGACAGAGAGAAAATGTGTTAAAATGAGATGGATCTGAAGACAGAAATGCTGTTCTGCAGTTGGAAAAATACCGCCAGAGCAGGGTTCTTAACCACCTTCCAACTACCATCTTACACATATGATAGGGTTTGGTCATAGATTTGCTTTTTCATTAACATCCATCTAATTCTGTCAATAACAGTTTTATTGTTTCAGTGAAACAAGTACCTGCCTTTATAGGAATCATAAAGGCCTGACATAAACAGTTGAATATTAAACATACCCCCAATTAAGCTCTACTACAATAACCTCTCAAAATACACTTGCATAGTGTTGCTTTTCCAATCAGGACGTTTTGGGTCTCAGCTCCATATGCCAGCTGGTCAAATCCATCTGGCAGTCACCAAGCTAGAGACTAACCTAAGATAAGCACTGGGCGTAAGCCGCCAGCCTTCCTGTCCCACATACCTCCTCGGAGCTCCAAACGCTCGTTCCTCTGCTCCATGTACAGCTCCTGGGCCATCTTGCGGTATTTTTTGAACTCCTCCATCATCGTTCGCCTTCTGTCAACCAGTTCCTATAGAAAACAAGATTCAATCAAACTGTCCATCGAAATGCGTATGTCCCCTAGTCAATAGCTGTGTTCCCAAATACCTTTATTTTTAAGCACTTCCAGGGAAGAAGTCACCGTATTTACTCCCATCTAAATACACAAAGAGCTGGGGCTCCAAACTTTGAGAGTGCCTGTCAGCTTGAGAAATATATTACCTAATGGATGGACCATCTGACGTGACTGAGGTTGATGGGGGCTAAAGGCAGCAGCAACAGCTGACAGAACACAACATAGTCCCAGCAATCTTTTGTTCAATATTCCCAAAGCAATTTACCTTGGAGGCTTTAGATTGGCTCAGGCGATCTTTCTGTTCAAATATTTTGGAGTATCTCTTCAGATCTTTCTTGATTTGCTGTAACAGGAAAAACAGACAAGTGCTTTAGACAAATGCTTCAGACATCAGAAATGGTATGTGTGCATAGAGAGAAACCACTCAAACTCTTCAGCCCAGGAAAACTTATCCAGAGCTGTAACTGTTACTAGCTGCCCTGCAGGTCACTGGGGATCCCAGGGATTTAACACAAGCTCTTCTGCAGGCCAAGCGCTGCCCTGTCCCTTCTCTTGAAACACCATTTCTATTTTGAGGAGTGCTTAATTTCCTTTTTGCAACAGCATTCAAACAGATTTCTACACTTAACCCCAAAGGACACATCACCTTTATTTGATCCTGGGTGAGCAGAGTTGGTGGCCTGGGTCTCCACAGCAACTGGCAGAATCGGTCTTTGTTATTCTTCTGGAGGAGGCGACCCTGGAAAGTCCACAGCCAGTAGGCATTGTCCACCTAGGAGGACATTTTGGTCAAGCTACAGCATCCATGCTAAAGCATTCTGCAGCAGCAGGAATTCAGCATCCCCGTGCTTACAGGGAGAAGCCTCATCAGCCTGGCTGGCATGTAACGTGTGGTGTGTGACGTTCTATCTAGATAGAATAGGTAAACTGATCTCGCTGCTTGCCAGGGGTAATCAGACATGCCTGAAATCTTGAATTCATTCAAAGAGAGAGGTTAGTAGTGATGGGATCCATGCAGGAAATCTACAATAAGCCCAACAAAGCCTGTAAAGGTGAGAAAGGATCAGGAGAAATGGCCAGATTACCTTGTGACTCCACCAAGACACAGATGTCACCACGTAGCGGCCGGTGGGGTCCCATTCCACGTCTGAGGCTGTGTAGTGCTCAGCAATGTTCATCATGGTGCAATCAGAGGTATCCACAAATGCTAAGGCACCGTTCATGCTGTACAGAGAAAGAGAGGAGAGGCAGATATCACACCAGCCTCCTTCAACTTTTGCTCAAGCTGGTGTGGTATCAGTCACAAAAAGTCTCCTAGAATTCCTTCCCAGCGCGGCCATCTCCCCACACTTGGGTTCAAGTTACAAATTATGCCCTTGCTGTGGCCAAAAGACGGATATTGCAGCATTGGAAAGGGAAATGTATGGCCCCATTCACCCAATGGATTGAAGTCCCGATCATACTTGCCACCTAAGAGTGGATTCCCTGTAGACGTAGACTTTGTGTGGACAAGTACAATGAAAAATCATTGTTCTGCCATTTCTCACTAGGGGGGAGGGGGGAACAAGGACGGTGAATCCGTTAACACAGATGGACTGTTATCTGGGGCCAGGAATGCCCAAGGTCGCACCAACATGAGAACCAAGAACTGGCGGAGGAGAAGGGGGGTTAAGAAGTGAGGGTAAAAGTAGATTGGGAATGAGTGGGCTTTTAGTTTCAGCAATGCTTTGAAGCTGCATGTACGTCTCAATAAATGAATTTCCTTTTGAACCTGATTCAAGTTTCAAGAGATTTTTCTTCATTGGGATTTGAACATTGTAGATCTGACAGGAACTCATTTATACAAAATACAGTAGGTTATAGAAAAGAATGATAGTTATGTAAGTGTATTAGAAATAAATATCTATGTTCTTGAATATTTACATAAGCATATATAGAATTGTAACTGTTAACTGTTATAACGATATATTATACTTTCCCCTTTTTCTGTTGTATTTTTTTCACTTTTTTTTAAAGAATGCATTTGCATTATAATTATTTTTGTGTTTTGTTCCTTTTCTTTTTCTGTTATTATTTTAAAAGCAATAAAAAAAAGTTAGAACTACATAAGCTTCATTGGGGAACCTGCTCAGAAATCCAGGGGTTGGGATCCACTTACTTCTACATGAAGGAAGCTTCCAAGGGCCAATTTTCATATTTTTCAGGAAAAGAAACTCAGTATGTGCATTTTCAGCTTGTTTCTAATCATCAGAGGTAAGCTATGTACATGATTACAGAAGTGCACACTTTTTTTTAATGCTTGCAACCAAAATAATCTCTTAAATCTTCCGTAAAGTTAGTGCTCACCTTCTGAGACCAGCCAATACCACAAACTGTCCCTGAGGACTCCAGAATATCGTGTTTGCCTGCTGCTTGTCGAAGATTTCTGAGATAAAAATTAAAAACATGGAACTGATTTGACTTTCAAAAAGTTAAACAAACACGCTAGAGTAAAAAGGCTCAAGTCATGTCCAATCCCCTGCTGATGTTGCTTCCTGAATTTTAAAACTCAAGGATCAAGTAGGCTGTCTTAAAATAACACTGAAGCACAGCCGCCCAGTTCATCCTGTTCGTCACCGCCCGTCAGGCAGTCCTTGGTTTTAGTCATATGCTCAAACTATTTAGCAGATTCAGAGGTTTAATGGATGCAGACAGCTTCAATACTGTGCTCAAACCCCACTAGCATGTTGCTTTTAACAGGGTACCTACAAACCTTGCTTCACATTAAGTTCCATTATCAACTGTGTAAGATACTTCTAAATTGTGCCACTATTCCCCACCCCACCCCACGTGGGCCCCACAGCAATTTACAGTGCAAATAAGAGCAACGTACACCAACTGTGGTATTCAGCTGGGGGTGGCGGGGGTGCAGGATCATGCGGAGAATGCTTTCTTCTAGACATCCTGTTTCCATGATATTTAGGTTTTTATGATAATGACTAACGTTAGATAGCTGAAGCAGAATGCCAGTGAAAAAAGGAACAAAATGCAAAGTAACATACTCCGAAAAGTGGGTCCCGCTGCCTTTTGCCTTGGATCACCACCTCCTGAAAAGCAGCACCACACCAAGCATGTGTTGAATCCACTTACTAATGAGCTCTATTTTCCCGTTGTTCTTCACGTGGTAGAAGGAACAGGATATGCGGGGCGATTCTCCGTGCAGCACAGCAAACTTGCTTCCGTTTGGCTCCCAAGCAAATGCGATGATGCTTTCTGCAAGGCAAGAAGATCTTATCAGCGGGAACTAGAAACCTTCTACGTCCAGGAGGCATTCCAGTCATTCAAAGTGTAGCCCACAGGTACAGGATGCAGGAAGTCTTTTGAAAAAAGGCAGCTGGGTCTGAACAGTGGCTGTGTAGCAGTCGCCACGCAACTCAGGATGAGATCTAGCATAGAAGGGACTTTAACGGCTCAAAAAACTTTGCTATTCAAAGCAACAAAGACCTCAGACCCGCCAGGCCCAGCAGAAAATAGCAAACCCGACTAGTTAAGACATAAACCACGGGCGCTGCTAATGACTGACAAGCTGTTGCAGAAGTAAAGCATGTTATATCTTGATTAGGCTTTACTTCTGCTACATCTAATATGCTTTAAAAATAATAACCTCCCAAATGGTGCATGTAGTAATAAGCTTCCGCTGGGGGAGATCAAACCCAACTGTTTGGAGAAATCTTGCATTATCAGACCGAGACTATAAGAAAACGTGCCCCTTTACCTTTCATTTCCACCACATCAACTGGAACCTGCTTTTCTCTCATGCGGAAGATTTCAAAGTTGGTCACTACACCCTGGGATAGAGGAAGGAAGGCAGGATATTGATCCAAAGCGGGATTTCACCAAGAATTTTATCCTTCCTAATAACATGTATCACAAACTGTTCGTGTAAAAGGGCATAATATGTAAGTAAATAAAACGCTCTTATGAAGACAAGGCTGAATTACAAATCATACTCTACACAGGGCTTTCATCAAAGTGACACCTCAGGCTTATGCTGACTGAGACTGGAAGATCATAGAAAAGGGTTGCTTAATACCAAACACCAAGCATTCAGAGAAGAATGCACATCGACCTATTTGTACCAGACATTACGGCTTCACTTTATTACAGCTGCATTCTCAGAATTATAATTATGAATCTGAGCCTATTTAGGAAGCATTAGAACAAAAAACACAGATTTTCCCATGTGCCCTCTGCTTTGCTTCAGTGTTTTGCAGCAACTGTTTCTACATGTTAAAAAAAATTGCAATGCATTTTGCCCATCTCCACCCATTTTTTAAAAAGAGCAGCTGCAATAGTTGAACATCTAAGGAAGGCAGCAAACAGCTGTCAGTAAAGGGAGAGACAGAAAACATGCAGCACAGACAGATGTCAGACTATCAGATGCAGCAGAACGAGGTCATATTGCAAACTTGCAAATCCAAAGCAAGCTTAACGTAATTCCCACACCAGCATGACATTATGAGCTGCAGTCCAGGGCATCAAGAAACGGTTACTGTCATGAATGACCTTGCATCATTTGAATTGGGTGTAAGTAAGTAAAGAAATGCTGTAATAAGTAAGTAAGGGAACACCAGCACGCCTCAAGAGGGAGCAAAGGTTCAAGTGTGTCCATTTCATAAAATCAGAGACTCTCACATTGGCCAGCTTGACGAGTATGCTTGAGAAGCAAATACCTGTGTGCCCTTCGGGGTCCTGTCTACTTTCACACAGAGATAATCCCCATTCTTCTGCCAATGTAGCTTGCAGTCTACCACGTTGAACAGATTGCGCACTCGGATCTCCTGCCTGGAGGGCAGCTGCATCAGGGTCACCCTTGCTGGGATATCTTTGTCTTCGGGAACCCAAAAGGCAATTATGTTACCTCCTGGGGACCAGGAGAAGTCTCTGAGGGTTGGTAAGAAAGAAACATCTCAAAGTCCGGTAGTGCTTGAGAAGACTGATTACAAAACACCCACTCCTACAGTGAAATCTATTTCTCAGGATTTGGAAGAGGGGAGGAAGTCAGTTTCAGGAGAGGGATGGATTTCTTCACGGTCACAGCTTCATAAAAGCAGCATCAAGCAGATCAAAAGGAGAGTACTCACTTGATCCCTGTGATTTTCAAACTTTTCTTATCCAACAGGCCCATTGACTAGAACAGCAACAAAAAAGATAAGATCATAACAATCCTGCAAATTACACCTAAATCACACTTAATGTATAGACATTTTCCCATTAGAAAGGGGTACTCTTAAGTACAGGTAGTCCCCGAGTTAAGAACACCAGGGTTACAGATGACCCACAGTTAAGAACGGAGCCTACTGTAGCAAAATTCCAGTTAGATACACAATGATTTGAGTTAAAAACACAATGGTTCCAGTTCATTACACAATACTATGTATACAGTATTATACAATTATACCATTCCGGCATACATACGTATTTGACTTAAAGACAGGCCTTGGGAATGGAACTTGTTCTTAAACTGGGGACTACCTGCAGCGGTCCCGAGAAAAGCATTGACGTACTTTTACGCCCTGAGTCTGGAAATCAATCTCTCTTTCTATCTCTCAAAATATAATCAGGTGAAAGGACCACAAAAGGGAAGGCAGAGGGAGGGGGAAGAGCTAAGCACCGACACACACAGACTGTTTCTCTTTTTGTTCATGCTGCTTCTCAATGAATAACATTTGGGTTAGGACATTAACAGACTTACAGGCGTTTCATAGATGCTAAGCGTATCGGATGTCATCCGGGCAAAGAATTTGCCATCGTGACTCCACCTGAGCAAAAAAAATTTCAAGGGTTTAGGGAGGTGTTATTTCCTAATAGTCAAAGTGCAGCACCAATCATTTTTAGTCATCTACCAACTTACTTAAAAATGGGCCAGTGGGCGGAACTCTCACAGTGGAATCCTCGCTTCTTTTGTCCAGTTAGGATATCCCAAATAATGATGGCTTGAGGATCGTCCTGTGTGTCCATCAGGGGACTGAAAGTTACCAGGTACCTTCACAAAGACAACAAGACGGGTTGCAGGAATATAAAAGCTATGATCCATTCAATATCAATTTTAGTAAGCAAGAATCACCTTTCTTGGCCTGGAATACATCTTATACAAGGAAAAAATATACAGGTGAAACTCGAAAAATTAGAATATCATGCAAATATTCATTTATGTCAGTATGGCAACTCAAAAGGTGAAACCAATATATGAGATAGACGCATTACATGCAAAGCGAGATATGTCAAGCCTTACTTTGGTATAATTGTGATGATTATGGCGTACAGCTTATGAAAACCCCAAATTCACAATCTCAGAAAATTAGAATAGTGTGAAAAGGTTCAATATTCTAGGCTCAAAGTGTCCCACTCTAATCAGCTAATGAATCCATAACATCTGCAAAAGGTTCCTGAGCCTTTCAATGGTCTCTCAGGCTGGTTCAGTAGGAATCACAAGCATGGGAAAGACTGCTGACCTGACAGTTGTGCAGAAAACCATCATTGACACCCTCCATAAGGAGGGAAAGCCCCAAAAGGTAATTGCAAAAGAAGTTGGATGTTCCCAAAGTGCTGTATCAAAGCACATCAATAGAAGGTTATGTGGAAGGGAAAAGTGTGGTAGAAAAAGGTGCACAAGCAGCAGGGATGACCGCAGCCTGGAGAGGATTGTCAGGAAAAGGCCATTCAAAAGTGTTGGGGACTTTCACAAGGAGCGGACTGAGGCTGGAGTTAGTGCATCAAGAGCCACCACACACAGACGGATCCTGGACATGGGCTTCAAATGTCGTATTCCTCTTGTCAAGCCGCTCCTGAACAACAAACAACGTCAGAAGCGTCTTACCTGGGCTACAGACAAAAAGAACTGGTCTGTTGCCCGGTGGTCCAAAGTCCTCTTTTCTGATGAGAGCAACTTTTGCATCTCATTTGGGAATCAAGGACCCAGAGTCTGGAGGAAGAATGGAGTGGCACACAATGCACGATGCTTGAAGTCCAGTGTGAAGTTTCCACAGTCTGTGTTGATTTGGGGAGCCATGTCATCTGCCGGGGTTGGTCCACTGTGCTTCATTAAGTCCAGGGTCAACGTAGCCGTCTACCAGGAGATTTTGGAGCACTTCATGCTTCCTTCTGCAGACGAGCTTTATGGGGATGCTGACTTCATCTTCCAGCAGGACGTGGCACCTGCCCACACTGCCAAAAGTACCAAAACCTGGTTCAATGACCATGGGATTACTGTGCTTGATTGGCCAGCAAACTCACCTGACCTGAACCCCATAGAGAATCTATGGGGCATTGCCAAGAGAAAGATGAGGGACGTGAGACCGAACAATGCAGCGGAGATGAAGGCCACTATTGAAGCATCCTGGTCTTCCATAACACCTCAGCAGTGCCACAGGCTGATAGCATCCATGCCACGCCGCATTGCGGCAGTCATTGCTGCAAAAGGGGCCCAAACCAAGTACTGAGTACATATGCATGCTTATACTTTGCAGAGGTCCGATATTGTTCTATTTCCAATCCTTGTGTTATTGATGTCATGTAATATTCTAATTTTCTGAGATTGTGAATTTGGGGTTTTCATAAGCTGTGCGCCATAATCATCACAATTATACCAAAGTAAGGCTTGACATATCTCGTTTTGCATGTAATGCGTCTATCTCATATATTGGTTTCACCTTTTGAGTTGCCATACTGACATAAATGAACATTTGCACGATATTCTAATTTTTCGAGTTTCACCTGTATGTCAAAGCTTCAAGGTTAGGCAGAGTTTATAATTCTGCAGGTACAGCTCACAGCACAGTCAAGGGTTGAACTGATTTTCCAATCCAAAGGCAGGCGTGATACTTTACCAGATACAATCCATAATTTTTTTTTAAAAAAGCTTAGTTATGAAGTCTGCTTAAGGTTACTTCAAACAACCACGAGTCAGCACAAAAGAGAAGCTTTTCATTCAGAAAACACAACACCCAAGAGGGTTAAAACACTAGTCAGCTTCATAGTTGTTTACTTTTAGGAAGCTGTCCAAAATCTCAGCACCCGAAAATGTGCAATATAGAAAAACGAGCAATAGAGGATATAGAAGTTAAGCATCTACAGATTGCGCAGAGCAGACTGGAGGAATTCCAAACAAGTCATGGTATAGATGTTGGTGTGACCAGGACATTGTCACCTCAATGTCACCATAACCATAGCTAAAGAATCAAGGCAAGAAGCCCTCGGGGTTCCAAGGAACAACTGCACATGAGGAGAGAACCAGGAGACTGCTGCTGGGTAGGGACCATAAAGAGATTCTTTAGAGCAAGCCGGTGTCAGTTAGGATAGATCCGGGAAGCCAACTGTAAGAATGCAGAAGAAAAGCAGGACAACTGCTGTGAGCAGGTAAAATCAACACCGCAGTCTCCCTATTTAGAGAACACTGGGAAGCCGTGTTTGTCTGTCGGAAAAGGCCAAGCCCAGCCTGCCCCCCGGGAGCTTAGCTTATAACTTTTCTGAACAGATAATGTATGTTTTTAAAACAGAACAAAACCAGGCTTTTCTAGATTAGGTTAGCCTTGCTGAGTCTTTAACCCTTTTAGTTTAATGGAGTTTATTTGTATTTACGTGAATTGTATTTCACGTAAATCGGACTGTATTTACATCGCTTCATTGGAGTGGTACCCAAGCATCTCTAACAAGCAGGACATTTTAAAGAAATCCAATATTACATACTCCAGCATTTTGCAATCCAAGCAAGGGTGCTAAGTCTTCTGAAGCACCAACAGCTAGCTAATATTCAGGAATACCTTTCACAAGGTGAGAAGTCAATGAGCTGCACCCCCTGGTGGCTAAACCTCTGAATCTGTTTGAATTTCTCTCCACCCCACAGAGCAATGCCCCTCTGATGGAACGTGGCCAGATAGGTGCCCTTTGGAGACCAGCGCACATAGGTTTCTGTCCATCGCTGCAGGAGGAGAAACGTACATTAATTGGGTCATGCTGCATTTGAATACTGAAGCATATGAACATTTTAGTTCCAGAACTTTGCATGGGATTTAAAAATTCCATTTTAACCAGAAGGGCACCAAACTGCAGCCAGTCATTCACTGGAACTTCCCTCATCACAGCTAGCATATTAATTTTGCAGGTAATCTGCTAAATTAGTAGAAAAAGAGGGTATCAAATTCAAAACCAACACGATCAGCTAAACATGATCTGCTTTATTTTGGCCGAGCAAAAAGTTCCTTAAATCTTGTGAATGAAGACAATCTAACATCAGCCAATCTTTGCACTTGTGGTTGTTCATTCTAAAAATGTGAACCTCAGGCTCACGTAGTGATGAAACGCATTTTCATTGGCAGAACCCACTAGTAACTGATGACATTCGTTGCTCAGTTTAATAGCAATTATGTTCCTGGAACTGTTATGTGCATCAACTATTTAAATCATTTAATTTTGTTACAGACTTGGTATTCTTTCTTTCTTAGAGCCACTACCGCACAAACTGTTATCAGAAAAACCTGCCAAAGGCACTCACAGCTCTCTCCTCGATTGTGACAGGATCCTTAACATCATTCCAGTATATAGAAGTTCGATCTCCAGATTCAAAAATTACACTATACTGATCTCTACAGTCCGGGTCCTCCAACCAGTAGCGCAAATTCCCCTAGAAAATAATCAAAAGGGAAAAATGTGAAGAAAGAGCCTGCAAAAAATAGAGAATGAAGATTCCATTATAAAAGAAAAAATATCCTGCCAGATTAGTAACTGTGTCCCCATGACACACACACTTTTGTTATAGCAAACCAAGTATAATCTTGCCATGTAGCAAAATTAATTTAAATTGTGGTGCTGATGTTTATGTTTGGACATCAACAATTCAGACAAAACCTGACAAATTCCATAACACACCAGCAAACAGCAACCAAATCAATCTTCTCACTCAGACACCTTGCAGCTTTTTTGCATTTTCGGAGGTTTCAGTGTTATGCATACAAATTATCAAGCTCACATCCCTTGCTGAAAATTCACTTTTTAAAAAATGAGATGTGCATCATGGGAATCATCAGAATCAGCACATGCAACAGCAAGCCAGACACTGGTGATCACTGACTTCAACCAGCTCTTGATGAGAATACTCATCAAGTTTTTCTTTGCCTGCTCAGATAGAAACATCAAGTCTTGGGGGCTTCTGGAGCGACCGCTACATTCCATTCAGACTTCTGAATACTTACCAGATCTTTAAATGGCTGTTTCTCTGGAATTTCCCACTCATCACTGATTGTCATGTATCTGAAAGTGCAATAAAATCAGTCAAGTTTACTTGCATGTATTTTTAGGGACATATCATGCATAAAACTTTACTCACTTGTCAAAGTCAGTGAAAAGATTGACCCTGAAAGTGTGCTGTTTGTCCAGCTTGTAACCATCTGTGTTTTTTACAGCATCCAGAGCATGAGTGGGAGACATGTACTCCAAGAAGATATACCTGGAGCAAAACACAACCAATTCATTTATTTCCTACATTTATATTCCACTTTTCATTCAGAAGTGCAATGCAGCATGCATATTATCTTATTTTTTCCTACAACAACCACACTGTGAGGTAGCTGGGCTGAGAGGGCATAGTCCAAAATTACTCAGTGAGTTTCCATGGCTGAGGTAGACTTGAACCTGGGTTTCCTCAGTTCTAGCCCAGCACTTTAAGTGCTGCACTAGGTTGGTTCTGAGTTCTAATTTGTTGCAAACTGACAACTTCAGCTGGGGTCCTCTTCCACCTCAAAAGCGAGACAGGAAATGAAGGGTGTAAGCATTTTGGATTCAGCCCAACCTCAACAGTAACACCAGCCACGTTGACTTAATGTAACACCAATATCCCCTTCCCATCCAACTGTCCATGTGTCACTATAAGGACATGCAATGAGTGAGTAAAAGCTGTAGTTCTGCTTGGCAAGACACGCTCCTTTATGATTGGCACAAGCCACTTCAAGGGGATGAAGAACTTGCATTTTTCCATTCATGTTTTAAGTGACAACAATGGCAATAGCAAAGGACCAAAACAATGATTCAGACTGTTTGCTACCTGTACAAAAAGACTAGACCAGAAGGGAAAATGAATGAGATGGAAGGTGGATGAGGGATCTATTTCAGAATGCTAGAATCAAGAATAGAAATTTTAACAAGAATTTCAAAATATTACACCTGGGAAGCAGGAAAGGGAAAACTGCTTTACTGCATTAACTATCTAATTCTAATGTGTGCATTTCTGCCAAGGAATGCGCCTTGCTAGTAAGCTGACCACATGACATTTCAACCCTGCTCCCGGACAGAAAGCCATGGAGTTCTCATTCTGACCTTTTCCAGACACCATGTCCATCGTGAGAGAAGCTCCAATGAGCACAGCAAGCAACCAGCTCTTTCTGATTTTTAGCATGCCTTGCGTGCCACCCAGTGTGCTCTCCTCCCCACCAATCTTTTGCACAGGAAAAGTTGCCTGACAGTTTCCTTGGCTACTGCTGGATGGGGGCACCTTAAAGCCCTTTATACAACAGAGCTTAAGGTGGGTGCCTTTGAAGCAGGAGAATCTGGTGGGTCAGCTTGGACATGTTCGTTGGAGATGCACAAGTGCACCAGCCACCCAACTATTCTGGGCGAGAAGAGCAGGGTTTGCTTCTCGATGAAGACTTGGCCACTGCAAACTTGGCTACAAAAAAGACATGAAAAATGTACATACCGCCACATAAGCACTCACCCTTTAGTCTGGCCATCAGCTTCTGGGTAAAATTCATTGGTAATCTTCCCAAACTTTGAGAAAAACTTATGGATAACATTCTTCAGTTTCTCAAGACGGTCTGGTCCAACCTGGGGGACATTATCCACCACAATCACAGAATCAATTCCATCTGCTTCCTGAGGATGCTCTTGCAGAATATCTCCGAGTAATTCTGCGGACAGTGAAACAGAGACCGATGAGAAAGGTCTTGTGAAGGAGAGAGGCTGCTAAGACCATGGCTGCATTTATAAGATAAAGTCAATCATGTACATTAGGTTTAGCAAGCAGAAATTAGCAAGCAGAAAAAAATGATGCAAAGCCCACATGGAATCAGCCTTCTGTAGGTTCCCACAAGGTAAATACTGAGCATAGTAGATAATTTCATACATGCTTCCCTGAACAGAATTACCTAGATTACTGTGTAACTAGCCCAACTTCATGTTTTCCTTGCAGGAAGGTTATTTAGAGGGTCTGTATCATTTGACTTATCTACAGGCCAGTGGTAATTGCTCTGAAATGAACCACTGAACAAATTATCCCCCACAGCATTGTGCCTTGACTGTCTTTTCTTCAGTTTCTTTCAGGCCTAGCAGCCACCATAGCACTGAGCAGTTCTTCCCCCTTCTCTCTGCTATTTGCATTACTTTCCATGTCCTAAATCTAAAAAACTTCACAACTCCCAAACTGTCATCAAGTTGTTTCCTATGCTGAATGCTTTGGATACTATGGCATCAATATAATGAATCAGAAAACCATGTTCAAATATTTTAGTCATAACAAGGTCTCTTTCCTTTTAAAAATGCATTTTAATCTACTTATGTGCCACAGCATATTGTCACACATATATTTCACCCCCCTCCCTTAAAATCAGCTGTACCTTCACAAGACTTTTTTGGATTATAAGATGCTAATTTATAAAGCATGCACAAATGTGGGTACTGAACATTATTTCTAACAATAAGCAAGAATTGGACAAAATGTTCAAGTGCCTACTAGGGCATCTTGCCTGATTGCTCACATGGTTCCTCCAGTTAGTTTGGTACTCAACTCATGACAGTCATAGTCAGAAATAGAAGCTTCTGCTTTTCAAAGTAATCTTGGCTGATAAACTGTGATCTCTTTGTTCTCCTCTGTGGTTAAAATAACTCATCATAAAAGCATCAGATTCTAATCTGGGATTCCTGGAGCCAAGTCTTATCCCAATCCCAACAGCGTCTCTAGGTCTGTGTCCCTAAAGTGGCACAAAGAAGTACTTTGACAACTCTGGAAGGGCTCCTCCTTACATCAAACAGAACCCACACTTGCGTAAACTGACCCCGGGAAACCAACAGATCTGAATCCCACAGCTCTGAATCTCCTTTAACTCAAACTACAGGTTAGGTTACTACCACAACCTTCATGCTGATTTTAAACAAATTTTCTTTTTAAAAAAGGGGAATTTGTTTCTGAATAAGCTTAAGATAATACTGCAAGGTTTTTTAAAAAATGGAGACCTATTCATAGTTCTCAGGATTGCCCAACAACTGGCACAGCTTCTGTTAGAAGGATTCACGCTTCTCCATATGCACTAATAAGTAAAAACACGGCTGCTTGAAAACGACAACAGCTTTTCAACCACATTCTCTCAATATTACACAGATGTTACGAATACAGTCACACACAAACAACTGCTTCCCTTTTTCCCAAGGTGTGCTCCCCCATCAAATGTTAACTTCCTCAGGAGCAGGGGCATCTTATTCCAGACCCCGTGAAATGCAATACACGCTGATGCCAACAGATGAAAGCGAGAGATGCGATGCCAGCCGAACGCTCAGTGCCTTCCACAGCATGAAGCTTGCTGTTCTTTGCCTGATGCCACCAAACAACCGAGATGCCAGTTTTTAAATAGCTGTTTGCTTTGGGGCTCCTGGAGAGTAAGGATGATCTCCAGGGAAGCAGGCGAGGAACTGGGATGCAATCCAACCCCAAACCACCCACCACTCCCAAACGCTCTTTGCCACGGTCCCAGGATCACCCAAGTTGATCCCTGATGGGGCTATCCCCTGCCCAGCTGGGAATCCTGGGACCTGCAGTCCAACCCATCTGGACAGCCCCTGACTGAGAAGTGAGGTGCAAAGGGTTCCTGAGCCTTTTCTTTCTGGCTCCCCTGGCGGCTCCCCAGGCAGATCCGCAACGGACACCCGCCCATGCTGAGCACTCAGACCAGGAGACACAGCCGGGGCGGGGAGGCAGCCCGCCCTTGGGGAACGGCGGCTGGCCTTCAGGGCAGCTGCAGGGCCCGGAGAAACATCCAGAGGGCAGGAAAGGCGAATCTACTCTCTCCCCCGCCGCCCAGGGATCTCTTTTTCTCGCGCGCGCCGGTTTCCTCCTCCGCCCCCGCGCACCTTCCTCATCGACGTCGTCCACGAAGCCCTCGGGGTCGCTGAAGGAGAGCTCGTCCTCGTCCTCCCCGGGAGGCGGCGGCGGAGGCGACTGGGGCTGCTCCGGCTCCTGCTCCCGCTCGGACTGCTGCTCCTGCTGCTGCTCCTCGGATCCTTCCTCGTCCTCCTCCTCGGTCTTTTCCTCCGAGTCCCGCCGCTCCTCGTTCGCGGCGGCCACCGGGGACTTTTCTCGGGCGGGCGGCGCCGGCTCCTCGTTCACGGCCGGCGGCGGCTCCTGAGGGGAAGGAGGCGGCGGCTCGGGCCGCTCTCCGGCTTCTGCTGCTTCTCCTTCGTCGTCGTCCGCGCCGCCGCCGCTCTTCTCCTCCTCCTCCTCCTCCTCCTCTTCTGCTGCCGCCGCCACCTCCTCCTCCTCCTCCTCCTCCTCCGCCGCCGCCGCCGTCTCCTCCTCCTCCGCCGCCTCGACGCCGCCTTTTCCACTCGGCGCCGGCTCTGGCGCTGGCTCTGGCTCGGGCTCCCGCCCCTCGGGCGAGTCCGCTGGCGGCTGCTCGGCCTCCGAGTCGCCGCCGCCGCCGCCGCCGGACCCCGCTACTTCGGCGGAAAGGGCAGGGGAGGGGGAGGCCGCGGCCGCCGCCGGGCTCTCCTCGGTCTCCTGCATGGAAAACGGGGGGCTGCGCGGCCTTCCCGCTCGCCTCACACACGCCGCTCGGAGAGGCCTCGGCCGAAAAGGAGAGCAGGGCGCATGCGCGCACGGCCGGGGGAGGTGCCCCTAGCCGGGCCATGTGCGCGAGAGCGCCGCCGCCCGCTCTCGCGAGTCTGGAGCAGACCATCTCTCTTTCCGCCCGGGAAGGAGGGGGAGAAAGGAGAGCCGCCTTGAAATAAAACCTTCTTCGGCCTTAGCTAAGGAGAACAAAACCATTTAGGTCACCATCCCTTTTCCCCGACGTGCTTCTCCCACGATTATTTTTGTAAAAATGTCGTTCCCAGATTATACCAGTCTCCCCCTCCCTTTTGGATCAATCGCGGTGAGGGAGCCCAAGATGGCGGCCGATTTTGAAACCGCCCTGAGGTGAGGTTTGCATGCACCATCCGAAGGCAGAGGAGGGGGTGATCGTGGAAAGGCATCGCTGATAATACTGTTGGTTTACGCCTAAAGTGTTAAACATAGTAGGAAATCCTTTATTTAGGAAGGCAACATTTTAAGGATAAAACAATAGGGTCACAGTGAAAAAGGAAACCGCGTAGTAGAGCGATTACTGCCACCCTTTCAAGTGATCACAATGGTATCGTCTAGGAATTTGACGTATCGGGAGCGTGGGCCATACTAAGTGTATCGTAGGGGAGCTGTCAGCTACTCACGGGGATCTCTCCTGGAACCCCGTGGACAAGCAGTGTCTGGGATGTGCACTACCTGTTATAAATTGAACATTACACGAAATCGTATATAATGAGCTGCATTTTACTCTGCGCTTCATTTTTTTTAATTCGTTTGGAATGGTATGGCTCGGCGAGCCCCGCCACATCAGCTGTTTTTCGCTCACGTGATCTTTCTTTTAAAGATACAGGACAGCAGAGCAGCCGCTGAGCATCTGGGTCCTATGGAGCGGAGGGTATCCACCTAGTTCCAGCGCCAGTCGTCCCCACCGAACTTTTAAAACGCTTTGAATACTGATTGAGGGTTGCAACGTTTTCATATACTTCATTCTTTTCTGAATTAAGTAGCACTTTGTTTTGTGAAGATACAGTTAGGAAAGCTTCAACATCCCAGGCTAGGTTCCCCCCAATACAGTGGATTTCAACTTTCATAATTTCCAACGTGATATTTTGGCTGGGAATTAGGGCAGTTGGAGTCCAAAGCATCTGGTAGTCACCGGGCTAGAGATGGCTGGCTTCTGCCATTATACATTAGTCCTTAAGGGACCGTTTTGTCTTGCAAGGTTGCTCCTAATAAATATGATACAGTAATACAAAAATAATGGATTATTTAACAAGTATTTTAATCCGGATTATTTTTTCATGAATGCGACACATAACATATTTTTATATTACAGTTGCAGCAATGTTCAAATCTACTGGCTCTTTGCTAAACTGATAGGAAAAAGTGTATTGAAGAGAATCCCCAGGAAATCTTCTGTAATGACAAAAAGCTAAGTAAATCTGCTGTTAAAATACCACTATTGGAAAATCCAAATGAACCTACAGGGTAGATTTAGATATAGCTTTTGTTACTTGGAATCAGATCAACACGATACTGTCCTTTTTAACCTTCCAGAACCCCCAATCTAAAGATTAATGTTTGAATAACACGGTACAACACAGGCATCAAATAAAAAGCACTGAAATATTTATTTGCAGTATCTACGGGCACACTGGCTGTTGCCCTCTAAATGGGGGTGCCATGCTAATGCAACCCATTGCACCCTTCATGGGCACACCTGGCAAATCCTTAAATGGCTTTGAGGACTTGAAAAAGCAAGCCTGGTTTTAACCTCCGAGCACATTTTAAAAAGCACAGAGACGGGTCATAACCCAATAGGGGGTCGCACTATTGATTTCTACAGCTTGTATTAGAATGGCAGGTGTCCAAAAGGGATGATTCCCCCCACCCCATTTTTTTAGGCAGACGAGCTGGTCCAGATCAAAGGGAGGGGGGCTTGTAATAGCTGAAAGCAAGCATTAAAGGTCTTCAGTACAAGACGCGCCTGCGCCTTGTGTTAAAGGGTGAGAAGTAAACCCACAACCCTGAGAAAGGGTGTGGCCATTTATGAATAGCTAAGGCAGTGTTTCTCACCCTTGGCGACTTTAAGAGGTGTGGACTTCAACTCCCAGAATTCCCCAGCCAGCAAGGCTGGCTGGGGAATTCTGGGAGTTGAAGTCCACACCTCTTAAAATCGCCAAGGGTGAGAAACACCGAGTAAGGAATAATCTACACCACGGTTGCTGGCGCTGCTCCCAGCCTGGGCGGGGCGGGAAGCGCCCCCCGCCCAAACCCTCTGTGCCAGGCTCGCACATCTGGCTAAGCCAAACGCGGCTGGCAGCCTGCTGCCTGCAGCCGGGCTTGTCAATTGCCCAGGTTGCCCACGCCTATGCCCCAGCGAAAGGGGCTGGGGGGGGCTCTTCTTCCCCTGCCAGCTTCGCCCAGCCACGGGCAGCCCGCTCCCTCCCTCCCGGCCCGCGCCCCCCCACCCCCTGCGGGAGTTTCCCCGGAGTTTTGCAAACTCTCAGGCCGTCCGCCTCCCGCCCCACTTCTGCCCCCCAGGCCCGCGAATCATTCCCGGGCAGCGGCAGCGGCGGCGGCGGCAGCGGCAGCAGCAGCGCAGCGCGGCGGGCAGCACGTGCGGGCCGCCCCCGGGCGCCTCCCAGGCCCGCCCCACCGGCCCCCCGGCCGGAGGGACAGAGGAGGGACGCTCCCGGAGCCTCACATGACCGAGGCGGGCGATGGACGGAGACGGGCCCGAAGCGAGCCCGGGAGGAGCCGCGGGTAAGCAGCCCCGCCGAGGGGCGCGGGGCGCGGCTGGTGGGCGCCCGGCTGGCCAGCGGCGCCTGCCCCCAGCGCCGGGCGGGGCGACCGCCGGGCCCCGCCGGCTGCGGACCATGGGCAGCGCCTCCGCAGCTGCAGCGCTTGGACAGCTCCCGCCCCGCGGGCTCTCCCTCCCCGCCGCCGGAGGCTCCCCCAGCCTCGCCCGCAGCCGGGGCCGCATCGCCAGCGCGGCGCCCCCGCCCCGCCCCGTCCCGCCCCGCGGGCGGCTTCTGGCGCGGCTGGGGACGATGGGCAGCGCGGCGGCGGCGCGGGAGACTCGGGGCCGGGATCGAGGGAAAGCCGGGGGGGGGCGGGAGGAATCCGGCTGGTTGGGGAGGATGGGAGGGGTAGTCCCGGCGTGGCTGGAGAGCTGCAAGGCAGGAAGAAGCCTGCAGCCCTTCCATCAGAAAATCTGGAAATTTTGGCAAGAAGGCAGAGACCGTGCTTCTCAACCCGGGCAGCTGGAAGAGGGGTGGACTACACCTCCCAGAATTCCCCAGCCAGCCTTGCTGGCTGGGGAATTCTGGGAGGTGTAGTCCACCCCTCTTCCAGCTGCCCGGGTTGAGAAGCACTGTTGTGAGGGTTTAGAGCAGGGCTTCTCACACTTGACAACTTGAACACACGGACTTCGACTCCCAGCATGCTGGCTGGGGAATTCTGGGAGTTGAAGTCCCCCTGTCTTCAACGTGCCGCGGTGGAGAAAGACTGCTTTAGAGGCTGGGCTGAAATAACCTGCCCTACCAAGCTTGGCAGGATCTGCCTGCACGTTTATGTGCCTATTCTTGTTGCCAAGTAAGTGCCGGCGACGTGGATTTGTTGTCGCGCTAAGCCGGTTTTGTGGTCCGTGAACTGCCCGCCGCTGGTTCGCACAACCACGGTGGCTTCATGTGCTTTTTGGGAGTTGGGCTCCATCGACGTAAGGTCAGCCTTCGTGGCCTGGGAACTAGTGGCTTGCCATGCTCCATTGGCCCAGCAGAAGGTGCTTTCCCTCCAGTAAACCAACATTAATCCCAGCATGGCTTGATATGTGTGAATCCAACCCGAGGGTTGGCATGCTCGCCTGTTAGCTGCCTGGTTATCATTTGGTGGCTGCTGGATTTTTCTCTGGCCGGAAAGCCTGGATTTCGTTTTGCATTATGCGGATTGGTTCACTTACTTCCATCTTTTTCTACGCAACCTGATGCACTGTGGCCTCTGAACATATTACCCAATGTCCCCTGTGCTGTCTGGGTTGTTTTAATAGGGAAGAATTCAGCTTTCCAGGCAGGAACTGAATGAGATTAGTGCTTTTAAAGAAAATAAAAGGAAACGCACAACTCACTCTGTAACTTGGCACTTTCTCGCTTTTAATATGAGAAAGTGTTTGATGCATTATTATTTTTTTCCTGCAGTGAATGTCATATGCTCCCATTTTCTAGAAACCTTCCTTTGCTGTCTCTGACCTTGTCTGGGCTGACAAGCCTCTGACTAGTTCCTTAGACATGCTAGCGCTTGGGTGTATGTATTTTTCTGTGGCATTTTTACCCCTTTCTTTGGCCAAAGTGGGGCTACAGATGCTCTCGGGTTTTAGAGCTTGAAAGTCAGGGCGCGCAAGGAAAAACAGGTGGGTTCAGAGAAGGAAAAAAGCAAGCTCGAGGTGTGAGGGTGTCACTGATGTTTCCCTAGGATCGACCCAGCGATGGGGCTCCTGTCCATCTTCCTGCATGTCCCTTCACCCAGTTCAGGCTGTTTTACAGGAGCGTGGCTCTCTCTGTTCAGTGTTGATTTTCACTGCTCCTCTGTGGCCTTTATTTGTTTTCTTCCACCTTTTCCTTTGGGGATCTTAAAGCCTCAGGGGTGCCTGTGTGATCTCGCTCTAGCATTTCCATTATTGAGAGCTTGGGACAGATTCTGCTCAGCACAAAGCACTGCACTGTTGGCTCAGACAACTGTCCGTCGTAAGTGGGGTTCTGATCAGCAAATGCCTTGGAAGCCCCTGGGTGCAGTGTGTGCATCTCTGGGCCTGGAGGCTGCATCCTGTCCTGCCAAGAGCCATGGGCACACCACTCCTTTGCACCCACATTGCAAATTCTGGTCGTTCGTTTCCTCGTTTCACCCTTCTGTGGATGTCACCATCCTATATGACTGTATAGAGTATAGATTTTTTAATAGATTTTAAAAAATCCCACCTTTATTATTTTTATAAAGAATTCAAAGCGGTGAACATACTTAATACGCCTTCCTCCTCCTATTTTCCTTACAACAACCCTGTGAGGTGGGTCAGGGTGAGAGAGAGGGACTGGCCCAAGTCACCCAGCCGCCTTCCGTGCCTAAGAACTCACCGTCTCCTGGTTTCTAGCCTGATGCCTTAATCACTAGACCAATGTTTCTCAACCTTGGCAACTTTAAGACATGTGGACTTCAACTCCCAGAATTCTGGGAGTTGAAATCCACATGTCTTAAAGTTGCCAAGGTTGAGAAACACTGCGCTAGACCAAATTAGCTGTCCATGCAGAATGACGAGCAAATGGCCTGTGCTCGCTCTGGGTGCTTCCTGGCTGAGCAGGATTTGAACTCTCCTCTTTCAGATCCTAATCCACAGGGAGACAATCTGGTAGCCCTTTCCAGATGTTCTAGTTGCCACCTCTCACAAGCTCCGGGTTGTAAGCTCAGTAGCAAGAGATTATGGAAGTCACCATTCCAGACATCTGGAGGTGCTTAGGTAATTCGACACTAACTCCCAGTCCATGTGGTTTCGGGTAATATTTTTTTGTTTTTTTACAATATTTCTTAAGATTCCTTTGCAGCGCTGGAATAGATTTGGGCAGGAATTTGGAGAGGCAGGTTTTTCTGTTTTACAAAACTGAGACGAAGACATGAAGGGGAAGGATTGGTATGTTTTTAAAATCTGAAAATGTTTAAATTTGTTGATCACGTTGCATCTTAATAATCACTTTTAAAAAATCGTTCGTAATGATTGTTTTCTCCTATTTGTTATTGTATTCAGTTGTTGTACGCCGCCCAGAGTCGCTTTGTGTGAGATGGGCGGCTATGGAAACATGATCAATCAATCAATCAATCAATCAATCAATCAGATAAAATTACAACTTGCTTAAAAGCCACACCGTTCGTTCGTGGCTCGGCTGGCATCGAAGGAAGGTTTTTTAGTATCTTGAATCCCACCCAGTCTATTAAACATGGCTTGGCCAAACTGAAAATTTCAAGCCACCCAGCTGTTTCTTATTATTGAAGGTTGTTTGGCAGCGATCTTCTTTTTAATTTTATTTTTATTTTTTTCTGAGAATTGCAGAAGTACGTTGGGCTGCGTCACTTTCTGAAATCATTTAGTTCCATTTTCTGACGAATTCTAGAAAAGTTAAGAGCGCTGGGGGCTTTCCTAAGAGGGTGGGGGGGAACCCCATAACTTTTCATGATAAGAAGCTCTTGATGGGAAACTCCATAGCTTCCCTGGAATTGTTTACTTTTATTTCTAAACTTCTGCTTTTCTCCCTGCAAGTGGGATTAAAAAAAACCAAACCGAACCAAACAGCAGTAAGCAAACTACGCTGATTTGATCTGGAGCCATCTCTGTGTTATCCCGGTTCAAGTTATTGCCTTTTGCTGATGCATGCATTTCCTCGGGGCTCTTGTTTTCTGTTCTCTCCCTACGATAGGTGAGAAGTGAAGAACATTATTCTGCCGTTCATGGTTTTGGGGGGCTATACAGTGGCAGGGAAACATCTGGTTTTGCAGGAGGGAAATCTGGCTCCCCACCGCCCCCGCCCCCATTTTTGGGATCCAGATTCCCCTCTGCTTTCCGAGGTCAGGGCTTGAGAGAGGAATGATGAATCTTGATTTTCTTTTTTTTTTCCCCCACCCCTTTTTCCTGGTGGAATTTGCTCTGTGCCTTCCGGAGGAAGAATGTCCTCTCTGGGACAGGACCTTGGGCTTTTGGGCGCCATTGCATGCAATTTCTGTCCTCGCCTTCGACGGAGCGCGCCTTGGAACGCGGTCGCCCCAATGGAGGCTGATAGATTTGCCACATGGCATCACGGCCTTAAAGGAATGCTTTGGCTTTCGGGTTTTTAGGGCTGCCCAAATGTGGAATTGGGGGCTTTGCCAGAAGATTGGATGTGGGATATTAACTCCTGAAAAGATTAAAGCAAACTCCCCCGTACCATCTCGGGGGTGAAGATGACACAGCCTACTCGCATGCAGCTGTGGCTCTATGTGATGGCGGGGAGGGGGGTCCTTCTGTTATAGCCTTCCCCACCTGGGGGTGACGCCCTTTGGATGCCATCACATCTAAAAGGCCCTGAGTTAGAAGTGACTCAACAACTGTACCGATTTTTGAGGTTGCCCAATGTGGTAAGTCAAGATTGGTTGGGTCAAGACAATCGGGTTCATGGAGAACAGTGTTTCTGAAACTTGGCCGTTGTAAGACGTGTGGACTTCAACTCCCAGAATTCCCCAGCCAGGCTGGGGAATTCTGGGATTTGAAGTCCACAAGTCTTACAGAGGCCAAGTTTGAGGAACGCTGGTGTAGAGGATGAAGCCATAACCATGGTTGAGAAGGTGGTGCCCCACCTTGCTAAGCCCAAATGGAGCAAACCCACAGCTGACTTAGTGTGTGGTGTGAATGCAGTCTGGGTCCCTCCCATGGGTGCCAACGGCTAAGGTCTCACGCAGCTGCTTTGAAGTTAACTGGATGACCCAGAACGGCATTGTCTCGTTATCTTTTTTCAGTCCCAGGAGGAATCAAGGAAACCTTCGCCTCGTTAAGAGCAGCCCGGGTCATGGTCTCTCTGTAGGGTCGCTGTCAAAAAAGGCAAAGTGGAAACAATTGGAGGGCTCAGCTCTTTAGATATTCTTTCAGATATTCTTTTAGACTGTTAGTCATCCAATTCACCAGGGTATTTGCAACTTCTGAAAAAAGGAGTGGGAGGCCGTTCTTGGTCATACCAGTGGCCTGACGCCACCGTTCTCCACCCTCTTCTCCTTGGCTGTTCCTCCCTGCTCATTGCCCACCAGACGATAAATCTGGGTTCGAGCCGCTCGGGAGAGTTTTTGTCACGCTTGGCTCGAACTCCCAGGCCGTGCTCAATCGTTCTTTGGTGAAATTATTTCCCCCCGTGCCAGTGGAGCGCACCACTTTTTAAGTTCATGGCATCAACGCCCCAGCCTCCCCCAGTATCTTTTTCTTGGAATCGCTGGATGGACAAAATACTGAAATGGTTTAATAGTGGAAAAACAGCCTCTTGGACTCCTCTCTGCTGGAATCTCTGCACCATCATCATCATCGTTTTTAATTTATGCAGCTGCCCGTTCACCAAGCAACCCTGTACTGTTTAAACAGCATTTTACGGAGCTCCCAAATACCCAGATCACAACACTGGACAAGAGTCTTCCCAAAGATTTCGCTTTAAGATCATTTGGGTCAGTTCAGTCTAGGTTTGTTCCCTTAAATCTCCCAAGTGCGCAGGACCCGTGCAACTGCTGTTTTTCGAATTAAGATTTATTTCAGTGAGGGGTTGGCTTCGCATTAAATATAGGTTGATGAAACATGATTTCTGTGCTGCTATAAATGATACGGCCAAATAAATAAATGGCATATTGGCTTAATTCTGTGACGGGTTCTCAGAACATCCTAGGATGAGGGCTGGGTTCCCACAAGGTGATATAAACTCCCCAACTTTATTTTAGCCCAACCCGGTCTGTTGTCTGAATGCCGCCAGAGGAGGCCCATAAATGTAACCCCCTTTTGTCAAAATCATCGGGACTTGAATGTGCCGCCGTTGTCTGCAATGTTACTCTGAAAATGCCTTCGTTATTAAGATCTTTGCAGCAGTGCTGACCTCTCTAACTCTTTTCCCATTTCCATCTCGGGGGAATCGCTCTGGGAAAAGCTTTTGGCTTTTGCCTTCCAGTTTGGCCCATTGCTTGGCACCCTCTTTTGAGGAGCAGGTGGATGGTGGCTATTCTTCTAAACCCTGGTCAGCAGATCAGAGACACCCAGTTTCCTGGCACGGTGGGAAAGAGAGGGTTGAAATACGATCAGTTTTAGTAGCTGGGTTGTTGAACGATCCACGTGTTTCCTTATGTCAACAGGTTCTGGATGCCAGAGCTGGCTAGAAGTGTTTTGTTTTTGTTTTAAACTGCATATGCCAACTTTCTTTTAGAGGGATCCGTAATCTTTAACCGCCATTCTGTCTTTTATTAATGATTTACCCACATTTCAGTACATCGTGTGTGCAGGAGGCAGATAGGAAGATGGTCAGTGTATGGAGCCCGTCACCCAGTTTGATCTGCTGCCCCTCTTCTTTTGAAAGACGGTGGAGGGATCTGCTCTTAAGAAAAGGGAAAGGGGAGGAGAGGGTCCTCGGTTGCGTGAACCGAAGCAAAGATGGAAAATGAGCAGCCCAAAGCACGACTTGGATTTCCGTTGTGAGAGCGCGTTAGACCGGGAGTTCCCTTTTTCACGAAGTGACGCTGTGCTTACCTGCAGGAAGTCATTTGGCCAAGTATTATATAAAATACGTGTATAATATTGCAAACTCCCCGTGGTTCTTCGTCTCTGTCCTTGTGGCACACAAGAGGTAGGATCGATAACCCAGGTTCGTTTATACTGCAGGTTTTACATGCGTCAAAATCTTATTTTTCCCCTTCTAGCAACAATGCCCAAAGAATCAGACAGTTTCTGTGTTGATTTTCTGCTTGCTGATAAGGCTTTTTATACAATCTACGATGTTGTGAAGTGTTATCTAGCATCAAGGCTTCAGCAGGGGATCCATAGTAGGATTTAAGATGGGTTTTTTGTTTACAGAGCCAGTAATATTTTGTTACAGTTAGAGTTGCAATGGGGCTTACAGGATTGCACAGTAATGCATCCAACTTAATATAATTAATTTAATAACTTTGCTTCCATTGGGTGACGGCCCTGCCTTTAACCCAGGGATTCCCAAAGTGGTCAGGCATTATTTTCATAATAATAATGTTTGGGGGTCGATGAACAATCTGAAACTTCACAAAGGGGTTGATGAGCTGAAAAGTCTGGGAACCCCTGCTTTAACCGATCAGTTAAGCTCTTGTCAAAATCTCAGTACAAAAGATCAATGTAAGAAATGAAAAGTATTATTTACTTTGTACAGAAAAAGTCACTTTGGTTTCAATTGTGGGGCTCTTTCTCTCGCAAAGTGGATATTCTTGGTGGCCGCTGAATTGTAGGACTGAGACATCTTAACAGTCCAGCTCCTCTTTCAACCATATGTTTTCATTTTATTGGTTTCGTTTTTAACTGGCAATAGCTGGAATTCTCTACTCATCTTCTCATGTATTTTATGAAGGAGGCTGTTTTAATTTCTGTAATTCTGCTCCGAGCATGTTTGTACTGAAAGGCTAGTAAGAAACGCAAACGAATCTTGAGTGGTGGGATTAGAAGAGGAGAGGAGATAGTTTGGCTAGATTAGCATCCAGCTAGGTTTATTCCCTGCTCTTACCAATGGTTTGTTTACCCATGATTTATGGAGTAAACCATCATTGGCTGGGTTCATACAACCCTTATATGCAAACCCCAGGGGTTGGGGTCACACAACAGATTGAGCCAAAACCAATCAGTGTCATGGTTCAGTGAGATGGGTGAACCCTGCCTTGATTTCTTCAATATCCCCCAACCTAGATTGGGTCTGTAGGGACTACAACTCCCGGTGAGCACATCTAGAGAGCCTCAGCTTGGAAAAGGCTGCTGCAGATAAAATAATAGCAAAGGGATACAGATTGCCTTGAGTTTATGGATCTGTCCTTCACCCAACCTCCTTGGGTCCCAAAATTTTGTGAATGGACCCCTTTGGCAGGTAGGAAGTCCTGAAGATGCTTTTTCTTCTGATGGCATTTAAATGATCATTTCTTTCCTTCCATAGTTTGTTGTAATCAGGAGCCAAGAATGCCAGCTGTAGGCTTTGCTCCATTTTCATCTTAGCAGGAGCCAGCTAGACAGGAATTACGGGCCTCTTGGCTGGCTCCCTCTGCTGATTTTTGGCACCTGGCCGAGAAGAGCAGCTGCCTCTGAAAAGGTGTGGGATCTGAGATGTTTCTGGGTAGTTTAGGGAGGTAGGTGATGCTTCTCCACTCTAGGGTGTGTCTGCTTGAGAGGAGCAGTTTTCAGATTGGGAAGCAAAACGGCTGCACGCCAGGAAGGTCTCTCCCCACCTCCCCATTCATGAGCATTTTATTTTTTTTGGATTCGTCTTTCTCCTCTAGATTTGGGGAAGCCTCTGATCAGTGACCTGAGGGAGCCGGAAGAACCTCGGATGCAGACACCCCAGGGAAGCCCGCTAGTCCTTCCTCACACCTTGCAGGAGCTGTTGAGCAAAGACACAATTCAGGTGCAGCTGATCCCAGAGAAAAAGGGGCTCTTTTTGAAGCACGTGGAATATGAAGTCTCCAGCAAGGTAACCGCTGGTTGGTAATGAGGAATAAGTTCCATTTCTTTGTTTGACTTGAGAAACTTGGTGGATTCTCCAGATGAGTTTAGTTGAGAAACGGAAGGGCTTTATTTGCAGAAAGCAGTAAGATTGGGTTGAAGAGTGAAACAACTTTTCTTGGCTTTGAGCTGGAGTTTTCATGATTGCAACAGACTGCGTCTTGGAAGAGCTTTCCAAGAAGAGAGAACACCTTTGGTATTTGGCAGTTGTTAACCGATGCCACATTTAGCTTTGGTATGCAACATGTAAACTATTTTATGCTAATCGACATTGCCACTTTATAAATCATAGTTAATGCTGATAGAAACGTCCTCTCTTTCTCTCTCTCTAAAGGGTTGTTAACCCTTGATTAGGGCTGTTCTCAAATAATATAATGCGCTAGTTATGTTTTATAATCATACAGTAAAACAAATTATAGGAAAAAAAGAAGAAGGGACACCTTTTCTACTATTACGTCTCCTCCATCACTTTGCATGCATCAGCCCAAAGCAAAATCTGTATTTTTCTTTAGAACCCTCAAGCGTTTCTGTATTTAATCAGTCAAGTTCCTCATGTGCATGAAAGAAGGGGGTAGGATGGGTAAAAACGGTCTCCCCCCCCAAAAAAAATCGAAAAGGTGTTTACAATATTGTTTTATTGATTTGCTTGAAACCCTGATACGGTGCCCAACTTTCTTTACGGCTCTCGGTGGCTCACAAGGGCCTATGGGCAATAAAATGATTTCAACTATTGTACTGTGATTGTAAAAGCGATTGTGAGCCTTTATCCATATTCATCAGAAGTCCAACCTCACTTGACGGGAAGTCTCTTCAGTATTAACTAGGTTAATCCAGAGGCAACTGTGTTGGTCCGATAACTGATTTCTCCATTGACTCATTGCATCTGTTACGTGTGCTGAGTTTAAATATGATTATTCCTTAAATATTTATACCCTGCCTGCCATACAGAAGCATTTCATTTTCACCTGATTTTCAGATCAATTGCAATCTGGTTCCCAGCCTAGCATCCTATGGGATCTTTTCAATTTTATTGATTTGTTTACATTGGTTTAAAAATAACCAACTCCCAACAACTCCGGGTGCTTTACATTCTTAAAAGCCAGAACGATAAGATTAAAGAACAAACAGAATGCATCCAGAAAAGAAAAAAGACCCTACACCGAACAATACCAAATCTTACAGGGTCTCACCACTATCCTACCCCAAGGCCTGGGAGAATAACCAGGTTTTCATTGTCTTCCAGAACGTCATCAGGTGGGAGCTCTACGGATCTCTGGGGGGAAACCATTCCAGTGGGCAGGTGCTGCAACAGAGGAGGCCCGCTTCTGGGGTCCCACAAAGTGACATGGTTTAATTGAGGGGACTTGAAATGCACCCACTCTGTCAGATCTTACCAGGTGGGCAGATGGGATACGTGGCAGCCTCCTGCCTCTTATCTCTCCCCATCCTGAAAAATTGGCCAGTCTGGATACGTTGCCTTCTGTGGTCCTGATGAGGTTCTACAAAAATACTCCCCAACATCAACACAGACATCCTTGTGGGGATGGCTCCATAGAGTCCTTGAGCCATAGGGTCTTCTGCTGCTTTCTCTCCATGGAATCTCTGATGACTTTTATCTACTCTATCCTGAAGAAGTCAAGAAAGCTTGACTTCCCTCTGTCCCTTTTCTCGTCCAAACTTTATTTAGATATATCTTCTTAGGTTGACCAGCTTTGATCTTCTATAGGTACTCTTTCTCTAGCATCTGCAAAATTCTTTTCTTCTTAGCCTTACATGTTTGCATTTTGACCTGCTTTACTTGATTCTGATCGCTGGCCTTACGGCCGTAATAAATAATAAAGGTTTGACTGGATTGGATCTTCACTGGATGAAAATAAATTGCTTGCATCTCAGGAAGCGTCAGGCCTTACTTCAGTCTACTGTGGGCATTTAACCTTCGGGGTGCTGCTTTCCTGGCCCTAGCCCTAACCTGAAGTTGCTTTTATGCCCATATTTAATCCTAAAAGTTAAGTGGCTGCTGTCTGTAGGAAAGACCTCATACAGGAATAATCTGTACATTTTAAAAGTTTTGTTTTTTTTTAATAATCTGCAAGCAAAACATACTTACAGTGCGAGATGCAAAGATTGCCGATTGGTGTTGCCAGATTGAAGAAAGAGCAAATAATATTCCAGCTGCAAACGTAGTTGGAGTGCCCTTAGGGAATATATAAAGCCTATCAATTTAAGCACTTTACATCGTTGCTAAGTACTTGTACTAACGGAATTCAATCCGTTTCTCTTGCTGATGAAAACCTTGATTTAAATCACTGACTTAAATTCTCCTGAAATAGGGATTCTTCCCCGAAAAGGCTTTGCTTCTCTTTTTCCGCACTTGCTGCTGGCAATTTTTATTAGCACTTGTATTTCAGAGCGATTCGAGTTCCAGTGAACGAGGGTGGGGAAGACTTCCAGCTCGTTGAATCATTTAGGCTTTAGAAAGGATTTATTGCCGCAATACGTGGCAGGAGTTAGTTAGACGTGTTGTGAAAGGAGACCTTGGCTGAGGCTTGGTGGATTCTTTGATGCTCAAGCGAAAGGTGAATTGATAGGGTCGTCCTCACCAACTAGCTGGCCACTGCTTGAAATGAGATCTATTCATTCATTTAATCAATGGATGTAGCCACCCATCTCAACAAGTGGCTCTGGGCAATGAACCGTTAAAGGAAAAGTAAAAACAATGGGAATTACAAAAGTTAAAATACGTAGCAGCCGAGAGAAATACGACAAATCATTAACCCAACCCGGAGAGGGGTCCTTTCACACACTTGGGGACCCGGGCCCAGAAACAGGTATTTAGGGCCTTGTGAAAGGCCAGCAGGGTTGGGGCCGACCTGATCTCCTGAGGGAGAAGGTTCCACAGGGCGGGTGGTATGGCAAAAAAGGCTTACCTTCTGGCCCCCGCCTGCCGGCATTCCTTAGTCAATGGGACCTGGAGCAAGCCCATCCTGACAGACTGGATTGGATGGGTAGAAACAACCAGGGTCCCTGGAGTAACCTGTCCCCAAGCCATGAGATGCTGGGCTAGATGGTACCCAGATCTTCAGCAGCTTCTGTTTCTGTTCCAAGGTGCAAAGAGCTACAGCATCTCCTTTGAGGAAGCTCTGAATGGGCTCCTTCGTTCTCCCTACAGCGTTTTAGGTGCTCCGTTTACCGGCGGTATAACGACTTTGTGGTCTTCCATGAGACGCTCCTTCAGAAGTTCCCCTACCGCATGGTCCCTGCCCTGCCTCCCAAAAGAATGTTAGGAGGTAAGCTTGGAAGGGATGAGATGGGAGGTAACTGAAGTCAAGGAAGGCCACTGGGTTTCAATGGCAGCCTTCCCCAAGCTGGTCTTTCCAAATGGGTTGGGACTATGTCTGTCAGGACTCCAGTCAACTAAGGCATTCTGTTGGGAATGGAGGGTGCCATGTTGGCCAGAGCGTGTGGCTGGCATTGGTAGAATAAGTGGGGCTCCCTTTTGTGTAACGTAAAGCTGTCAGGAGGGTTTTGAAGGTTGAGGTTCCTCAACCTGACCCTTCTCCCATCCTCCAGCTGACCGAGAATTCATCGAGACCAGACGCCGTGCGTTGAAGCGTTTTGTCAATCTGGTGGCCCGACACCCTCCTTTTTCAGAAGATGTGCTTCTGAAGTTTTTCCTCTCTTTCAGTGGGTCGGTAAGTGTGCCTGAGAGGTGCTCCATGGGTCGTTGAGTATGTGGTGGAGATCAGCACTTGCCAGCTGCCTCCTACTAGTTAGATATCTACCGTAACATTGTCCACAGCAGGATTTTCTATCCTGGGCCACTTTTACAGGAAGTTGAGGATACTTACAAGTTCTCTAGCTGCTTGGTTGCGTGTATATCCAGTGAAGGAGATAACCAAGTTTGTGGTGCTTAACCTTGCTTTAAGCAGCATCTGATCTTACAAAATGTCATCCCAAAAGCGATTAACTACAGATGGTTGGTTGAGGGGGAGTTCTGTGAGAGGTTGAAAGCCACTGTGAACTGAGCCCTGGTCCTTGTTGGCCCTGCAAGGTAGTCCAGATAAGCAGCACAGCCAGGAGTCCTAGCTTTATCTTTATGGTAAGGTGACATTAACAGAATCTTGAAAGTATTTCTCCCCTCCTTTCCTTTTACTCTCCGGAGAACTAGGGAGGGTCCCTTCTGAGATGCTTCCCACGCCCCTTTTCCTGGGGTGGGCTGAGACACCTTTTACAAGCCAGTTGTCCAGTCTGTGGCTCTCCCTCCTCTCTCTCAAAGTCATTCCCACAGACCATTACAGACCCAGAGGTGATTCCTTACCCACTTTAGATACCTGGGGGGCAGGGGGATGAAGGATCCTGCAAGAAAGAGCCATACAGCTTTGTCCGGACAGGTCAAGTGAAGTCAAATGCCAGATCTTTCCAGATGCCAATTGCATAGCTTCCAGTAACCGTCCAGAGGTGGCCTTTGAGTCAAGGGGTGAGAGATTAGCTCCCGCACAGAGGCAACAAAATGTTGAGACGTTGTGCTGACAGAAGCAAAAATCCAGGAACGCTAAAGGAGAGAGCCGACCACCGGTTGTAGGAATTCCCCTCAGTTCCTTTCTGCACCTTTGGCTCCCTCTTCCTATTTCTCTTGCTGTTCTTGTTTTTCCAGGACGTGCAGAACAAGCTGAGGGAGCTGGTCCAGGGTGTGGGAGATGAATTCATAACCTGCAAATTAGCAACTCGGGCAAAGGTATTGTCTGGCGACACCTCTTGTTTGAGAAGGGGACGTGGCGTGGCTCGAGCAGAATGCCTTTTTCGTAACAGAACGATACGAGGGCTCCATTCTGTTCCTCTAAGATGCTTGAATTGCACTGACTCTGATGGGCTGGGGAGGACTGTACCAGTTGTGGCCAACTTCTCTCGGGTGTGGGGCTATGCCAGCTCTGTAGGGCTCTTCCGGCTAGATGGAAGCTGGTTATACTATAGTCATCCCCAGCCTGGTGCTCCCCCCAAGTATTGCGACTGCAACCGTGTGGAGGACTATACCAGCTGTGGTAGCTGACTTCTTACTTGAGCTGTGTAACCTGGGGCCTGCCGGAAGTGTTCGGATTGCAACTCCCAGCATCCCCAGCCAGTCTGGAGGGGCACTGATGGGAAGGCCCGCTTTGCTGGATTTTGACGTTACGATTTGCTGATTCACCTTGGAATAATGATAAATAGTGGTGATCTTAATCTCATGTTTTGTAGAGGTTTCTAGTTTTTTTTTTAATGACATAATGAACTTAATTCTCTGCATTCTGAACTTCCAGTTTTACCGTAATGGTAAACTCCCTGCTTATTTATGGATATTTTATTCTTTATCCACTGTGCCTCTTTTTACCTTCCTTTTGGCCGCTGTTTACTCTGGAAGGAATTCATCAATGGATTGTTATTATTACTATTATTTTTTAAAAAATTCTGATCCGCACCGTTCTTTCCGCTCTGCACGGGATTTTCTCGTGGGGGCCTCGGGCAGCCCCTCGTTGCTCTGGCTGGGTTTTTGAACTTTCCTGCTCCTCCCTCAGGAATACTTGCCGGCCGACATCCAGATGCAGTTTGCGGCCAGCCGAGAGTTGATCAGGAACGTCTACAACAGCTTTTACAAACTCCGGGACCGGACCGAGCGGATAGCATCTCGGGCGGTTGACAACGCCTCCGACCTCCTCCTGTTCGGGAAGGAGCTAAGGTGAGCCGTGTGGATTCCAGACTCAAGCCCGGGGTTGGGTCACCCTCGCTTTATATATCGGCAAGTAGCAATTCTCGGGGGTCTGTTTGGAGGGATTCTGGCGGGGAGCAATGGTTTTCAGTCGTTTCCCGATGAAAATTTCTTCCCTCTTCATCTCGCTGCCGTAATTTCCCCACCTCTCTATCCAGTCGTGTGGATGAACAACGGTGTAAATGTGAAGTTGTCTTAACAAATGGCAACTTTAACCTAAGCAAACTGCTCTGGGGAAAAAACATTTCCCCGTTTGGCCAGGGCCAGAGTCCGCCCGTCTCAAGCGTCCTCTTTGCCAAATGTTGCACCTGATGAAAAGATGAGGTGTTTCAGTGTTTTTTTTTTCCTTGCATTTCTGTCCTCGCGGAAGCGAACTGAAGGTAGCAGACTGGGAGGTCTCCCTTTCTTTTGTCAGCACAACAACAGCCCTGTGAGGTAGCATGGGGGAGAGGCTGCGCTGCGTTGGCTTGATGCACAGATACAGAGGGAGAGTCACTGGGTGCAAATGTGGGTGTGGTGCAGATGTTTGGCAAGGGCTTCACGGACACCTCCCTCTTCCAATAGCGCTTTGGGCTCGGACACCACCCCGCTACCTTCCTGGGCGGGTCTCAACAGCAGCGCTTGGGGCAGCCTGAAGCAGGCGTTGAAAGGGCTCTCCGTGGAGTTTGCCATGCTGGCTGACAAAGCTGTGCAGCAGGTAAGCTGGGGGCGTGCAAGGCTTTCAAGGGAGGGGGGCGGTTCCCCAGAGCGGGTGGGGCTGGGTGGCCCCCCACAAATGGGACTCCATTGATGTTTCGGTGAAAATTGGAAAGAAATGCATACAGTGACGAAGGGGACGAAAAGGTCACTTGGTGCCCAGTCCTCGCATTTATGACCTTCGTAGGTCTGTACAGCAAAGGAAAGCTGAAGGAAGACTGTGTGAGCACCGTCGCGGTTTCACTTAGCGGCCCCTTTGCTGAACGACCGAGTTGATATATTTTATTTATTTGTCATATTTATACAGCTGCCCATCTCACGAGAACTGACTCTGGGCGGCGCACAACAATCAAAACGACCAATATATAAAAACAATCATTATAAAAATATAACACGATCATTATGAAAAATTAAAATAATATTAAACATTAAAATATATGTATGTGTATATGTATGCTTATGTGTATATATATATATGTATCTATGCACCCCCACCCCCGTACACCGTATACACCCCCCCATACATCCACACTCTCTTTGAGCTTCACTTTCTCTTGCACTATGTCCCTCCCCCCCCCCCCCCGCCCCATTATCTTTGCTGTTTGACAATTTCCCCGGAAACGTCCCCAGATTGGAGCCAGCCTCAGACAGGCAATTTACAAACTGCTTCCTTCCTGCCCTCGGGCCCGGTGAACAGCTGCCCAGATTCACAGTGTTTCCTTTCATCCCCTGGCCCTTCTGCTTTCTAGGGTAAACAGGAAGAGAACGATGTGGTGGAGAAGCTGAACCTTTTCCTGGACTTGCTCCAGTCTTATAAAGTGAGTCTTGCTTTTGACCGGCCAGCTGGGGAGGGAAGTGCTGGAACACAACTGGGTGTCCGAAACAGGAGAGTCAAGGAATTAGTAGGCAGGCCAAAGAAACAGCAGATGAGAAGAACCTTTTACAATACCAATACAATACAAAATACTTTAATGACCAAGTATAAAATATATACAAGGAATTTGTCTTTGGTGATGAACAGCAAGATCAACAGTGCATTTGGATAGCAACAGAAAAATAATAAACAGTAACAATAACACTACACAGTAAAATAACTTTTCTGGGGAGGTGGGATTCTGCTGGGGGTTAGAGGATTTTATTTCGTTTTGTTTTATTTTCTCTATATAAACCCAGATTATATCTCCAGGCGTAAGAGGGCAGGACAGGAGACCATTCTCCACCCTCCATATACACTGTCTGAAATCTGGATACGACAATCTTCTGCCCACCAGATCCTTAGGACTGCAACTCCCATGAGCCCCAACCAATCTCACAAGGGATCGTGGGAGTGGCAGAAGGCTGCGTATATGCCCTTGGGTTTGATTTTGCATCCACGTGAAAGACTTGATTGGGGACGTTGCAGTAGCCCATCTTGGCTGAGAAACAGTTTGGATGAAGTGCTGTCCTTCTGGTATTATAGTTAGAGAGTGGAGTTTGTCTTGGGGCTGTGCCCATCCTAGATTTGGAGCAATGGTGAGATCAGAACCAAGGATGCCCACCTTGGATGCTTGGCTACTGCGCTGTCCTGCCTTCCCCAACCTGGTGCCCTTCAGAATGGTTGGGGTTACACCACCCAGGCAGTGGCATCTGGCTGAATGTTTCCATCATTCAAGCAGGAAGACCGAGCTGTGAAATTAGACCCCTTGTTTATGGTTCCCATCCCCACCTGCCTCTTCTGCCTGTGTTGTAGGATCTGTGTGAGAGGCACGAGAAGGGTGTGTTGCACAAGCACCAGAGAGCTTTGCACAAATACAGCATGATGAAGAAGCAGATGATGAGTGCCACGGTGCAGAACAAGGAGCCGGAGTCGGTGGAGCAGTTAGAATCCCGAATCATGGAGGTATAGTCCCGTGGCTCTAACCCTAACCCTAACCCTAAACCTGTGCTGGCCAACCAAAAAGAAAAACCACAGATAAATGTTTCGCCATCCTGAAAACGATGGGGTTTTTTTTGGGAAAAACAGAACTGAAACCTGTGACGTGCCTAGTCCTCTTGGCAATGAGAAACACCCAGAGAAGTTTGTGAAGCTGAAACCACCATCCCAGAGTTTTCTGAGGCATCTGGGATTGGGGAACAAGACAAGGCTGGGGGTGTGGGTGGGGTCTTGCAACTGCATAACCCAATAGCATGCTCCTTGGGTGGAGATAATAGCTAGTGCTGACCCTCCAAAGTCTCTGGTCTAACTTTCCCTTCCCTTCCCTTCCCTTCCCTTCCCTTCCCTTCCCTTCCCTTCCCTTCCCTTCCCTTCCCTTCCCTTCCCTTCCCTTCCCTTCCTCTTTCTTTCTTCCCCTTCCCCTTCCCCTTCCCCTTCCCCTTCCCCTTCCCCTTCCCCTTCCCCTTCCCCTTCCCCTTCCCCTCCCTTAGCAAGAGAACGCGATCCTAACAATGGAGCAGCGGAATTACTTCTCCCTGTACTGCCTCCATCAAGAGACGCAGCTCATTCACATCTACCTTCCGCTCACCTCTCACATCCTGGGCGCTTTCGTCAACTCTCAGATCCAAGGCCACAAAGAGGTGAGTGCCTCTGAGGCAGGGGTCCCACCAGCCAGAAGGTCTGGCAGGCTTTGCTTTTCTTTAGCTGGTGTTTCGAAAGCAGCCAAGGGCCCCCAAGGGCTTCTTAGGAGTAAACATCTGTTGATGTTTTCTTGCAATTCTGGAAGGAGAAGGGCAGCGTTTTCGGGGGGCCCTTGTGTGAATCTTCTTCTTGCCCAAAGCGTATCCATGATGGAGCAGTTAGTACAAAATGTCAGCGAGAGTCTTTCAGAGGTTGGCCTTCAGTTGCCATTCTGCTCGTCCTCCTAGTTTGCTTTTTTGCTCATTAAGTAATCATGGAATCTTTGGGGTTGAGTTTCTGTTTTCTGCAAAGTTTATTTCTTCTGTGATTTTTGCAAGCCTTGGAGTTTCCTCCTTGTGGCGCAGTTGGCATCATTTTGACAACAAACTCGCGCAACTCAGTGTCAAAGAAGAAAGGGTGAGATTAGCGTGCCTTTATTTGTCTTCCAAAGTGTATCTTGGGGGTTTTTTTGGTTGTGTGTGTGTGTCCTAGCTAGTGAAGTAGACATATCCCATCATCGTTCATTGCTGAGTCACTTTTCACAAACCATGTATTCACATACTTTTAATGTAACCCTAGTGAACCTGTTCTTTGTGTATCATGTTTTTCTCAGGAAAGTCATGACTTTCAAGACTTGAAAGAAAATGATGAGGATGATGGTGATAGAATATTGGACTGAAACTGGGGAGACCCATGTTTGAGTCCTTGATTTTCCAAGGATTGTGAAATATAAACCTGGGCACAAACCTTCCTAGATGATTTTGGGCCAGTCGCTTTCTGTCCCCCCAACCTATCTCACAAGATTGTCATTGGGAGGCCAGCAGGAGGGTCTGATGATGTCCATGACAACTTCTTGAGGTTGTTTGAAGGAAGACAAGATATGAACTTAAGAACTCAACTGGGGCTTCTGTTGGGGGGGTTTAATATCTGCTGAATCTTCCCTTTGTTGTGGCCCTTGGAGGACCTTTCAAGAGCCACCCAAGTGACAGGTTGTGGCTTTCTCCTTTCCTCTTGTAGATGAGCCAAGTCTGGAACGAACTGAAACCCAAGCTGAGCTGCCTCTTTGCGGGATCCAGCAATGTGTTGATGTTACCCCTGTCTGCCCAAGAGGACAATTTTCTTCCCAGTTAATGCTTTGGGATTCAGGATGGGAGGAGCTGGAGGGAAGGTCTGTCCTTGCCACTGACTGTTCCTATCCAGGTATTAACAATATTCTCCTCCTGGCAAGTCCTTTTTTGCCTTCCAGGGACTGATTTGAAGGGTTCCCTGATTTAGGGGAGGCCTGAAATGTGACTGTACAAAGGCTCTCTGGTGTTTATAATTTTTGATTTCCATGGTGGAGGCCCACATCAGGGCTGCTCAGATGTTGCGATGCTGCAACCTGTCGAAATTGGCAGATGGGTTTGTGGGACTCGCCCCTCGTCCAAGAATAAAACAAATAATTAGGATTAGGGTTGGGCAAGACATATACATCCCATTGATTAAAGGGCCCGTAACTTCCTTAATCAGCATTCCCAACATCTTGAGCTTTTCTCTTGCCATCCAACCAACCCATTTCTGCTTTGAAAAGCGAGACATTTAAAGGAACAGAAATGTAACTTCACTGACATATACGCTTATACAGACATTGTGGAAGGGTGGCTATATTACGACATGCCCCTGAGAAATTGCCAGCTGACTCACAGATGACTAGAGCCATGAATTTAGCCATCTCTCAAAACACACTTCCAGCCTGCCTCCATTTAAGTCTCTTAAACTTCTTGGTGTTTCTTAGAACCAGTTTTGAATAAAGACGGATAAATCTCCCCAAATAGTGGTTTCAGAATGGCAGGATTAGGAGTTTCTCCGCAGAACTTCTGACTCCTGTTTCTAGTGTGGTTTATCTGGAAGAGGCAAAACTTTTTTATTTTCTTGTCTTGTAGTTAAGCTGGAAGCCAAAGTTGTACATTAATTAACGGGGAATTAATTCAGACCGGCACACAGAGTGCATGCATGCCCAACTCCACCATTGGGACCTAGACTTTTTTAGGACCAATCTGTAGCTCAGCCCGGCCCTGAAGCTTTCTCCTTGCACCTTTGTCAAAAGCATCACTTTAAGCCTGCTGCTTACGACAAAGCAGGCTGCACACCGTTCAGAACCTCACTCCATCCACGTTTCTGCTTGCTTTTGCAGAAAAAAAACTGACTTGCCTTTTCTTTTATATATCAACACAGAATATTTTTGGAAAAAAACCCTTTATACTGGAGATTAAAACAATTACTCTTTTTTATTTCTTTAGTGAGCAAGTTTTTTTTTAATGAACAATTCAGATAAGCTAATTGTTATTATCCCGGTGAGGCAGGTTTGCGCCCTTTTGCACAAAAGCACCGCTTTTGGAAAACAGCCATGTGAGAAGACCGTCTCTGCTCAACCCAGCAGGCCTTTGGCAAAATGGTTGAGCAATAGCTCTGCTGGGTGCTACTGCGTACCTCAGGCACATTTGCCAGGCTGTTGCACATGCCAGAAAGAGGGTGTGGAAAGGTGTGAGAAAGGGAGTTGTGCTCTAGTGGGGCGTGTGAGAAAATGACGAACGATTGTCTTTGCCAACAGCGCTCATAAATGACAAATGTGGCATTTAAGCATGGGGCTGATGCCGCCAAAGGCACCTTCCCCCAGCGGGTAGTTTATGCTTAATGCACGCAGATTTTTGCACACGTTAATGGTGTCTTTCTTCCCAGTTAGAGCACTCAGACAGTGCAGATGGTGGATATCGCTGTCCACAAAGTAAACCCTGAAGCTACCTGGGTCTTCTCACTCCATGATTTCATTTTACCAATATGATGGTGTGAATGTCTTGTAGAATCTAGGGCCTCCTGTTCTCAGAGTTTAGAAGCCAGAGACTAGGTTCCCACAACATGTTAAGCCATTATATAGTTTGCTTGTTTGTGCCTTAGTGCATGGTGGTTAGCCAGCCATCGTGGCTTGTGAGCCATGTGAAGCTAGCCAAATGCAATTGATTCAATGAGCCATTGCTTAAGCAGATCACAGGGTAAGGTGACCCACTCTCCATACAGGTCTGCCTCTTAGCTGATTTTTCTAAAATGAACTTTGGAAATCTAGGATAAGGCGTGGAATGATTTAGCAGACTTCTTTAAAAAGAAGCCAAGTGGCTGCTATCTAACAGACCAAACTCAACATGGCTAACATTGCCATCCAGACCTAGTACATGCAGTTCATTTCAATGGGGTAGATATGCCGGCTTAGACATGGCACCGGAAGCTGGCGTTTCGCCAGCTTTCGAAGACCAGTTTGTGTCCAGCATTTGCAGAACCCAGTTCTTCTATTATGCAGCTCCATACCTACATTCCTTTTGAATTCAGTTGAAGGAATTCAAACCTAGGAGTATGAGGTGCAACCATGGGGCATGTTCCTTATTCTGTCCATAAAACTTCCTTGTCATACCTGTCAAGTAAAGACTTACACCAAAGCTTGGCTGAACTTGGTGACTACATGAGTATAGCGCCTTCTTCCAAGATGTCTTTTTTGACTTCCCACACAAGATAATCATCTAACCAGAATCAGCCCTGCTTAGCTTCAGAATCTTGGTAAGGTTGGCCAGGGGCTACCAGCTGCTGGGGTCATATAAAAGGACAAATCATTGCTTGAATCATGCCTAGTTAAACGAAAGGACAGCTGTGAAAGAGCCTGTCCTGCTGGATAAAAAAAATCCAATTTCTATGAGGAAAGCCACCTCTTCTCTCTAAGAAGAGAGAAGGTCATGTAGATTATTTTTGAGGAAGCTCTGTCTAAAGTGGACCATCGGTAAGTGGAACACCTTTTAGCAAGATGGTTAGGGCTTAATCACAAAAGAAGTTGTCCGAATGGGTTAAACACCAAACTCTCAGAAAAGTAATGCTCTTTTTATGCTTTTCAAACGATGTTTTTGCTTAAACCAAAAACGGATGGGTGGTGGGTGGGCTTCCTCCCGTTCCCTGGCATTTAATTTGGAATTTGTAAAAGAGTGTCTGCTTTGGAAAAAAAAAAAGTATTGTTTTTAAATGAAGCACTTTATTAAACTGCAGGAATTGGAGAATGTCTTATTTACAGTTGGTGTGCTTTAAAAAATGTTTATGGATTCTGACCTTCCCCTCCCCCGCAAAAAAGTTGCAAAAACATGTATTTGTAAGAGATGCATAAAACTTGTATAAAAAGGTTGAAAGTTTATTTTAGTGCTGAATGCATTTATCTGAATGTGTGCGATCAAGACATTTTTCTTCATGATATTTAGGATGTCCCCTCCTTTCTTCTTCTTGTTTGACAATATTTTTCCAGAATAGTTAGTTTGGGATTCTGTACATGAATAAGTCATTTTTAGGGTTTTTTTCCTCTAGAAAACTCAACCAACCATGAGTTGGCAGAGGGGTGGCTTTGCTACAGAGTCGATGGTGGTTCCTTGTCTGCCCACGTGGGCTTCATGTCCCAGCCAGGGAACCTCTGACGCTTTGCTTAGGTCTCCTCTTGTATCTTCTCCACCTCTTTCAGGGTATATTCTAAGATGGTCTTCTGCCCTTGAAACTTAAAATAGCCCAGGAAAAATTTCTTGCGGAGTAGAAGGGGAAACCAATAAATATCATCTGGCCACATGTCCTTGAAAGGTATCTGGTCTACTTCAAACCACTGAGGGCGCATTTCTGCAGTGGGGGAGAAACACAGTACAGGGGAATCATTAGGCTCAAACTGACCACTCTTTTCCCAGAATTGCCTCAACTCCCCCCCACCTGTCTTTTGTACATGGTTTCCAAGTACGTGTTCCACCAGAGATGAAAATGAGACAACAGAAATGTGTGTGTACACACCAAAGGAAATAACATGTCTCAGACCCATTTTCGCTCAGCGTCGTTTGGCTTCCAGGTCTGATCATGCTAAGTTGTAAGGGGATTTCCTTGAGTTTGGCTTAGTGGGGGTGAGAACCTAGATTATTGTGGCTTAAGTCAATAATGAAAGAGAGGGCAAGTGCTGAAGTCAATGAGGGGTTGAAAGATGGATCCCCAGTGCCGGTAAAACAAGCCTGCATTTGGTCTGACATGTTTCAGAAAATGGATTCCTTTTCCAAGAGCGCTTCTGGATATCCATGAACTAACTGATTGGTGTGCTCTGGAAACTGGATTGCCACACCTCTAAAGATCCTAGTTGGGATGGGTGGGGAAAGTGCTGACCAAGCATAAAAATGCAATTTGGGGGATAAAAATTGGAAAAAAAAAAAAGGCTAACGATCTATTCAGGGATGTTCACAGGGTGGGATCAAGAAACTCAAGATGGCAGTGATGGTGTGATTGATGCTGCCTGTTGGATGCACACACAAAAAACCCAAAACCCACAATGGCAGCTTTGATCACACTATGACGGCCACCATCTTGACCTTTCTGACCGCACTCTGCAGACTTCCCTAACTCTGCTGTCACGCCCACCCACTTTCCTACCATCGCTTTCGGTGGGCTCTCCGTGAAAACTGTCAGTGCAGAAGATATGGACTTCCATCAGCTCGGGGTTGCCCACAAACTCAAACGTAATTTGGCCCATCTTCTGTAAGGTGTCCACTGTCAATCCACTCTCTTCCAGAAGCTCCCTGAAAATAAAAAAACAGGAGAGTTTGCAAACCTGGAGATTCTATCTATCTGTCATCCATCCATCCATCCATCCATCCATCCATCCATCCATCCAATTTATATGGCCACCCATCACACAAGAAGTGACTCTGGGCGGTGTACATCAAAAAATATAAAATAATAAACATATTAAAGTCATATTAAAGGAAAGTATCTGCTAGATTTAGACTATGAGCACGAAACGTACACATTACAACCCAAAGATGAGTGAAGAAAGTAACCAACAAGGTTGCAGTTTTGACAACCAGCAGTTGTCAAACCAGCAAGGCTGGCTGGGGAATTCTGGGAATTGAAGTCCACACCTCTTAAAGTTGCCAAGGTTGAGAAACACTGCACTGAGCTGCTATGATATGTGCTTGTTCTTGTCCAATTTTCTGTCTGTAGATTTAGGTTCACAGGTTCCCTTTCACACTAGGGCATTTCCATCAATGTGGTACTAGCTCTGCATTCTTACATTTTAAATTTCCTTACATTTCCTCTGTAACAGCGAGAGCAGTCGGTCATTACGAAGATGATCTGTTGGTCTTCCAGGTGGAAGCCTGCGTAGCTGCTGCTGTTAATTAGACTTGCTTTTCACATGAATAATGAGTGCAGTTGGACACTTTGGGTAGTTGTTCCCTATGAAGGTTCATGGGGAACTGGAGTAAGTTGTTCCCTATGAAGGTTCATGGGGAACTGGAGTAAGACTCCAGCCTATCTGGCATGATTCCAGTGGGTCAGCACTGTCCCCTTGATTTCACGTTTTGGCTGACTTGAGAAACGTGTGCCAGCAGCCTCTGAAAAGGAAGGCACTTTTTCAGCAATGGACTGAATGTTTTGGGTTGTAAAGGATAACCTGAGGGTTATCTACCTGAGGGACTGCCTCGCCCCCATGATTTCAACCCGTCCCACCCGATCTCACAAAGAGGGCATGCTCCAGACACCCTCGGTAAAAGAACTCCGATTAGCGGGGTCTAGAAGGTGGGCCTTTTCTGCTGTAGCCCCCACCCTTTGGGACATCTTGCCCCCAGGGGTGAGACAGGCCCCCTCACTCCAGGCCTTTCGGAGGGATTTGAAGACCTGGCTCTGCCACCTGGCCTGGGGCGAGGAGGGAGGATACCAGAAATGGGGTTGGCTGGCCCCTTAGTGGCCTGGTGTGGCCTCTATTGGCCTCTTGGATTTTTAAATCTTTTTTCTATCTCTGTAAGTGTGGTTCTCTTTTTATAACTTTTAATTATGTATTTATGATTTTAATCTGATGTAAGCCGCCCAGAGTCCCCCATTGTGGGGAGATGGGCAGGGACAAGTCCAATCAATCAATCAATCAATCAATCAAGAGACAGCTGAGTAATGTGCCCAAAATGATTCAGCAGCGTAGTTTGAAAGACTCATAATGGATGAGTAGTTCACCCATTTCTGCACCTGTCCTGCAGAACAGAAGGAAGACAGTAAATAACACCAAATAAAACAACTTTGCTGGACCGGTCCAACAGCTCAGCTCATCCAGCAATCTGGGTCATAAAGATAGTACATTTCGAAAGCTCCCAAGCATTGACAATGAGGCAGCTGCCTTTTTGGAGTGTGGTCCTTCAGCAACTGCCATCGAAGGCATCCTGCTTGTGATTCAGCCATCCAGACTAGTGGCCACGGATAGCGCTTTGCTTCCTGAATCCCCCTTCTAGAGCATCTAACTGGGTGGCCACACCAATCACATCGTCAGGCAGCAAATGTGCAACTTAAGTGAATCCTAAATTTAGATGGAAACGGACCGTACATCCAAGCAGTCTTTTAATAATGGTAAAGCGTAGGTCCACGTCTGCTGTTCAGGGGTGAAATGACTCCCGGGTGATGAAATCTGGTGAATCGGCGCACATTCGTGGCCTCCCAGGGCATCCCCCGAAGTCATTTCGCCAACCTTTAATTTAAAGAGCACAGCAGCTAGGGGAGCTCCTCTGTTCAGCCGACGGCTGAGCTAAAGCAAGGTAAAAACAAAAAGCACCCTCAGTGCAGTACGAACATCCCAGCTCGGTTTGACCCACGCACCAGAAGCAGAGCAAGTCACCGGGGCTCTTCCAAACAGCCGCGTTGGAGAAGACCGGCCGTGCGGGGACGAGGCCGTCCCGCTCACCTTTTAGCGGCCTGCTGGACCGTCTCCCCCAGTTGCACCTTCCCTCCAAAGCCGTTCCAGAGGCCAGCCCCGAAGCCCCGCTTCTTCATGCCCAGCAGGATTCGCTGCGGCCGCATCACCAGCACCAACGTGTAGAGCTTCGTGGTCAGCATGCTGTGCCCTGCTCGAGAAGGAGGGGGAAGCGCCCACGGTCAAATCCGCAAAGATCCCACGCTGAGCTCAGCGGAGGCAAGAGAACGAGGGAGGGCCAGGGCGATCGCCACTAGCCTTTGCAGGCAGGTCGGATACGCCTCCCAAAGCCTTGGAAAAAGCAAACATCCAGATACCTCGGATTGCCCCAATATGTCTTATTTCACCCAACTGCAACCTGGGGCCCCTAGGAATGCTGGCTTAGGACTACTAGGGAGGCTCCATGGAAGGTTTCTCCCCCGCCCCACACACACTTTTAACTCGAGCCATGCATTGTCCCTAACGAGGAAAAAGATGCAAAGCGCAATCGCGGTGCAAAAACCCTGAATTCTTTGCCCCCCCTTCCTCCCCCCCCTTCCCCTTATGCAAAAGTCCTACCCAAGGCAACCCTTCCAAGAAAACAGGAGGAGGAGGAGGAGGAGGAGAGCGTCCCCAAGCCCAGCAGAGAGGCGACCCTCTCCGCGGCGCTCCTTGCAAAGGGGAGAGGGACGGAGCGGGCTCAGAGAGGGAAAAACGTGCAGGGCAGCGGAACGTAAGAGACCGACCGGCGTTTCCGCGGGGACGCCGGACTGAGTGGTGCACTCCGAAAAGGGTCCCCCAGATCCCGGAAGTGGCTGGAGAAACCATGAGCCGGTGAGTGGCGGCGAATGGAGCCCGGAGCTCCGGGAGGAGCGAAGGGTTTCCCCCCCCCCTCTCCTGCTCGGGGCTGGGGAGAGGGCTTTCCTGGCTAGGCTTGCCAAGAGAGCCCAAAGCTGTCCGCTCCGCTGGTTTACTCCCTTTTCCAGCCAACTGACCCGCCTGGATTGGGTGGGCGAGGCGCGCTGGGCCGCCAGGTGCTGGCTTCGGCCCTTGGGGGAGTTCGGGGGGGGAGTAAAGAGGGGGGCCTCGGTGGAGAGAGGGGGAACCGCCCCCAAGGCATTGGGGAGGGAAACGTGGCTTGAGCCGAAAGAAGAACGAGAAGGTGGGTGGAAACGCCTCAGAGACACCTCCCTGTTCGCAGGAGGAGGTGAAGCATCGTCAGACTTCCAGGATTCAGCTTTTTATTATTTATCCTATTGATATAGCCGCCCATCTCACACAAAGTGCCTCTGGGCGGCATACCACGGTCACTAGAGCCCAGAAATAACAAGGCTAATGAAAGTCGTTTAACGTGGAGGCGATTTATCGGTCGGGTCTACCTCTTGAGGCAGGGGAATTCTGGGAGTGGAAGGCCACAGGTGTTAAAGCATTCTGGGAGGGGAAGGCCACAAAGCATGCTGGCTGGGTGTCAGCCCTTCGAGGTAGTCCAGACAAGAAGCACCAACCATGAGCATTAACACTACCTTTGTGGTAAAGTTACAGTAACAGAACGTTGCACGTCTGAAAGTATTTCTCCCTTCCTCTCCTTTTACCCTCATGGAAACTAGGGAGGGTCCCTTTGGAGACGCTTCCCACACCCCTTTTCCTTCGGGGGCTGAGATGCCTTTTGCATGGCAGTGGTTAGGCTGCAGCTCTTCCTCCTGCCTCCCAAGGACATTCTCACAGACCATTCGGCCACAGAATTCTGGAAGTTGAAATCCACACATGTTAAACCTGGGAGCTGAAGTCCACCCATCTTCAAGTTGCTGAGATTGAGAAACACTGGTCCAGAAGACAACTGCAATTGACCACACAGCAGTTGGGCCCTATATGGTGCTTAGCTTGCCGTGTTTATACCCGTTGTTCATTTACAGCAGCCCCACTGCCTTTTCTCCCTTGCAGTCGTCGGATGCTGTCCACGGTTTTGTCTCAGGTCCAGAAAATCCACACCGCAGGGCAGTACCGCAAATCCAGAACGGGGGCAGAGCATCGCTGGCTGGAGAGGCATTTGCAGGATCCGTTTGTGAAGAAAGCCAAACAGAGGAACTATCGATGCCGAAGCGCCTTCAAATTGCTGGAAACTGACGACAAACATAGCCTCTTTCGCCCTGGGCTGCACGTAATTGACTGTGGCGCGGCCCCCGGAGCCTGGGCTCAGGTTGCAGTTGAAAGAGTCAACGCCGCAGGGTCTGGTGAGTGCATGTAAAAGACTGCTGAGGCTGGTTTGCGGTCTGTCACTGTTCTAACCCATAGGGTGGTTTGGTTAGTTTTGGATCAGCGTGTTGCACGAACCCTCTCTAGTTTTAGGTTTTGCCTCGCTCACTGCTTCCGATGGATTATCCTTCACCGCATAGGACTAGTAATAATAAAAATAATAATAAAAAATAGTAAGATATATTTTTCGGTAATGTTTTGTTTACATTTTTATGTTTTATATATTTATACATATTTATGGTTTTAATGTTTTGTGTGAGCCGCCCAGAGTCCCCCATTGGGGGGAGACGGGCGGGGAGAAATTTAATGAATAGATACATAAATAAATGGGGCAGATAAAGGGGTCCCATCGCCCTGGCTCATAGGGCTATGGTTCTGGAGATTAGAATTCTGCTCCTAGTTCCACATTCATGCCTTTGCTTTTAAAGCTCTGTGGAGCTGCCTGTTTTTCAGCTCTAATTTCTGACTGAGCACCTACCTCTGGTTTTGGTTCATCCTGTTCAACTTCCCTAAGCAGCTTTAGCTTTCTGGCATTAGTCCATCCTAACTCCCTTGTTACTAGTTTAACCTTAAAGCCCCTTCCTCATTCTGTTTGTAATTTTGCTTCTTTTGCTCTTCCCCTGCTTTTTCAAACCTCACATTTTCTGCAGAGTCTTTTCCTTAACCCTCAGTTCTTATTTCCAAGTGTAACTATAGCCGGCACTAGAAGTTGCAAGGGCGGTGGTCTGTATGGTAAAACCCCCTCTTATAGGAAGGATTGTCATAGGGGTATTTTGGCACATCTTTCCAGTTGGATGTTGCATCCTCTATTCCTTGCTTGGTGACTGAGAAGCAGAATAATAGAGTTTATGGAGGCTGGAGGCACATTTATGTACAGTTTTGTCCCTCCTAGGATCTACTCTAAAAACTTGGCTTCTCCAAAAAAGAAGTTATATATTTTATTATTATAATGCACCCTCACTGGGGGACCATGTCTTAAAAAGAGGAAGCAAAATGCTTAAGATCGGCCTTGCTTGCCTTTGCAAATCCTACCTGTTTTATTGCATTTGGACCAAACTGTAAATTAACATGGCAGCTTTGGTTAGGAAACGAGCTAGAACTATTTCAGAGGTGTAAATGTGTTTCCCCAGATTAATTAACTAAGTTAATTAAGTTTTTCATTCCCGTTCCCGCTTCCTCTGCTGTATGTGAGTGGGGGCTGTGGGGGGGGGGGAGTTGCCTCTGAGACTTCATAATGTACCATATAATGTGGATGTTGTAGATCTGCCTATTTATATTAATCTCCTTCTATCCGATAAATATTGCAAAGCTGTGTTTTTTCAGGTATTGACAGCACATGGCTAGAGAATTTCTTTCCTGGGTGTGAAAGTGCAGTTTTTATCTCTACCCGAGGCTTCGTTTTAATATCATGGGTTTTCCCTCTGAGGAATGATGGTGAGAGCAGTCTTGAAAAGCCTCAATTTAATTAATTAACGTCAGGCAAAAGTGCTCCGACAGTGGAAAATGTTACTGTTGGCTGACTCTGGAGTGGTTTGACGACAGTACGAGACAGTGATTGATGAAGAAGATTTCTGAATTATTGATCTTTACAGAAAGCCTTGCTCATAAAAAAAACTGCTTGTTAGGAAGGTGCTAAAAATAAAATGATAGGACTGATTAATATGCTGGTCGTGGGTGAGTTTCAGTACTTTTTTTAATGCCGTGGGTAATGAATGCATAATGGAATTCCTACTTTCCTTGCCAGCCTGCAATAGATTGAAGCTCTGTTACCGACTGAATTCACAGATTTTGCTAAGCCATAAGGTGGCTTATTTAGTTTGGGTTGGGTTTCTGCTTTTGATAAACTGTGGTTTGGCTTAGTGGATGTGTGACCCAACCAATTATGGTTTGTACAGTACACCATAGTTAAGAAAATCATAGCTTAATGCAGTGTTTCTCAACCTTGGGAACTTGAAGATGTGTGGACTTCAACTCCCAGAATTCCCCAGCCAGCATGTCTGGCTGGGGAATTCTGGGAGTTGAAATCCACATGTCTTCGAGTTGCCAGGGCTGAGAAATGCTGGCTTAATGCAATGTGTAAACACAGCCAAGATGATTACTGAAGACTTCTATATGATAAGTAAGGGAATAACAGAGGTCTGTATTATTACACGTGGGAAGAATACACTAGCTCTATGCTATTCACACTTTACTGCTCGAACAGTCAGAAAGAAAGATCATTTACTGACTGGTCTTCCATAGCTTCTAGAAACTGGGAAACAGTGTTCTGCTAAAAAGTAAGAATTCACTTATGCAGAGCCTTTAAAAAAAGATTTATTATATAGCAATACTTCTGAGTATTAGTGTAGGCCGAAGTTCTCTCAAACCATCGTTACGATGGCCTTGGATTAGTAGATGTATCAGTCCTGTCCACGTGAAGATCAAGAGCATAGGTGTCTTTAAAAGAAATTGGACCCGCTTGCTCCATAAATTTGCCTATTAGTGGTTATTATGTGATTTCTAGATTCCCAGGCAATATGTCATTACATAACAGCTCCTGGAGGAGAACCCTCTAGTGAAAGATCTTGTCTTTATGTCCTCTGTGTGAACTGACCTAATAAAAGTCAGAATTGACTTGTCCGTATGATTTCTTATCCTTGTGTTGGTCATCAGTCTGTCAGCAGTTAAAAAGGGAAGAAACAGGAGAAATGCTTTCTCCCTGGAATTCTGACTCAGCATCACGAGTTTCTTTTTTGCGAGCTTTGATATTTGGCACCACGGTTTCAATCGGAGCCAGGCTGTGTTAACGTTTTCTCTCATACAGTTCTTCCTGGTGTATTACAAGGCCTGAGGATCGAACGAGATGCACATCTCTGTTGTTTCCAGAGGCGTACTGTCGTAGCCTGCGCAGCAAAGAACCAGAGGCGGTTTGCGTCAAACACCAAACATGATCTGCAAACCGAGTTGTGCAGGTCCAACTCAGTTTAATTAGCTGAAATCTAGTAGAAACCCAGAAAATGGGGCAAATTGAGTAAACTCTGAATCAGTCAACCCGTGTCGTGGAAACACAGCCAAGGAGTCTGGGGCATCTTTAAAGACCAATACATAAAATCTGCTTTTTTACACTGATTGTTTTGTGTCCTAGATCCAGATAACCCCGTTGGCTTTGTCCTTGGTGTTGATCTTCTTCACCTTTCTCCCCTGGAAGGAGCGATTTTCCTACCTCATGCCGATATCACGGATCCGGGCGTCCACAGAGAAATCCGAAACCTTCTCCCTAAAGGAAAAGTGGATGTTATCCTAAGTGACATGGCACCTAATGCTACTGGGATCCGGGAACTCGATCACCAAAAGTTGATCCATCTCTGCTTGTCCCTTTTGGATCTGGCCCCGTGCATTTTGCAGCCTGGAGGGGTCCTGCTGTGCAAATTCTGGGATGGCAAGGACACCCATCTCCTCCGAAGGCGACTGATGCAAGATTTTCAGGAAGTGAGGACGATAAAGCCTCAGGCGAGTAGGAAGGAATCCGCCGAGACTTTTTTCTTAGCAAAAACATACCGAGCGGAGGCAAACGTGCAGCTGAAAAAACTCAAGTAGCTCCGTGCGTTCTGTGGGGCATCGCTTAAGATTAATGTTCCAGAGCTGGTTTCAGCCATAGCTGCCTTTCCTTTGGAGTTGGGGGGCGCTGCAGGCTGCAAGTTTTGCATGCTGTTAGGAGAAGTGACGGGCTTAACCAACCAGATCCAGCTGGGAAACGCAAGGATAATGTTGACAGAAACGTGCCTAACATTGATCAATTATTCAGTAAGTCTAGAAATCGATTCGTTCAGCCATTCAGTTTATCCACGAGCCACTTCTTTATCGGCGTGTATGAAGGTATATAGCAGTTCGAATTCTGAATACAAATAAGCCCAATGTTTATGCTGTATTTTCTTCAGTATTTAAACGGATTTGCTCTCTCTTGTTTATGAGGGTGTTGCGTGGTTTCCATTCATACTTTCGAACTTTCATTTTCCCAAGCAGCCCCAGGAAGTTTGCGTATAGGACTGGTTTTAAATTGTATAAATAAATAAATAAAACAAAATATGACCGTGTGCACGATGATCATTCCTCTTCATTTCTCTCTCTCACGTCCATCCTGAAAGAGAACGGTTGCGGCCTGGATTCGCGGCTCACCCAAACCTTGTTTTTGGTGGTGTAAGGTGAAGCTATCCTTGTGGTTTATTCAAGTAAGTTAGGACTTAGTGTGACGTGCAAAGCGAATCACTGACTGCTGGATTTGGGGACCTGCCAGTTAAAGTTTACAAGTGCAAGAAAGTTGTTAAGGTTGAATTGTATGCAAAGCTTTAAAATCTATTTACTGCTTCTGGAATTATCGTTGTATTGAGCATAGGGGGTGGCTAAAAGAATTATATTAAGAAATTGGAAAAGTCACATTATTCCAGACGCCTGCCAAGGAATGGTTGTCGGAAACACGACCTATCTGTTTCGGAAAAGGCAGTATTTTCTACTAATCAAAGGATGCAGCAATATGTGTTATTCGGGCAGAAATTTTGCGGTATCTTACAATAGTATCTTGTATTGTTCACATTACATTAGTGAATTCATTGGTAAATCAGGGACTATCGATAAGTATAAAATATAGATTTTTATTCTTTATCTTTTTCCTTCCTAGTTTGTATTTTTAGTTTGCACTTTCCATTTTTAAGTCCTCTTTTCCTTTGAAATTAAAGATTGTTTTGTTAAAAAAAAGAGACAAATGATATAAGAAAGGTTTACAAGTTTAGAAGCAGAGTCGGACATGACTTAACGACTGAACAACAAGAAGTTTAAGAAGAGAACAAGCGAAAAAAGGAAGACAAAACAGAGGAAAGTAGGTAAAAATAAAATTAGGATAGAAGACTTCCTAGGGATATCATTCCCAGATTAAGACAGATGGAGCCGCTATATAGCAGCAGCTGTCGACAAAAACTTGCCACGAAAAGATAATTTATTTACTATTTATTTAAATATCCGCCCATCTTAAAACAACTCGGGGCGGCTTACAATCCATAAAAACAGTATAAAAACATATACAGCCGTATAAAACAACGTAAAAACAGTGTGTAAAACAATATAAAAACCATCAGCAATAAAAATAAAAACAGGAAAATCCGGCGCCGCAGGTTTCAATAACATCCGTCCTCGAAACGGACTTTCTTTAGAAACGCCACCCTTGGCCAGGAGGGGGCGCCGCGCCTTCCCCGGCTTTCTCGCGGCGCTTCTCTTCGGAGCACTGCGGCCCGAGGCCAAGGGGCGGGGGCGCGAAGGCGCGCACTCCTCGCCGCAGAGCCCTCGCCGGAGAGGGAGGCGGGCGCCGCGAGGTCTCGCGGGAGCTGGGCGGGGAACTCTCGCGGCGTCTGGGCGCCGAGGCGAGGAGGGAGATCCAAGCTGGCCATGGCCGGCTGGGGAGGGTGAGTGCGCGCGAGCGAGCGAGCGAGCGAGCGGGGCCGGGGGTGTCACGTGGGCCCCGCGCGGGCGGCGGCGGGGCCGGAGGGAGCCGGGAGGGCGGGCGGCACGGCTCCCCGGCGTCGCCTTCCCCCCCGGCGGGGCAGCGACCTGGAATAACGCCGCCCGCTTTCTTGCCTCGGCTGGCGTGCCCAGAGTGTTCCTGAGCATGTCCAGAGCGCCCTCCCGATTCCGCTGACCCCCTCTCCCCTTTCCTCGTCCTGCCTCGTAACCTCCCCGCTACTTGGCCGGCATCCCCGTCATCAGCCGCTCTCCCCCGGAGAGGCGAGCGGGACGGCTGTTCCCTCGGAGCCCGTCTGCGACCCCCCGACCCGACCCCCCCACCCCCATTTGGTGCCTTACGGGCATCTTGCATGCTGTGGTCCCTCCAAGCAGATCTGGGCTGGGAATGATGGGGTCTGCAACCAACATGGGTCAAAGGAGGGATCTCCCCCCCCCCCACATAGGGCAGGGTCTGAGGCAGCCCCCTCTGCTTGTGTTTGGAAATTGCCCACGGGGGGGTAGCTGTAGGAAAATATATATATGCAGATACATGCACACACAGACCATTATATATATACACATGCACACACAACAGTTGTGTGTGTGTGTATAAAAATACACACACAAGACCCTCATACATACATACATACATATACACACACATACACGCACACTCACGACCTTTATATATACATGCATGCACACACATGACTGTGTGTGTATAAATACACACAAGACCCTTATGTGTGTGTGTCTGTATATAAATACACACAAGACCCTCATACACACACACACAAGACCCTTTGGGTCTCGGCTTCAGCCCCATCGTCCCCTTTCTGCGCGTTGGCCGTCCTAAAGTTTCTGGCCCAAAGTGCCTGAAAGCACCTGGGAAAAGGCAACCACCGCCTTGTGACAACTCTCCCCCCTTGCAGGTCTCTCTGGACGGGAAGGGGAAAGCGCTTTGTGCATGGCGTGCACACAACCCGGCTTTCTCCTCTTCCTTTCCTTCGAGAGACACCTGCAAGGGAGGAAAGTTTAATCGGAGAAATGTTTTAACTCCTCTGCTCAGTTGTGGATTTCTTTTTCCCCAGTTCCTCTCTCCAGTTCGACCTATTCATTCGCTGGGTTTGCACGACACCCTTTGCTTGGTTATTGAATTAACTATTTGGGGGAAGGGGTGCTGCACTATGTAGTGAACCATAAATTCACCAAAGGAGGTGGTTTGCATAAGAAAAAAAGAAAAAAAATGATAAAACTCATCAGGATTAGCATATGAAATGAATACAGCCTGGGTTTTGTAGCACAGTTTATTTTTTCATTTTGGTGTCTGTGGTCACCCATTTCACCTGTGTGACTCTGGCTAACAAAAATTAAAATACAATCTATTCATTTACCTTCATCCCATCCATCCAATTTTATCTTTTCTGCCAAAAATGCCAAGAAAATAAAGGCGAAGTAAGGCCTTTGAGAAGCCTGGGATGGACTTAGCGTTTTGAACGGTTGTGGCAGTGATCGGCAGGTGAATGGCACTGATGCTGTTTGTGTTTCCAAGCTTTTGTTGGCAAACTTTCCTTTTAAAACTTTTGTCTGAGTCAGTTTCCCTGCTACAGTCAGGTCAGGTTGCCAAATTTCTAATCCTGAAGGGTCAGGATGTCATCGGTCATGCGAGGTTGGACACGGCAGAGCAGTGCTTTGAGCATCAGTCTCCCTCACTCAGACTTTCCAGAAGGGTTGGTGTATGTCCTGTCATCCCTCACCATCATCTGCTCCAAATATGTTTGACTTCAACACCTCCATCCTGGTCTGGGTGTTGTATTTTTAATACTGCACCTTGCTGGCTCTTGTGACTTCTGCAGTAACCCCCAGATTACCTCTCTTCGCAAAGATGCAGAGCATTTTGAGAGTTTTTTGAACCTATCTAATTTTTTGTATAAATTTTATTAAAAATTTTTTACAAAGAAGATAAAAGCTAACAAAAATGAATACAAAATAAAGAGAAGAAAGGAAAAGATAAAAGTACAAAAAGAAAATATGAAAAGAAATAGAAGAAGTTTCCAATTTCCTTTGCAGCAAATACAAGTATGATTATAAAATTATCTCTTAATCTATGGTTGCAAAAAAAAGGTCTCTTTTTTCTATTATCTAATGTCTTCTAATCATCAAGACCACAAATCAAAAGTTCATTTTTTTCTGTTTCATGCAAAAACTCTGTAAGGGGTTTCCAGTCAGCAATAAATGTAGATGCTGTCTTTTCTCTAATCAAAGAAGTCAGATTTTTGAACCTATCTAGAAGTATCCAGTTGAAAAAAGGCTACAGTTTTGGGCATAGTAACTTGACACGTGTGAAGAGATACAACCTTAATTTGTTATTTTTAATTGCATGCGTGGCAGGACTCAAATGGAGATGGAGGAGGCAGAGGGGAATACAACGGTCTTCTCCATTCTGAAGTCATACAACAACTTCATGTCCCTATCTGTGGATGAGACGTCTGGCCAAGCTGCCCCACAGTCGCCTCCAGGCTCACTCCAGACACACTACCAGCAAATGATGAAGGTGAGACTGCTAGAGTTCAGCTCTCCTCAGTGGTCACATTTAGCACATAAAATAATCACATAATCAAAGCAAACGAAAACTTAGCAAACGAAATAATCATATGCATTATAAGTACAGGGACCACGTGCCCTACATCACAAAGGACAGTTCTTTATTTCACAAAGCTGTCCTTTCGATTTATTTAATTTAATAATTTACTTTCTTGGTTTCGCTCTTGAATTTTCCTTTGTAAAGCATAAGCAATTTAAAAAAAATCTTTATGAACCTCTTTCAGATTTGTCCCTTTTTCGTATTTATCCTTTATTTTTTCCAAGAAAATATGGTCATTGTAATTATAAGAGTGTCACTGAAATAAATCTGTCTTACTCCTAACCTGGTACTAACAAACTGTTTTTTCAAATGTTTTGGCTATGGACCAAATCACAGCTGTTTGGGGCAGAAGTGAGGGGGGAGAGGAAGAAGCAGGATTAAAACCAGGGAAATAGGCACTGGCTGAAGAGTGCAGGTAGGCTGAAGGTTGGAAACCAACATTTGTTTTGAGTTTTTCTGTTTTTTTTCTGCTGGGCCTTCACATCTCTCTTCCAGGTGTGAATGCCCAGCAAACATTCAGGTTGCAGAAAGCTGCATAAAGTGAAGGCTTTGCATTAGAAGTCTTCAGGATTTCTGCAAACAATGGAAGAGAAATGCATGGCTTGGTGAAAACGTAAGGGAGGAGGGAGCAACTGTGTTTCGTCTGAAGCACTGCAGCTAAAGCATTTTTAGTTATATTTTTATTCTACATTTTTTCCAACCTGCTCTCAGCTCTGTGTATTATTTCCATCCTCTTTCCAATATTTAATGCTTTTGGCAGCCTGTATGATAGATTGAGTTAAGAAACAGGAATTTCTCCAAATAACCTGTATCACAGTATTTAATTTCTTTGCAGAGCACTCAGCCAGGAAAGCCAGCTTGCTTTTAATTTCATGTTAAAGGAGGGCCCGAAGCCAATCCTGCAAAGAAATACAGTGCTAAAGGCAGGTGCTTTGCTATTCAGCATACCTGTTTTTAAGGTCATGGAAAGTATGCTTTGTTTTGAACCCCAGACAGACTACTTTCTGGAAGTTCTGCCAGACTATTTCGGATGGGGTGCAGTTGGACACAAACAAAACGCAGAACATTTTGTTGTTGTTCTGGATTTGGGCCAAAACAAGACCCAAAAGTATCCCAAAGTAATTTTATAGGGAGTGTTGAGCCAGGCTGCTGGCCAGTCTTCTCTTCCTCCCCTCAGCTGGAGCTGATACCTCAGCAGGGCATATCTCACTGGCTTGCCCTGGATCTTCCCTCAACCAGCACTCACAGCCTATTTCCCGGTTCTTCTCCTTGGCCCCTGACACTGCCCCCTGAAGCAGCTGTATTTTGGTCCATATCCAAAGCAGACATGCATGTTTTAGTTTGGACATGAACCACTGGAAACCAGCCATTCTGGGCACTGAACTAGTTGGCACATCCCTACCGATGCTTATTTTAGTTTTCATTAAACAGATAAAATCAGGTGGAGCAGGGAGCCTGGTAGGCACCTGTACTCCTGGACAGAATATTGTCTACCCCTGGGGGTGGGGGCTGCTCTTAAAATGCTGTAGGTTAATTTGAGGGGCTCCCAATCCCCTCCCCGCTCCAGAGATGGAGACATGGAAAGCCTCTTTCAACGGCCTCGTGTGATTGCCGTTTGGTCTCTTTTTTCCTTTGGCAACCGATCAGCTCGAAGACCAGGCTGGGCAAATCCATTCGGGGACGCGGTTTTTGCAAATGGAACGGGAGAAAATGCAAATGGAGCTAAGTCACAAAAGAGCTCGAATTGAACTTGAGAAGGCGGCTAGTATGAACGCCAACAAATTTGAGGTGAGTTGGGGAGCAATACTCGGCTTCTGCATTGCACGGGAGCATTTGTGGCTTGCCTTGTTTGGACACAGCTTGTTCTGTCAGTCTTTATGGTTTACAAACCGTGGCTTATGGTTTAGCACAATATATGTCAGGCCTAGCCCAAGGAACTCCAAGAGACAATGCAGATTCAGTCCAGCTATGTTTATTAGCTACAACCTCTAGCAAGATTCTTCCCAGACTGAAACCCCAGCTCCCAAAGTCCTCCAGCCACAACAGTGTGAATTCCTCAGGGAGGTGCCAGTCTCATCCTCTTGTTCCTCCCACGCGGTTCTGGCGAGCTAAGAAAATGCTTATCTCCCTGAGCCTGGCTTCATAATTCCATTCCATCACAATATAGAACCAATTATGGTTTATTCAGTGCAGGCTGGTTCACATAAACAGGGAGATCTGGATTTGGGGGCGTGGGTTCAAGTTCCCAAGCTGTAGAGATGACTGGATAGCGGTAAAATGGTATTTCCGAAGCCTTGTCTGTCTCACATACATGGTGACGATAGAACTGGATCATCCTCTGTGCCCCGGCTTGTGCTCTTGAGGTGAAAAGCAGGATCAGGATATGGGCGTGTCACATCTGGCACGTGAAGAGCTGAACTGGCAACCGGTCTGTGGCCTTGTGTGTGTTTTTTTGCCAGAAGTAAAATGGGGAGCATGCATTTCAACTCGGAAAATGCTTCAGAAATTCAGATGCTTCCCAAGAACGAAGCAGGGTAAGCAGAAAGATCTCTGCTGAGGCGAGGCAAACTGGAGTGGTTGAGGAGGTTCCCAGCTCTTCAATTAAAGTGATTCTGCCGATTATTCTACTGTTACTTCAACCCCCCTAGCTAGCCGAGTCAATCATGGAAACCCTTAAAATCCTCCTACAAAAAGGAGCAGCTCTAATCCAGCCATGTGGTAATTGCCCTGCTTGAGATGGCATTTCAGGAGTCATGTGGATAAAGGCTTTAGGAACCTCATACTGTTTTGCATAATCCTGGTTGAGTATGTAAATCCGTAGCTTGTTTTACGTTGATTAGCAGAGCAATTGGCTACACGCTTTCCCCAATAAATGCTAATCAATTTGAGTTGGAAAGAAATGGGAAGCTCTGCTGGAGTCCAGAAATGAAGATGGGTAGGGAGGATGGAATAGATTTTTATGGGAAGAAAATCAGTCCTGCCTGTTGGATTTTGTAGGGTTTTATTTTAGTCAAAGCAAGTGTTTTGCGTATTTTACAAAAGGGTCCTTATGACCGAGAAAATGAACTCCGCAATCTGGCTGATATGTGAATTTCCCAGAAGCCCCTGAAAATGGGCATTAAGCAGGTCTGGAATTTATTAGGCGGTTGTCTATTTTCCTTCTTTTTCATAACGAAGCAGGTAAAGTCATAGCAATTGGAGCATAAGTGCCACCCTCCCCTCCAAAACACTCCAGTGGATCTTTAATCTATAATCAGCACAGCCAATTATAGGAAATCACAGTTGACAATTAGCCTGGCACTGAAAAGACAAGCAATGTGCAAAGGATGCGTGCAAGACTTCTTGAACTTAATTTTGTAAGAATTGCAATACGAACTGAATTTTCTTTTTGCGACCCTTCTTGTGACCCACGTTTGCTTGGCCTCATGAAGGTAGTTTTGTGTTGCTGTATGAAGAACTGTGGATTTATTGTGATGGGAGGGTAGCTGACTCTGGCTTTAGAAAGGCGATGTGACCCCAGATTTGTGTCGTGGATGTTTGATGTTGTGTTTGCTTTTTGCTTAGGAGCAGCCTAAACAAAGATGGATCAGTATTATTTTGCATGCAAGAAATCGTTCTGCTGCATTGTTAAATACTTTACTGTATTAAACCATCCTGTATGCATGCAAAATAATAATAGTCATAGTAATGATAATAAAATAATAAAGTAGTACAAAGGGAATCTTTCAGGATGATTCATTATCACCCTAATTATTCAATTTGGCAACACTCCCATTGCCGGAGGCTAAATAAAGCTAAAAATAGCTACCAGTGTTGAAAGCAAAGTCAAAAACATCTGCCATCTTTTTTACATGGATGATCTAAACTTAGATGACAAATCAAAAGCCGAACTGGAATCATTACTAAAACTGTTCAGATATTTAGTAGTGATGTTGCAGAGCAATATGGACTTGATAAATGTGCGATCAATGAAGTGAAGAAAGGGAAAATCAGTCACTCCCAAGAAGGTATTCAACTCATAAATACATCAGCCTTTTGGTTTTTGACGAAGCTTATAAATATTTGGAAATATCAGATATTTTGTACCTCCAAGTAAATAGAAAAATACTCTTAGAACACTGCAAGTGATTAAAGAAAATCCTGAAGCCTAGCTTAAATGGCGTTAATATAATCCGAGCCATCAACGTATGGGCAATACCAGTAAATCAGTACGCTACAGGAAGAGTTGACTAGTCTGAGATGGACCTTGATAACTTGGATGGCAAACTAGAAAATTGATGACTCTGAATAATGCGCTAGTGATGTTAATAGATTATATCTTCCAAGGAAGATTGGTGGCTGAGAACTTTGACAGGTAAAGCAAATCGCAGAGGAGGAGAAACAAGGGCATAACGATTATATCAAGAAGAATAAGGAAACTGGGGGGAAAAAAACCTCAGAAAGAAGGATTTAGTGAAGAAGTGGAATGTACTTGACTACAAAAAGTAACAGCTTGAAATGAGATTAGAACACTGGAAAACCAAAATGTTCCATGGGCGTTTTTTGAAAGATACTGAAGGAAAATTGGACTAAGTGGTTTAAGAATGGTACGTTAAAAAGGGAAACAGAAGGAATGCTTTCTGCTGTTGAAGAACAAGCACTACGCACAAATGTCATCAGAGGAGCAGTGGGAAAAAACGGTCTAGGTGGAAAATGCCAATTGTGCCAAGGATGAAACGGTTGTGTATATAATGGCTGGATGCAGCAAATTTGCATGACAAAGCAAGCCATGACCAAGTTGGGAAGCTATTAAACTGGCATTTATGGAAAAAATACAGATTCACAGTTGCAGTCAATAAGAAGCATGAAATCAAGAAAAGCATGAAAATGACTGAGCAAGGACTTTTCTGGGATTTTAAAATTCAGACTGCTCACCTGGAACATAACACACCAAACGTTACTGTCACTGAAAAGAACTATGTTTGGTTTATTGATGTAGCCTTTCCGAGTACAGTGATGTTGAAGGGGCATCCTGAGATCTGCAAATAGGGATTGCAGACGTTTGGAAGATGTGGCCAGTGGTGCTAACAGGGTGCTATGTGCAATGCTATGCCTGACTTTGGAGCCACTTACTCACCTCGAGTACAGACTGTAGCACTGTTGGGCACCTGGTGCATAATTAGGCATTATCTTTACGCTTTCCACGACCTTGGGTAGGGCTTGAATGATGAAGATGAAAACTGGCCAACCTCAGCTGTGACATGTAATTAGTGGAACTGGAAGCATAATAATAAATACTAGATTTATAAGACCTTCAGATGAAAAGACTCAAGGTAGCCTACAAATGTTGCAAAAATACACAATTAAATACAGAAATATTTAGGGGAATGGGTAATGTTCTAAGCAACATGTTTTTCTTGTTTCCTCCCCCCCCAACTATCTTTGTATCTCTTCCTCTTTTACATTTCTCTGCTCTTTTTTCCATCCTTTTTGTTTCGTGCCTCCTTCTCTCTCTTGATATATTCAGACAAGGTAGTTTGTTGTCTGAGATTGCTCCAGTAGCCACAACATTAGAAATTTATGGTCTGTCGACTGTTTTTTTGAGGTTCTAAAGGAATGCTAAGAGACTTGGAAGTCCTTTCGTAGTGGAGATGGGTAGTATTTTTTCTCCTAAACTTTCTCTTCTCTTCTTTTTTTTCCAGCGGGAGGCTGATCGTAATCAAGAGCTCCTTAAGCGTATCAAGCAGTGCCAGGAAAGGGAAACTGAGGCAAAAAATATGCTTCAGGAACAAACAGAGATCAACAGAACCTGCCAGAAGAACATAGAGACTCTGAATAAGAAGCTACATGAGAAGGAGAACAAGCTGACTGAGGCTAATGAAGTGAGAACCGAGCAGTTAATTTTGTGAAGGCTGTACTTGATGTAATTTTGGAGCATGCATGGGCGTTACTACAAATACCTCTTATCGCAAGAGTTAGGTGACAATAAAAATGACAGCAGTGTTGTCTCATCTCCATGAAATGAATGGCAGCATCTTCTGATGCTTTAAGTCTGTGACAGCAGAAATTAGGAAGCTGTATCTTGAAGCAGTTCTAGGGGGGTGATTCTTGGCAGCAAAAATAATAATTTACAGGCAGCAAAGGAACTTGGAGTTTGCATGGCAATAAGATAAAATTAATATGAAGGATCTACGGGCACAGACAGGTAGCCCTATCGGGAAATAATAATGGAATAATAATTATAACATCAGCTCTTCCCATTCAATTGTTTCCATCGTTCCTTCTCTAGTTCAAATGCTGTTGCAAAGTGACATTTCCACTATGATCCATCAGAGCAGTTTTGGACTTCATGCTAGCTCTGTTGCATATGGAGCAGATTGTACATATTCCTCAGTAAGATTTAAGTAACTGAATATGCATAAAGCCATACTCTGTAGAAGAGTGCATTTTGGAGAAAAGGCCTGGAAATCAGAGAGAAACTGAAAAGTGAACAGAAGAAGTTGCTCTTAGTTTCCAGGAGTGCCTATGTAATTGCTTTACAAACACAGAAAGGCTCAAAGGCAGGTTTAGATCTTTTCTAGCCTGCATGTCACCTGGTTTTGAAAACTGGCTTGTCCAGTTTTGTTGAAAACTTAATGCTGTCACCATTGCTTATCTGTTGCTGAGAGAACTTATACAAGTTCCCTTTTGAAATTTCATTGCAGAGAAAATATTCATAAGGTGCTGATGGAACAATTTGCATCCCTTTGATGGGTTCCTTGATAGATGTACGTGCTCACTTTGAAACTTGCTACTTGCAAGTTCCTTTAGTAAGCAATGACAATTAAGGGGGCATCAGAGAGAGCAAAGAGCGGTTCTGTTCTCAGGTGCCTGCATATTAAAAGGTCTGGATAAGTGTTATTGGATCTCACGTTCACCAGTAGCATTTTATCGAAAGTTTATTTCTTTGCTGCTTAGCCTACAGGCTCTGCAAGGTGTTAGTTAATTCTTTCTCTCTCAGACAATCAGTGTATTAAAGGGGAAGATATCAGAGTTACAGTGGAACTTGATGAATCAGGAGATGGAGATGAAAAAGCAGGAATCCCAAAATCAGGAGTTGACTGAACAGCTGGATATGCTACACAAGTAAGTGGGCAGTGAAGAACCTCCAGGGAAGAAATTCTGAAGTCTGTGGCAGCAAAATTCAGTCAAAATTCAAAGGATTGCAGTTATCAGAAAAGGTAGCATTGAAAACTGATAAACTCTGAAAAATATGTAATTTAAGTTTTTTTTAAAATCCAACATTTAAATTTCCTGTCCTCTTTGTCTATAATAGTGGACTGGAATATATAGGGGGACCATGGAAGGCCAGTAAAAAATATTTTTCTTACGCCTGTAATTGATTGGTGATTGGTATTGCTGAAGCAGGCTTTAAATTCTTCTTTGTGACTCAGGACCTTAGCATCATGTTACTTTCTACATAGAATTCACTGGTACCAAGAAATGTGCAGTCCGGATACAGCTAATGGCTTCTGGAAGTGATTACTTGGTCAAAACTTCTTTCTCATTTTATTTAACATCTGCGCGAAGCTGCTGGGGGAAGTCATTTGGAATACAGGATTATCAATACATGGATGAGGTCCAATTACATGTCTGTACCCTAGATCAAATGAGAGAAGTATTGGAGGTTTTGACCCAGTGTCTGGAGATTGTAAAAGTCTAGATGGGGAGCAATAAGTTGAGACTCAACCCATGCAAGATGGAGTGACTATTAATTCAGAAGCCAAATGATTCCAGAACAACACCAACTTTGGCTCTTGATGGGGTCATGCTCCCCCTAGGAAAGAGCTGAGGGGGGTAAATGCTTGTGAAATGACTAGCAAACTGACACTGGTTGCTTGGAGTTTTGTTTGGTCCTTGGGTGTACATCTCTTGCTTTTGTGAAAACGCATAGAGGGCATCGGTCCATTTTTCATCAAGGCGGTTGGAATAAAGTATTCTCCTCCCTGGTGCATCCTAAAGTGGTTTTGAATTATCTTCCTGGTTATGAGGCACACGTTTTGAAAAAACCTTGTAGCTCTTGATAGTGCTGTGCCTAATCACGCTGCCAGTGTAATTGTAGGCACAGAAGAGACTGTAGTAGGAAACACTTAAAATTGTAATATGGGAAAAGATTGTCAGGATCACACAGAAATGCATTATTGTTGCTGAATTATGACTGGAGAACTTGTTCTTTCTATGTGTCTATATACACTAAATGGATGTTTTATGTCCACCTTCAACAGAAAATGGCAAGAGGCCAGTCAACATATTCAAGTTCTTCAGGCAAAGGAAGAGCTGATGTCCAAGAAGGAGCAGAAGATTCAGGTGAGATGTCTGTTTTTTTCCTCCTTTTATTACATGAAGATAACTCTACCAAGCTACTCTTAGGAAAGTACTAAATTTTACTGTTGCCTGATAAAAAAAGTAAAAAAAAATTAAGGGGAGTTGCTGCACAAAAATTCAAGATCCAGTGGTTTTAAGAAGGGCTTTAAAGAGCCTTATATCCTCCAGTTCTGAAGGATTTCAAATTATTTGTCACAGGACTGGAGCAGTGATTTTTGTTAAAAAGGCAAAATGCGTCCACAGCTAATGGGCTTGGAAAACAGAAACATTTTAGTAATATCATGATGTGTTTCCAGATGCAACTTTACAGCTAAAAACAGGTTTCTGTTCTGGGGAGAGGTACATTGTTCTTGGACACAGCTTCCATGTCCAGACCACATGTGATCTGGTTTCTTGGACTGAACAGGGAAATAAAAATGGCCGCAACCATTTTACAGTATCATCTTTGGTCTCTTGTTTTCTGATGGTTTTCTTGGCCCTGTTTCTCCAGGATCTTGAGCAAAAGCTCTCCTTGCAAGAACAAGATGCTATGATTGTGAAGAACATGAAGACTGAGCTGGCACAATTTCCCCAGATGGAACGGGAGTTACAGCAACTTAGGGAGGAGAATGCTTATCTCAGGTTAGAAGAAGAAAATGATTATATTTGGGGTGTGTGTGTGTCAAGATATGCATGCTATTTTTTTCTCTTCCCTTTTGCCAGTTTTTGCTGCCAGTCTTGGTATCACAACCATTCTGTGTGATCAGGCCTGGGAGTCCCAGGAGACCAGGGAGATTTTGCGATGGCTCCCTTACTAATATCATCGTCTCTTGTTTTGTGTGCTTTTCTAGTTATTTTTTAATTGTGACTGTTTTTATGTATTTATTGTTTTTAATTGTTGTATGCTGCCCAGAGTCAGTTTTATGTAAGTTGGGCAGCTATATAAATAGGATAAATAAATAAAAAATAAAATTTTATTTCTCCATACCTGTGTTATAACCAAATGTTTATACCTTGGCAGCATGATGGTTTGCAGATAGGTAGAGGGTAGGACTTTTTAATAAAGAGGGTTTCTGTGTGTGTGTCTTCCCAGGGAAATGAAAGAAAACAATGGATTGCTCAGAGAGGAAGTAGAGGGTCTCCAAAGGAAGCTTGAGCGTTTTGAAAAGGTTCAGGCAGAACGTGTGGCTCTGGAGCTGGAGAAAGAGGTAAGCTCAGTGAATATAACACTCCTAGTTGTTCCTGCTGCCCTTAGGTGTGAATCAGATTAATTGATTTTCCAGTCTGAGCATACACATCTGCAGGCTTGCTAAGCCTTTAGATAGAATTTGGTGACCACTTCCTTTAAGAGCCTCAGATTTACACTCAGATCATTTCTGCTCCCCATGGAACTAAATACACTATACGGAATCAATAATATTGATTTCCATGTCTCGGTGTGAAAATAGTTGTTTAGAGTGCAGACATTTACATTAATTTTAGCAACTGCCGACTATTCAATTGCTTAGATTAGAAAGGCGCTGGAGTCTTTGGCAAGCCTGTGTGGTTGGAATTTAAAGATGGATGAAAAGTGAACTGATTTCATCCATCTGTTTGAAAGGGAATTTTGTGTAGAAGATACAGAAGACCTTGCGTTAATTTCCTATTTGTAGGACCAGTCTGCACAACTTGAGCTTAAATCCCAGAAATGTTTTATAAAATGAACAGCCTACAAGGGGATCAACATCTTAGGATCTTCTTGGGTGGAGTAGCTTGGACACAAATGGGTGCTTTTTATGACTGGGCGGTATAACTGTGCTACAGTTTGATAAAGTTTAAAAATAAGTTGAGGATGAATGAGAATATGTTCAGGTGTAGTTGTACTGTTGGATTTTTTTCAGTCAATTTTCTCTGGTTTGCTCCTTCAGAAACTTCAGGAAAAGCTCAGTGCTTGGGAAAAACTGGATCAGAACATGGGTTTAGATATCAAGTAAGTGAAAGATGGTAGTGAAACTCTGGGCCATCCATGCTTGCTTGCTTGCTTGTTACTGGATGTACATCTTGCCTTCCTATCCATTTGATAATCAATGCAGCTTATAGTAGCCCGGAATATACAAAATGTGAACAAAACAGTAGCAATATAATTCAAATTCATCTTTTTGTTTTTAAAAATCAAGCATTAAAATAAATAAACAATTAAAAGCTCGGTGGAAGAGATGTCTTCCTAAATGTTGGGAGCCGAGGGCATCTCCCTAAGAAATGCATTTCACAGCCTGGGAGCCATAGAGGAAGGACCCTTTCCTGTATGCCAGATATTCAGATCTCTGGCACCAAGGGGTATCTTCAAAGGTGTCCCTTTTGCTGATCCGAATAGCTAAGTAACATCTGAGTGGCAAGTTCTTGCTTGATCAGGCATGGTGTAACACGGTCAGCTCTTTCCCTTTCTTTTCTTTCTTTTTTTCCTTACACAATGGATGCTTATTCTCTGTGTGGTATCCTTGAAAATTCACGGCGTGCTTTTGATGAAAGGAGCATTAATCCAGTTCTTAACTTCAGAGCGTTTGGTCTACTCTTGGTGAAGGGGGATTGGATTCATTCATGGAGAACAAGACTACTAAGTCGCCCCCCAGGAGTAGAGGTGATACGGCTCTGAATAATCGCGATTGCTGTAGAATATGAATAGGTGGCTAGAGTGCAGATACTTTCTGTGATCTGAAATATTGGGTGTGTTTCTGTCACATTCAGATTGGAGTTGGGAGAGTTAAATGTTTTGGGGCCTCGAAATTCTACCTGCCAGATATTCTTTGAGAAGCCAGAAGCAGGGAGCGAGGCAAGGTTTTTCATTCCTCATATTGTTCATGTTTAATGATGTAATTTTGCAGTTGGAGAGAAATGATACAGAGACTCTTCTTGCTACAGATAATTAACCTCTTCATTTAAGATTGGAGTACTTGATAGAAAAGCTAGTGAGGGTTCTGATTGTGCAGCACAGCAAGCATGTTTCTTCGTTCAAGGGAAAGAATGACATTCCCAAATTATCTTTTTTATGAGGTAATGTTAAATGGAATTGGGTAAGAAAAACATCTTGAATAATAATAATAATAATAATAATAATAACAACAACAACAACAACAACAACAACAACAACAATGCCTTTACCAAGGCCAGTACAAATCATTGGGAACTAGAAAACATTGGGAGTCAGGTAGCATACAGATTTAATAAATAAACGTGGTAAATCAATCCAATAAAATCAGCTTGAAACTTTACAGCAACTCAGTGAACCAACATTAATACTAAAATAACCAACACAACATTGAAACAATGCTGTGGAGTAGGACCAAATGTGTGTGTGTATTCATAATAATTTAAAACCATATTAAGATAATTAAACAAGAGTTAGGTGGAACAACCAAACTGTACATTGACCTACTAATTAGATAAAAAGAACTTGATTTAAAAGGGGTTTAAAGACCATCACGTTTCCCCAGAGATGAAGGGAATGTGCATTGCATTGCAGTGAACCTCTGTAGATTTAATAAAGAAATAAATAAACATGGTAAATCAATCCAATAAAATCAGCTTGAAACTTAAGAGTAACCCAGTGAACCTCAAGGAAATTATTTTATATAATTATGCTTTTCTCAATTCTATAATTTATTGATTTGTTTGCTTGATTTATAGTCTGCCTTTCTTTCAGGAGCTTGCATAGTGCTCCTTCCAATTTTTCTCCTCAGATCAATTCTCTGAATGCAGGTTGGGCTGAGAGGGAATGGTTGGTCCAAGGTCAACAATGGAGCTTCCGTGCCTAATGGTGGACTTGAACCTGGGTCTTCTTGGTGCCGAACCAGTGCCTTAATTATGACACCACACTGGCTGTTACACACTCCATTCATACAGTGGTTCCAGAAGAAGTATTCCGTGCTGCTCATTCGACGTTAGCAGAAAGAGTAAATTGTTTCTTGTGGTATCTCAAAGGCTTCTAATCAGTGAACAGATAACAGTATGCAGAATAGGATATGAGTGTGGTCACTTTGGGCAGGAATGCTACTGACTATGAGCGAGAGACAAAGGTAGCTATTGCCATGTCTGAACCTGGTGCCTCCCAGTGAGCTTTATTTCTGTGGGTCAACAGAATGCTAAGATGATTCTGTATTTCTTTCCTCTAGTCATCTGCATCACCATATTTTACTTTGCAAGGATAGGAGTGCTTTCTCCCTTGTGGTATTGTTCCAAACAATAGCTAAGTGTCTGTTGTAGGACAGATGCAGTGCTGCTTCTGGTCCCAGATCTTACACCTCAACTGTTGTAATTTTTTTATCGGCCGTGTTGTGCTGATCCTGGATCTTCTCTTTTAATTCTGAATTGCTATACCGGTTGAGGTTGAGATGTCTCAACAGAATGGGCAATGCTTTTGAAGAGTATCTGTAAGTAAAAGATACTAGCAGATCAAAGACCACTTTCACTGGAGAAACAAGGCAGATATTTTCTCCTTGTTTTCTTTCCCTTTTTTCCCTTATATTTAGAAAATAAATGCTATTGCTCTTATTGCAGAAAATTAACTTAGCTGTATTCAGATTAAATTATATTTTACATTTTCCCCAAACATAATTTTGAGGCATCTCTATATTCTCATTTATAAAATAAGGATGTAATATGTTCCTATTATTTTGTACACAGATTTTGGAAATGTCTTGTACTGTTGATGCCATAAAATAAAGGCTGGAGACAGAGGCTAAAATTCTTAGTTGCAGATTGTTTATATTCTCCAGAGCAGTTAGGAATATTGTCCAATTAGTTATAAATGCAGAGATCTCCAGATCATTATCTGAAAACCTCAGACCTTAATGCCAATAATGTATTTTCAATGATTCTCAGTGTTTTTGCATTAACTGTCTCTAAAAACTTCAGCTGAACTTTGAGAAAGATGCTTGGCTAGTATAAGAGACTCATGGAAGTCGCAAATGTCAAGTTACTGGCATTCCTGTGTGTGTATGTCTACCTAATATTCTCTGTGTTAGACTATTCTTGTGTAAATATCTGTTATATTACATGTACCCATACAATCTTAACAGCATTTTATTATTATGAAAATACGTCATTATCCACTAGATGGCACACTTCCTTTGACTGGACTGGAAAACCAATTTACTACTCCATTGATTCTATGTAGTAGAATACATCAAGAAGGATTATACGCAAGACTGTAGGAAGTTAGATCTGTAGTGATGTCCTTTGATAACCAGCTGGCTTTTTCTTTCAGTTGGCTTTAGTTGATGAGAACAACTTCCTTTTTTAGCCTTAGGAAGAGGAAAAGCTGTATTTTGCTGGCTGTGGAGCATTTTATGTTCATGGTGCTTGCCTTCCCATCAAGAGAAAACTTTCACATACAAATTGTAGAATGTTAGATGGAATAAATCTGCCAAGCTAAAGGACAGTACTTTAACTGATAAAAGAGTATAGTTTATAGCTACTAGTTTAGTACTGCATACCTATGTTTCCAGATTCTAGTTACAATCAAAGCCACTAAACTTCAAGGAAATGACATCGGTTAGTGCTGAAATCTTATCTTGGAAAAATATTAATGAAAGGTGAAAGTAATCCCACCCAAACTGTGGATATTTGGTGCCTGTCTCTAGAATAATTTGGCTATGGCACCTTCTGTTCTGGGGTTCCGGAAAGTTTTGAAAACCTGACTTGGCCCCAGGCCTGGGGTTGATGTTTATGATTTGTTCAGTGGCCACTGTTTTGTTTTGTTGATGTCCATTAGATCATTTTAGTCTGGGCTGTCTGTTTGATTTAATGTTTTTAGCTATTTTTATGTTTTCTCTAGTTTGGTACGCTGCCCAGAGTCCACTTGAATTGGGTGGCCAATAAATTTAAATAAAGAATAAATAAAGAATAATAATACTAGTATTGAACAAAAGTTGGCTTGCATTTTAAGGAGGTAGGCCACTATATTATTCCTCCTCTTTCCCTGCTACCACCAAAATGAAGAAGTGTGGTAGCCTGGAAAATGAAATATTACCGTGACAAGAACTGAAGATGATACTTAGAGAAAATTTCCAGTTTCTAAGTAGTCTGCTAGTTACAGACATGGAATACCGAAGGTGCCCCAATTAGCCTATTTCTCTTCCTGAAACAGTTCATTCTAACTTCTTGCCGGAGTTCAAGGCATAGGTTCTTGACATGGTTGAGACCAATTAAGAAAAGGAGCTTGTGGATTCAATTTGTATTTTCCTTTGAATGAAGTCTGGTGCCTTCTTTATTTAATGTAAGACAAAATAAGAAGTTCTACTGGACAGGGTTTAAAGAGAGGGGGTGAGGAAATTGAGGATAGGAACAGCATTTTTGGCTGTTGTGAGGCCACTGCAGAATGATATGGTTAAGGGAACCCAGTTTATGACAATGCCAGGCATTTTCTTAGAACTTTACTAACAGTGAAATGAGATGATAGAAGAGTGCTGTTCTTAGTATCAACCCATACTTTGAATGGAAGTAAGAGAGGAACTTGCTAATTGCACTTTTTCGTTCATTGCTTCCCCTGTGGGACTTTACCATGTTGATTTTGCTGTCTTGAGCAAAGGGAATGCAGGACTCTCACTGACTGTGAGAAGTACAATGATCATCTTTTTGTTGCAGAGAAGTAAGTGCCGAATTCTGAGGATCTGACGATGTCTGACTTGAAGCTCTAGGAATTTTTTTTTCCCCTTAAACTTTGAAAAGGAGTGGGAGAACTGAGTTAATGCACTTTTTTGTGAATTATCCTTAATAAAATGAAGGGCCTGCTGCTAAAATGAAACCCATTCCCTATTATTACAGCTGCCTTAGTATTCTTCTCAGCATGTAAAAATCACAGCAGTTGTACTGGAATTACGATCACATTTCCATTTGTATGAGTTGGCTTAACAATATAAATCTGAGAGGGAGCTGACTCATTCTTTTCCCAATCAACTTGCCTATATATGTGATCTACTCAAGAGCAGAGGTTTGGGGGAGAGGAGGAGTGCTTGTTGGAATAAGGGTGTTTTAGAATTTCAAGCCCCAATTATGAAATAGCAATGTCTTTATTTTACATGGTTGCTAAAGCACCCCAAAAAAAGGAAAGTAGATTCCCCCGCCCCATCTTTTGTTAAAATATTTGCTTGGATTTTCATTCCTGATGTAGATTTTCAAAAATTTGAGGAAATAATTTCAGGTAGAATACAGTAATTAGCTCAGGATGTATCAGGTTTGCTATGGTAGGCAACTAAAATAAATCAGATTCACTGTGGTTAACTGTAGCTCATTATATCTTTTGGTAAATCATAGACATGTTAGAGTGGATGGGGTCTGTTGGAAAGTTTTGAGAAGTCAATCAGAGGGCCCGTGGCGTGTCATTTACAACAGGAGTGAGAAGATGATGGTAATTGATGGTTCTAAGGCATGAGAACTTTTGTGGTGCCTGTACTTTTTTCCTTTGTTAACTGTGATTTATGAGCTTCAATATGCAGTAAGCGAAGTGTAACTTCACGGTAGCTGTTCACAAGCAGTGTCACATAAAACATGCCGTCACCTCTGAGTAGAGATTTTCTGAATATGAAAGGAAGAATAAATATTAAAGAGGAACACAACAGTTCTTTGCTTTTGTCTTCTACTGGTTATCATCGGTCAAAATATCCTTGGAATTAAGGGCTTGCTTCATCAATGTTATGATTTTTTGATGTGGAATAAACTTTGCTGTTGAGAAGGAATATGTAGATGTTTGAAATGGTTTTTAATTGTTCAGGTGTTCTGGAAGTTGGAATACCATTTGAGAAATAACAAAGCAGAAGACATTTCATTGTTGGGTTCTTGGTGTTCTTCAAGGCTGTCTATCTTCTTGCAGTTGTTTCATTAACCAAGCTAGATAACATCATCAGTGCTTGGGGGAGTAAAGTTTGCTGGCTGATTATGGTAGCTTGTCCTTTTGTCCTATTGATTAGGATATTGTTTCTTTCTTGATTGTTCCTGTTTATCTGACGCTGGTTCCTGCTCATCTGGGTTTTGGTTGGTTGGTTGATTGGTTGGTTCTTATATAATGAGGAGGATGTGCTTAGGGTACTTTGCCCCTTTCCTTGACCTTTGGTGCTTTCTTTTTTGAAAGATTTGGAAGATGGAGTTTAAGTCAGTGTTAATAGCTGATTTGTCAAAGTGCCAAATTCTAGGAATTCATTTTTGGATCTGGCTTGGTGTAAAATGTCTACAGCTTCCTAATTGAAATTGTGTTTGAACTTGGCAGTGTGTTGTGAAATTAAGGCGTTTTTATCCTGTCTTTTGACTGCCAAGTGATGTCCATGGATGTGTTCCACATAGTGGTTTTCACAGTCCTTGCATCATATGCTTGGTCCTGTTTGGTCTTTTGGCTGTTGGGTCTTTGGGTTAGTTTAGGATGCTTCAGATGGATTTTGTTTGTTTAAGAGCTACTGTGATGAATCTATTGGTAGTTTCTGAGTTGTTTTTGATGTATGGCAGTTATCCTTTCATGGGCTGTGTGGGTTGTGTTGTGATTGGTGGGGTGAATAGAATTCTCGTATGAAGTTGCATGGGTATCCATTGCATTTTTTTTACATAACAGTATATCACCATCCTTACTGCTCCAAATATATGATAGTATCAATATTCATGGAGAGATTGGAATATGTCAGTAGTTTTGTACTCCCCTGCCTCTCATCTCACTAAGATAATTAGTGATCGAGGCAATTGTGGTGTTAAATTCTATCCAGTTTCAATGGGGATTCTAATCCTCTCTAAGAACTTTCAATGTGCAGCTCAGAGATGGTGATAATTCCAGCTCAAAAATGAAAACAAAAACAGGGTTGCACATTCCTAAGAGTGATGTTGCAGCCAACTTTCATACCGTGGTAGCTTCTTTTCTTATAAAATGTTTTGGTAAACCTGGTATATTTTATAAAATAAAATAGTGGTACCCTCTGAAATATAACAGCTCAGCTAGCTTTTTACAAGGGAATGTTTAAATTACTCTCCAACCTTCTGGTGTTTCTTCTCCAGTTATCGTTCTGGTGGACTGTTGGCTCACTTCTGACAAACCCTGGGAAAGTTTGCTGATGGGGAAAAAATGTTTCTGCTTCAAACTAAGAAGTGAAATGGAAGTTGGCACAGGACAGGGCCATTTGAGGAATTATTGCTGTTTTCAAGTTCTGAAGCAAATGCTGGAGAGGATAAGGTGTGAATGAACTTGTACGTTCAGCAGAAATCTGGAAATGGTTCTGCGCAGCACATTTTAAAGTGCTGACCTAGAAGGTTAAAAGCAAAGAGTCATTGGCTATTTTTTGTAAATGTGGGCTTTGGCCAAAGCCATTTATGCAAGAAATGGAGCCAGGTGGATGCAAATCCTCCCTGGTGCAATTTTACATAGATGTATTAGCATATCTTTGTGCATTCAGTAAGAAGCTACAGTTGCTGGGATCACATATCCTGCTAAGCTGTGGTTTAAACCATGGTTAGTCAAACAAGCTTTGGTGGCTTTGTTCACACAAAACCAATCTGTAGGAGCAACGTTGCAGCTCAACCTCAGCAACTTTAAGATGTGTGGACTTCAACTCCCAGAACTGTCTGGGGAATTCTGGGAGTTGAAGTCCACACACCTTAAAACTGCTGAGGTTGAGAAATGCTGGCTTAGTGGGATGGATGGCCCCACGGTATGCCTTCGTTGCATCTGCTTTCTTCACAGGCCATGCTGTTCTAGCTACATACCTCTGGATTTTTATTTTTCAGGAAGAGTGCCCAAGAACTAAATAAGATTCAAGTCCTTGGATAAAGTCATAAGAAAGGGCTGGGGTATCTCCAGCCTGCTGCGGTTGGGATAGACGTTAGCCCTGTTAGCCTTGGCGAGGTCGTCCAGACAAGAAGCATGACCAGGAGTCCTGGCTCTGTCTTTATTATAAGGTGACATTAACAGAATCTTGAAAGTATTTCTCCCCTCCTTTCCTTTTACTCTCCAGAAAACTAGGGAGGGCACCTTCTGAGGCACTTCCCACGCCTTCCCTCCTTCTGTGGGCTGAGGTGCCTTTTACACGCTGGTTGTCCAGCCTGCAGCTCTCCCTCCTGTCTCCCAAGGTTGTTCCCACAGACTGTTACAGGCCCCCAAATCAGCTGTGCTTTTTCCTTCATTGCCAGGCTCATTAAACAGAGCAAAATGACCTTTGGCCTGATCCAGGACAGCTTTAATTTGCAAGCCTTTATTTTCCATATTTACCCCTAACGTTTAGGCCTCTCAGCTGCTGGTTAAAAATGCTTATAGAAAATGGTGGTAATTCATTACGGAAGATGCTTATGAGCATTTTAAATATAGTTTTTATGCTCTTTGGAGGATGCTTAGTAATGTACTTCAGAGTTTCCAGCTCTTGTGTTGCAGTGTGAGTTTTTTGCATATGCTAATTAATTATGGACCAAGAGCAGATTTAAATCCATTTTGAGCCTTCAGTCTACCTGTGAGGAATAATACTAAGAGCCATTCTGCCTGTCTTTTGATGCTCTGCTGCCCCTTTATTTTATTTAGAAGAAATAATTTGGCTTTACATTCCCTGTACTTTGATGGAGATTATGTAATATGCATTAATTAATGACTAATTTTTTAGCTCTTCTTTTGAAATGTCACCAGTGGTTTGGTGGCAAAATAGAGGGAAGAAGAATGCCTGTGTGCATATACTACTTTTGCAGGGAAATTGTATTAATTTAGGAGGTATGTGATAAAACTTGAGCAAACCTCTCTCGAATTGTCCAGGCTCCATGTTGCATTTGGGTGTAATTGTTTGCCCAGTATGGTGACTTTGGGGAGAACTGCTTGCAGGTTTAATATCTAGACATCAATGCATTTGTGATCAAAGTGAGGTCTGTTGTTGACAAACATTGTTAAGCTAGTGGTTTCTGGAGAATTGCCTCTTTTGAATCAACGGCAAGGTTGTTTGCCAGCTAGCCTAAAAACTGGCACGGAAGAATGCCAGCTCTGCTGTTCGGCAGTTGGTGTACCCATCAAGGCAGTCATAAGAAACATTTCCTGGGAAAAGACGTAACCATCTCAGCATTCTGTTTCCAAGTTTAAGTGATATGAGATGGAAAATGTGCTATATTTTATTTCATTCATTGTACACCAAAGTTAATTAGCGATATAATGGGCGAATAGTGATATTTGCGTATCCCTATGGGAGAATGCACATTTGCACATGAAGGTTTCCAGGCGTGCCAACGTTAGTATTAACAACTTTCAGGGTCTTCATTTTTTTCTTTAATAGATAAATAAGGGAAGTGTATGTTGCTGTTGAACCTAAAATAGTTACAAATACTGGATTTGTTTCAATAGAGTATTTAAGCCAAGGTGGTTTCACTTTACATCTGTCCCAGTTTAGCTGCCTTTGACTCTGAAAACAATTGAAATACCAACACTGCATGTAAAATGAAGAAGACATATTCTTAGTCAACTATGTTCAACCTATGTCCACTGATTTTAGGGCAGCCAACATTGCCCACGTATTCCTTTTAATTCTGGAGGTTGCAGATATAACAACAACATAGGCAACTCTGGTTTTGTTTCCTTTTTCTTTGAAAGTGTCCCCTACAAAGGGTGCATCCCTTGGAGGAGAAAACACTTGTTTTGCCTTCAGCTACAGCGCTGGAAAAAATCTAGTTAAATACTCTTATTTGCTTCTCTTCTTCAGAATAGGTGCGATTTAACTCGAGATTATTCCTTTGTTTAATTTAATTGCTTAGAAGACTGGTTTCGATCTTCCATATTTATGTTCCAGCCCCTTCTGTGGTAAGGCTTGCTAAGTCTAGCTGTTTTCTGCGTGAATACAAATATATATGGGCAGTAGTCTGAATTCTCCCAAGTCTCAACACAGGCAGTTGCCCCATTTCCTTTGAATTTCATCGTTTAATAGAGCAGAGAAAGGCATACATTCTGATGGATGGTTGGTGAGAATTTCAAAGCTTACATATTCTTTTGTAAGCTGGAATTGTCTTGGTACAAGTATTGCCTTAACGAGGATTTTTTCCCCTCATAGGCAGGAGGGCAGTGTTTCTCAGCCTTGGCAACTAGAAGATGTGTGGACATCAGTTCCCAGAATTCCGCAGCCAGCTTTGCTGTTAGGCTGCACATCTTAGGATTTTAAGCTTACATTAGTGTTTTTCAACTGGCCAAGACCCAAATCAGGACATGGCTTGAAAAACAAGATTTACATTAATGAAATTGTAGTGATATTTGCAATGGAGAAATAAACCTTGGATAACTTTATTTATTTGAATTATTTTTGCCCACTCTGTACTCCTCCTCCTTCTCATACCCCTAGAACAGTAGTAATATTGATGGACCATGAAAGCATCCAGCACTCTAATCATGGCTTGAATTTTTGGAAGTTGGTACCGTGGTTTGGATTCCATACTATTATTTGTCCAAACCGTACTTTTGTAAAATATCTCTAGCATTCCTTTTTCTAAGCGTCTGAGTTCTGCCCCATCTATGGCATGGGTGTCACCACAGTGACCTGTGCTTGTGGAGAATTATAAGTTCATGTATGGGAAAGTTTTGGAACATTATCCCCCTTGAGGTTAGATTGGCTCTGATCCTAGTAGCCTTCTGGAAGGGCCTGAGGACAAGGCTTTGCCAGCGTGCCTGGGCGTCTGGTGGTGGCATGGAGCTTGCAAATGGTTAAGTGGCTTGTAAAATGGATCTCATTTTCCTGCAGATTATCTTTTTCTGTTTTTTATGGTTCTTAATTGTTTTAAGGTGTTTTAATGGTTTTTGTTGTTGAGTTTTTAATCTTGTGAGTCAGGCATGTGAGATGGGCGGCTGTACAAATTGAACAAACAAAAAAAATGCTGTATCCTGCATTGACCCTTTTGGAAGGCACCCTTCTCCCTTTCTTCTCCTACATCTTTCCCCTTCCTCCAAGAATCGCTTGGCTTCTCTGTGCGATAGCTTTAGATCCTTTTGTGTGGGTTTTGTCACTTGTATTTCACACCCTTGTTTCCTGGGCGACTTTAAGAAGCTTATCCAAAGAGGGCAGACCATGCCAGCCTCTCTTCTCTAGAAGATGGTGCCCTAAGAAGCAGCTTCAGGGCTCCCGATGGTTTTACATTTGAAGAAGACTTGAGATTCCCTTCCTGCCTGAACAATAAGCTTTGTATCTGTTGGTATGGTAATGACTGCATTTGTTTCTTTCAGAAATGTGCTATGCTATCTGGAATGCTTCCATTTACAGACAATTCTTGCCAAATTAATTTTATTTAATTATCTCCTAAGGCTAAGCTTGAATACATTTGTGTTAAATTCGCCATTTCTCTCTCTCATGAACGAAATGGAGTTAATATCCTTGTTAAAATCTGATTAAAACTAAAATTGAGTTTTTTGAAGTCTGATTATCCCATGAAATGGAATTTTTAAACCTAATTACAAATGGATTTGCATACATTTTTTCCACGCTATTGAAAAGAGAGTTAAAATAAATTTATTAATGAAATCCTTTCCACTGTCTCCTTGGGGCATAATGTGATTGCAGGTGGGTGGGGTGTGGGGAAAGAGTAATGCATCCACTTCTAATATATTTTTTTTCCTTCAGATAAAGAGTCTTGACCCAGCCTAATTTTTAAAATGGTAATGAATAAAATTTTCAAAGACTTCTGTCAAACTTCATCAGCATTCATCTTTTCAGTTCTTTTAAGCCTCTTGTTGAAGGAATATGTCTACTTGTAACTCGTACTTAAAAGTTTACCTAATCTTAGTTTATTGACAAGCACAGGGATTGGGCTGACACACCATATTGGGCAGTGAACCACGGTTTACAAATCACTGGCTGAGCTCACACAACACACTAAGCTAAAACCGAGCAAAATACATGGTATGGTGTGAACTCAAACTTTCTTTGCATCTCGCACCTTCTAATACGAAACTTTTGAATAAAGACACTGATTCTGTGTCACATACAAAGGAAGTTTCTTTGTTCTCTTCATTTGACTATAAGATTGGTATTTCTACACGATGGCCCCAATGACTTTCTAGAACATTAGGGAGTTTTGCTTGTTCTCTTTTCCAGCAGAGCTGGTAACTATCGTACATGATGTGAAAGATGCAGGAGGGGACTTTCTGTTCAGTTCTCTCTTGATTGCGCTGGAATTTCATTTTTTCTGAGGTGATTATTCTTAGCAAGCCTTTTCAGGACCTTTCTTTCCCTGATTTAGTTAGGGTTCTTCTCTTTTCTTCATTTCAGCAAATGAGCTGTGTTTAGATCAGGGGTCCCCAAACTCTTCAGCTCATCAACCCCTTCATGAAGTTTAGATTGTTCATCGACCCCCAAATATGTATTATATGAAAATATTTAATAAGTACTTCTATAACTAATAGTACTATGAATAACAACAACAACAATAATAATAGCAGACAGTTCAAGGCTGCTCTTGCTGGTGGCTGGCCATCCAGCCCTGGGTAACAGTGTCTTGCCACTAGCCACCTCACCTTCAGGACTAGGGACTGGCATGGAGCTCTACAGAGACCCCAAAAGTTTAATTGACCCCAATAGACTTTCTATCATTTACCGACCACCTATGGACTCCAGACATTTACTGACCTCCTTTTGATCCCCAGCCATTTATCAACACCTTGGATAGTCCCATTGATCCTTGGGGGTCAATATTAACTACATATATTGGGTAGGCCACTTCTCTTAAAGGCTGAAATGCATATTGCAAAACTAGGTTTAATGCATCATTACAATTTTGTCGGTGACACACCAGTCAGGGCTTTCTCTGTAATTAAAGTTTTAGTATTCTTTTCTACTTATTACTCATTTAGCCCCTTAACTAATGACATTAGGGGAGGTGTTACAAACTTCCTTTAGGCAACATATTTCTTTAACCAAGATCTAAAGCACTTTTTCTCATTTGTCTCTTTCATTATGTCTACTGTATGCTTCTGCCTTGGTTTTCATTTTTTGTGTGTATGTGAGAATTGGGTCTGAAAAATGATAAATAAGTATTTGAAAAAAAATCAGTTTCCTTGAATAGGAAAGCTATATTTTGTTCAGTTTCAGAAGTGTACGGTGTGCATTAATTGTAAGTGCCCTGCAGAAGTAGCTAAAATATCGAAGCTTGAGTTCAAAATTTTTCATTTCAAAGGGTAATTATGTTTGCTGTGCAAAAGCAATGAGTAATTTGTATCTTATTGACGAACATAATTATAGAAGCATAAAGTACAGCCAACATTTATTACAACAATTCATTTTTTGGCCTATAAGATGATGTCACACATGACTGTGCTTGATGAGTAATAGCAAGTGTAATATTCTACTTATATCTGTTTAGGTTGTAATGTCCTGTGAAGAATCAAATTATAATTGAGTTTTAATATAAAACATAGTCTTGTTTTCTTTTTCAATTGCATCCAGTCAGTTTCTTGTCTGTGTACTATATGGGAGAGAGAGAGAGGGGAAGGAAGGAAGGAAGGAAGGAAGGAAGGAAGGAAGGAAGGAAGGAAGGAAGGAAGGAAGGAAAGAGAGAGAGAGAGAGAGAGAGAGAGAGAGAGAGAGAGAGAGAGAGATCTTTCCTGGAAAGACTTGGTTGGCATAAGGAGTTGAGAATAGTGTGCTACATCTGTGCCCCCCCATGTGCTCCCAACCATTTTTTTGCCTTGAGGTCTGAGGACTGCAGAGCCTGAGACATGATAGTTATGTTATTCTGCAGCAAAAACCAAAGGAATGGATTCAGCCCTAAAAATGATCAAAACTTCATTTCTAGGAGTCACACTGTATTTATTTGAAGTTCAGAAAGCCTTTTTTTTCTTAGCTAAACAGTTCAAAGAGGGCATCTTGCTAATCAGAAGACTATTCTTGCATCCCTGGGGTGGTCACAGTGTTTTAATTGGATCTTGGGCTGCTTTGAAGTTCCTCTTAATCCTCCCTGAGCTACAGAAGAGGGTTTGAAGGCAATGACTGTAAATCTGACATTTCTTCATTTTGTTTACATGTGTCTAGGGATGCGTAAAATTCATTTTTTCTCAAGTTCTTAAGCTGAGTTGCTTGTTTGAGGGAAGCTGCATGAGAAGAGAGAATCAAGATGGAAGATTGCTCTGTGTGTGCATATGTGTGGGTACACACTTGCGTTGCCTTTAAGTGCAGCCTCTAACCTACAGTTTGCTACAGAATTTTGAGTTGGTTAGTCATCGGCCTTTTAGTGTATTAATGTATATCCTTAATGGTCAGTTACCATAGCATAGTAAGGTGGATAGATTCAGTGGAAGACCTGAAAAACTAGCTTAGGGCAGATCTTTGTGGAGAAAATCTATCTGTGTGGTTGCTAAGAGTCAACAATGAGTTGATAGCACATAATCAGTCAATTGCCATAACATTTTCTGTGGCTTCTTTTGGGACTTCAGTTGCTACCTAAGATGCTGTGTTGAATATACTGGGCTAGAAAAAACTGGTGCTTTGATTCTGTACAAGACAACTTTCTGTAGTATTTATGTTTGGAAGGAATGATCATTCTGTTTCCATTATTTAGGCTTTGTTGCTTAGGTAGTCAAAACAAAGCTAACCAGAGGTTTGTGGAGATTGCATAAAAACTAGGCAAAGAATGGCTGGAACCCTGAACAATAACACCCAAAACTCTCTCATTTTGGGGTGCAAAGATCTTTTCAGCAAAGTGGTCTTGTTAAGAGCCACTGTGAGGATAGGCTCTAGTTTCCCCACTTCAGTTTTTCTGGATTCTGATCTATGCTAGAAAATAATCCATTTTGTGTGTTCTTGGAACATTTTTAAGTCTCTAATCCAAAGCTGGCAACTTTTGTTCCTCTAGCTTCATGTAGCTCCAAGACCCTCACCAGATTCTGACATCAAAATCTGGCAGTAAACCATGAAAATCAGGCTTGCAATTTTCTACATTCTTGTACATTTTGTTTAACTTCTTAAAAAGTATAATGAACAAACAAAACATCGGCCCCATCCTTTCTAATGATATCACCTTGTCACTGCCATGCCCCCTGTAGCTAAAACAAATAAGAGGGAATTTAAAATGTTATGTAATTAATAAAAGCTTAGAGGTTCCCCATCTGAGACAGCTATCTATCTAACTTGTTGAGAGACACGTGGGATTTACTGTTTCAAATATTCAGGAAAAGAATGCTTAAGGGTTTAGAGGAATATCACATTCAGCTTTTAAAAAAATTCTATTACATACATAATTTATATTTGAGACCATGCTGAAAAAAATACAATATTCATTCCTATAGCCTGCTATCATCCAACATTTGTCATTTTGATGACACACAGAAATAGATACACACACACACACTTTATTCATATATATATATATATATATATATATAATGAGCTGTACTTAAATTTCTCCTGGATTTTATGGAAATGTTCTTTAAGGTTACCTTGGCTAACATTTTTTAAATCATTCCTTCTGTAACTGTTTCCAGTCTTCTTTTACAGCTTTTGTATCTCTTTCCTATTTGCATTGGAAATTAAAATGCTGTAGTTATCCCAAAATAATATATGGGTCCCAGTGAAAGTAAGTTCAGTCTTTTGCATAATTGCATTCTACCCATTGATTTATAATTGTTTAGAGATTCTAGATTCAAATTTATTGTATTGTGACTGTGATTTTTTGTTGTTAAGACACTGACATCAGCTGTGTTTTCATGGATCTATAAATCACTATTTGGTATGCTTGTGCGTGCACCCATTCATGCTGCTGATGGTGTGGCTTAACAATCCAGAAATCATTTTTTGAATGTACTCCCCAAAGCCAGGATACTGGCTTCCTATGCCAAGAATAGCTCCTTAATTATGACTTTGATAGGTACAGTTATAATGGAGAAAAGCACAGTTCTTCTTGGGAGGAACCTTCTAGTTTGACAAGCAGAGATGTTTTGATAGACCCAGTGGGTTGGCTGCCTTACTGCCAAAGGCAAGTTATAAAAATGCCAGAGTGGGAAAAGAGGCCCCAAAAAAGGCTTTATTCCCCAGCAGTCGTCCTTCCAAAGCCAAACTAACAGGAATGTTGGGAGGGCCAATGACCGTGGATCAGCCCTGCACTGTTTGGAGCCACAAATAGCTTGGCAGGATTGAAGTGAGATTGCCTAACAATTTAAGGAGCTTGTACTGCTTGAGAGAGTTGATTTTTCTTAATTGCTTGATCAACAGTCTGTGAAACCTGTTCAAATAAACAAACAAAACCAGTTGGTTTTGGTGGACCTATTTTGTGTACATAGAATATCTAGAGCAAAGCTATTGCAAAGAAAAGATAATTTATCTCATCCCTTTCCTAGCCATTTAATATGTGGAGGAGGAATTTGCCTGTTCCTATTCATTATTTATGAACGAATCATTATTTTCTGTAGTGAAGCCCAGAAAAGAGAGCCAGTTTGGTCTACTGGTGAAGGCCCCCGGCTAGAAACCAGGAGGTGGTGAGTTCTAGTCCCGCCTTAGGCATGAAAGCCGGCTGGGTGACTTTGGGCCAGTTCCTGTCTCTCAGCCCAACTCACCTCACAGGATTGTTGCTGTGGGGAAAATAGGAGGAGGAAGAAGTATAAAGTATGTTCGCCACCTTAAGTTATTTATAAAAATAATAAAGACGGGATAAAAAATCTAAAAAAAAAATGTCTAACAGGTTTCGTAAAAAATAAGAGAGCAGGGCAGAATTGCCCTGGGTCATATCTGCTGGTCACCCCCATTTCTGTAGGCTGTGGTGACGCAGAATTGCAAAGCAGTTGAGATGCATCCCTTTGGCTCAGATACAGTACAAACTGAGCTTGTACGCAGATATATTTGCCATTATTAGGAGTGGAGATTTTTTATTCCTTCATCCCCAGCAATTTGTCTTTGTACTGAATTAATTGGAATAAATCTCATCTCCCAAATGGCCAGCTTCTTTCTCCCCACCTCATCATACTTCATCACATGATTGACTAAATTTTGGAATCCTCGGTTAATCAGTTGTAACGTCTGTTTTAACATCTAATAACAGTTGTTTCTGAAGCAAAATCAGGGCTATGTATTTGTTAAGTGTAATCTCTTACTTGGTGTGAAGCAGTAGGAGACATCTACCACCATGTTACTTTGTGCTGTGTTTTTTTGGTACATTGTATGGGTTTTCTCAAATGAACCTGCATGGCGTGGACTGGAAATATGGAAGAGCCTAGTTGGCCTGTTTCTTGGAAGATGTGTATTCTCTTTATTGCTCTGATTCATGTCTGTCCTCCTTGCCAGATGGTTCCCACTCCTGGAATGCCAGACTGGCAGTTTGGATGCTGAGGGCCAGCAGAGTTCATTGCCATCAGATTGAATAGAAATACATGCCTTCTAATAGTTCCATTACATGGAGAGCCATGATTTCTAATTAGAAAGTAAAGAAAAGTGCCATCCAATCTATTCTGAAATACTTCTGTTGAGTAATCCACCTTTGAAAGTTACAGTCCTTCACTCCTGAAGGTCTGCTTTTTCCACGTCCAGCTCATAGAAGCCAATATTGTTTGTTTTCTAAAGGAAATTCTAATTTGAATGAGCCTCTAAATAAATAATACAGTACCACATTTAATCAGTCTAAAGGATTATTCTGTAAGGCAGGACTGAAATGCCAGATAGCTTGTTTATTAGACAATCCATGGTAGAATTTAACACCTGGGAAGGTTGTTTAGTTTGAAATGTGGGGAGCTGCACAGAAGAGGCTATTTTAGACTGTTATTACTATGTATACTGTATGTCAACTCCAGTTATTTCCTTAAATCTACAAAAAGCTATTTATTCTCTACTGGATTTATTTTTATAAATGTTTATTGCTATATTAAGTATCTACTTAAAACACAATGATCACATCAGTTATAGATGTTTCATGCGTTGAACCATGGTTCATCTAATCATAGTTCATTTAACATACCACAGTGGGCTGGATTTGCACCGCATTCTAAAACAAAGCACATTATGGTGTAACATTTTGTAACCATGGCTCCAGGGTGAAATTGAGTCCAAGCTGAAATCTGAACAAGGTGTTTTCCAGCTTTCAGTTTATATACCAATTTTTGAAAATGTATTCTAGAAAAGAAGTGAAACAGTAGATAAGGGCTGCTTGCCATCAGGTTAACATATTACTTTGAGTGGTTTTAAAATTTCAGAATCATTATTAAATTACTCCATTTGAAATTATCCATACTTCAAGGACATTTTGAGAGCTTTGCTTCAGAATGATTTATGTATTTTCCTGCCTTAAACTAATGATAGGCTAATGTGAACATATGGACATAATCTGAAATCTAAATGTTGGTTATTTCTGTAATGAGGAGGAAGAGTTTATGTCAAGAGAGTTACTCTTCGTATAGAAAAATGCTATCCGTGCTTGTGATTCATTGGCTCATAGAAACAGGGAAACATTGAATTTATATTTATAAATGGATAATTTTTGAATTTGCTTTTTGTATTTGTGGCATATTATATACTATATTCCTTGATTTTAATCTAAAGCCCAAGAAGCAAAATCTGTTCAGAAGGTCCACTTTGGAATAACGTTAAAAGTTGATGTCATCTAGGAAGACATGTTATGAGCAGGTCTTTCAGATCAGTATAATTATTATGGATGAAAATTTTGCTAAGTATTTAATGATAAAAGTGAAGGACTTTATATTTCCAAACCCAGACCTGAGGGACAGGACATGCAGTGGGGAGGTTTACCTCATACAGTTCTTTGTGACATTGTAGAAATATAGTCTTCTCTCTCTGTATGGGGTCTTGCTATATGAAGAAACATGTTTAAAAACATGATCTTTAGGAGTAGTATGGAAGTATGGAAAGGAGTAGATGGCAAAGAGTAACTCTTGTACATTTTTCATCCAAACTCAAGCATGACTTTGTAACTGTTAGTAGAGTAACGAAGGAAATGACCATGATCTGTTAGGGTCCTAAACTAAAAGAATTATAATTGCATCTTAATGAGTAGTAGAATCAACCCTTCAATCCATGATCAAACCTATGCCATAAGAAAGAGCTGGAAGAGGTCCCACATCCTTCACAGTGTTGTGTGAAGCTTGGGTGCATACAGTCCAATTCAGAATGGGAATCAAGTTTGTAACTTATCCAAGTGACTTTCTGTATAAACATAATGCTTATGTGAAAAGATCTTTTGGAATCCTGCAATTAGAATGTTCACTTTTTAGAGTCTTAATTCACCCCGTCCCTACCTGAAGTCAAACTCTTGCCTTGACCAGTGTTTAAATATTTTGAAATAATCAAACAAAAACACTGATATTCTTGTTAATATGAGTGCTCCCCTTGTCTTTAATAACTTCCCACTACTGTCACATAAAAAAGTACAATTCTTGGCCACTTTTGGAAGTGTTTGAAGGGCTGCACTGAAAGCATTTGAGACTGCAGTGCAGCCTTGGGATCCCCTGATGTAGAAGCTCAAAGGGTCTAAATAAAACTATATTTGTCTTCTTGTGTGATCTCTGCCCCTTTTCATGTTTATAGTCTCAGTCATATATCCCACTAAACCATGGTTGTTTAAATGATTTATTTAATAAGCTAAGGTTGGCTTTGTTTTCCTATAACGTGCATGAAGCCAAAATCAGACAAACTGTATGATGCTTACAGTGTTGGATAAATCCAGCCACAGTTTTCACTTTCTCATTTTTGTGCCTTGTCCTTTTAAAACATCTGCATGCATATCTGTCTTTTTACTGGGCATGCTTTCTTAAACTTGCTTTCTCCATATGTAGGAAATGTGCTATATTTGCTTCTCCTTCTGTTTCTAGTGAGCCTTTGGCTAATTTTAATTAGATGTGCTTGAATTCTAGTACTGCTGACCCTTGAGTTGAAGAAACAGAATTTGATGCAGGCAATTAAGTCTCTCTAACCTTTTTTTTAAAAATCTGCTTCTCTAAAATTATGTAATTTCTATTAGGTTTCGTCTGTTAATTATATACTCTTCCATTTTATGTTTCTAATGTCTAGGTCCATAACCAAATGGTCAAAAATGTATTACACTTATCTACCTTGTAAAGGAAATGCCCAAGGTTAAAGTTGCTAAGGGGTTGGGGCATCTACATAAAAAGTTAATTGCCTCCTATTGGCATGGGAGGGCAGAGAAGTTTAGTGTATTTCAGAGACAGTGACACAAGTAGTAAAAAAAGAACAACTTTGCTATGATGACAAAAGGAGATTAAACAAGAACTCAGAGAAAGTGTTCTTCCTTTTGCTGGGTTAGATCACAAGGAGATGCAGGAGCAAATAATTTCCTTCTAACATTTTCGGAAGGGGATTGTGCAGTAGATAGGAGGAAGATCTTGGAAATCCCATACGTGTGTTTCTAAAGAGGAAGAAAGTTAAGGTGTCTGTACAGAACAGTCTATTTAATGAACTTGTTGTTAGTTAGCTGATTTATGTTGTATTTCCCGCCCAACTGAAAGTCATGATTGCTTTAAATAGATTTCCCCTCTCCCCAGGAATGGATTTGTGCTCAAGAACAAATTTTCTACCTATGTGAAAAGGGCACCTGGGAGGTGATAGGGGTGTGGATAATAGAAAGTACAGTACTGAAGCAAATTGTATCTTTTTGTATGTGGGACTGTCACATCCATTCTGTTAGCATTTTCAAAAGAGTCTCCCCAGTGCCAAAAAACTTTTTTCAATCTGGTTCTCTACTGCAGTGCTTTCTAGCTACAGTCAGTGCATGTCTCTTCCCTACTGTACATTTATCAGTGCCTTGAAAACCTTCTGCGTGAGTCCTCTGTAGCCTTTGATTCAACAGAGGGCAGTGCTGTACAGGGTATAGAAATCGGCTTCGGGCTCAGAGAATGAGTCACACTATTTCAGTGGTTAAATGAGAGAGTAATTTGGGCCTGACTGAGTTTTAGAAGCCTATGGAACCATTGTTGTCCTTTACTCACTGGCTGAAATGTTTAGTCATGTTAACCTTCATTTACCTTTCCAGTGGTGCTATAGGTTGCCCGATGTGAGAAAAAAAAAATTCTATTATCTTTTAATTCTCTGTCTGGTTCTTTGCCTGCAGGGGATTCTTACAAGTGGTTGTTTACAACCTGCATATTTCAAATAATATCAAATCATCAACTGAGTCTGACATCTCTTTACTTGTTTCTTCTCGGTAACACTAGATATTCATAGCTGACATAACTGGTATTAAGTGGAATGTTTTGTCTAATCTACTGAGGGTACATTTTGCATCAGTTTAACAAAAGAAGCATTATTTAAGCATGTTTATACCAGCTGCAGCTTGCATTTGATAATACAATTCCATGTCTGCCTATCTGATAGGAGACAATTACTTTTAAAACAATTAGAATCTCTCCCCCCTCCCCAGTGTTCCCAAGCAGAGTGAGCCATGTTGCTTAATTAGCAGTGAATTTGCCAACATACAGCTTTGAATCTTGGTAGGAGTCTTTGGAAAATGTGATTAATAAATACAATAAAAAGAAAATAAAAAGAAAAATACCGGTGATTTGAAGTTGTGTTCCTCTCTGTTTAGGAAACTCTTTTCCAGAAGACATAATGTCTAACAGTAGCATCATCATTTCTATATGATAAGTTTAGAATTCCAGGTGGATTCTGCCTTGATCCATCCTTCCTTCCTTCCTTCCTTCCTTCCTTCCTTCCTTCCTTCCTTCCTTCCTTCCTTCCTTCCTTCCTTCCAATGATAGATGTTTAAATATTCTGCAACAGTGTCATTTTACATACCCCTTCTAATCATCTTACAGCAATCTGGGTCTTTTTGCAATAAGGAAATATGCTGTTTTTAACCCTTAGCATGTTCATATCTTTATCTCTTTCAATTATGTAGGAGTCCTGATGATCTCTCCAGGCACATAATTGCCCTGCAACAACGGGAGCTTATTCTGAAAGAACAGAACTCTGCCATCTCGAGCAGGTAGGGACTTTGTATTTCTAACTGGGTTAATGGTACTTCTGATGTTTAAGAATAAACTGTGCATACTTTAACCCAAGCTGTTGCTGTTGCTGTTTAGCTTGTATGTGTGTGTGTGAGACAGAAAAAGAGGAAGAGAGAGAGATGTGAGTATGAGTTTACTCTGGGAGCGTGAGGAAAATCATTGAGCTATAAGTTATTCTGTTTCTACCAAGGATTTGGAAGTGAACAATGGTTAAAACATCTAAGGTCTGTTTAGCTTTGCAGTCTAAATATGCCTTGAATCCTTCTGTAGAGAGTGAGGAAGATGACCTTGATGGAAATATGCCATTACCTGGGCAAAAGAGGTTGAAATATTTTTTAAGCCCAGAACATTGAGATAAGATTTGGAAGTCTCTCAGGTAGATACCGCCCTAATTCACTGAACAATAAGAAGGAGGTGGAGGTCCAACACAATCAGACTTGCAAGATTCCGTTATTATTACCCATCTCCATAAAGGTAGTTTTAACTATTCCACCGAGTTGATTTCCTGGTCTGCTCTGCTTAATGGGGCTGCCATCTTCACAAGGTCAGGATGCATGTGAATAGGAGATGTGAGATGCCTGATAATGTTGTGATATAAAGAAGGATCCATGCTGAAAAAGGTTCACATAGTCCTCTGTGTGCATGCAAATCTACAAGTCAAAGGTTATAGTTCTAAGTGGTAGCTATGCTAGTTTGAGATTTGGTGGAGATGAAAGATGCTACCTGATCTTGGATTGTAAAATGCCTTGCAGTGATGAAAACATATTGTTTGTTGCCTACCTGGTTCATTTTTTATTATTTATCTCAAATCCTCACTGAGCTCTAGAAATGTTGTCAGAAGGCCTGCCAATAACCTAAGTCTGCTTTTTAAGTTGGAAATAGGTGGTAGGACCGGGTTGATCTTGTCTGGGCTCAAACTTTAGGTGGAGTTGAGCCTGATTATAATACTTCTATGGGTGGGTAACAGTTTCCTCCCCCTCCCCCAAGCATTTAGCTCATGATCTATCATACAAAATGTTCTTATTTAGTATATTAATTGGTAGGAATAATGTTTTGGTCAGAAAACTGCTTTTTACAGTTGCTTGTTGATGCTGGACGTAGCCAGTTTAAATGTAAGGTAAGGGGAAAGGAAGAGCAATTAAGAGAAAGTTTTGATTTGAAAGAACAATAAGTGCAATTGATTAAAAACAAGACTCTTGGAAATGATAACTTTCAAGAAATTCCAAGACACTATGATTTGTTCAGCTTCCAAATATCAAGAGCTCAGTTCCTCTGTAATGTTTTATTCTCTTTTAAGTGGCAACTGAATGCCTATATTTTGACTGTTCCTTTATTTCAAAATTGACAGGACAGCATCCTGAGCTCCTTAAAAGCAAATTTTATGATGAGATACATAAAACATCTGATGGACATTTTTTATGTTTAATAAAAAGATTACTACCTTTACTGTTGAAACAATTTGGAAGTGGTGGATAATGGTTGTGATCATGACATCTGATTGGTTTCAACAATTGATAATATACCATGATCTTAGGTCCTCCGTTTTGTTGCTTCTAGATTTACATTCCAAGGACTAGGTTGGTATCTGGTTTGAGAATTGGTAAAACTGTATAGGCTTAGCTTAATTTTAGTGCTCTAAGACTGCCTTTCAGGATATGGGGACTTTTTTTTGGTCAGTTGATGAGGATTAGCTTGCCTATGGTTTATGATTTGACTTTTCTGAATGTCATGCAGCATCCAAAAATCTAAAAAGCTGTCAAACAAAAGTGGCTTGATATAGATCTGTAAGTGTTGCTGAATTATAGTTCTCATTTTTGGCCATAGAGTTGCTTGGAAGCCACAGCTCCATGCTTCTTCTAAAGCTCTTTGAGCTGCTCTACCCAAGAATGCTTTTCTGAGTAGTCAGTCCCCCTTTTTCAAACCAGCAAGATACTTACATGATATAACCATCTCCAAATTCCAAGGAGCACTAACTTTAGCATGCTTCAATCCTTCAACAGTTTTGGAGGGCCAATACAGAAAAACTCCCTATCAGGTAAGGCTGTGCCCCTGTGCACCAGGGGCTGTTGAAACTACAGCTCATGTCCTGTTATACTGTATCCTCTATAAGGATTCAAGATATAACTCTTTACCTAGTAAAACACCTGGGAGATTCCCATCTTTTTTATATATAGTTGTTGTTATCAGATCTGTATGATTTAGTTTTCTTGAACATACCAAAATTTTGTGATACTGCCTGTAAAATTAGACACATCTTGACTACCCTCCAATGAACTTCCCACCAGTTGTAACATTCTTATCCTGTTTTGTTTTTTGATTCTTATTTTAACATGTTTTATTTTTCATTCTGACTGTACTCAACCTCTATCTATCCCTTGAGCCTAGAGATGGGAACCACTGTAGCACAGGAAAAAAGGTTTTCCATTGTAGTGCCTAAAATGTGGAACTCTTTTTGCTAGATGTGATTAGTCAGGTGCCATTTTTATTAAGTTTCAGCAGTGGAAGGATTTTTTTTTTTCAATGTGTGTTTCTAAAATATATTTTTAAAACATTACATAAATGTATTTTCCTTTGATGGCTGTACTGTGTTTTATTCCTGTCTTTTTATGGTTTGCATTTCATCAATTGTTTTGAGGCACCTTGGGGATGTTCCCTCCTAAAAGTAGGTTATATATCATAGAAACAAATGGTAGAATTGAGCATGATATTCCATAGATTTAGTGATGTTTCACTGGTTATGACTCCAGGAGGAAGATGTAGTTTAGCACACCCACTTCTGAAGTTTCATTGTGGTGGCAACCATGCCCGTTTATACCAGCAAGCAAACAGCATCGTGTTAATTAATACTTCGCTTATTGCAGCTACCCCTGTCTCCTTGGGTATGAGAGGCACACACATTGGTTTTATTATTTGTTTCTACTGCATGCAATTAGAAGTGATTGTGGCTAGATGAACTTGTCAATGTCTGCTCTACTCCTTCCAAGTAAAGTTTAGGGGCTTAAAAAATGTTTTCTGCTTCTTTTTGAACATGTCTTTAAGGAGAACTTCACCCTGTGGGCATTTCCATGTAGGTTTCTTGATGCTGCTGAAAGGCAATTTTGGTAGTCAGTGGTCAGACGTCTTCAACACATGATCATTCCATTCCCATTGCCTGATTTGTATTAAGTCTGAGATGGCCTCTGTTTTGCCTTTATCTTCAGAAGATGGACTTCTTCATTTCAGATCAGTTAAAAAGCAAGTGAGAAAATGACACTGGGTGAAAGTCACAACAGGGGCCAATTCCCATTAGAAGCTCTTTGATGTTTTGGGGTCCTTCATTGTTGGAAGATAACATTTCTAGGGACTCATGTCAATTATTATACAGTAGTGGAAAATTTAGGGAGTGGTCAAGACCTTCAACGCGCACTTGCTCTTTGCAGCTTTGGGGGGCTAGCATGTAAACTAATTTGTGCAAACCTGCTATGAGGATGCAAATCAGTTAGAAGTTCTGGCAGCACTCTTGTCTGTTTTTTCTCAATATATTTGTTCTTTAAGAATGTGTTAATATTTTCTGATGGGTGGGAGGGAATTGTATTCTAAGAAGGCTTATTAAAGTTATCTTGTATTCCAGCCTCCCTCCTTGCTGGCTGACAAAACAATCCCCTGTTTCCTCCATTTGAAAAAAGTCTAAGTGCTAATTTACTTGAGGAGCATCAGTGAATGGCTTTAGAAGACAAACCAGCCATGGCAAAGATGACACAAGGGAGCAATTTGCTACACAAGATCACATCCTTACTTGTAAAACTGGAGAGCAGACTTAACTACGGGTACAGCCTGCTTCTTTTGAATTTGTCTTAAGAGAAATTTGGGGGTTTTAGTTGTGGTGGGTAGTGGGAAAGAGAAAATTGTAGCATGGCATTTGCTGAAATAGGTGAGAACAACTAACTTTATTAATTTTCTTTTCTTTGCTCGTTAGATCTATGTCCCACCTTCCGTACAGAAGCACATGATGCTTCCTCCTCCTGTTTTTCCCTACAACAGCAACCCTGGTTGAACAGTGAGGGAGGGTCTGGCCCAGTGTTCTGCCAGAATGTTGGACCAACTGGACCCTTCTCTTGATCCCTCTGTTACTTGACATTTGATTTTACTGTTGATTGTTACCTTATTGGATGGGACAGTGGGTTTGAAGTTCTTGGTTGCTGGCACCGAAGCCAAACCCTATGATTGAGGTGAGGCAGAGCACACCTGATGAAGAGTGTTCAAAGGTGTTCTTAATTAGACTTTCTACCCTCACCCCTTCAGTCCACTTGGATATTGATGACAGTTCTCCTTCCCCGCCTCCCGCTGGGGCCCAGTTCAATTCTTTCTACTATTGGAATTAGAGTGGAATCAATATTATTCTCTAGCTAGGCTTGTTAAGTGCATCTCTCTTCACCCACTTCAAAATTAAACTTAGCAAAAAATGCGACTTAATGCTACCTCACAACTCATATTCCACAATGCATGGTAGCTGTCATTGTTAATATTGTTATTGGTACATTATTTGATTATTTGGATGGTAGCAGAGGAAGCTTGGGGAGAGCATGAATTAACACACTTATTCGGAATAAGTCAGAATTTTGAAGAATACTGGCTGATCTGTATATGAAGATAGATCTACTGATTTGAAAGGTAATATGCCTTGTCGTATTTTCTGGGTAAAATTTGTAATGAGTTTGGAGCAGGCTCCCTTCTAATGTTGCTTGTAATCCAGGTCAAATCAGGTACTTTAGTATGATACAACAGTTTGATTGCAGTGCTAGCTCTAGTGTTAGATCTTCTCTCTGGTTCATGGAAACCAGTAGCATCTTTATGATTAAGGTCTTTCTCTTGGCTCAGCCAGAGTCTGAAAAAAGACAGAAAAATGCTAATAAGTTTGGAAACAAATTCTACCTTCAGATTTGTGAAAGCGCTTCGAATGAAGTTATCTTTAAATATACATACACGTGGGCCAACATAGGAATTATTTATACAGTATTATGAACAACACTTCTTTTGCTATCGGAATTCTGATGCACCTCACTTCTTTTTGATAAAGTTACCTTTCATTAAACTTCTGCCCAAGTTGAAGGCAGCTTGAAAAACAGAATGAAACCATCTCCCTTTATATTAATGTCAGAGAGATTGTTTGGGATGGTCCAAAAAAACCATAAGGAAGACAACGCAGATGGTGCACAGCTTCCCCGGTAACATTATTGTTAATGTTTGGAGGGGGGGACCCTCTGTGATGCTCAAGTAGCACAACTTGAGCAGTGGAGTATGCTTCCTGCCTTTATTTGAGTTTGTTTTACACACACAGCAAGATCTGAGGCAAATCTGTTTGGGACAGCTGGGTGTTGCTAATACATCTGATACTGAGAGTTGGAGCAATTACAGAAGAATAGTGTTTAATTAACCATATTTTTTTCTCCTGGAACAATTTCCCTTTGAGAAGTTGATGTCTTCTTTTTCTCGTTTATCCAAGGGTTGTATTAGTAGTGCTTAACCACCACCCTGTCTGGTATAGGACACATCTAATGGATATGTTGTGCTGCCTGTTTATTTAGATGCTTGTTTTCCAAAAGAACAAATTAACCTTCAGTCTGCAATACTCTCTGGTACGAAACATCCAATGTTTACATGTTGCTCCAAGCCAGATTGGTGTGAATTCAGACACAGTTTGGAATCTTTGCCTGTGGTGTAGTGTGATGTGTGAATCTAGCCAGTTCTGAGTTTTTTAACATCATGGCTTGATGAGTCAATGTACTTCAGTTTGAGATCATGGGGTTATTTATTTTAATATGCTATTTGAATTTATAGAAAACAAAGGCATCAAAATATAATTTAAAAAACAGCATTGTCTGTAAAATTTTTAAAAAAGTCAATTAAAAATATTTTAAACGATAGGAGGATTTTCAGCAGCACAAAACTAAGAACAAAATAAGAAACATAGCCAGTCAATTTTATCTAAGTCCCATTTATATAGCATCAGTTTTGAAGGAACTTCAATGTTGTGCATCATTTCTGGGCACATTCATGGTACTGGTCTTGACCCAGAAAAATCCTGAAATGATTAGGGCTTTGTATATTACAGTATGAGCCTTCTGATATGCTTAGAGTTTCCATCATTAAAGAAAATACAGGGATCAATGGCATGAGATGGGGCCTTCTCAGTTGTGATGACTCAGGTGATGAACTTCCTTCCTCAAGAAGTGCCTTAATGCCAACTTTAATGGCATCAAACTGTTGGGTTAAAACCCAACCACACTAGCTGTCTTTAATCATTACATATTTATATTTTAATGTTTATTTTAACATAGTCATCTGCCCTGATATGTTTCTTGGGTGGGTGGGGTAAAAAGAAAATGAATGAATGAATGAATGAATGAATGAATGACTAAATATTAGCGGGTACAACTTATTCTAAAGGTGTATTGAAGATGAAAGAGTTCAGTAGGTGTCAGAAAGATATTAAGGAAGAGATTTGAAGTGCCTCCTACATGAAAGAGGTCAACAAGCTGGATGTAACCAGGAAGAGTCAATTTTGTGTCCCAGCCCTTATCCTTCTGAAGTTGGTAGGAAACTTAGTAGGACTTCCCCTTAAAATCTGGCATGAGGACAGAATGTATGGGAGCTGCTGGTAACAGTATGGTAGGCCAAATGCTGGCCTGAGATCACCAAGACCTGCTTTCAAACCTCTCTCAGCCATTATTTGGTGGATGCCATTTAATTAGTCACCATGCCTCAGCCTAAATCAGCAGGTAGGTCTTTTATAGGCATAAGGCAAAGGGAGCATATGCGTTGCCCCAGACTCTTTGGAGGAACAATGGAATGAAACTGCATTGGAATTTGATGCTAAAGTCTAGGACTTTAGGACCCATTTGTGTACAGCTTCCCTGTGCTATTTCCTATTCAGCCTGATATTGTATGTCTGTCACAATGGTAAAGTATGTATAGAGAGCTCGTTACACATTTATTGCACTACTTCTTCTGTATCTTTTGACATCTTGTCAGTTACAGCTGAGGTACTCAACACAATGAAATACTGAAGGTGCACATTTCATACCGGGTAGTGGAAGAATCAGTGTCACTTGGGCTGTAACTTGATAGAAGGCTGTTGTCGTTAAAGAAATTTTATTCCCTTGACATCTCCTTTTCTTAATGTTTGGAATATCAACGTAGCCCCAAATGAAGATTGATGATTTCCATCCGTTGCTTACTCCAGTTTACTTATCTTTTGCTTTGGCAATGTGGTTAGAATGGTTGTGGTAATACTTTAGGTCCGTCCTTCCTTCCTTCCTTCCTTCCTTCCTTCCTTCCTTCCTTCCTTCCTTCCTTCCTTCCTTCCTTCCTTCCTTCCTTCCTTCCTTTCCTTCTTTCGTGATAAGTGAATTGGATGCTGTCATCTTGTTCTTTATTTGGCTTTGTTTAGAAATGAGCATCTAAGTTAGCATGTCTGGCAAGCGTTGCATAGAAAGCTAGCCAGCAGTGTAATGATGGGGCTCTGAGCTATTTTGGCACAGTTGGATGGGAAAGCTTTTTGTTTAGCAGTCTGCTACAAGTTTCTTACGATTCCAGGTCCATGGTACACTGGCTTGACTTCCAAGTAGCAGATGAAATAATGTTCTCCCTGGTTTCTTCGCACTTTATTTCCTATCGTCTTTCATTGCCTAGCTTCCTATTGCTAATAGCCACTTATTACAATTAGATTAATTACTACTAACTCTCAGGTGGTGATATAAAAATTAACCTAAATGTAAATTGTCTATGCTGGGTACAGCAAAGGATGCCTTTTACAAGTAGTCCTCACTTAGCAACCACAATTGGGACCAACAACTCTCGCTAAGTGCTGCGGTCACTAAGTGGAAAATCACATGACCACGATGGGCTTATGGCCTCAGTTACCCTTTAGTCATTAAGCGAGTCACTGTGGTTGTTAAGTGAAACATGTGACTGCAATTTACGATTTTACTTCCGCCTTCTCTATTAATCTTGCTAGTTGCAAGTCAGTTGCAAAGCAGACAAGTAACAATCACATGACCATTCAAACAATCACTAAACAAGGCAGTCGGTAAGCGAGGACTACCTGTATGTGGAGATGACACTATGTTTTTTTTTTTTTAATTTACAATTAAAATGAGTATCATAATTGTAAAGATTTGGTCCTTGCTTCTGTCTCAGCTTCGTCTAAAAGCTTTGAAATGGGCGCTTTCAAGTATATGTTCTTTAAAGTGGCAGCCGAGACCTAGATCCAGATAGGAAACTATGATCTGCGGGCTGGATTAGCTCCCCATTTGTTGCACCCAGAATGTGTGGGGCCAAAATTTTGAATCCATTGTTGGTGTCTTTTAAGAGTCAAAATGGTTGCAATGTAAGGTACTCATTACCCCTGTTAACGGTTTCCTGTCACCAAATTAGGACAGTCTTTATGTTACTTTTATGCTTTGCATTGAGTGCAATAGTTCATCCTTTAAACCAATGCTTCCAAACTTTTTCCTTCATTACCCAAAACCCTAACTTCGAATGGTCGCTGAACGAATGGTTGTAACTCGAGGATTACCTGTATTATAAAAACAATATCATTGAATGATCTTGATGTCATTTCAACAAATTACCATTGTACGTATTAAGTACCTATGGTACCTATTAAGATTTTCATCTTAATAGGAATTCCTTGGGAGATTTTTGAATATATTTTAGTACACGTGACACTCTTTAAGTCAGTTTAAATGTCCCTGTTGTGATTGGGTAATGGGTTTGTATGTCATTACCCAAAGAAAAACCACTTTTACTCAATTTTGGGTAATTTACCTAGGTTTAGGAAGCACTGCCTTAAACCTTCCAAACTTCTCCCTTCCCCCCCAAAAAACTAAATTAAAAAGTCCAAAAATGTCAGCTCTTTCCCTTTCAGAAATGTTTTATTCTCATAGATTTGTCATCCTTGTTCCCACAGAAACTTAATAAGTTCAATCAACACATTTCTACATAACCATTTTAGGAGGTAATCAATTTTTAATGGTGGAAGCCATATGGACAGTGTTGTATTGTAGGGACAAGCAACCTGGTGCCCTTCAGAAGGTTGGGACAGTCTCTTACCTTTGGAGCTGATGGGAATTGAAGTCCAGAATATCTGCAGGACATTGGTTGTTGCCCAATCCTGTTCAATTGACTGTTCCCAGAGTATGGGGAGTATGCATCACTACATTGGTGCAACGTGGACAGCGATGTGTTGATTTTCAAGATAGTCCTCAGATTATCTACGGGTATTCCAGATGGTGCTGTGGCCAACCGTTAACTAGAAGATTTGGTTATGACTCTTATTCATTAAATATATTTGAATTCGCCTTATATCAAATCAGATTGTTATTAGTCCATTGACCCTTCCCCCTATTGTCTACTTTGAATACCTCAAAATAAACTTGATTTTTTTATAACGGCTGAATCTTGCCTGAAAAGTATGGTTGCATCAGTAGTAGTTGTACTGGAAAGATAGGGTTTTTTTTTCCTCTTTAGAAGCTTCTAAATAATGTGTATTTTAAGGCTGAAGTGATAACTTCACAGTCAAATAGTCAGATGTGTAGAGAACAATACATTGCAACGGGAGTTGGTTTCTAGAAGGAAGTGCAAGTGTATGTTAGGGTTTGCTAGCCACCATGAAGCTACCAATCTACTTAAAGAGCAGACTGTAAAATGCAGTGATATCTTTAAAGTAAATTGTCTGAAAAGCCATACAGGGGTACCGGTGCATAATCCTGACAAATTTTCCAGCTAATCAGTCATTTGCTATTTTCTGTCTAAAAGCACTTGTTGAATAAATTTCTGCCTGATAACTTACCTGGTGGTAGGAACAATCCTTTTGACAAGTGTGCTCAGGCAGTATAGATGAAGGCACATTACAGCAAGCCTGTCATCTGGCTTTCACTCAAGATGAGTTGGAGAGCAAGCCTCAATGATGGTCATTCTGGCACAGGAGTGTCACCTGTTCTTGCCACTTATGGCACATTTACCTAGGGAACATTTAGTTACCTCTCTGTGCACATGCATTCATTGTTCCCAATACATTACGTTTAAATTATAATAACATGTAGTTAACTCTGTGGCCTTATCCGTGAGCCAAGCGTGGATAGAAGTTCTCCATCCATCCATCTATCCAAACACCCGTAAGTAAATAAATAAATAAATAACTTCTTGTAAAGGATTCATTATCTTGAAAAGTTTCCTTAGGAAGCAATCTTGTTTAGCTGTGCCTAGCAAAATATTCAAATTGTTGTAAGTAGCAACCCCCCCCCCCAAAACTCTCTTTGCTGCTCTGAAACGTAAATGACTAATGTGCATAATTTATTTCAGCATCTGGGCCTGAAAAGTTGCATACCAAATTTTGTTTGGTTTGATCAACAATGGCTGAAAATTGGGACTTATCATGTAAATGCTGACAGATATGAACATGTGTCAACTAAGTGGGTGCCTGACAAACCTTTTCATTGTACAGTGCTGATGGTGAAATGTTAATTTTTTGCTGCCTTAACTGCATCTCTCCCCCCCTCCCCTTTGCTTAATCTAGTCTTTTCATAGTCTGTCTGGGTTTGTTGCACTTCAGTTTTAGATTAATTTTTCCCTGCGTATGCAGAAAACTTGTCAGGTGGCAGACCTTCTCTCTGAGCAGAAAATCATTTCTTTAAAGCTGTGGATTTCCTTCCTTGGAATAAATGAAGTTAAAAAGCAGCAGGTGCACTGGAGAAATCTTTTGGCTGCAGAATTTGTTCTGGACAGAAGATGGAGCTTTCAGCCTTTGCTCATGTCCTTCCCATTCTTTTTCCACCCATCCTGTTTAAAACAACAACAGCATTTTGTGCGGCACAGCCGGAACACTGTCGCTGAGATTATAAATCCTGAAGCCAATTAGATTAAAAATGTTACATATGAAAGGGAGGAAGGTAAAAGCTGGTGAATAACTTTGTGCCAGTGCAGCAGTCTTGGAAAAACACTTCCTGGGGAGCCCCCAAGGCGAGCTTTCTGCACAGCTTTAAAACTTCCTCCAGCTTGATACAATGCAGATCTGAAGCATCTGCTGAGCTCTCTCTGGTTAACTGTGGGCATCTGGCATTAGACAAGGAGATTTAGGAGTTTCATTAGATGCCATGGAGTAAATAGCTTGCACTTTGTGGCCTTGGTTTATTTTGGGTGGTGTGTAAAGATTGCACTTGCCATTTTGATGCCCAGGGAATGCCCTGGGAGTGTATTGTTCTCTATTCCTGATTCCATGCTATGGAAGCTACTTTCCTGGCCCTTCAGATGTGCCCTTAATTCATTCTCATCCCAGAAGAGCATTGCGGAGGCTATATCTGCAACGTTTTATGCCTGTTCCTCTTAGCAGATCCTATTTGGGATTGGCCTATACATACCTTTTTTTAGCATAACCTTAATATAAATGCAGATGCTGTCTTTCCTAAAAGGTGAGCTGCATTTTGGGTTGCCAACATGTATCTACCTGAGGCATACGTAGAAGAAGATGCTGGCTTCATTTTAAAAAATATTCTGCTCATTCCTGCTATATAGCCACCCATCACACAGACATGACTCTGGGTGGCGTACAATAAAGCAACCAGTGAAAACAAATATGAAACAACAATTTAAAACAATTTAAACACAAATATAAATAAGACCATGGGAGAATGGACCATCACCCTACACACAGTGTAACCATCTCATGAGCTCCCTGGGATTCCCAAGCCTGTTGAAAGGACCATGTTTTGTTTTGTGGGATTTCCTTAGTGCCAATAGGGTTGAGGCTAACCTCATCTTGGGGAGAATGATGTTCCAAAGGGCAGGTGCCGTGGCAGAAAAGGCCCACCTCCTGGGTCCCGTCAGATGGAACTCTTTAGCAGACGGGACTTGTAACATGCCCCTCCTGCTGGACCTGATGTAATTGCGGAGAGGTGGTCCCTCAAATAATCTAAATATATCTCAATACATCACCTGAACCTGGTGAAGCTTCTCTTAGAAGTGGGCAACTACTGCTTCTCTCTCTCTCTGGTTAGCAGCACCACTTAATGGCTACAGTCATTCTTTTTTGTTGGTCTTTTGTCTGCAAGCTCCAGTAGGATAAGGGAAAGAAAGAGGGCCCATCTTACCAAGGGGGTCATGAGAGCTGCTGTCAATGTGATGTTGGCCCAGAGTGTAGACCAGGAAAGGAGAGCTTAACAGTCTTCCAAAAATTGTTAGATTCCAACTTCCCATAGCCCCAGCCAGAGTAGTCAGTAATGAGGGATAATGGGAGTTGCAGTACAGCAACATCTGAAAGGCCCCAATTTTAGCTACCGGGGGACTGGATCCTGTTGGCCCACTTAATGCATTTTATTCTTCTGACACCTGTGAAAAGACCAAGAATCTTGTGCAGGGTTAGTAAAGGGTTAATATGTAGTATAATATAGCTGAAGAAGATTCACCTTTCTTGTTTTGTCTATTCATTGGGTTTCCTCAGGGAGCTGAAAGTAGCACTGTCTCATTCGCATTTGGAAAAATAAATAATAGTACACATAGACAAGATGTGAACATGCTATTTTTTGAAGCTGCCGTAGCTATATCCATGAAAGCATTAGAGCAAGTTTCAAATGACCTCTGTGCACGCATACCAGTTGGAATGAGAATTCTGGTTAAAATGTCAAAAGGGATGTATTGATGTTCTGGCATAGAATTAAGAAACAGATTTTATTGATTTGGCATCATTCTGGAATAGGTCTGTGATTACTGCTCAGTTTTTTCGGGCCCTTTGCTTGGTGTTTGGGAATTTGCAGAAAATGTTGACTCTGCGATGTCATTTCAAGGTAACACATTTGTGACCTTTATCTTCTTGGCCCAGCACATTCAAGGATAAACATGCTTGGTGAGGAGAAGCTATTTTATTCTTCTGACACCTGTGAAAATTGTGTTATGTGGTTGCACATGGTGTATAATGTAAAAAGGTCATATGATTTTTCAGTCATTCTCCTGTTGAGCTGGTACTATTGTTAGGTTTTTTGAGCGAGCACTGATTTATTTCTTTTAAACTTTTTGGCTGTAGAAATGTTTGGTCTGCTTCTTTCATATTCTTGCAGGGAGAAAGAATAAAATGCTTCTAATTGTTTTTCTACAATTTTTTCTTTCCTCTTTTCAATATGAATGTTTGGTGCTGTTTCACCGGCTGCTTACTGAACCAGGGTTAAGAATTCCGGGGAAATTAGCTTTTATTAGGGCAAGGTGCTTGCTCCTCTCATTTTATGCAGTTAAAGGTTTTGCACTGAGAGTTTCAGGCCTGTGGACTACCCCTCCTTGTCACAATGCTTCAGCGCTAAAAAAATATAAATGTACGTTCATTCTCTTCTATGGATAAGCTACAGGTGAAACTCGAAAAATTAGAATATCGTGCAAATGTTCATTTATGTCAGTATGGCAACTCAAAAGGTGAAACCGATATATGAGATAGACGCATTACATGCAAAGCGAGATATGTCAAGCCTTACTTTGGTATAATTGTGATGATTATGGCGTACAGCTTATGAAAACCCCAAATTCACAATCTCAGAAAATTAGAATAGTGTGAAAAGGTTCAATATTCTAGGCTCAAAGTGTCCCACTCTAATCAGCTAATGAATCCATAACATCTGCAAAAGGTTCCTGAGCCTTTCAATGGTCTCTCAGGCTGGTTCAGTAGGAATCACAAGCATGGGAAAGACTGCTGACCTGACAGTTGTGCAGAAAACCATCACTGACACCCTCCATAAGGAGGGAAAGCCCCAAAAGGTAATTGCAAAAGAAGTTGGATGTTCCCAAAGTGCTGTATCAAAGCACACCAATAGAAGGTTATGTGGAAGGGAAAAGTGTGGTAGAAAAAGGTGCACAAGCAGCAGGGATGACCGCAGCCTGGAGAGGATTGTCAGGAAAAGGCCATTCAAAAGTGTTGGGGACTTTCACAAGGAGCGGACTGAGGCTGGAGTTAGTGCATCAAGAGCCACCACACACAGACGGATCCTGGACATGGGCTTCAAATGTCGTATTTCTCTTCTCAAGCCGCTCCTGAACAACAAACAACGTCAGAAGCGTCTTACCTGGGCTACAGACAAAAAGAACTGGTCTGTTGCCCAGTGGTCCAAAGTCCTCTTTTCTGATGAGAGCAACTTTTGCATCTCATTTGGGAACCAAGGACCCAGAGTCTGGAGGAAGAATGGAGTTGCACACAATGCACGATGCTTGAAGTCCAGTGTGAAGTTTCCACAGTCTGTGTTGATTTGGGGAGCCATGTCATCTGCTGGTGTTGGTCCACTGTGCTTCATTAAGTCCAGGGTCAACGCAGCCGTCTACCAGGAGATCTTGGAGCACTTCATGCTTCCTTCCGCAGACGAGCTTTATGGGGATGCTGACTTCATTTTCCAGCAGGACTTGGCACCTGCCCACATTGCCAAAAGTACCAAAACCTGGTTCAATGACCATGGGATTACTGTGCTTGATTGGCCAGCAAACTCGCCTGACCTGAACCCCATAGAGAATCTATGGGGCATTACCAAGAGAAAGATGAGGGACATGAGACCGAACAATGCAGCGGAGCTGAAGGCTGATATTGAAGCATCCTGGTCACCTCAGCAGTGCCACAGGCTGATAGCATCCATGCCACGCCGCATTGCGGCAGTCATTGCTGCAAAAGGGGCCCAAACCAAGTACTGAGTACATATGGATGCTTATACTTTGCAGAGGTCCGATATTGTTCTATTTCCAATCCTTGTGTTATTGATGTCATGTAATATTCTAATTTTCTGAGATTGTGAATTTGGGGTTTTCATAAGCTGTACGCCATAATCATCACAATTATACCAAAGTAAGGCTTGACATATCTCGCTTTGCATGTAACGCGTCTATCTCATATATTGGTTTCACCTTTTGAGTTGCCATACTGACATAAATGAACATTTGCACGATATTCTAATTTTTCAAGTTTCACCTGTATTTGCCTTAGATGCTTGCTTTTGAAAGAGTAATAAATGTTTTCTTTGTTTGGACACTTCTCATCTTATTTGCCTTGAGTAAGATATAATTTGATTATGATGTTTCTGTTGATGTTTTTGAAATATTGAGCAGTTGACATGCTGCAAAATTTGCTTTTTTTACGATTCAGGCACTGCATACTCAGTTTCTAAGATACTCCTCATTACAACGTCATACCCCTAATAGTTGGACAAAATGGCATGATACTTAATTCAGCTTAAAACAAAGTAAAACTGGTTTAATGGAATTCAAATCCCAGAGTTTATAGAAGGAAAGTCAGCACATGGTTTGTCTTGAAGAGCTAAGCGGAGTTTATGAAAACCTTTCCATGCTCAGCTAGTACTGATCTGTGCATTCTTTTCCTTACAGCACCTTTTTGCTGAGTGTATACCTCACAATAAGCCACAATTTGGATAAACGTGGCTGGATTTGTGCATTATCCTGAGAGATAGGCTGTGGTTTCGATATCACAACGGGTAGGGTACATATCACACTAAGTTGAAGCCAACCAAGCCATACCACACTTTTAGCATAGATTTGAGTGGTAGGGCTGCCCGCCCCTTTTTTCTTTCGCATGGATTAGGGCACTGGTGCGCTCATTTTCAAATCGAGTAGTGCTATATGGCTCACTCTTCCCCTCTATCTCAATTTACAAAGACCAAAAAATCCCTTTTGGCATAGGTGTGGAGCCAGTGCTAATTTGTAACAAGGTGATCCTGCTTTTTTTTTTCATGTGTATCACATACTGTTTGGGTTTGGAAGAAAGGCTGGATGATAATGCATGCCAGTCTCCTTCAGGATGCAGCCTTTCAGAAGTTTTGGCGCAACTGTCCTCTCATCCCCAAGCCAACATAGGGAAAGACTTGAAGAGAAAAATGTGTAAGCGCCTGGATTGGTGTGATGGAATGGAATTATGAAGGCCAGACTCAGGGAGAGAAGCATCCTCTTTTGTCTCCTGAAGGGAGAGGAAGAGATAAGAGGATAAGGCTGGCACCTCTCTGAGGAATTCATTCTGTGTTGACTGGCTGACCCTGGGAACTGAGTTTCAGTTTGGGAAGATTCTTGCTAGAGGTTGTAGCTAATAAACATTGCTGAACTGAATCTGCATGGTCTCCTGGAGTTCCTTGGGCTAGGCCTGACAATTGGCTGGTTGGTTTGAATTGTGGCCAAAACCGATCCTCATAGCTCTAAAGTGATCTATCCAGATGACACACATGCTTAAAAACCAGGATCATTTCCCCCTCCCCTCCCCTCCCCTCCCCTCCCCTCTCCCCCCCTCCTCCTCCTCCATTTGGATAGTGGTATCACAAGTCATTCATGCCATCTGGCACTGTTGCCTGATGCCCATTTTGCTTGTATGATCACCACAAGAAAAAGTCGAGGTTGCCTACGTTGGTGTCTAGTCATACAGGAAAGAGGCTTTCACTATAAAGGAGACAGATCTAGGCTGAGGCCTGTCTGAGGAAAGGTATTCTTGAGGGCTATTTATTTAAAAAATCCTTGACATCCCTTAGAAGGCAGGTGTCAGTAAGTCTGAAAACCCTAGGAGTAAGGTGTATGTTTCTAGCCTCCTACAATGCAGCACATGGGAAACATCACAGTTGTGTTTTGCCTTTTTAATTGTCCCAAATTTCCTTTTATTCGGCAGTCCACCTGGCTTATTGTATATGACACAGAAAAGAAGGCAAGGGAACGTTTAGGACTTAACTTATGTTCCGCTAATTTGATTGCCTTATATTTTTTTTAGTAGTAAAGGAAACAAGCTGTATTACATTGAAACTCATTTTAATAGAGCTGATCATAAAGTGCTGTCTGTCCATTGCAGAACTGTATACTACAAACTTGGGCTCACAAGTCATCAAAATGGCTACTTTTGCTACCTCTTGAAGAAGGATAAACCTGTAAATAAATCAGTGGATGCTAAGACGACAAAAAGTCATGAAAGAAATCCATGAAGGAATGCAAAGAGAATGGCACATCATTAGCCTGGAGAAAAGAGCATTGCACCTAAAATGCTGACAACCTTGAAATATTTAACCATCTCTCATCTTTAATTGAGGGAAGGCAAAGAAAGAAAGAAAGAAAAATGTTTTTTAAACAGCAGGGAAATGGACTGAGGGATGAACTGTGTATACCAGCTCCTTTTCCCTGGAGATTTTTAAGTGAAGTTCTACTGTGTCTGGTAGGGGAGATCCCAAGTGACTATGTTGTTTTCCAGCTCTTACATTCAAAGCGTCAAGTCTGAATTTTTAAGCAATGTGAGCATGTGATTTCAAGTGAACATCAGTCCATCATAAATAATACAGAAATAGGAAATAGCAGTGTTGTTTGCATATTCTCCTTTATGGAGTATAGTCTGGTCCCCTTGTTATACTTCAGTAGCTTTTGATCTCCATTTTTATTCTCTTTGTTCAGAGGGATCTTGGAAGAGAATTCTGAGCGCCCCATCTAGCTCATTGATGAGTTGCTTTAAGTTCTTCGAAATAGCTTCCTTTTTGGAGGGATGGTGGCTGACGGTATTCCCTCCAAGAGGGAGAGAGAAAGATATGATAGACATGAAGAAAAGGAGTGAAGCAGCAGGCAATTAAATGCATAGCATCTGTGCATAAAGTTTCTTTGCATTTCATTAGTAATAATTGGTGTAGCACGTCGGTTTTGTGTGGTTTCAGTTTTATAGCAAGGTGTATCTCTTCTTTGAAAGCCTCCAATCTAAAAGAGGGAATAATATAAAACAGAATGCATTCTTTCCTTCCACTTCTCACATATACCCAGATACTAAGAATCTTGAGTTTTCATACAGATCTTTGGCACATTCAGAATGACAGCTACTTCTTATCCTCTTCTTTTAACATCTAATACTTGAGTGAAAAATGGACATTTCTGATCCTAAGTGGAATGACATGATGTATGAAGGCCTTCCTAGTGAGTTTAGGTCCTCTCATAATCTTCTGATTGCCTTTCAAGAATGCATTTTAAGACCTGGTCAGAATATAAGGGCCAATATTCTGCATAACGTCTGTGCAAAAAGGCAACAAATCTTTTCCAGAATTGTCCACATTCTTTTCTGCCTTAAGAGGTCCCTAATCCAGGAATGCCCTGCCCAGTTTGTGAATGTTTTTCCCTTGTTTGGAATTGCCTTCGACACTGTTTTGTCATCTATAGAAGTATAGTTTCAATGCTTTCAATACTCCAGAAAGTACTGTCTTGCTCCAGCATCTTCTGAGGACATAAATATCCTTTCATAGACAGCGGCTTGAGTTTTTAAAACTCTGCTTTTTACTTCATTCCTTTTGCAAGATTTACATAAGAATAGAATGGACATAGTGAAGATAGAAAGATTTATGATAAAAGATTGTAAAGTACCATGTGAACAAAGTGTATGTGCAGGGAAATGATGGCTGAACAATTTGAAATGCAGGCCTAGCTGCTCTTACAGTCCAGAATCATTCCTCTTGGGTCTTTTGCTGCAAAATCAGTTTTAAAAAAGATCACTATATGTTATGTCACATTTCATTGTTTATTTGAATCACAGTCCCCCGTAGACCCTCTTGAACTTTTAAGAGGAAAGGCAAGATACAGGTGTTATAATTTCTAAAGGCATGTCTGGAATTAGCTATTGTAGGCTGGACTTCAGGTCACAATTTTTTAAAATGATTTTGTTTAACATTGCTAAGTTTTTGCTCTTTATTCATTGATCTGATTTTTTATTCTGTTGATAAATAGACATACAGGTAAGCCAGCTGACCTCACACATGTGCATGATAGGACATGTCACCTGTGGAATGAAGAACTACCCAAGTGAGCCATTGATGAGAAGCTGAAGGCAACAGAAATTCTGAGAGTAACAATGCATGAACAGGCAGAGAGATATTGTTAGCTTGCAAATGGTTCCCGGACTTCAAAAATGATTATTCTGTAATTAGGAGAACAGCATATGGTGATATATAGAAGGTGGAAGACATACTGTCTGGACACTGAAACATGTTGGAGACATACTGGTGGAGAATTCTCCCATGTCTAGTTGGGCAAAAGGAAGTATAAAGGGAATTGAAGAGAGTAGAATGACTCTGAGGATTGTAGGTTGTGAAATAATAATTTTTAAAAAGGTGAAATGTGGCATACAGTAAGTTAGGGTATGCCAAGATACTGTAAATCTGATGAAGGACTTGAGATAGCAACCTTAAAATGATTAATAGTATTACATGCTTGAATGTGCCACAGCCTATATGCTTATTCAGAATTCTCAGACGTGAAATATGTTAGAATTTAGAAGAGTATGGGAAAGGAAGGTAGAAAGTAGATAAAGTGAGGCTGGCAAGGCTTTTATTCATTAGGACCCTTTCTACTATTTTTTAATTAAGAAGGAATTTGTTGGATAATCAAGTAAGCTTGCAGTGTATTTCAAGGGTGAGGAGCACAAATAATTCTGGATTCAATCCTGTGTATTTGCTCTGCAGTCTTGCCATGCGTGTGTGTGGTTAGGGTCAAGGCTGCCACTGGAAGAAGGAGAAATTAGCGAGCTTCTTCAATGTGGGTATAGGATGCCTTTTCCAATCTGATGGTAAAGGCTGAGGCCAAGCATCTTCCAGACCAGATTTGGCCATTAGGTAAGCATCCAAATAATGGCTGGACTTCAGAGCCCTCAAATGTCATGCCAAGCATCTGAAGCAGCTACAGGCTTAAACCCTGGAGGGTTTCATAGTCATTTACACCTTCTCACTGTCAGAGGACAATCAGCTATTTTGGTTGGTTTCATTTTGCCTGTAATAAATAATCTAATCCAGTGTTTCTCAACCTTGGCAACTTTAAGCTGTATGGACTTCAGCTCCCAGAATTCCCCAGCCAGCATGGTCTAATCTAACTGAACTGTGTCTGTGGGCCTTCTGTCAAGTCAGGCTGAGGAAACAAGCTATGAAGTGTCAGAAGGTCTGTGACTCCCATCTGTTCTGGTTGGGAAGCCTGACACCAATGCCCTCCAGATGTGTGGGACTTAAACTTCCATAATGTCTAGCCAGCATGGCCACTGAATTTAAAAAGGGTGATAGCACTTGGTTGAGATAGTCCAGGACAACCACTTTGTGAGGTACGGTGTGATCTTCTTATCACTTACATACTGTACGTTCCTTCAAGAATTATCTGAAGCCCTCCAGTATTGATATTCTAACCCCATCTTCTTATTTCCTTTTGCTTAAGCCATGTCCCTTCAACTTAGAGATATACAGTTTCTCTTGCCTTAAATGTAAGGAATTGTTTTCTTTTTCCTGAGTTCATATTTGTGATACTTCTTCTTATATATGTTAAATGTTCATTTGGTGTTTAGGATCCTTATTTCAGGAATATGAGCTTCAACTGGGGAGCAAGATAACTCTTGAAAAAGGATGACTGCCCTGAATTACTAAATTAATGTTTTCTCTGGGTCTGAGGTATGGAGGAATAACCAGGCAGTGTATCCCTCTCTGTGTCGCCAGCTTCTAATGTTATTTTCTGACTTATTGCTCTACTTCAAATTACAGACTCTACCAGTATATTCTCATCTATCAATTTATTTGTACAGTGCTTAAAGAAATTTCTTGACCTTTAGTTTGTCTTACACAATTCACATTCTGCGGCCAACAATTCTTTTTTTTTTAAATCTAATAATCAAACAGAAATAAGGATTTCCTGATTTGCTCTCAGAGCCCAAAGAAAATGCTATAAAAGCAGTCAGTGAATGGTAGCTACTGGGTAATTAGTGTTGAGCTTCCTTCCCAAGGTGACAGAACAAATTGAGAGCATAATTTATTTCTTTAAATTTATTACCTGCTTCTTTTCAGGGTGTCATCTTTCCAGCTGTGCTTGACTGTTTTTGCTGCTGCTTCAATAGAATGTTCAGTTTAAATGTTTGCTCTGTCTTCATTAAGCCTTCATAACCTCTGTATTGCACAGCCTGTAAAGATATTATAATCAAAACTGTACTAAATTAAAACTGGCTAGGGAGAGTGCCTTTTGACATTTTCTGACTTTTTTTGTAGTAGGTTAAACACTTTTTTTTCATCTATCCTATTTTATAAATGATTTTTCTGCAGGACATCCAGGTGTTTGAACTGGCATTAATCACTTTTGGGTTTCTCGGCATTTTGGCTGAAATGTAGGCACACATTATTCGCTATAAAGCAAAATATGACAAGTGTCTCAAGAACAAAAAGATAGATCAAATGGAAGAAGAATGAGGAGACTATTTACAGCAAGGATGCCAAATCCTAAGAAAGTTGCCTTGATACCCAGCTCCGTATTTGGAAATCTTAAAATCTCCAAAAGAAATCTGTATTACTAAGTGTGTGTTTTTAAGACTTGATGTCATTTAACCTGCATGCTTTTCAGTGGTCTTAAGAAATCCATTCCCACCTTCATGTCTCTTGCATATTACAAAAATGGATTGTTTGTTAATGATTTTGAAAGTTCTCACATTGCTGATGATAAACAACATGATGGCAAATTTGACCATTGTAATAACAAGAGACAGATGGAAATTGGGCTTCCTACCCAAAAGAGGAAACAGGTAGCCCATTAGATAGGGCAGGAAAGAGAAAAAGGTGCAAAAGAGTTTCAATATTGATTCCATAAATAGGACTTACTTTTAAAACACAGCAGTCATTAGAATTCTTTCATTACAGCTTCAATTTCTGATGCAAATACCAACAACATGAGTGCAAAGAATATTGCTGCGATGCCAAAAATTGGCAAGGTGCAGCTGGGCTCAGACCTTCACAGAAATATAAATCTGCACCCTAAAATTAAATCTTGACATATGGAGGTGGTACAATTTGGTTGGTGACCTGAAATTCTAAAGAGCATCTTCTCATTTCTGGAGAACAGACCGTTGCCTTTGGTCTGTTAAATAGGTTTGGCACTGTACTTGGAGTCTGTCTTATCTCGTGGGCTGTTTTCCATTCCAGAAAACTCCCGTCATCCCTCTCTTAGAGGCATACTACTTGCACAGCTCATTCGACACCACCAAACCTTAGAGAAAGGGCCCCCCATTGCAAAACTTGTTCCAAACCCACATTTGCCCAGTTCCTGATTACATTTAGTTATATATTTTCAACCTGTTTAAAATGAACTTTGCCTGTGGTTAAATTGGGAAAGTACAGGTAGCCCTTGACTTACAGTGGCAATTGGGACTAGAATTTCCATTGCTAAGCGATGCGGTTGTAAAGCGTGACTGCACTGCTTAGCAACAGCAATCCCTGCAGTCCCGGTTGCTGTCATTAACCGAATCCTATGGTCATTAGGTGAAGCAACTTCCTGCTGGCTTCCCAATCACAATCAAAGTCAGTGGGGAAGCCAGCAGGCAGTGCAAATCCCAGGCCCGCAGGCAGGTAAGTGGCTGCTGCTGGGTGGGGGAGGGTGTGCATGGGGTTGTGCAAGAGGTGCAGGGTGGCAAGGGTGCGTGAGGGGCAAGGGGGTGCATGGGGGAGGCACCGTGAGGGACAGGGAGGGTGCATGAGGATGTGGCGTGGGTTAGGGAGGACGTGCAAGGGTGTGAGGAGGTGCCTGGGGGAGGTGCTGTGAGGGTCAGGGAGAGTACGGGTCCGGGAGGGTATGTGGGGGTTCACGAGTGGCTGGCACGGCATGAGCACAGAGGGGCTGGGGAAGGGTGCACAGGCGGGGGAGACTTACCCCAGCAACTTGCGACCTTCCCTGCTGGCTTCTCCATTGACTTTCAGGATTTTGCTCTCCTGCTCCAAAGAGGAGGAGGAGATGATGATGACGATGGATGATGATATGTCAATGACTCTGGGCAACTCGCAACAAAGAAATTACCATAAAACATAAAAAATGAAAAAAAGATGGCAGGTGCAACAAAGTGAGGGGTCTGGGTGAAGAGCCAGGTCTGGGGGGGGACCTCGTTCCAAAGATAGGCACTGCTACAGAGAAGGCATGCTTCTGGGGTCCTGAGTGATGGAGATGTAGCAAGGAAGAGGTGTACTGGAAAAGCGCACATTTGGGGGGGGGGGACGTGTGGTTTGTATACATCAATCTTCTGTCCAAATGTACGTCCAACTCTCCAGTTTGTTGTCTTAGCACACAGTGCTGCTTTACAGCAATGGTGGACCTGGAGCTTGATACATTTAGCTACATAAAGATGTTATAAATTCACTTTTTAATGGAATGTGACTGCTGTGTTTGCTGCTGTGCCATGTGCTAATTGTGCTGACTTCGGAAACAAAGAGAGGCTCCCTAATTTGGGGGTTTTGCTTATAGGTTTTTGTTTCTTCCTGAACTGCAAATGGATTTGCTTCCTCTGTGGGAACAGAATAAAGGAGTTGACGGTTGCAAGGACGAAAAGAAAGGGATCTATTGATTGTACACAGGCAACCAAACCTATTCCATAATGCTCTTAATTGCTCTTTATCAGAGTGCCCTTTACTCTTCCTGTCCTCTCTTTAGGAGAGGTTTGGTTAGGTTTTTTCTTCCTCTATTGCAAAAAAATGTCTAGACATCTAAAGAAGAGCTCCTGGTCTTTCTATCTCAGAAAGAAATGGATTTTTCCATTCCTGGAACAGCAATACTAGGATGTTTTTCCAGAGGGATGTTTTAACTCATAGATGGTTATTTTGCACAACTTCACTTGCGAAGGATGCTTTTGAGGAGTGGAAAAGCTGAGGCGTTCTTCTGTACATCAGCTACTTGGTTTTGTAGTCAAATGTAGCTGAAAGCTAAGTTTGAATAAACTTACAGCCTCTGGGAACAAGTTCTTCTGGTGGAACATTTTAATCTGTGATCCCAGATACTGCACTGTTGGCATTTATGTGGAAAGCAGATGGATAATAGCCAATACAGATATTGAGAACTGGAGTTCTCAATTTTATTCAAGCTTGCATCTTAATACAGATTTAATAATTTGCATCCTCAGTTAATGCATAGAATGATCTTTTGCCCCAATCTTGGTGGTCTTCTCCTCCCCAGTGGCTCAGTTCCTCTTAATCTTGTCCTTGGGGCGTCCAGTTGTCTGTTGTCTTAGCTTACAAACAGAAATGGTTCCCTGTTATGTTGAGATGCTGGGTGACCTTGATATATGTTAGGAAATTCTCCTTGGATATGAAACTTTTGTGACAATGGTAGCAGCAGAAAGGGAGGAAGAAAGAATCTCGAGATAAGTGTCCACATTTTTTTTTTTTTATCTCTGACACTCAGTTTGGCAGTGTGTGTTGCAGATAACTTTGAAAATCAAGGGAGTGCCTTTCCCCCCTTTTCCCTACAGAAACACCTGAAGGTTTTCTTCAGGCAAAATATTTCAGAAATAGAGACCAACTGACCTTTGGCACGAAACAATCACTTGTATTGTTCCTTTCTTTTTTTCCTTTTTAAATAAAAACAACTCATGTATTTGGATTGTCTTTTGTGTGTTTGAAACTACAGTGTCTTTTTCTTCAAGGCAGTGGCAGCATTTTCACAGGACCACAGAAAGTCCAGGCTATGGGAATTGCACCAAATGGCCACACCTTGTTGACCTTGGCCCACCAGAAAGCCAAGCAGAGTTGAAACTGGTTTTTACTTGGATGGGAAATCCTTAGAAAGCGCCAGGACTGTGGACTAGACTGAGAAGTTGAAAAAACAACCTAGAAGTCAAAAGCAACTGTCCAGCTATGTTGAAAATATTCTTGGCACTGATTGTTCGAGACAGTGCACATAAGGAATTGTGCCTGAAACCCTGGAGAGCCACTACCACCAGAGAAGGCAGTCCTGGGTCAGTGGATCAATAATCTGACTCAATTACTGAATTTATGCATGCTAAGCCATGGTTTACTTACCCATAGCTTGGATAAGTCACAATGACTGGGTTTCTATAACCAGTAAATCATGAACCAAGGTTTATAATCCAGAATGGCAGGATTTGCACAACTCCCTAAACTGAAACCCAAATCAGTTACGTCATGGATTATTGTAGCGTATGAACCCAGTCAATGTCAGGCAGGCTCTGACTCCCCAACTGATCCTTGCAGATCAGGGACTCCAACAAGAGCTGGAAGGGGTGTTCTGCGGAGCCAAAAGTGGCTGTTCCATTATGGGGAACAGTAGTTTGGTGGGGCAGCTAGGTTTTGCAAGATGAATTGACATTCAGTTGGGGAATGCAGGAAACAGAAATAGAAGCGGGATTTTTGTAGCATTGTATGAATGCCCAGGTCCCCAATTTTGGGGAGCAAATGTATTAGTCTTGGAATGCCTTTGCTGCAGGAAGCAGCTTTTACCGATGCCAAATATTAGACATTTGCATCTGTCCATACAATACAAAGTCTGTTAAACTAGGAAGCAAGAAAACAAAGCAAATCCATGCAACCAGGTAGTAATAATTATCTCATATGTGGATTCTTACCATACTGTTGGTTGCTGCATGATGATAAAGCAACACACTGGATGACCAGGAATCCAAGAATGTATTAGCTATTCTGTGCATACTTGTTCACTTGGATTGGCCTTTAATTAAGACTGCAATAAATGAATGGCATAAATTAGGTTTAATCCTTAAAGAAAATGCGACATAAAAATAAAATGTTGCAGGCCATCCAGTGCTAGAGCTGCTTTTCTTCTTGCCCCGAGGGAAAGTGGCACGTTGGCCAGAGAAATGGTGAGGAGTAATTTAAATGCTGCAGGAGTGGCAAACTGCTCGCTCAGCACACAGCAATGTTTCTTTGCAAAAAACCCCCCACTTATTGACAAAAAGCGGAAGACTTTTTGGTATGGAAATGTATGGCTTTCAGTAGGTTGACCAATAGCAATAGGTGGGAAAGGATATGAAAGCAAGTCTGAGTTTTATTATGGTTATTATTTGGTCTTGATAAGAAGACTTGATACCAGACAGAAGACAGTAGCTTCATGGGGCTGGGGTGGGGGTGGGGGCGCTCTCTTTGTTTCCTTTGAGAAATGCGCCTCTGTACCTTTCTATGGAATCAAAACAAGAAGAGGAACACTAGAGAAGAATTGAATGATGCAACGTTTCTATGAGAGGAGTGTCCCTCCCCCCCCCACATTTATTTATTTCAAGAACTATATATTCTAGGAACTATTTAAAAAAGGAAACCATCCACCGAGAAAGAAAGTTCCTGGTTGAAACAGGTCCCCATTGACTCAGATTCTTTGGGCATCGGGGGTTTTTAATGTTTTTTTAACCAGTTTTTTTAAAAAAATCTTTCTTTCTTTCTTATATTTATTGCTATTTTCTCTCTTGATATTATTTACCTATCCATTTAACTGCATTGATTTATGTTGCCCTTTCAGCTGCTTCGATTTTACCCAGCAGAAGTTTGATTTGTGAGTGCAACTGTTCTTCAAATGCTTCTAACCTTCTCCCTGTTTGTTTCTCATGCATATTATCTTCAAACTTCAGGTCTATTCTTGAGGGCTTCAAAATACAACTTAATGTTCCTATTTCTTACAATTCTTTTTGCTGTTGACCTTTTGATGCTTTGTAGATCTTTCAGCATGCCCAATTTCCCTTTCTACATCTGTTGGTGCTGATCATTACAACGATCACTTAGCATTGCTGCTCTGAAAGTAGATTTTCATAGAAGGTTTAATACAGGATTAATTGTCCTCATTAATACTTCAAAGGAGCCTTATAATTTTTATCTTTGTGTATTACATTTCCTGTATCCATTGGTTTATTTATGTGTTTAGTGAGTTTAACACCAAGAGGCCATTGCAGAATATTTTCCAAATCAATATGTAACATTTCATTCTGGCCCAAGGAATCAATCTGATAAACTGAACAGATAATGTGCATACATCACGTTTACCCTATTAAATGCCTTCCTGTATAGGGAAGCATATTTAAAAAAGCATCCTCAGTAACAAGTGGATCTTTCTAGCCAACTACAAAGCGACCACATTTGGAAGACCATGTATGGTTTTGTGCATGTTATCTTAAAAAGTTTCAGAAGAAAAAAATGTGATTAATGGTAGGGGAGATAAGAAAAGTTTATAATATTGGGCATGATGTAGAGAAAATAGGAAGTAGTTTTTTCAGCATTTCTAGGAATTCTAAAAGTCCTAGTCATCCAGTTAAATATTGGGAGCTTCAGGAGATGCAAAGCAAACTCCTTCTTCCAGAACATATTTACATAACAAAAATTGTTCCTTATTAAGATGTGAATTAATGATTGCTGGCTAATTGGCTTTATTAGACAAATTCATGGAGATTAAGACTTTACATAAGGGAAGTTCTTACATTCCCCTGTCTGCTACATCTCATGAAGAGCAAGAAAACACATTCTGTTAACAATATGTCATAAACCTCAACTTTAGCTTCTGTGGGCAGACGACAGTGTGAAAAAATGAATTATTTTACATATCCTTGTGGCCCTTCGTAGGAAATAAGAGTGAATGTGCAGGAGTCGTTACATAGAAAACACATCACAGTGAAAAGTTACTGAGTGATTTAATTAGACTGAATTGCTAACTTTTATTTATAGAAACCAGAGATAAGACTCCAGACTGAATGACATTCTAAAATGTATGCACAGTAATTGATTTAATTAATTACTGGTTGATAATGGAAATCAAGTAGTAGCTAAGTGTGTTACAAAGGAAATGTAGTGCAGAAGGCATTTTATTCTTTTAGAAAAGGAACTTTGAGATCACCTTCACTTATTCTCTTATTACTCAATTTTTTAAAGTCCCTGAAGCCTGCAGTGTTTAAGTTGCTCTATTCTTGAAAGGTTTAGTCAATATTATTTGCCCTGAGTAAGTGACTGCCATAGTCCACCGACTCATTGATTTTCAGACAATTTGTTCTTTAGTCACTTGATTATTTCTTCAGATCTAGCAGTATACATTGTGAAAACTCTTAATTAAGTGCATTGCTTTTCCCAAAGATAATTTGTACCATATGTAACATTCCTTATTATGACCCTAACATGTATTTCCAGGAATTTAATGTACTGTTTCAGAGTCCCCCCCCCCCCCCCCGGTTTTTGCTATAGGTAGGTAGATAGATGATAGACAGACAGACAGACAGACTGATTTGTCTGTGTGTTTGTGTGTGTATGTGAATGTATATGTATGTATATAATTTACAGATTGAAGTGTGTAATGTGAGGCATATCCTCCTTATTGGGTTAAGGAATGGCAAATTTTGTCTATAGAAATGAGCCTCCTGGAATCAACCCATTTAACACATGTTGGAGGTTCCAAAATATGGAATTCCCATTTCTGCTATATTAGGAGGGTACGCAAACGCCATTCAGATTGTCTTGACGTGCTAAATTAATATTAAGGGGAACGTCAAAACAAAACTAAAGAGGCAGTCCTTTTCTTGGAAGGTATGGGTAGAGTCTGGAGGATCTCTTAAATCAATTAACAATATCAGATGATGCACATTTGTTTGTTTAGGGAGTTGCAGTATGTTATCGTCTATTTAAAAGTGCAGAATAGTAATAATTTCATTAACACTGAAGAATTTAGCAAGTTTTTTACAGAATAATCATCCTATAACAGCTATTTATAAGTGGTTATTAAAAAGCAATTCATTAAAATTTTAAGGGTGTAAGCTGACCTACAACAAGGAACTGAAAGATCGTTTTGTATCTACGTGTCTTATTTCTGTAGATTTATGATTAATTAACAAAAATGTTATTTCCCAGCTATCAAATACTTACGCTTCTTTTAAAGGAAAAAAATTGGTTCATTTATTGTCGAAGAAGAATATAATATTGATTAATGTCAGGTGATCATGTACTACAGTATCACGGCTTCTGTTGAAAAAAAAAATATTTCACATACTGATTTTGTTTTGGAAGACCGGTCATTTTTTTGCAGATGCTTGGCTTCTTTTGAATGCTAGAATAACAGTGTGTGAACTATTAGGATAGTGTAAATGAATATTACATGCTTTTATGATGGCAGAATAATAGATATAACAATACTTCTTCTCCATCAGTGACGCAGAGGTCTGAAAAACTTGCCCTCTATTTATGAATGAGCATTTTTCATTGGAAATTGCTCACAAAGGACTATTTAGAAATTTTGTCTGCCTATTCTGATTTATATGCCTAATTTTTATTTATGTTTTCCTTTTGTTAAAAGTGGACTTCAGTGTTACTGATACAGCTGAGATGAACATACACCCACACCTAAGAAGTATATACTCTGTAGGATTCTCCTATTTTCCTTTTTTCCGTGTAATAAAAATAGATCGATATAATTGCAAAGTCTGTATTCTTGTAAAATTAGTGGCATAATACTTAGTTTTCCTTTAACTACATTAAAGTCCAGAACTTAGGGACTGATTGATGCACGAAGCATTTTCCTTTGTGATTTGCATATAAAGCCATAAGGAATAAACTCTGTTTTTGCACGCATGTAAAGCCATATATATGCATATAATAATAATAATGCTCATGTGAATTTGGCATTCGCTGGGTCACCATGGATGTGCTTTCCCCCTCTTTTTCTCTTGATTAGATTTTAAAATCTAAGATTTTAAAAGTACTGTACTGCTTAAAATGACTCCTATCTCTAGCTTTCCTGATTTTGAGGTTTGTTCATGGACCTAAACATGCGGTCGTTTGGGCATTTTTCATCTTACTACTCAGTGAATTAAGACTTTTAACAATTCCACTGAATATCAGCCTGTACGTTTTCTGAAAGCTGCTGGTTGCCAATTTGCTCTCATTTGCATTAACCTTCAAAGCGCGTAGTTATCAAAATGTATATTTTTTGTTCTGGGACATCTGAAAAAAAGGGACACATGTTTGGGTGTATTTTTTTAAGAGAATTTTAATGGTAAGAAGATTTCAAAACATAAAGTGATAGATTTTGCTGAAAAACGTATTTCCTGGTAATCAAGTGTTTACAGAAGGATGTTTTGTTCAAACCCTTTCCTGCGCCTCTGTATGCTTAAACAAAGATCTTTAGATTTAAACACAGCTGTTCATTTGAAAATGAAAAATCAAATTAAGCAGAACCAGCTTTTGAAAGTTAACGCTGTACAGCCAGCGAAAACAAAGGAAGAAAATACAGTGTTGCATGTTTCGCTTAAATAACTTTACTTTCAAAAAAGTTTTTCAGCTAAAAAATGGTGGTTTCAAAGACCCTCGTCTCTCTCCGTATCGTGCAATAGAACATCTGTGCCCATTCTGATTTGGATGAATGACATGAATTCAACTCAAAACCATAGAACTGCTCTTTTTAACATAATTACACCTTGTTCATTTTAGAGACACAATGCTGGGATGAAATGCCAATTAAGGCTGGTATGTTAATGAGATTGAGACTGAATAGCAGATTAGTGTGGACACAAATCCAACTGGAATTGATTTGATATAAACCCTGAAGTTTGTTCTGTTTTAATAGAAATGTTACTAATTTGTTTGAATAACTCCACCGGTGGCTTTTAAATAAATAAATAAATAAGGACCTCCTTTGATTAGACTTTGGCTACCTGCTTATGAAACTGGCAGAATACTGGTATAAATTGGATGTGGATAGTTATTATTCTTTATAAAGTTCATTTGGGAGGAATGCTTTTACTAGCTGGCCTACTTTGTTTGCCATCCGTTCATTAAAAACGTCCTCTTGAATGCTCCTTCGATTGAGTCACGCTAAAACCCTCAAGAGCTGCGTCTCAGATTGGACAAGGAGCTTGTGCTGTTCTTGGTGAATGCTCTCAATTCCTTATCCAAGGGAATGCTTTCTGAGAGGGTAAATACATGTGCCATTATTGCATTCTAAAATACTGTATTTATTTAATTTATTCAATTTAGGCACCACATGGCTCCAAACTGACTCTGCTTTGGTACAGTATTCCTGATAGGAACGTCCCCCCCCCACCAAAGCATGGCACCCCCAAGACCCTTTCAGAGTTAAACATTTTAGACTTTTTTGTTTTGCTGTGTTCAGGACCTTAGAAACAGATTATAATGCCTGCCCAGCAATTTTCATGGAATGAACAAACAATTAATTTCAAATTACTCATTAACTACACACATCCTGCAACATTTTCAGCAGATAAGCCATACGTCAGAAATAATTAATTGCCTTTATCCCTTGTGCTGGCATACTCATTGATGCAAACAGAATGTTGCAAACCAGCAGAGAGAGAATATGCACTGTATTCTCTTTTAAACATAGGCAATAATTTCAAACCCATATCCTCAGTGAAGTTCAATTCTAGAGAGAAAACTATGACTGGAAATAGAATGGAGTAGGCTCTGATACCTGATGGACAGGACCTGGATAACAGCAGGAACTTAAGGGTCTGTATGAAAAGAAGAGTCCTCATTTGCCCTCCAAGCTTGCAGATGTCATACCTGGGAGGAAAAGGATGAAGTAGGGGTGGAAAGCAAGGTGTTTGATCCCTCAGATATCTTTTACTTAGAAACTGAGGCCTTAGCACAATGCCTGAATTCTTCCATCTCTACTTATTCTGTTGTTCTCATTTGTAATCCTGGACAAACATCTGAACCTATGAATTAAGGAGCATTGCCATCATCATATGGAGGAAGAGCAAGCAAAAAGGGAACAGGAAGTCTTGGGGCCTAATGGCCTCCTTGAGAGTGTCACCAAGAAATGTGAATTATCACCAACTGAGTCCAGGAGAGCCTCAGCTGCCTGAGCATCTGGGGTCACATGACAGGCCATTCAGATTGTTGGAAATACTGTTTTTGACAACTGTATCATCCTTGTCCTCAGAAACCATGACCCTGTTTTGCTTCCATGGGAGACTTCACCTTCGCTTGGACCTTGACCACATTATCATGCCTGACCATCTGATATAATTGTATATTGCTGCTTTAGGCTCATAAACATAATCACTCTTTTGCTTGGAGACCTTTTGTGAATGGATTTTTGTGTTTTCCTGACCTTAGCCAGGCTCTCTCTCTCTATACCTTTGTGAGTTAGAATGGGGTTAGACCTGGTTAGTAGGAAATCCTAGGACTTAGACTAGTCTGAAAATTAAAAAAATACATTCCAGAAGAAGGCAGTAAGAAACACCTTCTGTTTTATCAAGAATACCTATTGGCATGTCTGTCACCAGGTGTCAAACTTGACTTGAGGGAGAGTTGACTTTACAGATGCGCAGTGAAGAATGTAGTAGATGACTTACTGGTGTGCATATAAGAATTTGTGATGTTTCTTCCTCATAATTCATACATGAGCTATACATACACCCACATAAACATGTATGATGCCTTTCAAAAGGTATTGTCCCCCCAGGGGCAAGCAGCATATATGAATATACTTACCTATCGCTACCCCCCTCAACTTGGTTTCTCTGCGTGAGAGGGGTCACTTTTTTTCCGCAATAAGGAAATAATCCATTTCACGCTATTCTAGTCATTCTTAGCTCAGAAACTGACATCTCAATATCTGTATCACTTTCAGAAATGCCAGACTGCCTCCCAGCTGTCCGTTTTTACTGATTTATAGGACATTAGTACAGGCTTGTTTTTGGTTTTAAAATTGAGGAAGGAGTACATTTGTTTATCGAGACATCCATTAACTCGGTGCTGAGAAGTAGTGGGGGCAGAATTATAAAACGTAGCATTTTATCATTTCTTTTTCAGGTATCTGTAAGTAAAAATAAGTTGGGGTTGTTTGGCAGTGAGTTCCTTGGTTGCTCACTTTTTTCCTAAGGCCCATTATGTGTCCAACAGAGTCGCGTTTGTCCTGATTTGCACTGAAATGACTCATACCAGCTCTGCTCCTGTTTCCTTGAAAGGCGTTGGTGCCAAAATATATTCCTTGAAGAAGCAAGGGGAAAGAGAAGGCCTTGGTTTCCTCAGGTTCATTGTTAGGTTTCTTTGTCTCCTTTGAGTACAAGGTGTATAATTTTTACCAAAACATGATCTGCCTCCGAACAACTGGGGTTAAATAGTAAGGCTGTTGGCTGATCAAGCAGTCTTATCGATGCTTTTAGTCTCTTTTCACTTAAAATAAGATGATTTTGATTTCAAAACAGGCTTCTGGTGCTCAAAGCATAATAGCTTTATTAACAGATAATGCTGTTAATAAAGTTGGTCTATGAAACTGTGATTATTGCTTACATGGCTGGAGATATTTCATTTCAGGCAGCAGGCTAGATCAGTCCCTGTCTTGATCTCTAAATTAACAGAGAGCTGTTGCATATTCCCATCTTGGTTGGAGTGTTTACACTTACAGCCTTGAGGCTTCCCTTGGTGTTTTGAGTACAGTACAGTTTGCATCCAACATGGCTGAAATGACTGAAGCTGAAATGCCACTCGTTAACGTATTAAAATATTGTCCACTTGCATTAATGAGATTTTTGTGGATGGGTGGAGGCCTGAGGCACTCCTGGGCAGTATTTTAAAATTTTGTTACAAGATATTTAATAGGAGACGGGGATGCGGTGGCGCAGCGGCTTAATGACGCTGAAAGTTGCCGGCCAGAAATGGCTGACGCTTCGGGGGTTCGAGTCCAGCCTTCATATTAACAGGGTGAGCTCCTGTTTCCTCCCCAGCTCCTGTCAACCCAACAGGTCGAAAACTCACGTGAGTAGATAAATGGGGACTCTCACTCCGGTGGGAGGAAAAATGCTGGCAGCGCCTTGCACAGAGAGACGGGACCAGTTACCGGTAAGCGCGAAACTGCGCTCGCCCGAAAGGGCGCGAAGCAACGGAAACCCCGCCTCCTGCGCTCGCCAGCTGGGCTCTGCTCTAGGAAGGAGGCTCTGGCAAACCACTTCCGAAAAACAATTGCCTTGAAAACTGCAAGGACTCGTCCAGGCAGTCACTGCAGGGTCAGTAATGACTGAGCGCAGACCAAAAAAAAAAAAAAAATTAATAGGAAATACATATTTGCTGAAAGCATTATTTTTACACTCTGTCAATTCTTAGAAGCTAGGACAAGCAGCTGGATTCACCTCCATGACTGGTGGTATTCATAGCATCCGCGTTGCAGTTGAGTGTGTTTTGAGGGGCAAGGAAAACACATGAAACAAAGCAAGAGAAGGGATTCATTTGGCCCTGGATGTGATAGGATAATACCTGTTTTATGTAGGAGTCAGTATGTGAAGTGTAGTAATAACTTACTAATGGCTTGCTGGCACATGAAGATGCTAAAGATAGATAGTGAAGAAGTATATTTGTTGTAGAACACACACAGAAGACCCTAGCCTGAGTTGGCATGTTGAGTGATGATGAGAGTTCATGACAGTTGATCACTTCTGACCTTTGCAACCCCACATCTGCTTTGGGTACGTGACACCCAATCTGGGATTTCCAAGATGCTGACAGATTTGCTCTGTTTGTGTTAACTCTTAAGCTGTTGCAAATGTGCGGTGTCCTAGGAATTGAGAAGCAGGCATAGCAAGGAAGGGAATGGCATTAGGGGGACCATGGTTTAGGGCGAGGCATTTGCTAGTTATTCCAGTGGTTATGTTATTCCATTTTTCACCTTGGGTATTAAGGGAGTATGTTGGCGTTGTCAAGAAAAAAACTTAGCTTTGAGAGCCTAGAGTTCAACTCCTGCCCTTCTGCCAGTATAGATACGTGCGGGAAGTTGCTGCCTCTTTCTCTATTTCCTCATCCATAAAAATAATAATTGTTGCAAGCTATTTTACCGAATTGTTGTGAGTAAACTTCAATAAAATATTATGCAAATTCAAATTAGTGTATAAAGGATAAGAAGCAATAATGTGGGAAGATAGTCCCTATGGCTAATTTCATGTCTCGATTGCATTACTGATTTATGGGAAAGACCTTCTGGAAAAAATAGCCCTTGATTTAGGCAACAATTCAAGTAAGGTAGTCTTTGTGGTCCCTAGGGACCTACCTTCACTCTCTGAACTTGCTTGACAAGTTGACTTCTTTGTTTTAATTTTTATCATTGATGTTACAGCTGTGTTATTAACAGATTCTCATTTACACATGTCAGAGGAAGAGAAAAATTACCTAATTAACTGCTTTCCCCATAAGGAGAAGGAAAGGGAGGGATGTGGGCTGCCAATTTATTCTCCACTCCTTTCTTTCCACTCTCCCCTTTAAATGTGTTAGATTTACAACCACCTGTCAGATATGAGCTGTAAGAATCATTTTCTAATTACCACGATTTCTACTATACCAACTTCGAATCATTGACTGTTTTTTTCCCTGCTCCTTTTAAATTAGGAAATGATTCCGTTAAAGCAGTGCTTCATTTTCAGGGGACTCCAGTGAGAGTTGCATCTTTTCACTTGGTAATTGATATTCGATATATGTTATTAATGGCCCAACCAAAAGAACTTGGGCAAAGAAAACAAGTAAACACACTAATTTCAGTAACTGAACAACCGTCACAAGAAAGAGGGGAATTGTGGTAATAACAGCCTGTTGCCTGGGTTGCAATATTGAAGTTGTTTGTCTTCTGAAGTTACCTTTTCATTGAACTTGAAGCTCTTTTCCTTTCCTTTTTCTAAAGTCAGAGACATAGCCCTGCTCTAACTTTCTGGCTGTGCTGTTTATCTGAAGCTTCTCACTGATATTGGAGTGGGTCCTCCATTCCATAAGTTTTCATCTTCAGATTGTTGTCATAAATGTCTAAAAAAGGACTGTTGGATCATGACCTGTGCTATAAACTAGATATAACAAGCACCTGGTTCACCATATTAGAGTGCTGTGTAACTTGATAGATATAGTCTTCCATGTAGTACGAATAGTCCTTGTGTAACTGCAGTAATTATGACTGGAATTTCCATTGCTAAGCAACATGGTTGTAAAGTGCGATGTCACGTGACCATGCTGCTTAGTGACAGCAGTTCCAGCAGTCCCTGGTTGCTGTTGTTAAGCAAGGACCTCGCATGACCGTGACTTCCGACTTCCTGCTGGCTTCCCCATTGACTTGACTTGTGGGAAGCAATCAGGGAAGGTTGCAACTTGCAATCATGTGATCTCAGAGATGCTGTGATGGCTGGAACTTCGAGGACTGGTCATAACTACTGCTTGTCAGTGCCGTCGGAAGTTTTAACAGTCACTTAACCGAGGACTACCTGTAACCTTTTATGGTCCCGTACACCCATCTGATGCTTCTATCCCTTCTTTTAGATTCTTTTAGGCTTTTGCTTTTGTATATATATATATATATATACACTCTCTGTTTTTAATACATATATCTTTTAGTTTTTCATAATCGTTTTTAGATCTTTATTTTTACTCTCATGTATACTCTATGCTTTTTAATGACTGTACTCCACTCTCTTACGCTGGTCTTTGACCATAATAAAGATTTGAGGACTGGTCTCTGGATCTCCATGACCTGCTTACTCAAAGTATATATCCTCAATTTGATTTGTATCTTCTTTTCTTACATAATTGCAGCTGCCTGGGATAAACTGGAATGAACGCCAAGCTGAAACAGTACTGCTCCTTCAAGGGGGTAGTAGAGACGCTTAATAATGGACAACTTGTGGCCTTTTTTCCACAGCTCATAATCTGCTGCCTGAGATAAGATAACTGATAGTTGGGCCAATAATTCTTAGAGAAGTTTAGTGTTAGCAATTTATGTTTCACAGAAATGGCACGAGAAAGAGTATATTCCAAGCTAACATGCCTCTTTTCTGGATGTTATGCATGTAACTTGTGGAAGAAGACATCGAGTGGTGTCCCAAGAAAGAAGATGTATGACATTCCCTGAGTGGCTGAGTCAGTGGATCAAAATCATGAAGGAAAAGTCTAGACAGGCAACGTTTGTTACTTTCTTATCTCAGAGGAATATAAGCTTTCCCCACAATTTCCTCACTTGTCTGCATGCAAACCATACCTACTTTTCCCCTTGTCGAATGCCTACTCAAGTCTGAGAATGGTTTCAACACTTGCAGACCAAATTTACTTCTGAGAAGGAGAAAGTATCACCTGCAAACACTGATCTCTTTAAGCTCTTTCTTGACATTTGAGTTGTTGGCAGGCCAGCTTTGTGGGCAATGAGATAAAACTGTCCCTATTCATTATAGGCATTGCTAAATACCTCCTCCACTTTGTATGATTGCCTCCAAGATATAGAGTACCCAATAATGTAGAAATTAGCCCTTGGAGGAAATAACTTGGAATTCATTTGGTGATTAAGGTCTCATTTTTTTTGAGATTGTGAATTGGCAAAAGAGTAGGGAAACAAAGACATGATATGGTTTTATTTGTGCTTTGAGAAGTAGAAGGGATGGATTGATAGAAGGATTTTCACAACCATGCCCTGAATGTCCTAACGGTGGAGAGACCATGCCCTGAATTCAGAGATTGTTTTTGTTTTGGTTGCAAGCCAATTGATGACCGGGGATATTTAATCAGTCCTCTTCTTTCATTTGCACAGTGTTCTGCTTTCCTATTAATTGATTATTGTGCATTGTCAAGAAAAGCAACCAAGTTTAACCTTCCCCCCCCTTTTTTTTTTGCTTCAGCTAATGCTGTGTTAGATTTGGATTTTCACATCTGCAGATATTTGTTGACTTAAGGCAAGACATAACAGTTGATCAGTAGAGTTAAAAAATGTGAAGGGAATGTGGTCTTGATGGTCTGTTGATTATGAAACTGCTTCAGTTTCAATCATGAATATTTTGCCCTCTGGTAATTGTCATCACAATTCCAAATTCATTTTAGCAATCTAACTTTTTGTGTTTATATTTTGAAAAACATCTTCAATTCAAAGAACAACCAGATTTAGGTGCTTTATCAGTAGCTAGATTCAATATACTGACAAAATTTAGGTGTATGTGATCCATATTCTTCAAAAACATCTAAGCAAATCTTAGTATGTGTGTGGTCAGCTGTCAGATGTCAGAGGCAGGCAATATGTCAGATTTCACTAGGGATGGCAAGAGATACTAATTCTCCAGAAACTCAGTCCTGTGCTCAGGAACAACCAAAGCCTTACAGACTTGGCCCTGCAAGATAAATTGCTTTAGCGAAGATAAGAAATTAACCTACTATATTATATTATTTATTTGTTTGTTTATATATTTTTTCCATTTCTACAGCCACTCACTTATACTCTGGGCAGCTTACAGTGGTTATAAACAGCATAGTTATATATATCTTTGGAAGACGTGCCCACTGCAGAACCCTGTGATTATTGGTTTATGGTTTTATAACTGTGGGTTTTGTTATATGGTTTTGCCCTGTAAACAGCTGGGAGTTACTGAGATTCAGTAGTATACAGGTAGTTCCTGGGTTAAGAATGCCCAGTTTATGGATGACCCATAGTTAAGAATGAAGCCTATTGTAGCAAAATGTGAGTTAAATTCACAAAGATTTGAGTTAAATACACAAAGATTTGAGTTAAATACACAAAGGTTCGAGTTCATTACATAATACTACTTATACAGTATTATACAATAATACTGTTCTGGCTTACATACAGATTTGACTTAAGGACAGACCCTGGGAACAGAACTCGTTCTTAAACTGGGGACTACCTGTATAAGTGCAATAAATATTTTTTTAAAAAAAGCAAGCCACAGAGTTTAAATCCTAGGCTTTTTCCTCCTGTCAATGGACTTTGGATTGTTTTTTCCCTGGCCCTGAGCACTGAAGATGCTTCTTCCATGTTTAAATAATTATTCTGCCTGGCCTGAGAATCACTGATTCTTGCCTTGCTAGCTCTTCCTCAGGACACCTAACCTTCGCCACAGCCAGGGTTAAGACTAGGTGGAACTAATACACAAAGCTAGTACAGTGGAAACCCATTCACAGCAAGGGGACAGAAGTCTGCTTTCTTGAGAAGAAAGCATTGGAGGTAGTTGCAGAACATCTCATCGTTCTTTGATAGCATTCTGTCAGATTGTCTTACAATTCCCCATTTTTCAAATGGGAAATGACAGACCAATGAAATATAAAACTGACACCTAATCAGATGTTAGTTCTTGGTATCAAGAAGGAAAAGAAGGCATGACAAGTAACACTGGTTGAATTCCTTTTGCTACTCAGCTGAAGACAGAGATCTTTTGTGGTTGTGGCCAGACATACCTCCCAATTTTCTCTCGTCCACACAAACACGTTTACCTTCATCTTTCCAACCTCTTTAAAGTTACAAATCTATTCTTGCTTCTTCCTTTTGTGTCTCACACATGCTTGCTTCTCCTGCTGGGCTCAGGAAGGGGGTCATTTTTAGGCTTAGAAGAAAAAGAAATCAGGAAAGGAGAATGATCAGAAGCTAGAGGGAAGGAAAACGGGGAAGAAAGAAGGAGGAGGGACCAAGTAAGAAGAAGTTGCAGGACTTCTGAAAGGAAGCTTGAGGAAGAGACATGTTCATGCACAATGTTCAGACCAGATTTTGGAAGTTGTTGAGTTCAGATGGGAACATTTTGTTCAAGAATTGCTTTTGGGAGGGGGGAATTATATTGGGTGTGAAAAATACTGACCCTTCTTAGAAATTCATGTTATTATGGAACATTTTAGTTACAATGTGGATGATGCTTTCCAAAAGCAAATTATGACAGCAGATTCAGTCATTGGTATCTTTTCTTGCCTATTCAACTGAGGAGAAGATGATGATTTACAAAGCAAAATTCTTCTCTGTCAGGCAATGAAATAGGGGCAGTCCCATGGATGCCTGGAATCTATGCTCATTCTCCTTCCCATCTCCTTCTGCATTTCTGTGTCTTGTTCCTGTCTCCTTATATTTATAAGATCTAACCTACTGGGACCTTTGTCCCAATATGCTTCCATTGCTATGAAAGCATTTCTTGTTCTGCATTGTCTAATTGAGTTTGTGGATATATTTGAATAATGGTGGTTTCTTAACTAAGGCTTGGTGGTTGTGTTGAATGGAAGTGATGGGTGGTGCGATCTAGCACATCTAGAGGCCTGAATGGGGGTTCTAGAAGTTTTTCTAGGCATTCATACAAGGCCATTTTATCAAGATGAACTCTTCTGTTTCTACAATTTGGAATTTCCCTTGCCGTTTATCACTCTGCTCTTCGCATCTTCTTGCCAGTTGAATTCACAAAATGTTTAAATGGTTTGTCATCCTTCAAAGGAACTTTAGCACTTAACAGCCCTTCTGTATGTTAAACTTTCATGGAGTGTCTTCAATTAAAATGATTTTTTTAAAGCTCACACTGTTTATATGTTTAAAAAAAATGGTTATCACCATTAAAAAAATCCCAGGAGGAGTGCTGAAAAATGCAATAAAAATTCTGCACTGTTTAATAGTTATCACCCCTGGGTATCTTGTAGGTTTCCAGTAATGAAATGTGAATGTGAATTTCATTTTGTTTTAGCTTGGCTGAATCTCCTTTTAACAATCGATTTGCTTATATTGTTACCCATACAGAGTATCTGTTATATCCTTTGTAAGTATATTCGGTGATTTTATTCTCCATATGCTATTCCGGTTTTATTAAAAGTCTTCAGTTTTATTTCAGAAACAGCCACATTGGTTGGTTTGTTTTTGGATAACATCATGACCACAAGCCAAACTTGATGCAGTTTAAACAAAACAGACTTTGCATGTGGAAAACAGGAAAAAGGTATGCTTCTTCCTAAACTGACTTTGCAAATTCCAAACTGCCTGAAAAAGTTAAAATAATCAACACAGAATGTATCTATTTCAAATACTCATAGCAACCAAGTTATTTTTTTTTTAAAAAGAGAATATAACTAGCATTGTGTTAACAGAGAAGCCAGTGTGATGTAGTGGTTAAGGTGTTGTCCCAAGTTCTTGTCCATTCTTAACCAGGAAAGGTCAGTGGGTGACTTTGGGCCAATCCTTCTCTCTCAGCCCAACCCACCTCATAGGGCTGTTGTAGGGAAAAGTAGGATGTCTTGAGCTACTGAACAAAAGACATCTAATAAATAAATATATTACCCTGAAAATCTTGGGAGAATTTTAAAAAGTGTCTTTGGCTCTGAATGACTATCCGTGTTGACCCCAGTGAATACCAGTAATGAAGTTACACCAGGCTGGACAGTATTTCTCCTGATTTACTTAAGATATTAAGGTCATCTTGAGGTAGGCTTCTGAAGTTAACTTCAGTACCTGTGGAAGTTGGCATGGAAGCAAATGTCCTTTTAGGGATCTTAGTTTAAACAGAATAAGAGAAGAGTGAGCGTGAATGTTTCCAGCTGTGCTCAAAAGCTTTCAGTTGGGCTTGGAAAAAGTTGTGTGATCAACACTGGATCCGGCTCCAGAGAACTGACATCCCCAAAGTCTCAGCAATTCATAAATTAGTCACGAGAGAGAGATTCAGAAGCTCAAGATTCAGGAGCAGTGACTGAAGTCTGCTTTTTATTAGCTGCATCCCATCCATTTGAGAATTCAGTATATAAGAACCTGGATCTTTCTATTGGTATGGGGCTAGGTTTAGATGAAGAACAGGAAACAGGAGCAAGAAACAAACAACAAAAACTGAGATCAGGCAGGACCGTTAGTAAACCCTGGTGCAGCATAAGAAACAGAGTGCAGGAAGCACATTTAAGAATGGGAGAAATCCTAATCTTAATCAAATCCAATCCAATCCAATCCAATCCAATCTCACCAGGTTCATAGCCTATCAGAAGCTGCTCCCTATTTTACTAAGATTGTTTGTATTTCCAAATGACGAATCTTACGTACTCTGAACTTCTCAAGTTCCAGGGAAAAGTTTATGACAGGGATCCATACAGGAGCTTTTCCCAGACACACCTGAATATGCCTGAGGGCTACATGGAAAGTCAAAGCTGGTCTACACATTACTAGAGTTTTGAACATTTACTTCAAGAGAACAGTGTCAGATTGGGGATGAGGAAACCCCTTTTCTGGAATTTACTTGGAGTTAATCGATTCTCATATCCATTCCTGCATCATAAGATGGTTGCGCATAAAGCCTCTGACTCCAGTCTCATCAACGTATGAGCCCATGTTTGGGCCTACACCTTGGTGGTGAGGGTGCCAAAGTGTAATGATTGTTGTGCCCTTAGTGCACCTCTGAAGTGCAAGCTTTCTCCACAGCTGAGCCAATCAGGAAATCTCTCCCGATGTGGGAAGGCCTCTTCAATGGCCTTCCAGAAAGACCATCTGTTTTTGTTGACTGTCTCTAGCCTGAGTGGAAGGAATGGTTGCTAAGTCTTCCTGGAGATTTAATATATGTTGTTAGCCAATTAGGTGACCATGTGGCTCCATATTTGACAGTGATTTTATTGGTAGCAGATTTTATTGAAGCCTCATTGTTGTGGGCTGGTGAAGGGGGCGGCAGGCAAATGTTTCAGTGCTTGTGTTTTAATATTTGTGTTTTCATTTGCTTTACGGTTATTTTAAAATTTTGTAAGCTGCCCCAGGAAGCTGCTCAGGGGACTTAAGATAAATCAGGTAAATAAACATGCAGTAGATGAAGCAAATAACGTGATGGCATTCTTGTCCATCCAGAATAATTGCTATGGTGGACCAGTCAGATGCAAATAATGTTTCTTGTCTCATAAATGAATAGCTATTACATCTGCTACCTGCTGCTCCCACCATTTCTGCCTTCTCTCCTCTCTAATAAATCACCCGTTTCCAGAGAAATTCCAGTGTGAGAATGAGGAATGCCCCACTCCTAATTCATAATGTTGGAACTGCTGTAACTTCTTTTGAAGTTTACCTTCATTAAACTACATTTCTTCAACTTCCTTAAGCTGGCTGTCAGCATCACAGGATGCTTCCCATTTGTTTATTGTAAGTTCATGCTGGGTTTGCAAATATTAAGAGTTTAAATATTTTTTAAAGCATCCAAGCCTACCCAGTTGTCCTGCCACAGCATAGCATTTATATATCAGAAAGGAGGCAGATGTTATGGGTAAGGTGTGCTGCCATTAAGTTATTTTACTTTATTTATTATATTTACATTGCAACAGTAGCTAGAGATCACTCATAGCATATAAGCACTACACAAAACAGAAACTGACAAAAATTCAGTGTTTTCATAAGAACAAAAGAGTCAGTAGTTCATCTCTTGGAAAAGTAAGTGGAACTTGGCTTCTGGATGAAGATAAATTGCACTAAACGGTATCAAAGTCACGCTGGTGTGAAGAGAAGAGAGTATGTGCAATCCTTTTAAGATATTATTCCCAAGTAAAAAGGACTATATATGTGCCTAGATAGTGAAGGATTTCATCATCCTGGTTTCCTTCAGGGATATTTATTGCAAAATACGGGAGCTGCCCCCCCCACCCGCCCCCCACCTGGAACATAGCTTTCCACTCAAAAATTTTCTGGGCTCCTTGTTCATATACCATTACTGTTCTAAAACTGTTGAAAATAACAGGAATTAAATGAGGCAAAATCAATTTCTCTGTTTGCACATTTCAGCAGGGAGTCTCATGAAAGTGACTACAGATCACTCAAGTTACTGTATTGGATTTGTTTCCTCCAAACCCTCCTCTTTTCTTTCTTCCTTGCTGGCCCCAAGATTTGGCCTGAAGTTATTAAACATATTGAATGGTAGATATTTTATAGGGATAGGCTAGATAGGCTTGATTCTGTTGTTTTACTAATTTTACTAATTTGATATTAGGGCAGTATTCTAATGAACATGTTTTAATAGTACTTTTAATTTAACCTTATATTTAATCAATCAATTATACATCCCAATGGAATATAGTGAGTGAGATTTCTTAAAGAAAACCTTAGAATGAGTACAACATTCAGTCTGTTTCAATATTGGCTCTTGATGGTGGTGAGTGTTGAAAATCTACTCTCGCAAAGATACAGTGTGGGAAATTGTAATAGGTCATTCATTGCCTTTTCACTTAAAAGCTTGTATTATCCGTGAACTTTTATCTCAAAGGCTTCTACTAATGCTTTCTTTAAAAGTTTCCATGTGATGTCCGAGATCTGCCAACATCCCCTCTTCATTCAGGGATGAGTTATTTGCTTAACATGTGAAATGGAATGCCAAACCAACAAAAATTTAGCATAGAATTAGTTGTTCAGGGATTATAAAGAACTACCAGTTTAAGGCTCATAATATCTTCACTAAAGCAAAGTAATACATTGTGATCCATTGATTTCCTTCTATTTGTTCCTTGGTTTACTTCCTAGAGTAATATACATATATATCCATGCCTAAATTGAAAGTAATCTGGATTTCTAGTTTAGAAATCCACATGGTCATGTGGGTCCCATGAAGACTTTCCAGATCTGTGCCACAAAACTCTACTCAGAAATTTCAAACTCATTTCAGAACTGATCCATTTGTTCTGCTAGTTCAGAGCTTAAACATATTGCTAGGATTACACAATTGAAAATAAACTGAAAATTCCAAATGAGATAATAGATCGTGCTTGTATAATACTATACTTTTTGGGATTAGCATAGAGTTTGGGATTAAAATCCCATCTCCATCATTTTTGTTCAGTTAAGATTGATATAGCTCTTCGTTCAAGTTTAACAAGCATTGCTAAGTTATCTTCAGCTGTGAGTTGAAAATCATTGCAGCTTATTGTGTGAGTGCATTGGCGGTGATTAGAGAGTAAGGTTTTTAATTTTGAGGGAATCATGATTTGCAAAGTTTAGCAGTAACCCCCTGAAAACTCCTGTGTTTCATGAGGCAATTAGTTTTCAACATCTCCTTATAAATATGCATCCATCTGGCCGAGCACACATTAAAAGTTTGTGTGAAATAAATTCTTATTTTCACCTTTGTTTATTACGAATATATGGGTTGTGTAGATGGATCTATGATACATACAGTGTTTGAATGCTAATCCTACAGACAGATGGCAGCAGTTTAAAGACATTTCCATCAAAGCAATTATGTGCATAGAAGATTTCTCCAGTATAATTAGCATGCTTTTCTTGGTGGACTCATACCAATAACTTTTTTCCCATAGCTGTAATCCAAAATTAGGCATATCTTCATTTGCTTTGCTAGAATTTACTTATTAAATGTGTTAGTATCGATCAAAGGTCAGATATTTTGGCCCTGCTAATAAGATTTGGATTTCTCCTTTTTTCATGAAAAAAAAAAGCCTACTGATAAAGATATTACTCATATCCATGGCTGAACTTTCTAAGTTTTAATGCAAACAAACAACAAAAAAAATATGTATCTCTCTTTTGCATCACCGAGGATCACCTGTAACATCAATAAGAAACTGCAGGGACCGTATCTGTTTTTCTTACCGTTTCTTCTTGCATTCCCCCCTGCCCCTTAGATAGTCCCATCATTTCTTCTCTAAGGGTAATGGGATCACTTGTTTTATTTCAGTGCATCGGGAGAGGAATGGACTCGTGATAATGCACAGGAGACAGACTGGATTAGGTCAACAGGTTAGGATTAGGGTTAGGGTTAGACAAGGCAACCCCTATATTCAGATGCTCTTTCTGTGATTTGGAGGCAGGATTTTAGCCTATAGGACAGAGTAGGCAACTTGGTGTTCCTTACGTTTCATCTGAACATCTCTGATCAGCATGGCCTATTAACAAGGATTATGAAAATTGCTAGTTCAAAATATCTGGATCCAACAGATTACTTAACTGATAGGATTCCAAACAGATCATAAATTTTCATGAAGAACTGTAAATTGACTATTGATGTACTTTTTTTTTTTAGTTTTTAGTTTGTCACCCCCTCAAAAAACCCTCCCCCTAGCCAGATGTGTGGATTCTTGTGCAAGCTAATATTTGCACAAATGGGAAAAGGTGCCCATATTAGTAGTTGCCATATTGAGAAAAAAGCTGTACTGTAACCCTCCTTCCCTCTGTATATATGTTTGTGGATGAACCGCCTAGTGCAAAAGTTCAATATTTTGGAAAGTTCAAGTGCTCTTGAAACAAGCTAGTAATATTTCTATAATTGTAGGCAGTTGGATTTATTGTGACTTGGCTAATATTGTCTGGCTTCTATCAGCAATCTACTGAGTTTTTTAGAAAGCAAATTTTTAGCCAATTTTTACAAAAATACAGTCAAAGGGAGAAAAGACGTATGGGGTAGTTTGGAGATGAAGATATGCCCTCCAAGTGCTGTTGTGATTCTCTTTCTGTAAACTACACAGATTGTTCTAGGACAGCGAGCTTCAAGCTTCCTAGAGCAGGAAACACTTTCTGTGTCTGCCAGAGGATCTTGGTTTTCTGGTTTTGCCATGGAATCTCACGTATTGTTTATAAGCTGGCCTGTGGCATGTTAAGGTGCCCATGCCTCTTATGACTCCATGTGAGATGGTCTACCTTAGATCACATCCTGGCACTCTCCTGCATCCAGAAAACTTGTATTGGGCAAGTTGTCTTTCAGCGTCCAGGAAATCTTTCTGCAGAGAGGTAAGGAAAACACAGTTTGGCATCTATAGCCAAAGGTGTTATACTTGCTACCCAACCCTCCATCTTCTCTATTAGGTATTCCACCCTCCTATTAAGTCAACAGATTTTCAACTGTTAAACTCTTGCTTCTTGGAAGGGAAGAGATGTTTGCATAAGGGTTGTGTTTGGTAGTTTTCCGTGCTGTGTAAGCAGAACATACTTCTATCATTTTTTATACAAAAACTAGCCTGACTCTGTAAAGGTCATTCCTATCTCAGTCAGTGCTTAAAGTTCAAGAGGAAATAAACTGCGCAGAGGTGGCATTTTTCAAGTCAAGTGTCAACTTCCTGAGCCCCCAAGCCAAGGAACACAGATGAGTGAGAGAAAGAGAGATTAATAAGCAAGCTGCTCAGCTGATGGATCAGTGATGGTGTTCAGGAACATCCTTTGATTCTTTTTATAGAAAAGAAACATAAAGGTTTCACTTTTAACTTTGGAGGGCTCTTGGATAGATTTCTAGCTTGAGCCAATGGAGATTTGTCAGTGCCTGTAAAATAGGAGACAGCATGTTTTGTGACAATGCCACTGTGTGAAGGATGTTTCAGCCCCACCCTGCTTTGTTACTAGCTAGGATTTTTTTTTAAGCTTTGGGTACTTTAGAATGGCAGACCCACCAAGCTTGGAAGTCATCTGCATTGACTTCTCTTTCCAAGATAGGGGACAGCAAGATCAATAGAGAAATAAACTGGAAGAATAGGCTTTATTAATCAAGTCATTGGAAGCAGAAAGGAAGATTATAATGGAACACAGGTGTCGATCGAAGAGCGTGGCGTGCTTAAGCTATCTACTTGCTGGCTGCTGAAGTGTTGATATTGATTGGAGGAGATGTAGGGTACGGTGATATCAGACCTGCTAATTGGGAGGTTGGGTTATCACCAAGAGAGGAAGGAAACGTGGCTTTTTCTTTTCACACTTTTCCTCCCTTGCCTGGCTGTGTGGATATTATGGCAAGACTGGTATTGTTGTAGGGCCGCTGAAAGAGATCCAACTCTTGCCTCTTGGAACAGAGAAGTAGAATTATGGAAGGACGGAAGGGAGGTGTGTCTTAGCTCACTGATCATACTGTACTTGATAAAGACATATTTGCAAAATGAGGGAATAAGGATCCACTTGAAAAATAACTAGATAAAGCATACTCACTTTTATAAAACTTCTCATGGCTGTGAACTAAAATACTATGGCCACATTTTAAACAGCTGCATCTCTGCAAAGATTGTCTTGAGGAGATCCTATCATATGTTGACATGGCCAGGTTACCTGGACAATTAATGCTTAAATCACCTTCCCAGTGGAGGTCCACTAGTTCAGTGTCCTCCAGTTTGGTGTCCTGCAGCTTTATTGGGGTTACAGTCCCTACTCAGGCCACCCATTTGTTAGAAACTCTTGATGGCAGTGCAAGTTATTAGACTCTGAAAGTAAAAGCTGGTGTTTGTTTACTGAGTTTAAACACTTCTCTTTTATTCAGAATTACTAAAGAAACTCCTCAGAGACTGATTTCTAATCTTGAATGCTCTTTCAGAAAATTCTAATTGCAAGGTGTGCGACTAAAACCAAAACAAACATAAAAGCATGCAGATAAACAACGCAATGATCATATCTTGCAAAAGGACAATAGTATGCAATGAAGATGAAGACTGATTGGAAAAGGTCAGCTTGGACCATCCTGAAGAGCATTTAGAACCAGTAATGAGTTACAACCGTGGGAGGGCTTTTGCCATTGAAGTGGTATGCTGGTTTTAAAGGTTTTTTTGTTGTTAGTTTATTTTTCCAATTATTTCTGATTACATTAAAATAGGCTATTGTCCTACTATTAAGAGCATTTGCAACCGTCTTGTTCATTGTGAGCTCAGTGCTGTGATATGCTGTCTGCATTTAATTTTGGTACAAGATTGTTTTCCCATTAAATGTCTGACTCTAAATTAAAGTGCGGTACCCTTGTCCTTTGTTCTCTCAGACATTTCTTGCATATCACTCTCCGCTGTTTAGATATCACTGAACCAAAATTTATGCTTCACTGTTGTTTAAGAGGTTATAAAGTTTGGCAGTACAGTATAGAGCGAAATGTGTTGCTGTGTGGTGATGTGAGAACATGATAATGAAATGGCCCTTCTGCTTAGGCCATCTATCAAGATGAGGGTTTCCTAATCGTGTTGGTGATGGAGTGTTGTTGTGACAGGGGAACCCCTCGATTTTCCCTTCTATGCCCAAGTATCCTAACCGTCACGTGTTGTGAAGAAGGCTGTGATAAGTTACAGATGCAGAAAAGTACTGGAGAACCTAACACTTTTTGTATGGAACTTCAAAAGAGCATGTTGAGTTGTTACACGGTCCTAGAAAACTTCCTGAAAATGGCTTTCTGAGGTTCTGACTTTGCTGCCAGCCAGCAGAAAAAAATATGTGATGGCCAGGCAAGGAAAGAGAGCTTGAAAAAGAAAGAGACTGGGTTTCGAAGTCTCTCTGTAGTTCCCTCAATTCCAGCCTGACTACTGCTCTGATAATGGCCAGTAGTAATTTAGAAAAAGACACCTTTGACTGTGGATTCCTTGGTACTCTCTGCGCTTGGTTGTTTGCTTGCAGATGTTTCATTACCTGACTAGGTAACATCATCAGAGCAAGGGAGTGTGGGGTTTGCTCCCTGTTTATCTACAGTAGCTTGCCCTGCCAGTGTGGGTGGGGTGTGTTTTCTTGTTGGTAGTTCCTTGATTAGGGCATTGTTTTCTGCTTGATTGTTTGTCTGGTGTTAATCCCTACTTACCTGGGTGTAGGTTGCTGGAGAGGATCTGTTCTGGTCTTTTTGTTTCCTTCTTAACTTTCCTATTGTCCCTTTTGAATGGTGTGTAAATGTGGTTTATCTTTATATGTCTATTGATGGCTGATGTGTCTGAGTGCCAGGCTTCCAGGAATTCCCTAGTGTTTTTGGATTTAGCTTGGTCTAGGATGCTCACAATTTCCCAGTTGAAACTATGGTTGCATCTGTCCATGTGTTGTGAGATTAAGGAGTCACCCCCACCAACACTGGCAGGGAAAGCTACTGTATATTAAAAGAGAGCGAACTCCACATTCATTAGTACTGATGTCGTTACCTAGTCAGGTAACGAAACATCTGCAATCAAACAAGCTCAGACAGCACCAAGGACTCCGCAGTTCAACCCTGAGCTACATCTATGTTCTACTGGAGACACCTTTGAGTTAGAGGAGGAGTTATTCACTTGCTCATATAAGCTTCTGAATATACAAGCATTTCATTTGTGGAATTTTCATTTCAAATTCCTTAGGATATAGCCATTTTTGAAACTACTCTAGAGCGCAGATAGTCAGGTTGACATTTGGAGGACATCAGGTTTTGTACCCATGATCCAGACTGCATACTTCCTGCCCAAAATCTAGAGGAACTGTGAGAGCTAGAGCGGAAAGAGTTAAGCACGTACTCTTATCCCCAGAACAAAGAGGTAGAGATAAGAGAATGAGACTGGCACCTCCCTGAGGAATGCAGGGTGTTTGTGGGGTGACTCTGGGAATTGCTTTGACTCTGAGAAGATTGATGTCAGGATTAGCCCAGGAAACTCCAGGAGACAGTACAGATTCAATTCAGCATGGTTTATTGGCTTCAGTCCTGTTACAGAAATCTTCTCAGAGTGAAAGCAATTCCCAGAGTCACCCCACAAACATCCTGCATTCCTCAGGGAGGTGCCAGTCTCATTCTCTTATCTCTACCTCTTTGTTCTGGGGATAAGAGTATGCGCTTAACTCTTTCCGCTCTAGCTCTCACAGGAACAGAAGACTGGAGAATTGTGGAAAGAATACATTGGGGCAAGCAACATACTTCTCCAGGCCCTGATAACTATTCCTAGATTCTGTAACCTCTGTTTTCTGAGGAATGATTTCAGGGTAAACAGATTGTTTGTCACCAGGATTTATTTTGTGGTTGTTCCCAACATACAAAAACAACTTATCTACCATATCTTGGAGGGAACAATGTGAAGAAGTATTGGCTTTCCCTTTGTTGTGCCCAGGCATCAAAACTCATTTTTGGAGTAAGGAAAATGTGATTACAGGTTGAGAACTGATGTGGCGAATTTGATTATTCATTATAGCTTGGATTGAGTTGAAATTGTGGAGGGTAGGATTTCTTCTCTCTCACTTCAAGGTCAAATGAGAGTATTTGCCATTCTCCCTCTGTTTATCTTTGGATGCAAATTGAATTTGGTGATTCAAATTGATGAAATGTAAGGAATATAAAACTCATCAGAGGCAACATGGAGAAAAATTACTGGGTAGAGATGGCTGGTAGCTTCACCAGTCCATGTCCTGGACTTTCCTTTGATTAGTAATTATTTCAATCTTTGTTATTTATTTTCTTTCTTCATTCTCAATTTTATTTCAGTTGTTTTGATTTCTGTTTTTCAAAGCAAAAGTGTAATTACATTCTGAAGCATTTAGAATCAGAATTAGATGGTTGAAATAGCCAGCTGCAGGCAAGCAGCTCATACTGCAACTTGGGGAAACCAGCATCTTTCCAGGCTTTAGCTTCTTTTTATTCTCAGTTGATCTTCCCTCCCTCTGTGCACAGTCAAGTTTCTAAGGCTGCCGTAAGATCTAACAGCCTAATCAGATAGCTCGAACAAGAAAATCTCCATCTCTTACGTTTTCAAGCCTACATATTTTTGGAGCCATCTTCCAGATCTTTTGGTTGGGAAAAGAACCTAACTCTGTTGCATTGAGCAGGAGATGGGACTTAATGTCCCCTCAGATTCTATGGTTTGGGTTCATTTGATAGCATCTTGTGTGGCTGACTTCATTAGATTTTCTTGTCTCAGCTGTAGCTTTTTGACAGTTTGCTTACCTTCCTTGGCATAAATTCTGCCTTTATGAAGCTATGTCCTGGTACAAGTCTCTTCCTGCCAGTTTAACCCTAGCATCAGTACCCTCAACACCAAATTTTTTTGTCATCCTCCAACAACGTAGTTAAAGCAGAGCAGCGTTTTTAATCAAATGCTCTCCATATCTGTAGGATGCTTGAATTACTTACTAAAAGAAATTCTGTCAAAGATAAATGAAATTTTGAATATCCCGAAGCAGTTTTTGAGAGAGAAGCTATTAAAATGCATCTTAGAGAGTCTGTATTCACTGTGTTCTCTCGTACTTGGAAGGGCTAACAACATTCTTTAAAATGGAGTTTTATCATTGAAATTACACTGAAGTAGCCTAGAGAAAGAAAAAGTACTGAAAGAAATTTCTCAGCTGCTTGAAACACAAAGATCCTTCCACTTGATTCAATAGATTTGGAATGTCAGGGAACATTAATGGGTTGATAAACAGGAATGTCTTTTGCCTTTTAAGGCCAGGAATATATACTTTGAACTTGCAAAGTGTTCTGAAAATGCCACCAAGGTCGTGGTTCAACTGAGCTATCAGATGTAAGGTTTAATTTTTTATGAGTTTTGAAAAAATAAAAAAAGGGTTGGACTGTGTGGCCTTTAATGAGTGGGAAGTTTATCCAGCAAAAGTATAGCTTTCTTCTGTAGCTGTTGACATACTGTTTTGAGTTTTTATATTAAATGCTCAAATGGTTGTATCAAAGAGCACATAATTCAAGATTCCCCATTGCTTTTGGAATTTTTAGTCCATATTATGTATGGTAAGCTCAGCTTACTTTTTGGGCAGGTGGATATCCATCCAAAGTGAACATCAGACTGCAGTTTTCTAGTACTTTTATTTTCTAAAAATGTCTCTGGGAACTTGGAAAAGATGCCCCTTCCTTTTTTTTTTTTTTTTGATTTGGCCCAGTCTGCTAGTTAAGAGAAATATATCCTAACCTAGTGGCATCCAGACCTTTTCAGATCCAGGGGCAACCTGGCAAATGGAACCTGTTTATTTCAAAATGTTTTAAATATTCACGCTTTTAAAAACAGTAGCAAGCCTGAAACCTTCAGCAGGATGGAAAATCACAGTAGAACGTCTGGCGGAACTTGTTTCGGAATTGGAGCTGCTGCCAGTTCAGGATCCTCAACTAAACTGATTCAGTGTCAGAATGAAAGTTCACTGCAAATCCAATTTTATGTCTAGCACGCTCTCTCTCTCTCTCTTTGCTCAGTTGTATCATCCCTAGCTAGTTTATCCAAGAATAATCATGCATAAAATTGGGTTCTTTCATCTGTGTTCTGAAATCTTAGCAGAGGAAGTTGAGAGCGAAATATATCTCCTCTCTTTCTGAGAGTCCACGCGGTTGAAATCCTGGCATTCATAATAGTTTAACAGAACCTTTACATGCTACTCAGTGGCAAAGGTTCCATTCTCTGTGTAACTAATTAATTAAAAGAGAAAAAGGGACAGGGGCCTCGTAGTGTTGTGGTTATTAAATTAGTCATTTTTTCACAGTAGATTTATAGCCTTCATGATTAGCTTTCCCACCTGACTGCGACAATGGAAAGAATCTATTTTACAGTCTATTAAATTGGTATATGAATAGCTTCAAATTGAACTGGAACTTTCCTAGAGCACCTTAATTCATTGACAGATTTAAGATACTTGTAGGGAGCAGTTAGAGAAGGGGGAAGGATTTGATGGGCTACTTGCGAAGAGAGCTTTTATAGTTCTCTTATAGGGAAAAAGAGAAACTTGACAGCGGAAAAACAGTTTTTGAGGTATGTGTATCTGTCTGTGTGTATGGGAGCAGTGTAAGCAACTCACCTTGTTAGAAAGATAATTTTTGTGTGGTATTTGAGAAGACCTGACTCCCATAAATACACTGAGTGTTTTTATTCTCATGTTCTGCCTTCCACGTCTATTATGGAAAGTCTGAAGAGTGAGTTTTCATTCACAAATGTTACAGTCCCCTATTATTTTGCATGGCTCTCCAAATAATTTTGGAATCCTAGAAGGTGCCCTTCTTATAACTATTTTGCATCTCTTTAAGCCAGGGTTTCTCAACCTTGGCAACTTTAAGACGTGTGGACTTCAATTCCCAGGATTCCCCAGCCAGCTGGGAGTTGAAGTCCACACATCTTCAAGCTGCCAAGGTTGAGAAACACTGCTTTAAGTCATGGCTAACCTGGAAGACTAAATGTTATAGCCCTAGGACCAGGAGCTCCATTAAGGACCTACAAAATTCACTTTACCCCTATGTCAAAATGAGATACAGATGCAAATATTTTAGCAGTTATGTGTGCGAATCAACCAGTATCATATTCCCGAGCAAGCAAGGAAGCCTTTGGACATTCAGAAGGATTGGCAACCGTTTTCCATATTTTAAGGTGCTTTTCTCCTGTGCTCAGTGTAGAAAATAGCTCTACTTTTCCTTGTTCAAATGTTCTTGTTCCTTTTTTTAGCGCCAGGCTGTTGGAGAGTGCACGGAGACAACTGCAAGAAGAGTTGCTGAAGGTTCAAAGCCAGCTCCTGGAAGAGAAGAAAAAACGAGACCAGCAGGAAACCATGGTTAAGTGCTTACAGAAACACATGCAGCTTCTTGTCAAGGTAGGTCTCCTCACTGAAGAAACCAGGGTGTTGCTTGCAGTGTCCTTCTCTTCTTGGGAAATCCAAAAACTAGTGAAATTGATGTTTCTTTGTAGCAGTTGCCAGAAGTTGCAAGCCTGAAAATCTGGCCCGAGGGATTTTTGTACCCAGAACCAAGCTAACACCATGTTTAACCACTGCATAAACTTTCAGTATAAAAAATAGTAGATGTATAGCACAGCCTGGGAATATACGTGGGGAGCATGCCAGGTGCAGAGATACTGAGGAGTTCACAGGGAGGGCATTGCTCAGGCTGATAAATTAGCTTCTTGCATTCTTAATTGAAAGTCCATTTTGCACCCATGATTAATGCATGCTCAGTGTGTTGGGTATAAAAGTTTTACAAACCCGCCCCCTGGCACAGACATGCCATGGTAGAACATTGCACACATACCTGGTGCCCACCCCAGGGAGCATTGCGTGTTTACTCCTGTAAGTATTTACCTTTAATAAAGCTTGTGATGATCACACTAGCTTTCAGCTCCTCTTTCTTGGAAATCTCTCATGGATGCTGCCTGCTGGAGGGCATTTACATTTGCATTTATGTTTGGGGAAACAGAATTATATTCCTAACCACCACTGGGCTCTTGAATCAAAGATGATGATGATGATGATGATGATGATGATGATGATGATGGAGGAGGAGGAAAACCAAAAACTTCCCAAAGATATTACTAATATTCCTAGAGTCAAACAGGTTGAAAGAATAAAATTTGGAGCGAAGACTCCATTGTGCTTACAAACTGAACGGGGCTGTTCATGTTTGCCTGACCTACTCTTGTTTTCAGAAATTCAAAGAGGATGTGGAGATTCCCCAGAATGCTACATAGCAACTGTAGGGGAAGAATGAAACTGATTATGTTGTGCTAAAGATCTGAGTATCAGCCATCTTACAATCTCTTATTGTATGTTCTAATGTCTGTGTTGCCTATATTTCACTTTGCCCCTTATGGGTAGATCCACTTAATGATTGCTTGGTTATTTATTTCTGAATTTGCAACTGATTTATCCAGTAATAGCTGAAAATATATATGTCTAACACTGTTGTCTTGGTGAAGCTTCCCCTAACCTAGGACAAAAATTTTGCTTTAATTAAATGAAAATGATCACGTAGTTTAATATTAAATTGAGCAAATATATTACCTGTTAAAAATAATAACTTTGCACTGAAAGCTTTATAACCGAGACTGATATTTAATGATCTAATTAGTATCTCCTATGGTAGACGCAGTTGCTGTAAGTATCATTGAAAACAGAAGAGGGGAGGAGAAGGCAGGGAGCTGATTGCCCCTGACTCTTTCAGAATGGAAAGCCTTAGGTGTTTTTGAAGATGGTGATATAGCTTATAAACAGTTATTTTAAAAAATGTTCTGAGAACCAACAGCCTATCGGTGGCTACCAGTTCAGGTGGCCCTGTGCTTTGTCCAGCATTAGAACCAGTATGAGTTTGAATTCCATATGCTTGTCCAAATCACACAAGAGTGATTGTCCTATGATTGGTGAGGCATCTAAACAGCTAGATACCTTTACGATCATGGACTTCTCGGGGGTATTTTGGTTGTGGGAAAGAGGACACTAAACAAGGTAAACCTGTGGTCTTATTTGCCAGGACTTCAGTGTCCTAGTGAGCTGGCAAGTTCTAAGGATATCATCCAGCCAAGTTCTTCTTCCGAAAGAATTGGCTCTTTCTTTTAAAATGATGTCTCAGTTACAGATCAAAAGCTGCAACATATATATTCAGAATCCTTCAAAGAAGCTAATTTCCTCTGACTGAGATGTACCTCTGACTGAGCATTTAAAAAAAGCCATTGTAGTGTGCAATGGCAAGTTCCAATATTCCTCAGCCTCCATTGGGAATTTCTTACATTTCCAAGCAGCTCTCATGGGATCATTCATGCCTCACTGTTAAGGTAATAGGATTGCCTTGCTAGTTTAGATTCTCATGCAGTAATCCATGGCCGACAGTGGACACTCAAGACATTTCTGGGAGATTATAGACAGGATGGAGTAGAAATAGCCATTGTCTGTTGTTTGCTGGAGTCACAGGAAAACAGTTGAATCTCTGTGTCCCCACTGATGCAGCTACTAGCCATTTCTCTTTCTCTGCCCCCCATCTCCACCCCCAGTGCTAATAGGTAGCTCAACCACCCCTTATGATGGTCAATTTTATGTTATCATTATGCATTGTTTTTAGAAGCAGTTCACAGTTTCTACCTTTGAACTTTCTGGTCATGAGTGTCACCATTTAAGAAAGAAATTATCCTGCCTTTGAGCTATGAAGCCCTAAGGAGTTTGCAATCTTTTTTTAAAATACAGTATAGAGAAATGCCAAAATAATAAAATGCAATTAATAATGGAGCAAAATGAAATGAAAACAGTTGGGGGAAAAGCAGAGTAAGGTCCCAGGAGAAACAGGAACGGTTTACTGCTTGAGTGAAGGCTACAAGAGAGCAAAGAAACCAGACTTCTCAAGAAACATGTTTGGCTTCTAGTTGTTCCTGAAAATGATTTAGCTTCAAAAATTAGTGTGTCCCTGGCTTTTCTCCCTCTTTTTAAAAAGTTCTTGGTTGGTCTGGGTTTTTTTGCACAGAGTTTACAATTTATGTTCACTGAATAGGTCATAAAACAAAATAGGCCAAGTTTCTGATGGCCGCTTTTATATGATTAAGATAATTCTAGCTTGTTGTGAACCATGCCGTGGTTAGATATCCACTCGGATAACAGTCCTAGCAATTTCCTTTGACACCCAAATGATCTATTTTGCATTTAGGGGAAGTTATGCTAAGTATGCAAGAGCAGTTAACAGCTTCTCATGTTCCTGCAAGCCAAGCCAGTTAACATTTTAGGGTATTTATTTTTGACAAATATGACCCCCCCCCTTTTTTTTAATTATTGTATGTCATAAGGGAGATGCCCAATTCTGGTAGAATCTCTTCTGATGACTACATTTAGTGTCTCTTGTGCATTTCAGTGATGTGTTATCATAACCCAGAAAGACAGTAAATTGCTTTTTATTGTACTCAGGGCAATTTTTATGACATGTTTGTTGTATGGCCTGGAATTAAACATGACACAATTTCTGCTGCACTTCCTTCCAAACCAGGATCATGTATGTATTGATTGGCCATCTCTAGCAGCTTATTTGTGGGTTGGTTATCCAGAAGGCATCATCTCAGCTGTCAATATTTGTATGAATTATCCTTCCTGTGCCTAGAGCTGAAAACAACATCAGAAGATTGAGCACTGTGATAAAACTGTTGCTAATTCAGACTACGTATCCTACAAAGGAAACAGACCTAAAGGGTCAATTTTTCTCTCAAAGTAGACTCCATAGCCAATTCTGTCTTGGAAGGTGAAAATTCACCTGTCAGAATAGCTGAAACAGACTCTTGATCAGGTTGCTGAAATGCTTTTCTTAATACTGTTCAGCTACAAACTCAGTTATTATTTCAACAGAGTGAAAAGGAGTGCCCCACAATTTAGATTATAGAGAGATGGGGGAGGGTAGAAAACTATTCTAGCTTACTGAAATAGCTCAGTTCGTAGAAAGGCAGTATCTCATGCTGGTGCTACATACTTCTTGGGTGCGTACTGTGCAAGTGAACGTCCTATGTGGATGACAACATATATGCCCCAAAGAAGAAGCTGGACTATTTTTCATAAGGAAGAATTAGCACAAGGCCTGGTTCCTTGAGGGGCCGCCTGTCTCGCATAGTATCTGCTCAGCCAACCCAATCTGGCAGGGCTGGCACGCTCTGGGTTCCTTTGATTAAACAGTGCCATCGATCGGGACCCAAGAAGTGCACCTATGCCCAGGCCTTTGGTGGAGAGGACGGAAGCCCTCTTTTCTTCTTTTCTTTGTTCCCATCTGGGTTGGTATCTCTACCATCTTCTTCCTTTTGGTTTTGGGTTGTTCCTTTGTTTTTAAATGGCTTGAACAATTTGTAAACCGCCCGGAGTCAGGCAGCATATCCCTTTAATAAATAATAGTAATTATTATTATTAAGTGATGGAGATGATCATTACTGGGGGCCGCTTGCAAAAGGTAGGAATGAGGTAGCAAAGGAAGCAATGCCCTTAATCCTTGATCTCCCAGTAACCTTCTCATCCCTAGGCTTTTCTCTGCAGTCATGAGGACTAGAATCCTTTTCTTTTTAAACACAAGCAACCCCGATGCAACACCATTCTTTGCTGGCTTCTGTGTCTTGTTCGACTTCGGCGTGCCTCTGTCTGTTCAGGACAGCAGGGCAAAAGAGAACATGGGGAGTCTGTTTCTTTGCAAATGACACTATTTTCCCCAAACTGAATGTATCAGTACAAGGTTCATCCTTAATGTCTTTTTTCTTTTTTGGCAATCTCCCATTCTTGCTAATACCTTTTCTATTAAAGCTATGATGAGGCTTGCTTTGCACTTCAGATGTAATATTCCTGTCGCTTTCTACTGAAGGAGGATAACTTAGGCTGCTGGATGGTATGTTTCATCATTATATTCATCAGAAGACATTACCTGCATGCTTGACATTTAGAAGCCTCCTGTTTGGAATGTGCAGTTTTTTGTGTGGGGGGAGGAGGGAGACCTTTATTAAACAACTCCAAGTCTAAGAGTTTAATTGTTACTGATAGCTAAGGGTATAATTACTTTGGTGAAATATCATGACTATATTAAGCAAATGGAAATTGGCTCCCGGAATTAAGCGAAGACAAAACCATTTTGATCGGGGCTGTTTGGAGAGAGCTTGTAATATCATTTTGCAGCATCTCTTTAAGGAAAATGAGCCATGAGACGCGAATTGGTTGTGTTCCAAGAGGAAGTTGTTTGTTCTTTGAATTTACTTGCAAAGTTTACAAAGCTAAACATAATTAGAGCTGTTCTTCAAAGAGAAAACAAGAGACGCACCGTTTCAGAGAAACAGACACCCAGAAAGTGGATCTGAAAATGTCGTCTTCTCTGTTATTATATGGATAAGAAGCTCAGCTCAAGTTTCATTTCATTAGTAATGGAGGCAAAGCCTCGTTTACCCTATTAAGCCCTTGTGACCTTTTCAGAGTTGTGCGTATGTAATACTTGAGCTAAGTCTATAAATCTGTTTGCTCAGGGTTGCTGCAAGTGGTGGCTTAAGTTAATAGGGAGGCCTGGCTAATGGTTGTTGTAGATTGGAGCTTCAGAAGACCGTCTTACAGGGCTCTGCTTTCCTGGGTGCTTTCTAGAAACACCAGCCACTTTTCTTTGAAAACCCATTTTTATTTTCTGAGCTGCCCTGCCGTTAAAGAGTCTCCCTCTGGGGGAGATGGGCGGCATACAAATGTAATAAATACTAAATAAATAAATAAAGCAGTCAAGAAGGGTGAAGATCCCCTAAAAGTAAGAAAAGACGGGGATAGATTCTTCTCCAGTTTTCCCAGCCACACTCCGTATGGCCCCAATTCTTGGAAAACTGGCAGAGGCAAACTTTTAAGGCATACCTGGGAAGGGCATCTCTTCCCAAATGTAAATGCAAGGGGTGCTCTTGGCTTTCTGGAATCCAACCTTCTGAGCCTCCTGGCTCTGTGTGGACAATTGAAGCCAAGAAGTTGCATGAAAGGCCCTGGAAGGACCATAAATGTCCTTTTCATTTCTTTCCTTTTTTAAAAAGTGCAATGTCTTCTTTTCCCTCCAGCTGGCCCATTATTAATTAACATTCATTTCTGAGAAAAGGTGTTTCAGTGCCAGAATGATAGGAGTCATTTATGGAGTATTAAATCAGAATAAATACTCAAGTCCACCTTGTAGGGTTTTTTGTTCAAGGCCTTATGTACAGTCCTGCATCCCGAAGAGCTAATGGATTCTATTTCTCTCGAGCAAAGGAACATTAATATTTTGGTGTCTGAAAACTAGAAATACACGAACAAGAGAGAAATTTATTTGACTTTCCTTATCTACGCCTCTCCTGGGAGACATCATCTTCTGAGGTTCCAAAAGTGAAACTATTTTACACCCAGTGAAAAGAAGCTAGATTAATCCAGTGTTACGGCTGACAATTACAATACTCCCAAATCAGGTAATTCGGAGCTAGAGCTTTCTCAGAGACCAGTAAGTCACTTTATAGATCTGTTCCGCTCGGTGGAGCATCATCGTGGAACAGTCACGCTTTAAGCTCCTCAGCCTTGAATTGTGGTGGCTGCATGCTGGGATAAGGATGGGATCCAACAGTGAAATGATTGAGGGGTGAGGCAATCAGGCCCGAGAGAAAGGGAAAGAAAGGAGACAGTGGCCGGACACATCTCTGCCTAGGAAAGGGAAGGGATTCGCTGGTGCCTCTAGGCATCGTCTAGAGCTCTGTGGGTGACAGTGAGGCCTACATTAACTTTCCTCCAATGCGTGTAGACACAGGTGTGAGGGGGAGGACGTGGCATGCTGCATCGCTCCTCTCAGCCCTTTGAAACAAAGGGATGCTCTTCCAAGACTGTTGGCTTGAGCAGACCTAGAACAAAATGGTGGCTTCTGGAATGCAAGAACACTACATTGTCTCGACACTGTTTGTCAGAGCTGAGATTGGGACCCATCACTGCTTCAAGGAGTGTGTTCCATGCGGGAGTTTTGCAGGAGAAAGCTGTTGGTGTGATGCCCAGGAATGCCTGCCTGCCTGCCTGCTTGCTGCCCATCTCAAATGCATAACTCTGGGTGGCTAATAATTAAAAACAAGATAGAAACAATAAGCTAAAACTATAAACAACATAAAATAGCAGCTGGGCAACAACGCATAGCAAGCATCCACTGTCAATACAGCCGGGAAACAGGCTCGATGGCAAAACCAAGTCTTCAAGGCTTTGCAGAAAGCCAGCAGAATCGGGGCGACCTTGATGAAGGTTAATATGTTGACCTTGATCAAGGAGCTGGAGCAGAGTAGGTCTATGCAAGTTTTTGCCGCTGTGTCTGGGAGCATTCCCCTGTCCCCCCTCCGACCGAGAACCAATGTGGACCATATAGAAGAATGGAGACTGAACCTCTGTTGCTATGGGGGACACGTAGGTCTCTGCATGGAGGAAGAGAGGAAGGGGAGGGGAGTGATCGGATGTGTGTCATAATGTCACAACACAAGGCCTGTGACTAATGTACTCGCATCTTATTAATATATCCGTCATATGGACAGTCTCATGACAATGGGTGTTCTGCTAGTTATACGTGGAACTGAAGAATCACACGGTATTCCTGTGGGTGAAAACATCTGAGTCAGTTAGCCCAGAGTCCCTCTTTATAAAGAATTCTTCCTAGAATCCCAAGTTGTTTGGCGCTCAGCACATCATCACCAGTGTATCCTTTGGCTGAATTTAAAAGGTTAATTGAGGTTAATTGAGCCCATGAGATTGATATGTAATTAGTTATGATTTGTATTCTCGGTTGCCGTTATTTATATTATATTACCGTTCATTTGTATTAAGAGTTTTAAGCTTATGTAGGTGCCCCACATCACTATTGTGGGTTCGGGTGACCTTATTAAACAAACAAACAAATTCATACATTGCAGTAAGCATAAAGTCCTTTACTTAGTTTTGGTTTAGGGTATTTTGTGGTCCCATCAATATATTATTTCTACAACACCATTCTTTTCTAAAACATGGTGTAGGACAATATCTGAATCCATTCTTTGTTATTGTCAACTCTGCAGATGTCTTGTCACTATTAATCAGATCAGAGAGTTGGGCCAAATCTAACCCACTTAATTTGTCACTTGTGTTCCTTTGTGATAAAGTTGTATTGATTTATTGAAACCGTTTTTGGGCAGTGATGATTCTTTAGTTGTCTTAAGGATATTGATGTGAAGTCAGAGCATAAAACCCTTAAATAAAATGACTGCATTTGATTTGGTAGGGGTCCTTTGGTTTCTTTTGACTCCATCGTTCAATTTCTGGTTTCATATAGTATCCTTTGATACAATGTTAGTATATCTGTTTAAGAAACAGAAAAGGACAGCCAAAAAATTAAAGCACCAACAGCTACCACAAAATTATCTTCATTTCATTGTCGGGAAATGCCATTTGCAAAGTTATTACACTGATGCTGGAAATACTATTGCGTTATTCTTCTTGGAGAGCAACTTGTAACTCAGCAGCAGGGGAAGAAAAACTAATTTCAGGATTACAGCAGAAACAAAACACCTTTTTAAATGCCCTACTTTTATAAAGATGCTTATTAAGATAAAGCCTGTGGAAGTGTGGTATGAAGAACAGATGCCTGTGGCCTGTCCCGATGTCGCTTAGAAGAAATTTGGAGAGGAGACAGTGGCAAATGTCCCCTTTTTCTATTAAATGGATTTTAAAGCAGGAATTGGCATTGCCTACACAGAGCCCTTCCCTCGTTTCTCTATTTATTTGTTTAGATTTTAAGAGCTGTTGAACAAGTATGGAAGCATTCTCTTGCTCGTTGAAAATGCTGGACTTCAGGTTCCTCTAAAAAGAATTACTTTTCTTCAATAGCCAAACTGATTTTAAGATATCATTTCTGTCTCTCCAAAGCATTTATCTTAGAACAAGGCAGCTTCCATTTTTTTGTGGATTTCTGGAAGAATGGTAGGTCTATGGACAAAGGTTGTGCTTTCTGTCATCTTTTGAAGTCGACAGTTTATGTATGCACAGCCATTCCTTTGTGCTGCCTAATGTAAGGAGGCTCTGTTTCCATGCCTTTAAAACATATTTGGATACAACCGAGGTCACAAAAACAAACTTGAAAAGGGCTATTTATCTGCAGGATACATTGATGGTAGCAAGATACAGCCACGCTTGGTTGATTTGCTATCTCTGCACCTTGCTGGAGAAGCTGTGAGTGCTATAAATGGGCTTGTTTACCACCTTTCATTCTACTTTACACACCTCTCCGTGCCAATACAAAAGGAGTTTCTGAAAGCAAAACGCACTCACCGTCCCAGCTAACTTCTTCTCACCAGCCAATTTATCAGTCTTCTTCCCATAGCAATCCAACAGCCATTGACTCAGTCAAGTGTTATTCCCAAGGTTATGACAGCACAAACTCATACTAACAGCATCAGAAGTCACAATTTGAGAAATACAGAGCTGTTCCCAGTCTCTTTCTCCAGGAAGTGCCTGATAGTCTGTGAACCCCTGGGCCAGGAGATACTGGCAGGGCTTTATTTCACCATGAGTGCCTTTCCCATTGTAATGGGCTGTGAGAGTAACCTTGGGAGACAGGAGGAAGAGCCACAGTCAGGGCAACAGTCAGAGAAGAGATGTCTCAGACCACAGAAGGAATGGAGGTGAAGAAAGCACCTCCGAAGGGACCCTCCCTAGTTCCCTGGAAAGTAAGGCAAGGGAGGGGAGAAGGGCTTTCAGACTTGCAAGATTCTGTTACTGTAACCTTGCAATACAGATGGTATTAGTACTCATGGTTTTGGTTTCCTGTCTGGGCTACCCTGAAGGGCTGACACCCATTGACTAGGGAGGTAGTGATGGAGCATGACTTGCCCACCACCCATATTGGGAAGGTGTGTTCAGTGCTTCTAGACCTTAGCAGTGAGTTCTGCAATGGGAAGTCTTGTTTTTTGAGCTATTCTTTCTCTCCATCTCTTTTTCTTGGCTGATTGGCAAAAGACTGGATTGAGGTGTTCCTATGGCATGACTGACTGAACAGAGTTAGTTGTAGATTGTGTATAATTGGATCTGTATTGGGTTAAATTTAATCCCTTGGACAATTCACTGGGTCAGTTGACCCTTCTTTGGAGGTATTCCCTCACTGATGCAATTAAGTGTATGATGGGAATAGGAGAATTTAATATTTAAAAAATCATTCTCATCCCCCCACTCCTTTTAGGCATCAGCTGAAATTCTGTGCTTTCGTGGCCCACTTCAGCCTATGAAACTAAGGCCAGCAAATTAACATCCCACTTTTCCTTGCTTCCAGCACAAGCTACTGTATAGTTGTAGATAGGAGCTAGATGGTGTATTGTTTTAAAGCATTTGTCAAAGGGTAAGCAAAGTCAAAGCAAAACAAAGCAAAACAAAGAAGAGTGAATATTAAAAAGGCCAGGCATTTTTTAAAATCTTCATACTGCACAGATGTCAGGGTTCCTTAACCTGAGACCTTCCAGAAGGGTTAAATAAGAATAATTATACAAAGCTGGTGGGATGATTGGAATATAGTGATTGAAGAATATAGTTTCTTCGAATAGAAGTAACAGAAAGGGAAAGAAAATTACCTTGTTATGTTAAGAGTATCTCGCTCAGAAGTCTGAGTGAATATACTTGGTGATGGACAAACAGATGTGGAGAACTGATAAAACTCAAAATGATCTTGATAGGTTAGCAAAATGGACTGAAATTAACAGAATGAAATTTAATTGAGACAAATGCAAAGTTGTTCACTTAGGAAACAGAAATCATGCGGGTAGCTAATAAATCACTTCCTTTTTATCTGTTTAAAATATGTTATTAATAGTTTTTGTATTACTGGTGTCTCTAACTGTTATAAATGGAATAACTACTACTAACCAAGTAGAATAAAAAGCTATTGGTATATTGTCTATATAAAAAGAGATACTCAGAAGGCTGAATAATGATCAGTTAAGATTATCCGAGGAACTTGCTTCTAAGTAGAGATTTGTTGCTTCACAATGGCAGAATCCCAAATGATTTTTGGTCAAACAGAATATAGTTGGCTTGGGTTCTGTTTCTGAATAAAATATTCTACCTGGATGTTGTTTCATTCCACATTTTCTCATGAAAAATGCTGGATTCACTATCTAGAAAACAAAACAATTGAGCATCTTGGTGTTCTGTTTTGTTTTGTTATATGCTGCTCCTATCATATCAACCCTGAGTGGCTTATAGATTTTCAGAACAATAGCAGGGTTAAAAACATAACAATAGAACAATATAATAAATAACATCCAAAACCCTAAGGAAGAACGATCACCATCCAGGAGAGACCAAAACAACCCTTTCAGCCTCTCACTATTACCGATGTAATAATTATGTATTGATAGCAGACATAGCATGACAGTTTAATCCTACTTACGTCAATAACGTGAGCAGCTGCTCTGTTCTGATTTACTGTAATTGTTGTGGGTTCCTTCCTTTTTTGGCTGAGCTGCTCTGTGCCATGAAACAACCAGGGGCTATGGGGCTATGAAGAATCAAGCAGCTTGGAGTATGTTTTATGAAAGACCTGACCTATTCCTTTTGATAAAAACGAGAGCCTTGCAGAGCGCTAGTGTGTGTTGTCAAATGTAGTGGGGTTTCTGCAAGAATCAGCTGGGTGTGGAGTCAAGCCCGGCTTTTGGTGCAATGTCATCCTCAGTTGTCCCATTGTACCACCTAGAACGTTGCACCACCTAGAACACGTGATGACAGTTAATATAATAGTCCATACATCACTTAGGCAGCAAATTTAACTGTTCAGATTACTTTGCATCCCCTGACTCTTTGAGACTCATCCTACAGTTTAGGTAATAACTGAGCATTACATTTCTTCCATCTTATGAAGTACATTACCACATGAGAATTTAAGCCATAATTGCAGCTATTTTTAAGGTAAATCTTTACACTTGCTTTGCAAATGGGGGTCAGTGGAATGAGAGTGGGGGTCTCACCTAAGCCACATAGCTGTTAAATCCAAGAGGCTGTATCCCGGAGTCAGCATATGAAATCCCTTATATACTTCGTTAGGGCTTAAATCCATTCTCATTCTGAGAGTTTTTCAAACTAATTTTCCTAATGATCCGGTAAAACATATTGGAAATGGCTTATGGCCAGCTTTTATTTAAATGATGGTAATTGGGTGATTGTAGCCTCCCAATTATTTTGATATAGCTGTTTTATTTAACGTTCAATTGCATCTTTTGTTGGCTTCTCAACTAACTTAAATCTTCAGTCCCTTTAGAGCTGTCAAATTAAAAGGTTTATCTGTTGCTATAGCTTAATTTCTCAAGGAGGTCTGTTACTTTTATCTTTTAATACCCTTTTAATAAGCTTTTATTGGTTTTGGTTCTGTAATGGAACACCCCAATGAGAGAGCTATTAATATATTTTCTGTTAGGATTTTTTTCCCCTTTAAAAAAGCAGAATATTGTGTCCCAGATCCTAAGGGGGTAAAAAGGTATTGTTCATGCAACATACATAATCTGATGATTAAGATGTTCTAGGTGTTCACAATACTTTGAACTATATATTTAACTGAATACACTAGTTCAGTTCATGCAATATACTAGGACCAAGAATCCTAACCCAACTTAACACTAATCAACTAGCATGTTGCTAACTCTGTTGTGCAAAGACAGCTAGAGAGATACCCCCAGCCCACCCCATTAGAGTGTTTTGACAGGATGAGAGAATCATAATGGACCAATGGGCCCAAGGAAGTTACTCCCTCTGTACCATAAGCAAATCTATGGAGGCTCTCAAAGTTCTGGTAGGGATAACTCTGTGGAGGATGAAGGTCCTAAGCCTTCCTTTGCCTTTACCATTTCACTGTTTGACAGGGTGTATTGAAGACCTGGTGGGGATGCGGAAATACATGCAAATGCATTATGATGGATCTGCATGAGACTTCCTTGTCCACAACGCTAGAGACGAACTTATTCTTTGGGCCAGTCCAGCTGAAGTCTGGGACATGATGGTAAACAGACTGGCCCAGATAAACTTAGATTTGAGAATATCCACAAAGGTTTCTTCCTCTCCTAGGCTACGTTGTTCAGTTTTTGCAGGCAAGAAGTCATTTATGAGCCTTTTGAGTCCATGCGTGTTAAGACAAAGGGTAAGAATGTAACATTGCCAGCTTTAGAGGAAGAGGAGACATCCAAATGGTCTTGATCCAGGAGGTTTCAAAAGGATTCTGCTCAGTCTTCTTTTGACTTCTTTGTGCATACTTGCCCTTTCGTGAAAAGAAAGCTTCCCCCCCCCCCCCCACCCTTACCTCACAGCCCTGAGTGCTTGCCAAGGCATTGCAATCAGTTGGAAAATGGGAATAGGGCTCTCTTTACTAGTATTTGGTATATCCTTGGGGCTAGTCTTTTCCAAATCACTTTCCTTGCTCTGGTGGTTACATGTTATTAAACTTTTTAGAAACCAGTTTTCAGGAACTGGACTCAACCAGCTAGACCATGTCCCAAGTTTCAGTCCCTCTGAAGATACAGAAAACGTGAATTCTGAATAAATCTTCTTTCCCCTTCACTCTTCCTGCTTCTGCCTTTCCTCTAGTCCTGCTCGTATCCCAGTTATCCTCAATATAGGCTTCCTTGTTCACTAACTATTCAGTTGTGGAGAGTTGGGTGGCATACAGGTTTATTGTTGATCACACAGTCAGCCAGATGTTTAGACTGGATATGACATTTTTATCCACCTATTGAGTCCTTCCCAAGGGCCTGGGATAGGCAGATGTTGTTTGATGGTGTTAAAAGTATTGTTGCAGGATGTAAGCTGTTCCAAGTAAAGCTGCCTTTTGCAATAATTATTAATTATTAATAATTAATACTTATTCATTATTATTCTTTTGAATCAAGAAAGTAAGGATATCTTTATATAACTTTACTTCACTCATGCCTTAGTTAGGAATTACAATTTATTCCTGTTCTTAATTTGTTGCTGTAGAATCACATGCAAGGCGGTATCTTCTTGACTAACACTCAGAGGAAGTAGGGGAACATTGCACTGAAGGTGTACTGACTGAATTGCAGGTATTTCCCTTCTACATGGAAAGCCATTTGTCCATCAGCAAATTCTGGCTGGCCTGCCTGAAAGCAGAGGAGAGCTTGGCTAGCATGCTGCAAGGACAAAACTGCCCTCTTTTGCGTGGCATTTTCTTCTTTCTCTGCCAGACTCAGCAGTAGGGTTGATAAGAGCAGTTGGCAGTCAAGGTTGGCACTGAATGGGAAAGAAACATCAGAACACTGTATCTGAGGTTGCTTTGTTCATTCCTTTTCCTCCTAATGCTGAGGGATCTTCTAAGAAGATCTTGTGCACAAAAAAAAGAAAGAAAAATGAGAAAACCCAAGCAGACTGCAGTATGGATTTACAGAGGATTAAAGTTAATTAAAGAGCTCTTAGTGGCTTCCATTTCCTTCTATCTGCCAGCTGTTTACATGCTAATGTGTGGCCTGCCAGGGAGGATAGGACAGGTGTCAGCAATGGGCATATTCTCCTACCAGGGAACGGTAAAAAATTAATGAGATTATTTATTTATACTTACAGACGCACACACAAAATATAGATATTGCTTATTTTCAGGAGTATGTGATCTGACCGAATATAATTCACACCATTAAGGTTGCATCCTGTGCTGCATAGTAATTTCCTACGTTATACATGGTAATGTTTTAGTAATAAATAAGGAGAATGAAACAAAATGGAAAGAAATATTAATGCTAAGAAAAATGTCTATTTTCTCTCCTTCCCTCTCGGATACAATTGCCTAATTTACTGTTTGGAACTGACACCATCTTTGGACTAGAATCGTTATTAGATATTGCACGAGAGAGAAAGAAAACAAAAGCACAAACAGAACGAGGGAGCATTTTTTTCAGCTCTCCTGCCTGAGAGCATTAAGAACAAAACAACATGACAATATTCAGTTTGTTTGGTTTTGCTTTAATAGTCTCGAGTAAGATTTATGATGATGAGGAATAGAGAAAAAATGTGTTCTTTTTTTGTCCCTGTTCACCTTGGGAGAAGAATGCCACCATCAACCTGGGGAGAAGACATGGTCCTCCTGAGAAGGTCCATGGCCCAGTGTGGTGATTTTGGATACTTGAGATCCTATATTCTGCTCCTTGTTTGCGTCTCTTATAGGACGAGAAAGATTCAGCTGTATTGGTAATACTACTCCAAATGCTGGATGAGAACCCCAGGTCCAATAGGCTGGGGAAGGCTGATAATACCGTCAGCAGAAGCATTGGTTACCTTGACATTTAGCTGATTTCTTGATCCTTATGGGCTCAGCTTGATTTCTTGTGATTTCTTGCCATCCTGAATTTAATTTAACTGCCTTGTTGCCACAGGCGACTCGCAGCACATTCATGGAACTCCCCGTAGGCAAATGAGCAAGATAGCAAGAAAATGCAGATTAAACCTCCTTTGCCTTGGCAGTTTCTTTTGTGATTATGCAGGACAAGGAATGATGAAAGACAGCACTACTCTGTGTTTCTCCTTCACCAGCTCATTGTGCATTACCTTTGCAAAAATGTTTACTATTTTGCTTTTTGTTCAAAGCCAATTTCTTGAGATGAGCTCCTGCAGGAAAGCAGTCTCTTGTGTATGTACACCATGTTTGGTTTTGATCAGTTTTTGGACATGTGTGACAATTATCCACTTTCTTAGTTGGACAGGTTGTTCCCTGATTTAGGAAAGATCTTTCTGAATTATACAAGGGTACTGATCTGGTGGGACAGGGCATCACCAGAAGTGAGGAAATGTTTGAATTGCCTTGTTTCAATAAATGGTGGAACCAGTGTGTATTTTCTTAGGCCCAAGATGTTCATTGGATTAGTATTTTCCCAACATCCTGATGAGCAGGTTTAGGTGACGATGGTGATGGAAGAGTCTTCGTGGTTCTCCTTTTCATATTCTCCAGCATGTAGCATTTTATATACGTGACTGTGATCTTCAGTGACCTTCTGCACACTCCACAGAAGGGAATGGTATCACCTCCCTTCTTCTAGACTAGTTCCTTTAATTACTGTATACAGAACTGAACATAAGCTGAAGACTTCTCTTCCACGTAGAACTGGACTCTCTCATAACTTTGCTCGACTGGGGAGGGAGCATTATTAATGTGAGCCAGGTCTACATCATCCATTAAATCTACTGCAAGTCTGCTGAAATATGCTCATTTTTAGATTAGCAACATGTGTTTACTATGATACAAACATTTCCTCTGGAGTGCTTTCAGAACTGGAAAGCCAACTTGTAAAGGAGGCAGACGTACAGCCTGGAAAAAAAAAAAAGATTTGTTTTTTCTAGTAAAGATAAGGTTGCAAATTGTCACTTGAAAACTCCCAATTCCATTTGTTTAAATAAAAAAAAAAAAGTTGTGTGGAGAAAGAGAGCAAAAGAACAGTGGGAATTTGGTTCATGTTCTTTTCTTGCAGTTACGTCATTACGTTCTTTTCTCTGCCTTCTGAAAGGGGCTTAAATGCATTGAGAACAACCAGTCTGAGGTGGGGTTCTTTCTGGCTGCAATTCTGTTGGGGATAAACATGATCTCCAGTGTTTGATCTATGCTAGAGACTCAAGTCGGCTAAGGAAGCAGGTTTTTGGAGTGTTTACAGATTTAATTTATTTTGGAGAAGGATCTGTATTTTAACTGTCTGAAGGGAGTTTAAACTGTATTGATGGAAGCAGAAAGGGGAATATATCGCAATGGTCAGGATGGAAATATAGGTGCATACAGAGGCTATGTATGGTATATTTCATGTACAGAAGTGATTCAGAGACTTTTGAGATGGCAATAAAAGGTAAAAATGCTCTTGAGTGATGCTTGCTTTCTGCTGAACACACTTTTGAATTTTTCTTGGCAGTAATGGGGTTTATATGGTAAAGACAATACTTTGTACCCAGAAAGCTACTGGAATCCAGTGCCGTTCCCACCAAGCCAGTATTTTATGCTCATAGTTGAAAGGGGACGTGGTATCTGAAGGGCTCCAGAAGGTAGGACTAGAACTAATGGGATGAAACTTCAAGGATGTAGATACAGATTAAAGATTAGGAAGAACAACTAAGTAAGAGCTGTCAAGCAGTGGAATAGGCTACTGTAGGGAGTGGTTTCTTCCCTTTCATTGGACATTGTCAAAGAGAGGTGGATAGTCATCAAATGGGGATGGTGTAGTGAATCCTGCAGTGTGCAGGAGTTTGGACTGTCCCTTCCAACTCTATGATTCTATGATCTCCATTGTGTGCGTGGGAAAAACAGCTAGCCGAGTCTAAAAATTTAATTTTGTGAATGCAATTTTGGTTTGGACATGATATATTAAGGGAAAAGGCAGCTCCTTCTATCATGTGAGATTTCTAGACTAAGCCAAACTATTTATGGCAAATCTCAACAGTTTGGTTTATGCAACAAACAAAGCCAAAAGGAAACAAAACACATTTGGATGTGCCAGCGGACTCATCGACTGGCATCTGCAGCTTTCTGTGGGTGCTTTTGGTTTCTATGAAAACTAAATGCTCTCTCTTTTGACCCTTTGATTTAGTGGCCTCACGCTGCCCTGGGAGGACAAAATTTTTTACAGCAGATAATTCCAGGTAAAACAGAGTCAACTGTCTGTTGAGTATACTAGGAGTTGTGGGGAGCACATTGCTGGTTTGGGGCCGATGAAGGGAGCACCATTCATTGTTTCTCCACCTTCCCTGCAGGAGAGATTTTTGAGAACCAAACATTGGCTGCAAATTTAAATTTTTTAATAAACTTTCTTCAGGTAGGATTTTAAAGCTTATCGCAAAAGACATATTTAGAGTGCTGCCATGGTAAGTGATTTTGTGGGGGGCAAATACATACAGCTGAAAATAGGTTATTTCTGCATGCCTGCTCCAAGATGCAGGAAGAGTTTTCAAAATAGGATGGCTTGTCAAGGCAGAGAGTGTGCAAGCCCAGAATTATTAATTAACAGTTGAACTTGTGGCTCTGGGGCTGCTGCCAGAGATGGATTTTGTTGTTTTGTTGTATCAGATGGTCGGATGAATCAGTGAGGTAGGCAAATAGAGTTGATGTGGGGCAGGGTGGGGGGAGGAAGCAGATGCTGCTTATGCTGTAGAAATCAGCTAGAAAAGTCCATCTGCTTTGGGTTGGAAGATGGTGGGCCACCAGGTTAGTAAAAAGAACAACGCTTGTAGAAGGATTGCAAAAAGGCAGAGCCGACGTTACAAAGTAGTTTGGCCTGTGCTTAAGCAGCTGTGGGGCATTTTACACCAAGGCCTTGGAGTTCTAAACTTTAACAAGCTAAACCAGATGGCAAGCAGAGTGGAATGCAGCCCAGAGCTAAGCCCTGTGATGAAATAAAACGGGATACCCTTCTGTTTGATTTTAAATTTGTAGAAACTACCCTTCTGAACCAAGTTTCCCCTGGATAATTTGTAACCTTGTACATATCTCTAATACTTTGCATTTCTGGATGGAAGTCAGAGGGACCGTTGGCCTACCCGTGTTATAGAACCAAGCAAGCCCTCTTTCCATGGTTTTGGAATGCCCCCTGATCTTAGAAGAAGCCACCTTCCCTAGCTGGGTTTCCTGCAGATGGGGCCAGATAGATTGGGGATGAAGGGAGTTATATTCTGGCATGGATTTGGATGGTGGGAGAGGCAGAGAGATTGGATCCTGTCTTTAGGATGCCCATATGGGCCAAAGAGTTGATTGGAGCTATCCTAGATGAAGTTGCAATTTCCTAAAGTAATGTGAAGCACCAAATGTCAGGAAAGAAGGCATGACAGCGTTCAGTTCCTGGCCTGGATGGGGAAAGGTTTAAAACTGCAGGTATAAACAGAGCTTGCCGCAAATCCACTGGATAGCAGGACTTGCAAGAAGCTTGTAACCCATTCCAAATAATGATTTTATATTTTATTTATTTTTGATTGAATTTATATGCCACCCATCTCCCCCAGAGGGTGAGTGGGGGAGACTGGGATAATAATTAACTTGAAGTATGTATATGAATGGCAAAGGGAAAATTTAGTGTATCTGATTCAGATACAGTTGAAAAGACTTGGTAATTTATTATCCAGAGACTCAGTTTGTGTTTCATTCTACCAGCAGTTAATTATAGGCAGAATGATTTCCTAGCATATTAAATGCTCAGAATGGTTTCTTGGGTGGTTCTGGAGTATGCTAAGAAAAGTCTCTTACCAGGAGAGGTGGCCTAAAGCTCTGAGAAAAATAAAATTATACCGACTCACTTCCCTTTTCAGACTTTCTAAGGAAAAGGCAAGGGAGCATGAAAACTGTGTGAGTGAATATCTTCAGTATTGGTTAATAAGAGATATAGGAACAGTTGTAAACAATTTTAAAGTAATACTCTGTGTGGGTCAGAGAAGAAAAAAAATACTTAGAAAAGCAAGACTTTTCTATTGTTTTAGCTTTTATTTATATTGCCTCTGTCTTCCCCAATGGGAGGCCCTTAAAACAAAAGAGAAGAAATGAAAATGAGGGAACTAGGACTCTCCCTATTCTGATGATGCTTGAAAATGTTTCATTGCCAATATAGAATGACGGAACAGACAATGTATAAGCAGATTTGTGATGCAAACTGATTTAAGTTCTGCTCCTCTGGCATTTCCCTTTCTCAGAGAACTTTGTGGCTCAAACTGTGCACTTACATATTGTGGAATGCCAATTATTTTTTCAGTCTCTTTAAAGTAGAATCCTAATATTTTTAGCTCCCTAAGGGTAGATTGATGTGAATTAATGTGATGCAACCCTAAATATTTTGACTCTGTGGAAAGATTCCTCCTGGGTGACTGGCATCTGGCTGGTGAGGCACTTCAGAATTGTCTCATGTTGCTTTCTCCTCCTGGAATTGAACTAGGTGACTGCAACATCTGGCATGGAATTGGTGCCCATCTGTTCCCTTCCTGAGAATTGTTTTCCCCGCATGATCTTAAGAGAATCCTGCCACATGCCAACTGGTGAGAAACTAGAATATATTTCTTGCTAAGGTCCCCAAAAGTTCTCTCTTCTCAGTATATTCCATGATGCCATTCAGAATGGGTACCAGTTCTTCACAAGGCAATAGTAATGATTCAGTTTATTTTATTTAATCCATTCCAGATCTGATGCATCTTAGCCAACTTCAGGTAGCTTATGACATAATATTAATAAAATATTCAATACTCTCTAGAAGCCAACTTAAAGGGAAGAAGCAATTTCAAAGGTTAGTGCAGTGGCAAAGCAAAGAGCAAAAGCTTTGCAGATGACCTTAAAACATAGTCAGGTCTGTATGGATGTAGCCATCTTTTGGATAAAAAGTACTTCAGGGCTCCTGTAAATATAATTGGATAAACTTGTTGGCTGCAATCTTGTTGCCCTTTTTCATTGGACGTTTGGTGAAAGAAGAAAAGAATCAGCTCTACCACTTATTTAAGGAATGTTGTTTGTTCCTCGTTATATTCATCAGTCCATGAACATAATCATGGTTTGGGAGGCGCTCCACGAACAGTAGCACAAGCTGTTGCTAAGTCATGTGAAGTTTCCCTGGATTTTTAAAATGATTGAAAATATGTGTTACAAGTTTTTGAAAATTAACAGGAGATGAGGTGTTCCTTGAATCACATTTCAGGTAATTCCAGTACCCTAAAAAAAGACTAGTTCCTTGTAGCTCTTCTTCCCCTCTCTCCACCAGTCCCCAGGTTCATCAGAGAAGTATGTCTTCTACCACAACTTCCTTTTTGCTTTTGCCTCCCCGATGGCTGCAAGCCACTAGCACATGTATGTATCAGTGTTCATCTGTCCCAGTTTGCAGCAACAGCATCATTAGTGGAATAACGTGACTGAGGTAATTAGTGTGGGATTTGCATACCATGATGCCTTATTTCATTGTGGCAACACTGTCTCTTTAATCTGCACTGGCCATCTGCTTTATTTCTTATAACTAAAAGTTGTGTGGTTCATAGCAAGTTCATTAAGAGCAGTTGCTCAAGTGGGAAAAGAACACCGTGGCCCCTTCACAAGTCAACATTGCCAAAGTCTGCCTCTGGATTATACCCAGGAGTAATATTTAGTCTTGCTTTAGTGACATTTGGGGAAGATTGGTATTGGGTTTTGCAGCAGTCTTTAAGAAAGAGCTTTTAAATCAAAGAACGCATCAGGCTGTACAGCATGCAGCGCCTATCACTCTGAATTAACATGTAGAAGCAGTCTTGAAATGCAGCATTGTTAACTGGTCAAAGCATCTACTGTTGAGCTCGTTAAAACTGACCGTGAGAACTAGCTAATATTATTTTGTTAAATTAAAGCAGTTTGATTTTGGGATGCTTTTTGGGAACATGGAGGGGCTAATTCCTTCTTGGTGTGTCCTCCGGGCTCCTGGATTTATTTGTTTGTTTGTGGTTCATTTTGATGTTCGTTGACCCATGCAGTCCATGGTATAAGCAGTTCTTCTTGGGGAAAAGAAGAATGCAAGGTGTAGTAATGGTCTCAGTAGCAAGTGTAGGATTTTGGGCAAATAAGTATCTTCCACGCTATTATAAAATCATAGCTGTCTTTGTTTGCCACTTTGCTGGCCAGGATAAATGCCACAGTAAAGCAGGATAAACCCAACATTATATTTACTTTTTAAAAAAATGTCAGTCTAATAAATCGGTCAAATGATTACTGATTTGCATCCAAAAATCCATTCAGAAACGCCCCTTTACAACTTTGCTTTTGGACGATGATGTCTTGATCATGTTTAAAGATTAGACCAGAGTTGACGCCTTCACTGTAGAGCCTTTGGCTCTGATTTCTTTCAGAATATAAAGAGAGCTTTCTCCCTGCTTGGATATCCTTTCACCCCTATTCCTTCTTGGATTTGTGCCACCCAAGAGCTATGTAATAAAGACACCTGATGGTTTTGGATGAGCATTCTTGTCTATCCTGCCGAGTATGAGAAAAATGTGGCCTGTAGCACTCGGAATGTTGTTGTTGAAGTCCTGAATGTCTGGCCAGCAGTGGACTAATTTGTTTGGGGTCCCTGGTTTCTGTAATCCTAAAATTGCAGGCAAGTAGCCAGTTGTAATCAGGAGGATTCCTTTAGAAGCAGTAATCTGAAGAGAAGAAGTAGGAATGCCTCTCTTTTCACATCACCTGTTGCTGGTGTGTCTTGCCTCCACCTGCAGTACTTAATGAAGTACATGGTTGAAAGATGGTGCATGGAGAATGAAGCTAGTATGTTCTTGCCTAATGTCACAAGGGTAATATCCCCTTTAGCATAGCATTAAGTTCTTTGTGGTGGTTTTACAAGGAGTGGAAAATCTAGTCTCTCAGCTGGCTGCTTCTGCCGAACAGCCACAAAGCGCCAGCTTGATATAGGAGCAGAAGCAAGTAGGACGCTACATCGTGTGTATTTCCTCTGTATTACTTTTTGGAGAAATAACCTTGGAAAGTCTTGATTGTTAATTTGGAACTTGCTTGTATACGCATATGTGGTGGCAAAGCAGGAGCTTTGCCCCAGAAAAGCTCTCATTTCAACATGGCATTGCATGAACATCAGTGTTGTCCCTGAATTTACTATTTGATTGCTAATAAATATGGGTCCTGACATTTCCCTCCATTTCTGTCTGTACTGTTGATTGATGCCAAAATCAGTCTACCCTGGAGTAACAGCTGCATTCATGAGGGCAGTGCCGATTGATTTCAAACTGTCTCAGAACGCTTGTTTGATAACCGTATTTAAGTGCTGAATTAAGGAGACAGACTTGCTCTCAGTGGATATTTTGGTGCCTGAGTTCGGATATGTATAGTTCATGAATAGTATTTAGTCATAAACCATGGTTGTTATGCTGGGTTCACAGGCCACAGTAAGTTAAAAACAAATAAGCTGTATTGCAGTTTTATATTATATGTGTGGTGGGAACTGAGCCACTGAGTATAACTTTTTAATCGGTATCTGAATAATGGACTGGCAAGGGAAATCTTCTTTGTCCAGCTCTGAAATCACTTCATTCATTGAAAATGCTAACGGATTGAATTTCTCACCCCTCCCTAAGTAAAACAAGAGTCGAATTCCTGTTGGCTGAACGTGGGAAAGTCTGCAAAGTTCTGTGAGCTATCACACAAGCTTTCTTTAACTGGCTCTCATTTATTTTATCTTAATGGATGACTTATTTGCAGAATTGTTGTTCGAGGGATCAGGTTTGAGGTTGACTCATCACATCCATGAAAATGACCTGCAGGCTGTAGCTGTAAGTTATGATCTGGAATGTATTTGAGTCCATTAACAAGATGTCTTTATTGCTATAGAATGCCCTGCTGGTGTCTTCCTTTGGCAAATAATGGTGTGAATTATCTTGAACATCCCCATTGACTATGGAGAAAGAGAAGTGTGTGTGCCTCTGCATATGCATAAGCACATAAACGCAGTATACTCAGTCATCATGATTTGTAACAAATCAGGTATATATACCAAGTACTGTAGAGTCACTGGTGGTTGTATCTCATTCAGCAACACCTACTGAGTATGAATTTGTTGAATTTGTTAAGATGAAAAAAAGCTGTTGATTCCTCTGTTCTGAGTTATGGCACAGTACAGTACAATGTCGACTACAAACCCCTCCCCCAGATCATTTATTCATAACTTTGTATTATGTTTTTAATTAAAACAAGTCTTGCAATTGCATCGTGTAAAGGTTTTATATTTTTCATTCAAGAAGAAAAAAATAAACCAATATTGCTGTAATGGAAACAGATTCTCATTTACGTTTCAGCTTTACTGATTTTTGCTGTTAGCTTAATGAAGCTACACTTCAGCAGTCTATGAACACAGATTGGTGATGTCCATCGGCTCCATTGTTAGGAAATGCTACTGTATAAGTAAAAGGGTCACCTGGCTGGTTTTTTGTACGAGCGTCCTTGGGGCTCAACGTTTGACTGTTCTTTATTGTCATGAATAACACATCCCAACAATACAAGTTAATTATAATTACTGATGTTCTTTCCCTATCTTAACAATTGGTAACTGGTCTAGTACTGTGTAGGCATAATTGAAGTATTACTTGGACATTAGATATAATTAAAGTCTTTATTTGCATGGCTAACTGTGCATTGTTTGGCACCAAGATGTGACAGCTACTCATATACAACTTTGCTCATACGTTGTATATACTCACCAGCGAAGTTGTATATATATGGCTATCACATCTGGGTGCCAAATTATGAATATTCTCCTACCCCCTGGAAGATGTCTATACTATGGGTTCCTGAAACATAACCATCAATAAAGAAGAATTAGAAGAAAGCAAGAACAAGTCACAAGGGTGTAGCTGCTTTTATTCTTGTATTCAGCCACAGCAGAACACATAGAGCTTTACTGAGCCTTAAACTAATATGATGTTAGCATCCCAAGGGGCAGGACACATAACTAACACATAACTATTTTTCATCAAATGTAGGCCAGCTCTTGTGAGAGCTTAACATATCTTTGGGATAACTGTGTCTTTCAAGTTGTTCTGATGGATGCCTCAGTTTCAAAGCTCAGTTCAACTGATCCTTCTTAACACAATTCAAAATCTTTGTCTCTGTATCTGGAACATACTCCTTTATGGAGGATCCTAAACTTATTACTTATCCAGTTCTGACCCTGCTCTATGATCAGGCAAATTCCCACGTGTTATTGCCTCCTGTAGCTCCAGTGGGAGGTGTTTAGGAAATATTAAATGTGCATACATTTTATAGTGGAAATGTGGGAAATAATCTCAAAATAATCTTTAGTTTTACCCCAGGAAGAAATCAATTGAAATCTTTATTACTTTTTTTAAAAAAATGCTTTTAATGTTTAATTTTTTAAAGGTTTGCTTCTGTAATCTACTTTCAGGAGATTGGGGTGGATCAGCCATCCTGAAAAATTACAGGTAGATGCAACTGGAATAATTTCAAGAAGCTACATAGAAAACCAGTTATTGTGGAATAGTCAAATCTCCATCCTTTATATCTTCTTTTGTCAATCACTTACTTAGTAACGATATATTGAGTTGGAATGCTGTGACAATGCAGTATGTTGTGCAAGAACTTCTGGAACTCCCACGAGAAATGAATTTCATCCATGCATTTTGTGTGGAAAGACCCACAGATGTTCTACCTTGATAGCAGCCCTGTTCAAAATGAACAGTTTTGTTCATTTATAGAAGGCCTATTGTGAAATGAAACACTAAAGACCCAGAACAGTTGAGTTTCACAGTTTTGTTCTCTTTCCCATCAAACCTTGGCTATTGATTCACTAAATGAGGTGTGTAACATTGGTACTTCTTGAGCTGTGCTCTTCGGTGAAGGAATCAGAAGACATTCTTGAAAGAGGGTTGAGTGGCAGGTGGAGCCATATTGGGTCTAATACTTACAAGTGGCTGAAATTGGCTATTTATTCAAAGAGGGGATTCAGGTGCAGAAAGTGTAAATTTTAAAGACTTGTGATATGAATTATTGCTTGAAGAACAGTATGCCCATTGTCTCCGTGGGTGTTAGGAGATTCTTTAAGGGAAATGTAGCATCCTAAGACATTTAGCCTTCACATTCTTTCAACCAAGCAGGAACACACTGGGGAAGTGTCCATTGATCTACACTTGATATTAACCTTGCCTCCCCCATTTTTTAATTCGTTGTTTTTTAAACTGCACTGGACTTGTAGCCTACACCTTATACCTTAAAAGTCATATGTGCTATTTTTGGTGCTTAGAAATAAAATATGAATTATAAAGTGGTTGACAGTGAACTTCAAGAGAGCATTGTTAGGTATATTTAACATTTAGGTAGCACTTTTAGAGCATTTCATCTACATCAGATCAGAAACTCTAAGCCTTTCATTCTTAGGAAATGTTAGATAAATCAGGATCACACATCCTCATTCATAGGGTTGGCTGGCACTAGAAAAGCTTTTGTGCAAGCATAAATGTCAAATGGCATGCAAGACAAATGGTCTGCAAGACAAGAATAAATATGAAACTTGGTCTTCAACTGCTACACATATATTGGGGTAGAATATTTCACTGTGCAAAATTCTTTTACTTTTTAGGTGAAAAGTCTCCCCCCAGCTACAAGAAAATACAAGAAACATCACTGAATAGCATTTATTGAAATCTGCAGATTAATACTTTCTAACACAAGACTGGTTTTACCTTGTTCGTTTTCTACTTTTATAAGAGTTGTGTTCAGCACGGTTGAAACTGTATTTTTTTTTTTTAAGGCCTAGATAAGCAATTATTAGATTCTCCTTCTTACAAAATGTACTTTCTTGCAGCATTTTCCCCAAATGAGTTTTGAGCCATGAGTCATTCCATTTTGGGGCAATTCTAATCAAGGTGTTATTCAGTTAATAACTGCAGGCCAAGAACATTTTGCTGTTGTCTGAACTCCACGCTGTTCCCAATCTAAGGCAACCACTGATCTAAAGGCAAGGCTTTTGCTCTTTTCAATATTCACTCACATAAGTTCACATCTTCCTCTTCTTGTACCCGTTTTTCTCTTAAGTGAATGGGAGAGCTATTTTCCTATTCTCCCTATCTTATTTTGACAGGCATTCTACTTCCTACAAGGAGCCTTTCTTCACATAATTGGGAAGCGGGGAATAGTTGGATTGAGAGGAAAGTAAAATAATTAAAGAACTGGGACTAGGTTTGAAGAAAGCTAGCATTACATTAGTATAAAATTCCCATTAATAGCTAGTGCCTTTGACAGTAGTGAGAATCTGGATTGCTCATATAGCGTAGTATAAGGAGGTCATTTCAAACCTACTTTCTGAATAGCATGTAGAATTTGCAAATCACCAAGAGTGTTTTGATTGCAGCAGCGTAGAAATATGTTTAATAAATACATAAAACATTTGGGGCTGCTAATACCTGCATTCCCCTTTTCAATTGAAATATTTTTGAAATGCTTTTGCTGACTGGGGGCCAAAATAGGTATGGAGAAATCCTATCTCTTTTGATACTTCCACACTGCTAATACTGAAGACCACCCCAAAGGAAGGCATTGGTACCTGGATTGGTTTAACATGCTGTTTTTAATCTGTCTAGGCTTAACTTTTTAAAAAATATACAGTATATATTTTAATTGCTTTTCCACTGTTAACTTGCTGTTGCCAATTGCATGTTTCAATATTATAAATACTGTTGGTATTTACTGTACCATGGTAAATATTGTACCATCGACCATGATATCCTTCTGGACTGACTCAGGGAGTTGGGGGTGGGCAGTGTAGTCTTGCGTTGGTTCCCCTCCTTCCTCCAGGGCCGGTCCCAGTCGGTGTTGATAGGGGAGGAGAGATCGGGCCTGCGGCCCCTCCTTTATGGGGTGCTGCAGGGTTCGGTACTCTCTCCTCTCCTTTTTAACATCTACATGAAACCGCTGGGTGAGATCATCCATCTCCACGGGATGAGATATCATCAGTATGCCAATGATACTCAGTTATGCATTTCCATTCCGGGGGAAGTAAGTGATGCTGTGGCTGCCCTTTCCAGGTGCCTGGAGGCTGTGGGGGTCTGGATGGGGAACAGCAGGCTTCAGCTGAACCCTGGCAAGACGGAGTGGCTGTGGGTTAATGCCCCCTCGGCCTCTAGGAATTTGCCATCTTTGGTTCTGGATGGTGTTGCACTGCCCCAGACAGACCCGGTGCATAACTTGGGGGTCCTCTTGGACTCACAACTCCTGCTCAAAGAGCAGGTGGCAGTCGTGGCCAAGAGGGCCTTTGCGCAACTTCATGTTGTCCACCAGTTACGCCCTTTCCTGGACCGAGAGGCCCTTCAAACGGTCACTCATGCCCTGGTCATCTCCCATATAGACTATTATAATGCACTCTACATGGGGCTACCCTTGAAGAGTATCCAGAAGCTTCAGCTGGTCCAGAATGCGGCTGCGTGGGCGATCTTAGGTGCATCAAGATCAGCACGTATAACACCTTTGCTCTGTGAGCTGCATTGGGTGCCAGTTTGCTTCCGGGTCCAATTCAAGGTGTTGGTTATCACCTTTAAAGCCCTACATGGCATGGGTCCAGGGTACCTGAAGGACCATCTCATCCCCGTTACATCAACCTGTCCCACCTGGTCATTCAGAGGGGGTATACTGCGGACCCTGTCTGTAGGAGAATTTCATCTGACAGGGTCCAGGAGGTGAGCCTTCTCTGCAGCAGCCCCTGCCCTTTGGAACACTCTTCCCGCAGAAGTGAGGTTGGCCCCCTCCCTGTTAGACTTCAGAAAAAAACTGAAGACCTGGTTCTGCCATTACGCATGGGTGGGGATGGGAATAGTCAGTTTTGGGGTTGGCTGGTTCCCTAGTCTTACCTTTGACCGATATTATCTGGTCACAGGCTGAAATAATATCACCATCTCTTGGATTTTATTGTATTTAATAAGTGTATTTTATATTTGTATTATTTCTGTTTTTATTTATTTTAAATTGTTTTGTTGTGAACCGCCCAGAGTCCCTCCTTGTGGGAGAGCTGGGCGGTGATATAAATTTGAGATATAAATAAAATAAAATAAATAAATAAATGGAATGGATATTTTTTGGGTGTACATGAAATAGGAAAAAGGGTTTGTTTTGAACTCAGAGCAAAATACTGCGTTCAGGAGGTTCTTCCACACCATGGAAGTTGGCCACAACTCAGCAGAATTGAAACCCAGAAGACTTCAAGTGGTTCTGAGTTTTAAACAAAATCCAGATGGAGAAAGAGGGAAAGACCGGTGCAGGTTGTCTCCTTCTGTAGCTCCCAGCGTGGCATATTCTGTTGAGTACCCTGCGTGTCCCTGATTCTTCCCCCTGCCTTTCAGCCACTGGGAAGTTGAAAGCTTACCTATTTTTAATATAGCTTAAGAGACAGAAAACCTGTCTCAGTGGCAGGAAGGACAGAACATTCAGACCCTGCTTGAGTGGGTAACACCCAGCTCTGCCAAGTTGCCATTATGATCCTGCCCACTGCTGCTCTTTTCCTGCCAAAAAAAAAAAGCATTCAGTATGATCTCCAGCTGCTAAAAAGTTGCCCCCACTCTGTTGAAGGGACTCGTCATCTGCTGATGTCACCTGCCTGGCAAGAGAGATGTAAAGAGGAACCAAGACTGTGAAGCCAGGGGTGAACAAAGTGCCAGCATCCCTTTTGTGGCCCCCTCAATCCCACCTGAGTGGGTAGGCCTCAACATTTGGGACCCTTGTTTTGCATTGTTGACGGTTGGGGTGGGTGCCATAAGCCTTGCAGATGTTTAAAATCCTGTTGTGCCGCGTAATCTTTCTGACCCTTGGTCCCTAAAGACTCCTAGCCCTACTCGCCCTTGACAGGCTGTGCAAAGCCTGCCTGTAAGCCAACATGATCTGCACGCTCCTGAAGTAAATCTGGAGCAGGCTTTGATTTGCAGAACAGTCTGGAAGAATGATGGGGCTTGCTAACCACACTGATACCACAAATTCCTCTTCTTTCTCTTTTAGGGGAGTGATAAATTAAATCATAATTGGAAGCAAGCAAGCGGTTTATTAAAAGAATGAATTAATGAATTAAATCATAAGTGGAAGCAAGCAAGCTGTTTATCAAATAAATAAATTAAATCATAATTGGAAGCAAGCAAGCTGTCTATTAAATAAATAAATAAATAAATAAATAGGCTTATTTTATAAGTAGGCATGGTACGTTCTCTGTGTTTGTTATATGTCTGTGTTTAAATGATGTTAATGATAAATAAGCGATCTATCACTATTTCCCATTGAACAGTTTGTGCTGTTTAAAGATTGTATCGGGGAAAGTTAGTTCCATTTGAGAGAATGCAAAACTATTTGCAATCCCAGGGGGATCAAAAATGGCAAACGCCAAAGAGGAATTTAGCTTGTATATGAGAAGGGACAAAGTGGAGAGGAGAGAGTTGAATGATTAGTACAGGAAAGAATTAATAGAACAAAACATCTCACATATTGTTAAGGGTGTACACAAATCCATCCCCTTCTCATTGCTGAGGTCTAAGAATGAGAAAAAACACTCAGTGCATAGGATGTAAAAAAGACTTTATTATCTCTGAGTTCCTTCACATCCAAAAACATAATAAAAGAGAATCCGAACCAGATAATCAAGACTGTTCCAGCGGCAGCAGGATCACCATTCTCACTGGCAGTAACCACACCAGCATTGCAGTCGTATAAAATTAAATAATAAAACAAATACTTGAAGACTTTTCAAATCCATGGAACACTTTTTGCATTTACAAACACAAAAAATGTAATAGTCAAACTTTGCTGTGCATGACCAAAGAATTTTGCAGCACTTTGATGCACTGAGGTCATAAATATAATCTTGTAGAAATGTTAATTACCAAACACATTTTGACCTGAAACTAGATGGAGTCTCCTTCAGAAGGAAACACAGTTTTGTTTGTTTTAAGTGCTTTTTGAGGCTGGTGATGGTGGTATAGATTAAGTTAAATCTCTCCCATTCTCTGGGACTGTCATCCAGGAATATCAAGATAAGTTGTGCTAATTTCTTCTTAAAGCAGTTTTATAATCAGGTTAAAGATATACAGTAGATGCTTTGCTAAAAATGTCTTATTGTAGCTAACTATCCTTACTCATCAGGGAAGGGGGGATGGGGAAAGAATTTTTTCCCCCTAAATTTCCCAATAACGAGACAATATATTAATGTTCTCATTGCTAATTAATCAAAATATGAATTCAGTTCCAGGAGCAAAACTGCTTCCATGCTGTAGTTCCAGCACTTGGTTGAAAATATAATCATAGTTGTATTTTCCAAGACAGTGTTTAGAGCCTTGTTTCTTTGCTAACGTCAGAAAATGAATGAGCTGCATGTTTGTTTTTGAATTAATAGCTGAAATTCACTCATGTGGAAATAAAGCAAATTTAACTGTGACTAGAATTTGTCATTAAAAAGTCATTATGAAAATGGACCAACCTAGTTCCTTCTCTTTTACCATTAATGACAAAACAATCTCTCTTGCTCTCTCTCAAAGGAAGGAAGGAAGGAAGGAAGGAAGGAAGGAAGGAAGGAAGGAAGGAAGGAAGGAAGGAAGGAAGGAAGGAAGGAAGGAAGGAAGGAAGGAAGGAAGGAAGGAAGGAAGGAAGGAAGGAAGGAAGGAAGGAAGGAAGGAAGGAAGGAAGGAAGGAAGGAAGGAAGGAAGGAAGGAAGGAAGGAAGGAAGGAAGGAAGGAAGGAAGGAAGGAAGGAAGGAAAAGAAGAAGGAAGGAAGGAAGGAAGGAAGGAAGGAAGGAAGGAAGGAAGGAAGGAAGGAAGGAAGGAAGGAAGGAAGGAAGGAAGGAAGGAAGGAGAGACTATATTTTCACTTGGAAAATAGTGCAAGAAGCATAATATAATAGAACCATGGTGAAGTGAGTCAGTTTAGAGATTTATTGATCAATAAAGCAGACAATTACAGCTTGTTTATAAAAGGAAGAGTCCCTCCTTGACCCTGCAAGCAACACTAAGACTCTAATAATGATAATTCTAGCATCTAGCTTGAAACGATAAAAGTCAATAGGAAGATATAGGATTTCAATAAAATTATGACAGTATATAAACTTTATCCCAGGAACAAGTTTTCCCCAGATATCTGATTGACTTTAGTTAGATTTGTAACTTTAATTTTGTTTCCATTGATTTTTGTGTGTGCAACAACTAATTAGACACTCACTGTCAAACACCCCAGATCTCTGAAGAAAGTAAAGGCAGACCAAGCATGGGTGTGATATACTAGAAAAGTCCAAATGAACTCTATCAATAAACGTACAATTAATACACAAATTCAGCCTTTGTTTTGTAAGTTTTCTGTTCTTTTTTGCTCATCTCTTCAATAAAGAGAATGATCTAGAAAGTGCTGGTGTGTCACTGAAATAAGTCAAAAGAAGACCTACAGCTGATTTATATTGTATTTTCTCTTCATTTCAATGGAAAACCCAGACAAATTAATGCACAGTGAGTCTCTTACATTAGTTATCCTGGGTTCGTTATGTTAATTATTGATGGATCTGTTTTTATCCCAACTGCTGTTTTATGTGTGTGTTTTTTTGTTTCATATTTTTAATATTGTTAGCTGCCCAGAGTAATTAATTTGAGATGGGCAGCCATATTGATTGATTGATTGATTGATTGAATGAATAAGTTATGCAGAAAAATATTGGCTCTGTAAAAAGAGATGATGGATCATGTGTGATAAAGAGCCCTTCCTCCCAATCCAGAAGAAGTAGAGAGGAATCCTCTGAAGCAAGCTGGCAGGCCGATGGAGTCTTGAGGCTGAAGAGAAACAATTGGTTTCCTTGATTCAGGTTTGAGATTCCTTTCTGCTATATCACAAGAACTTTGTGTTATTGACAATTGTCTCCATTCCTGAAAAGGAAACTTTTGAAGTGGTGTATTTAGGTATTCATGTCCATACCAACATACACATCTAATGCATTTGCCTTGAGCCTTGTTTAGGACATACTGTAGCAGATCAAAATCTTCATTTGAGCCACTTTTTCCACTCCATTCTTGTTTTGTCCTGACAAGTTTCTAAGAGATGTCCAGAATCTCAATCATATCTGGATCTTTGGATGACTGTCCTAACATACATATTTGTTTGAGCATTTTTATGGCTGCCTAAGTCAGACCATGTGACTCTGGATGGCATAGCAGTTCTATTCTGCTTATCCTGACCTAAGGCCTGGGGAAAGAACCAGGAGTTAACGGTTTTTCTAAGGACCTGTGGGATCAGGGCTGCCTGTATATCAGGGGACAGTTTATTCCAAAAAGCAAGGGGCTCCACTGAGAAGGATCCCATTGGATGACATTGTTTCTGTGAAGAGACCCAGAGCATGCTTGTAGAGCAGGCAGGTATTCTTGGGATCAGGGAATCCTGCAGATAACCCAGTCCTTCTGGTGTCCTCCTTGTTTATTGGACTTAAGTTTTGATAGGTTGGGTGAGTTGAAGACAAGCATATCTGAAGAGAATTGGCTGGCTTTTGGGAAACTTTGGCACAGTGTTTCCTCTTCCAACTGCTTGATCCTCTGATACGTTTGTCAGACCTGAAGACTACAGAGATGTTGGTCTTTGACCAAAATACTATAAAAGAGTTTACATTTACAGAGATGCATTATAATACAGTGTTGCTAATTCATGGTCCTGCCATTTGTGAGCTAACAGAGTGACTTTTCTCCTTATGTTTGTAGAGGGGCCTAACAGATAGTATTTGATTTCATGTAACAGTGTATTTATTGTTTACTACAAGAGAAGGCATGCCTTCTGAAAATGCTGTTCATGCCTTCAGGCTTGAGTTCATAGGATCATCTCGTGAGGTTGGAGTGGAAAGGTGAAGTGACCCCATAGGACTTTTCTGTCCCCTTCATAATTTATGTGTGTAGATGCTCTGAAGCAAAAATGATGAGGCCAGTTCCTCTGTTTGCATCTGAAGACAGTCCTTCCCCTGTTCTTTATTAGCTTGGTTTTTCTGCCTTGAAACTAGCTTTGATGAGCCATCACCAGCCCTTCCTGTCTGATCTTTCTGTAGTGAAAATGTTTTGAATGCATCCATAGTTTTTCCAGCAGATGTTCTCGCTTGGTTTTTCACACCTGCATGAATTTATAGGCTCTTCCACTGTCCTCCTCAGATACAAAATTATTAAGCACTCAATGCTTGACAGCCAGGTTTGAGGCATCCTTGGAATCCAGATGTAAAAGTATAGATCTGTTGACCTAAAGATACTGTTTTTGAACTGCAACTCACATAAGTCTTTTGTTGGAGAGAGGCAGCTGTATAAGCAAAATACATTTATACAGCTGTATAAGCAAAATACATGTCATCCAATGGGATCCTTCTCAGTGGAGCCCCTTGCTTTTTGGAATAAAAATAGTCCTCCAGACTAGCTACTTCCCCTGAGGAGAGACTTACAGGAGAAGCATTTCAGGATGTTAGGTTAGCAAACACCGGATAGATTTGTCTCAATAATTTATAGGGTGTTAGTGTGAAGAGGGAGTTCAGATCACAGAGGTCTTCCCTGGTGTTTGACAGCCTACAGCGAGGGAACTCTCGCTATCAAGGAGGCCTTGATAAGGCACAAGGATGCTGGTATGGTGGATGATCCCTAGAGACAGTCCTGCTGGGAAGTAAGGGCGGATGCTTCTTCAGGCAAGGGAAGGGGAGACAACCTTGGCTTTTGAGGAACATGGGACAGCATCTGGCCTCAACATATTCCGCTGAATATGAATCACTAGTGCAGTGAAACATGCATCAAGTATTTTATTTTCTTACTAATCACAGTATGGATAGTAAGGAAGAATCTCCTGTTTTTACCTGACATTTCCTCCCCCACCTCTACCGCCCCCAGTTTGCTCTGTGTTTCCCTTCTCTTGATTAATACCAAATATTTGAAGGCCAGACCAGGAACACTTCTCCTGAAGTTTTCGGAGTTGGATGTTTGTTCTTCTGTGTATTTAAACAGTTTACAAAACAGAGTTCAAGAAGCTTTTCCTGCTTGAGCTGTTTCTTCTTTCGGCTTTTCTGTGGCGGTACATTTGCAGCATGGCTGAGGCTACCGTGCGTTGTCATGGAGTACGGAGGAACATGTACCTTCTTAACCTTTTCACTAGGCCCGAACATGATTTAATAGCCAACAAATTGAAGTATCCTTGCTGGATGTATTTAATTGAGCCAGTTCTGCCTCAAGTAGTATCTCTAATATCAGCTAAAGATACTATTATTTGCAAGAATGGTATGGATTTGCCTTTGCCTGTTACATCTGCTGACCAGTTGTTCAGTTGTTGAATGGATATGATCAAACCATGGCTTGCTTGGCAGAAAGTATTTGGCTTGTCCACTGGATTCTGATCTCTGTGAATTAATGAAAGATGTAATGGCATGACCTTGAGGCAGATGTTTGAACCTTCTCATGCAAATCAAGTGAGGCACAGTGGTAAATTGTTCATCATGCATCAAGCAATATTTATAGCAATATTGATTATGATTTTTGTATTGCTCTCTGATTAGCTTGTATATTCCTCCCACTCTGATTTCCTTGCTTGCTCTAAGAAAATTAAACCTTAAATAAAGCTCAGAGGGATTGCGCACATTTCCCAGTTCGTAGTGTGCACTCACAAACCACTTTATGTCAAGCTGCTTTTTAAATATTGTCAATCGCATAAAGACACAGAGGGAGAAATGTTCTGTCCCTGCTGGAACATGAGTGACTCCTGAGCCTCCTGAGAATGTATGCGTTTCTCCCTATAGGTTATGTATCTCTCTAGATAAAAACTTTATTTAACGTAATGTATTACTTGTTTAATTTCTTTTATCATTATCGACATTCGGTTGCATTAGAAAGTTGTGGGAATAGAGCAGCAGGAAAACTATGTGGTAGAGGAATGGAACTGTTGCTTATGTTGCCAACTTGAACTTGTACTCTGGGTGTATTGAATGGAAAGCTAATAGTTTTTCTGTTGTTGTTTTTTTTCCTTCCTCCCCCATTTTCTCAGGCCCGTGATGGAATGAGAGCAATTCTGGAATTCTATGACAGTGAGCTTAATCCATCGGAACACTCTCCGCAACTAAACTTCCGTGTGCAGGAGGCTGAGGAGATGGTGCAGAAGGTCGAAGCACATTGTACTGAAATGGAGGTAATTGAGGGCACCACATTGGTGTGTTTTTCTTTTCAAGGGGAACCAGCCTTGAGTGGGAGAGGGAAGACCCACCCCTACCTTTGTGGATCTGAACATGGATTTAGAAGAAATTTAGTAGAAATGCATGCTTAATCACTAGCACTTTCTCAAGCCAGAAGTATAAGAGAGGTACTTCCAGCAGGGTTGACCACTGTGGGCATTAGGAACAAAGGCAACCAATAAGGAGTTCTCTTTGTTTCTTCCCGTGCCTTTGCTCTGCTTCCCCCTAAACAGTCTTCTGATAGGCTGTCTTTCCCCTTTCTAGAGAAAAAGTAGAGTACAGCTTCTTTCCTTCAGTCTTCAGAGTTCAGTTTTCTCTTGGAGTATATATTCTGCTTAATAGATTTTACTTGCCCTTTTGGACCTTTAGCATCTGTCTCTGCACACTCTTAACTGACTTGATGCTACTTCCAGGCATATGCGTGGCATCATACTGACCCCAGTGAATCAGCTGGAGGGAGTCAACCAGGGTTACCTCCAAACATGTTTCTTAATCTTTTTTTCTTCCAGTGAATGAATGTGGAGTGGCTTTAGTGGAGAAAATATATGTAGTATGAAAATTGTCTGTGGCAAACCACTTCAACACCCCAGTGGTGTTGGGAATCTTCCACTTCAGCAAAAACATGAAGTCAGAATCTCAACTTTAGCTTTTGGAAACCAGTGATCTACCTTGATTTAGTGGTTAGCTCTGTCAGTAGCCACTTGACCTGATTGGTGCATGTCCAGCTTTGGACATCAGTCTTAGTTTCATTTGGCTGTTTGGAAATTACAACTTGAATGAGGGTCGATAACAGAGAAGCAAGAGGCCAACATGAGGTCAGTTGATGCTGCATCTAATGAAAATATGTAACCAATATTGCAGATTAAAAAATGATTGGGTACATTTTCAGTTCTAATTTATAATTTTCCTTTTGTCATAATATGCCATTGGACTTAATCAGCTTTGGTTGGTTGGTTGGTTGGTTAAACTGACCCATGTTTCTTCTTAAGGTAACTCAAACTTAGGTCAGTAAATCAATTTACTGAGAGAATAGAAATCTCTCAACAAGCTGATTCCATTGTTAGTCCTCCAAGTTTCAGCCGTATCTTTTCTTTTTTGTCCTCCCACTCTGCCCCATCACAGCAACCATATTCTTCCAAAGTCTTCCAAAAACATTTACAAAAATAAATAATAATTTAAAAAAAACATTAAAGTATTTGGTTCCATGTAGCAGCTGTTCTTGGTTAAGCAGAACAATATCAGGTCATCATTAACTGCTGCTCTTTGCTGAGGGGGTGTGGGGGAGGGAGAGAGAGAGACTGATTAAGGGATTGGAATTTTGCTCCCAAATCCAGGTACTTCCAGCTGCACCACAGGACAGATAACAGAAGAATACTCAGAAGAATAAATTAGGATGTTCCCCAAATGTCTTAATTTATTTTTGAGAGGCAGCTTGATGTTCTCAGTCACATCTAATTATGACTCAGTACCTCTTTGCCACAAAATGCAGTTAGAGAATGAGATGTCCACGGAATATGACTGCTGGCTTTCATGTGTGCCTGTGCCAATTCCAATGACTTTAAGATGTCTTGTTCCTTCATTGTGTGGATGGAGTCCTGGCGTAAAGGAATGTATGAACCAGGATTTAGAGGCAGATACATGGATCATTAAGCTGTCTATTTATAAACTCTTTGTAAGCAGGCTTTCCACAGGCAAGGCTTACCCTCTGACCTAAATTTATGATAGTTGCTTTGAGAGAACCAGGATGATGCTAAATATAGGCTGGTGAAGGTTAATGCCAATAAAGCAACATCATAAATGTAACTCTATTAATGTTCCTTTCATTACAACACGTTTGGCTCAGCGTGAAGCATTAAGAGCATGAAGAGAGATGTGCAGGACACACTCAGGCTGACACCTTCCATAGTTCATAGATTCCTTACAGTGAGAGATTTATGCTGTCCAGGAGCTCCACATGTACTCTTAATTGGTTAATTATGAAGCCGGCAGTTTCTACTCATCAAATACCATATGTTCTAATTCTCCACTCCCAAGAGTTCTGGGGTGGAGTCTGCTGCTGGTGACCTGAAAAACTACCCGTTAAGGACTCTCACCTTTCCCCTTCCTGCTAGAATGAGCGTCGGGGCACTGCTGTTATTTGCAATAATCAGCATAAAATAGATCTCTGCAAAGTGTTAAGCCATCCCTGTTCCCCTTTAAAACGAACGAGCTGAAGCAATAAAATATTGATTTGAGTAGTTACGGTAATAGCTTCTTCCCTCCCTAGTACCTTTCCTCCCATTAAAGTTGTCCCTGCACTTCATTCCTCCCCTGTTCCATTTCTTTAGCTTTTCTTCCAAGGCAAATCTTTGGATAAATCAAATGGAGTATACAGCATCTCCTGGGATGCGTTGCATGGGCTGCAACGGAGGATTTATGAGCGTGTCCTTTGCCTTGACCAGTGTCTGACTAGCTTTTGTATCCATAAAATAGCCCTGAATTGCAGGCATTCACCCAGCCTGTCTTCCTGGTTCCCTGTTTTTCGAAGACATATGATACAGGTTAGTCAATTTGTGCACCCCTTCCCCGTTATAATGTGCCACGCAGTGGGGGCCTTTTGGTCTTATTGGTCTTAAATGAAATAAGTAGCAGAAATCTTCTGTTCGTAGAGCACTCTACGTAAGCAGAGCAGAGTAGTTATAAAATAGCTGATTTAAGTGCTTTATAAGAAAGCAATATAATTAGAAATGATATAAACACAGCTTTAAAATAACAGCAGCAGCAGAACTTTTGTGGGAAACTCCTGTTGAAATAAAATTGATTTTCGCTGGAAGGGGTATTCCACAGCTTTGGGGGCCTTCACCAATAAGACCCCATCTTTTCTGCACAGCTCTCTCAGATAGTCCAAGCATACCTCTGGATAGATCACCCACGTCCAAATGCTTGTGGACTTGGCGGTCTAGAGGGGGTTTTATATCTTGAAAAGCCTTTTCTGGATTCCTTCCAGTGCATCAGAAATAGGTAATTATAACTTTCCCTGCAGGACCCCTCTAGCATTTGATGTGTCCTGTTGTTTATTCTTATGCACAGCCATGTGTGGAATAGAATTAACCTGGGCAAGATGTATTGTTTCTTTCTTAGTGACTCCCCATTGCTAATTAATTGGTTTTGTTTTTGTCTTAATCTTTGAAAACAGATTTGGCTTAAACACAACACATACACAGAGCCTAGATTTGAAAATATGACTGTGTTCAAATTTCTCTGTGTGTTATTCCCTTGAAAGAACCAGGGAAACTGAGATTGTCAGTTCTCTCAAGATGGTGCTCTTTGTGTTTGTGTGTGTGTGTGTGTGTGTGTGTTTAGGCATGTGTGTGTGCTAAATCCACTTCAGAAATAGGAAAAGGTCTTTGGAAATATCCTCGAGGAATTGAAGTCAGTGGAAAATGTGAGAGGTCTGGTGTGTTTGTTTAGAGGCTTAAACTGACTGAAGTTGTGCTATAAAGGCAATTTAATTAAAAATTATAGCATGGTGTGGCAAACAAGCTTGCTACAGTCAGTCACGTATATTCAAATGATCTCTCTGGATATTGCTTAGGAATTGCTCATTTGATTAATACAGAGAAGCTTCTTAATTCTACAGAATGAGCAACTATCCTGTACTTCAGGAGAAGGAACATAACCCAGATGCCCAGTTTCTTTCAGTGTAGGTCCTTTCCTGGAACCAACCTGCTCTTTATCTCCAAAGAGACATCTCATTATTCACTGGGATGGAATCACTATAATCTCAGTAATGATGAGAATTAAGCTTTCTGTGTAGAACCATGGCAAGATGACCATCTGGTTGGTAGTCTGCATCAGCGTTAGGCAAATCTGTGGGCACTCCAAATACCGCTGAACTACAATTCCCAGTGCCTCTCTTCATTGGTATGCTTCCTAGCCATCGTGGGAGTTGCAGTTCAGCAAAGTCTAGAGAGCCCCATGTCATCTACCCTGCTCTAATCTTCAAAAGGCCTTCCTTAATAAATGGGAGTCCCCTTGCAAAGATGGTGTGTATTTGCCTCGTAGTGGACGTGATTGGGGCTGTAACATATCAGTATTGCATTTCTTTGCTTCTGCTGATGGCAATGGAATTAAAGAGGGATACTCTCACGGGTAGTAACAAAGGCACGGATAGCCTCTGAAGTCTTTTGGGCCTAAAGGTTATGTCAAGATCCTTAATTCACTCTTTTCAAAATAGCACCAATTCAGTTCTGGGGGAAAACCAAATATATTTGTAAGAAAGCTGTCATTGATTATCACTGGATCTTGGTTGCTTTTTTTTTTAAAGAATCATTGATTATATCTTGACTGATATGCAACTGGCCACCACATTAATTAATAGAAAATGGGCCAGACAGGATCCTAGCATTGGAAGAAGCCACGTAGGCCCTTGTGTCCAGCATTCCCAGTGCAGGAGAACAAATTAAAAGCATCCCCTTCTAAAGAAGACTTCATGGACGTCAGTTGAACCACAGGATGCAAACTGACCAAACAATAGGGACAAACAGCTTCAGCTCAATCAAAACAGAAACTTAGGATGTCTTTTTAGGGTATTTGTTTCGCATATATCCAGTTTTGCAAAATGCCACATTGAACAGTAAAACTCAGTTGCTCTTCTAATCTGTTCAACAGAAGAATAGAACTTCTGGTCTGCCATTACCTGTAATTGCAGATACTTTATTTCCTTCATGGTTGTGGCAGCTTTTGCATACAAAAGAACTATTTATTTATTTAGAGTATTTGCATGATGCTTTAATGGCTCAGAGCACTCAAAGAAATACAATTAAAACCAAAGTATGTTTTAAAACAAATCGCAAACGTTACTTAATAAAAACAGTACACTATATGAAATGATGCATATTAAAACAGTTAAACATAATTAAAAGGCTTGGGTAAACAAATATGTTTTGGGTTCTCTCCTAAATACGAGTTGCTATAAAGACCCTCCCCTCAACCCAGACTCCCTACCCACAGCCCTGGGTGGGTTCTTATCCCAGCCCCATTCCTCAAGCCCGTCGGCTTTTACCTGATGGGTTAAAAGGCAACCTGAGATTTGCCAACCAGCATCCGGGTGGTCAAAGGAGATACCAAGGAAGGAATGAGGGGTCACAAGCAGCCAATAAAGTTGTACCAGGCCTAAGAATTTGCTCACTCGGTCCTAACACTTCCATCCAACGTAGTCATTGATCAGGTGCTGTTGGGGACGTGAGAAATGGCTCCTCCCAAATTGTTCCAAGTGGCCATCCTCAGATGGTTTATGTCCAAACTGAAACATGCATGTTGGGTCTAGATGGGGAAAGAATGGTCTGATTTATTGCAGATAAGGACCAAACCATGTTTGTTCTGGACAGTGTTTGGGGGGAGGACTAAGAGCAGGAAAAAGCCAAGGCTATTAGGGGAAGGAGGAGAAGATGCTGGGAATATCAGGGGGGCTGATGGGATAGGCGGTGTTGAAAGTTGCTAAGGAGAGAGAGGGGCAACGTGCACAGCCTTGTGTCAGGATTAGCCCAGGAAACTCCAGGAGACAGCACAGATTCAATCCAGCAAAGTTTAATGGCCTTACTCCCGTTACAGAAATCTTCTCAGAGTGAGAGCAAATTCCAGGGTCACCCTCCCAACCTCCCTTGCATTCTTTAGGGAGGGTTCAGTCTCATCCTCTTATCTGTTCCTCGTTGCTCTGGTGATGAGAGTAAGTTCTTAACCCCTCTTGTCCTGACTCTCACAGATATAAAGCCACAGGGATCCTGGGATGATTTAAGGGACAAACAGGGCAAGATGTGAGAGTCAGGACAAGAGGGGTTAAGAACTTACTCTCATCACCAGAGCAACGAGGAACAGATAAGAGGATGAGACTGAACCCTCCCTAAAGAATGCAAGGGAGGTTGGGAGGGTGACCCTGGAATTTGCTCTCACTCTGAGAAGATTTCTGTAACGGGAGTAAGGCCATTAAACTTTGCTGGATTGAATCTGTGCTGTCTCCTGGAGTTTCCTGGGCTAATCCTGACAATATCAGCCCAAACCCCTTAAACAGAGAATTCATTCAACAAAGAAGAAAAAGAAGAAGAAGAAAAAACCAGGGAATAAATACACAAAACCATACTTCTCTTATATGTATTCATGTTGTGTTATTCAATTAAATTATTAACTAAGTTATTAACTTTCACATTACTTAACAGTAGGAGAACAATACAAATATTAAATGGGTATATATATTCCACATTTCTAAATGGGCCTCCAGATGGATCTCCTGGTGGTAAAATGCTTGCTTACATGTAGTCCTAGCTCCTGCTCCATGCCAAAGTCCCATCAAAACATGTCCAGCAGATGATTGAGCAGTCTCTGATTGAGCCTATCCTGTAAAAGGCGCTTCCTACCATTCTTAGTGAATGGAGTTCCTGTCAAACTGCTGTGACCGTTAAGACGTTTTTCTAATGGGAATTTGCCCTCCTGTTCTTTAAAAACCTGTAGGGAAGAAGTCTTGACCTTCTGTGGATACCCATTCGGGTCCTTGAAAAGCGTTACCATATCTCTTCTCAATCATCTTATCTCAAGGCTAAACCTTCCTAGTTCCTCCTCCTTGCCTTCTGAGACTTAGTGTCCACTCTTCTGATCATCTTCATTGATGCTCTTTGAATCTCTTTTCATTTCCTCTAAATCTTCCTCAAAAATGTGGTGCCCATAACCGAACCCAGAACTTAACTTCAAGTCTGATCAACACAGACTCTGTTGTGGAACCTGCACTTTTATTGATGCAACCTAACACTGCATTTGCCCCTTCAGCTGCTGGGTCATGCTGCTGATTCCATTGAAAAACCTCTGAACATTGATACCCTGGCCTAGACCAAAATGCTCTCTCCAACCCCCCAGATTTTTTTATTTAGTAGCTGCCTATGCATGTTGTAGTTGTTGATTCCCCCCCCCCCCCCAAATTCCTTTAGAGCACCTGCTGCTTTTGCAAAGGGCAAGCTGGCCCGACTTCTGAGGTTGAAGGACATCACTAGATTTCGCTTTCCGTGTCGTGCTTTGTACTTTCCTCTTAGTAAGCCATCTGGCTACATAGGCCTTTCCGTTAATGAAATGACATTGGGGCTCCTGAAGTGTGGGTCACAGTGAGAAATGCCTGCAAAACGTCTCTGCTATTGACAAGGCCATTCTCTCGGGACATAGGCCCGCCAGCATGCTTGCTTTTAACACATGTCTGAGCGAGGGCTTGCTGAGCAGATGTTTACATCTTTGTGTAGACAGGTGACCATATGTTTAAATGTCTGTTAATGGATTCTGTGATCGTAAAGTAAAAAATAAATGCCTTATGAGTACAGCAGGCATGTATTTCTAACTTTGCCAGCTTCCAGTTCCATTCTTCATGAGCCTCCCAGTTCCTTTGACTCTCTCTCTCTCGCTCCCCTGCCTTAAAAACCTGGCCAAGTCCAAGGGACTCAGGTTTATGAGCAAACCCCACAACATACACTCCCCCAGTGCAGAAGGGAGGACTAGGTGAGCTGGACCTCATCAGTGTTCCATCGTGTTGGGAAGAGGTCATGCAGAGAGATTGTAGCCCCAGGGTCATATTGGAATGCAGCCTGGAAACAAAGTGGTAACAGAAAAGATCATTTTTAAAAAGGGGGGGGGGATGGAGAGAAGTAATTTATATGGATGCCCAGAGATGGTGTAATGGTATGTGGGAATGACCTTGGGAGACAGGAGGAAGAGCTGCAGACTAGATAATGGTCAGATAAGAGGCAGCTGAGTCCACAGAAGGAACGGGGACGTGGCAAACTTCTCAGAAGGGACCCTCCCTAGTTTCTTGGACTATAAAGGCAAGGGGGGAGGGATGCACTTTCAGACTTGCAAGATTCTGTTAATGTCACCTTACAATAAGGGTAGAGCTAGTACTCCTGGGTGTGCTTATGCTTCTGGTCTCAACTACCTCACAAGGATGACAGCAGCGATGGAGGGAGGGAGGGAGGGAGGAAGGAAGGACCTAGGCAATGATTCCACTAACCCCAGCAGCTGCAGTGAGGTGCAGCTGATGCTTTTGATCCATTCATTGGACCCAGCTTGTCTAGATCCAGGTACCAAACAGCCTCCCCAGCATTCTGCTCCACTTTAGCAGCAGCTGTGCTGGTCACAAGGCCAGCCATGGCTTTGAACTTGTGCATATTAGCACTTAGTTATCCCCTTCCCAAACGGCTTTAGCATGAGCCTCAGCGGATTCTCTAGTTTGGATGAAGACTCTCTCCAAATTGGTTGCCTTAATTGCCCCTCCTTCTCTCTTTCTCTCAAGGTTTATTTGACTAGAATAAATACTGGCACTTAGCTGTGTCTGTCTTTTGGCAATTCCTTCCCCAGTCCTCTTAGCACGTGTCTTTCGAAAGGCTCCATGTGTGCCCCGTTGAAAGCGGTTGTCCACCGTGACTTTGGTGTGTGTCAGCGTTTATAACCGCCCCCCCCCCCCCGGGAGTTCGTCTCAGCTCCACCTGATTGTGGGAGACGAGCAGATGATAACAGAGCCTAGCATCAATAAAGGATGGAAATTGGGTTCTTTTCCAAGGAAGGTTTGGAAGGAGAAGATAACTCATGTTCATTTGTTATTCATTCACATTTCAGTTTGGGGATGGGGGCGCATGTGTGTGCATGAGAGAGAAAGAGTTAGTTTCAGTGGGGCTGTGCTAGAGAAGTTTCCTGCCTGCATCTGGAGATAGACTATTTAAAAAGTAGATGTTTTTTGTGGAAAGGGGAAGGTTTGTGTGGAGCATTTTCAGGCCTTCCCATCAGCAGCCACCAGATGGCAGCAAAGAAAGGCTTTGGAAGAACATCGTCTACAGGATTGGAAGTTTGTGCCTTCTTATAAAAACACAAGTGTGGAGGTTGCCCTGGGAGGCAAAGTGCCTCCTAACCAGAAGACCTAAGAACAGAAGAAGAGTGCCCTGGCTGGATTACACCAACATCCCATCTAGTTCAGCATCCAGCATCACTACATGCCCACCAGATATTTCCAAAAAGTTCATCAGTCGGACAGAACGGTGATAGATCCTCCATCTTAGGCACGAGAGCAAAGAGGAAGAGCACTTTCATCTTGTGGGAAAGAATCTTTCCCAATCAAGCTGTTTGGGGGCTTTTCCCTAAAAGAAGACATGCCAAATGATGAGCTCAGAGAATTCAAGAGTTATTTCAGAAGTTGAAAATTCTGCCCTGCTCATATTTATACCTTGACCAGAAGGCTGTGGTGAGAGTGGAAACGTTGCTGTGCATAACAGGTGTTAGAAAGAGCCCATGTCTTCATAAGTATTATGCATAAACAAGAGAGGCTTTCTTGATACACATGTCCATCACAAAGAATCTTGAACCCAACAGCTGATTGACTAAATTCCTGTGCCTTGTGCATCAGCACTGAAAAGACTATGCAGAGCTCTCTCTCTTGAGCAGCTAATTTTGCTGAATCGTCTGAGGCATACAAAGGCTTAGCTCCTTATTCATGAATGGGTCAGTGGGGGCCCATGGAATAACCTTGCCACCATATTCCTTTTTTTTTTGTTAGGAAATTTTAGGATAGAGAGGAAAATGGAAATAGAAGATGGAGGTAAACTTGGAAAATTAAAGTTGGATCTTGGGAGGCAAATTGTAATAAATAATGCATCCTGGGTGAAAAAGTTGGAGGACCATTTCTTTTCTGGAAAGAAGGAATCTTGGAAGACAGGAAGTGGCAGTGAAATGTTGAGAGGACAGAGTTGTTTGGACAGCTGTGAAGCTAACGAAGACGACAAAGTGGTGAAGCAACATTCAACAGCAGTCTGGCTGTCATCTCTGCATGGTGTTGAGGGGTTTAGGTAATGGATGTGCTTAGTCACAGCAGATGTATCGTAACCAGAGGCATTCCCATTTCTGCATGTGAGAAAGTAGAATGCCTCTTTCCACCTATACAACAAAGAATGGATAATCTGTGGCTTGACTAATCAGGAGCTGATCTAACAATGGGAGTAAAGACATCCTTGGCAAGGTGACAAGGTTTAGGCAGCATCCTCTACCTGCTTGTGTGGAAGGTCCACTGAACCCAGCTAGAGTTGCTCCTAAGGAGATACACGCAGAGTGGTCCTGCAAGTTGCTTAATTGGTCACAAATAAAGGTAGGATTTCTCACCCAGCGATCGTTTGCCCATGTTTAAATGGGATGGTGGCTTCTCTTCATTGTAGGAAGAGGGAGCTAAAGTTTAGTCCATTCCTTGGGAAATGCAGAACGTGACAAGCGTACAGTTTTTCTAGAGCCTTTTGCAAAATCATAGGCAAACACCAAATTGTTCTATTTGTTGAAAACTGGGCAGGATTTTGTTATCTGGTGCTAATCAGTTTTTGAGGCCTTGCCTATTATCCATTTGGCAAATCAGTGTTAAAGTCAAGCAAGGGTTGGTTGCTCCAAAGGCATTTTAGCAAGGAAGAAACCTTGGGATTTAGAGCAAATCAGAAATCATGCTGCCACCTTGGCAGCGCCATTCTCAGGTCTTACTTTATGCTGTTTAATGAATCAGGTAGTAGCAGTTAACATTTCTCTGTGAGATATATAAAGCAGCTTGGGTGGCATTTAACCCTGAGACAGTGAAAACATATATATACCGTATGTATGTATGTGTATATATATATATTTATGTATGTATGTATGTATGTATGTATATACATACATACATACATACATACATACATACATATATATATATATATATATATATATATATATATATATATATTCGTAACTTTCCAGTGACTTGCACTGGAGATGTCACAGAGAAAATGCTCAGGTTTTGTAGCTTGGGAACTTTTGGCAACAGTAACAGACCCAACAGATTATAAGGTACCATCTAGGCCAAACATAATCCTTTTTGATCGTGCAATGAATTGAATTTGCTGACTTATTTGGGTATAAGTTAATTTCCTTCTAAGTTAACATAAGGAAGCAAAAGATGATCCTAGACTACACAATTCTGTGGATAAATTGAGGTAGTTCATTAGTTTATAAACTGCTGCAGTGATACAAATGAAGAACATATATGCTTGTGTTCTTTATTTGCATTTCTTTGAAATTCTAAATAAAGGCAGGAACATATGGTCAGAATCAGAGATGCATCTATCTTGAAGTACACTGTTGATACACATGTCTTTGTTTTTGTTTGGGGGAAAATTGGGAATTCCTTTCATCCCCCACTCTCCCTAAGCGAGGCTGTCTTTGTTACTGCATTTTTCTGTGCTCATTTATGGTGAACAGAGCTTTAATGATGATAGGTCATCTCGCAGAGGACAGTAACTCTCCTGAAAATGTGAATGCAGACTTTGAGATATACCATAGTTTATGGTACAGATGGTCAGATCCTTGTTGGTTTATATAAATATTTGCTAGTTCTTCATATTAGCATGGGGCCAGTGGTTGGACATGAATGCCTGGCCATCTCATTGCGGGACACTTTCTTTGAGATACAAGATTTATGGATTTTGGAGCTTGATTGGAACCAACTCTGCCTACCTTAACGTTATCTTCTTTTGGGATGCAATATTCATCAGTTCCTTTTGCGGTTCCTCATTCACCTGCACTCACCGAAACTGGGAACCACGAACCAGCTAATCCTAACCCATTGAATATGTTACCTCAGTTGGTTTCCTCATACAAATGAAGGGCGCACGTAGAATTTCAATGCCAGTCTTGCACATGGACACTGAATCTATCCTATAATAAAGTGGCAGGACAGTGTGAATAATCCTCTTTTATATAAGGCAGGTCTGTAAGGTTCTGTTGCAGTTGAGGCCTCCCAAGAAATGAAAAGTCCAAATAAGTTATGCATTTCAAAGCGTTTTCTTGATATTGCATGGATTCTTCTTAAGTCCCAGAACGTGATATGAATGTGCGTGAATCCAAACAACACAAGATGTGTGGCAGTGACATAAAATAACAATTATACTGACAATGTTTCAGGTTAGAATTTTTAACCAAAAAGAGAGAGCAGTTTTTCAAAACATAAAATCCTTGAATAATGTACAGTATATAAAGGGAAGGGGGAATGTTTCTCAGTTTTGCTCCATTAAAGCACGAGCACTGTAATCATTCTGTGTGCTGTGAATCCCATTTCTGTAAAAAACAGGAGAAGTTTGCCCAGCTAGAGATGGGAGTGCCATTTATCTTCACAACGCAAGCATGATGCTGTATAATGTATTCATTTCTGTCTACTCCCCTCTCATTTCCACATTCATTCCCAACTCCATCTTTCAGGACTAGGCAAGGCTAGAGTTTAGGTTTGTAGCATTTTTATATACAGCGGCTTTTAGATCTCATGCTTATTCCCCCCTCTGAGATTCATATAGCCCCAGTCCTGGCTGTCCTTAAACGAGCTTATAAGACCTAGCTCTATTTCTATGACCTGGGTCAGAGTGGGTGATGGCCCCCTTGTGAAATGTTCTGTTCTTTAAATGATGGCTGATTTTCCAGATCTTTGATGATATAATCCCATCTTTCTACTGTGCCTTTATTGCTGCATGTAGTAAGCTGGAGTCATAACAGATTGGGGTGGACTATAAATCTCATAGATGAATGAATGTGAATACGGTTGCTATTAAGGTTCCACCAGTGTCTGTGTTCTAGAGTACAGAGCTTCTGTTGTCTTTGAGATTCAATTCTCACTCCTACTGCAAGAAGTATCTAGAGTGGAAAATAGAGGAGGACATCCTATGGTGTCTCTGTCAACTTTACCAGGCAGAACAGACAGAAAACATGACCAGATAAGCTAATTCTACTTTAATGTAAAGTTACATTAACAGAATCTTGCAAGTCTGAAAGTACAATTCTCCCACCATCTCTTTTACAGCCCAAGAAACTAGGGAGGGTGCCTTCTGAGCCTCTTACCCTGTCCACTTTCCAATTGCGGACTATGCTGTCTCTTATCTGATGGTTCCCTAGGCAATGTCTCTTTGCCCCCATCTCCCAAGGTCTTTCCCACATACCATTACAGGAGGACGTCCTGTGGTGTCTCTCATCCATGGATCTTATTTAGGTTCTGATGTGCTTTCTGATGTGAATCTGGACATAAAAAACAGCTTTCAGCTATGCTTCCCAAATGATCTCTCTTCCCATTAGCACCAATATCACGGACAACCCTGAGGTAGGAATATCTTCAGATGGTTGAGTGCTTCAGTGTTTAGACAATTTAATGAAGATAAAAAGGATTAAAAAGGGAGGCTTGGGAACAATTGAAAGCATAATGAGACCCCACCCCCTGCTTGCTTCATTAACTTTGCAGGAAGTTTGTCTCCTGCTCATAGCAGCGGAGAATGCAAAGTTGACAACTTGCTTTTATTCTGGGCACCTACTGGGCCCAGAGTATACCCATTGATTGACAGGACCTCCCTTCAAGTTGACAGATCCTCATCATGTATGATTGGATTGTCAGCTTCAGGTAATTGGCATGCAGAAAACAGTATGCTTTTCCCTAGCTTGTGCCACTGCAAAGTGGTGTGCAGTGGCTTGACACTTTGGGGCCTTAGCAGAATGTTCAGTGCAAACCTAATAGAGATTTTTAAGGTTTTTGGAGGAGGCTTCTGAGAATTCCATATTGCTCCCACAACCCACCAAAGTGAGGGTATGAGGGTTAAAATCCAGCACATCTGGCGGATACCAGTGTAGGAAAGGCTGAGTTAAAACAATGCCCACTGTAGGCAAATTAAACAAAAGAGGAGGACTGTTCCTTTCTGCAGAACCATTCATTACATTATCTTGAAGAAGATCCTTGGAACCTGCTACTTTTAGTTGGTTGAGGATTTGAACAGTTTTTTTTCTTTTTAATGTTAAGTATGGGGTAGACACCTGATCCCTTCTACATGTCTTATAATCCTGTCATTCTCAGCACTAACCATACTGATTGGGGCTCATGGAGTTGTTAATGGGTTATCGGTTCTTATCCAGGTCCCTCACTGAATATGACTACATATGTACCTTGCTTTACACATTTGGCTTCTACTGAGAAATGCCTGGGCAATCTCATTAAGAAAATTTTGCTTCTCCATCGTAGCTAAACTGGCCTTTCAGAATTCATTTTAAAATTCAGGGAAAAAATCAGGAACGTAGATTTTACTGAAGTTGGGTTTGGAAATAAAAATCAGCATATTGGTCTGGCTCATTTTTAATGAAGGACAGAGGAGACTTTCTTATAGAATATTTTCATTCATCTTCTGTTGAGTACCTAGCATTGCCTCCTCCTGCTGTATATTATTAATATCACAGAAATAAAGTAAATTGGATCTGCTCATGAAGCACCAAGATGTTTTATACATGAACCTTCTTTTTAGGGAAAAAAATAAGAGTGACAAGAATCCAGAAGCAGCTTTGTGGAATTGCATCTTTCTTGGATGGATATGCAGATGTAAACCTTCCTGTAGCTTCATTTTTAAATGTCTACTCTAATGGTTAAATACAACCTGGGAAGCATCCCATAACCCCCTCCACCCCTAAGGTCTCTCTTTCTTCTCTTTTGTCCCAATGCTTTGCATACCTGCCTAGTGCCATTTCCGTCACAGTGCTAGAGTTGACATGCTTGATTTCTACAAATCAAGACATGGGATCACGGCTTAATTTAACCTCCATCTTCTAGAGCGCTGCAGCATGGCAGACTTCTAATTTCCAAGGTACCTGGTATTGTGCTGTGCCTGATAACACCATTTGTACTGTCTCTGGATTGAGAATGATTCTATTATCAGCGCTCGGCATCCCAAATAGCCCTTCCATTCTTCCTATAGATAATGGCTATCTTCCTCCTTCTCTGCCTTACTCCAAAAGGATTTTCCCTGCTAAATCTAAGAGGGAGTACATCTTTCCAACTCTTGGCATGCCCCTAATTCCACTCTCCCCATAATTGCTTCCTATGTGCAAGTTACTTCAGTAGCTGATACTCCTCCCCCTTTACTACTACTTAATGTGCGCTGGTTCTTTCCATTCTATTTCCTTGTCTCCTATTAATAGACTTCACTTGCTTCAGTGGCAGTCAATTAAAACAGCGGTGAATCCTCTAAAAGAAGGATGCTGGGGAGAATGTATTTGTTGATTTGTCTGTTCCCGGGGAGTCAGATTGATCGTTGATGTCAAGCCCTTGCAGCGCATTTAACATTCTCTTGTGCTTTGTTGATTTTGAAATACATTTTCATATATTTTTTACACACACACACACACACACACACACACAGAGTATTTTAGTCCTTCCCATGCAGTTCAGAATGTAGATCTCTCAATAAACCAAATCAGGGAATGCCATTTTTTCTTTGCGGATATTAAAACAAAAATGCTTCCATCAAGATCTCATCGCATGCTTTCTATTCATTTTAGAAAGGTATCCCACTTTGGGTCCTAGTTCTTAAAGCACTCAATAACTTAGTAAAATGCAATTCCATTTTTAAAAGTTTACAGCCTTAAAATGAACATCGTCAAGGAGAAGGGTCAGTGAGGATAGACAAGGGTAGGCAGGAAACAGATTGGGGGTGGGGGAGAAATATCCCTTAAAAAGTGTCTATGGAGAAGTTGGAAGCTCAGCAGTTTTGATGAAGTAATACCTGAACAGTGTGAAGAACCAGTTCATGGAAGGCACTGAGTATATGTTCATTTCTCTTGAAGGCAGTAGGTCAAAAGGAACAAGGATAGAATAGATAAGTTTGGACTGGTGGTTTCAATTTCATAACTGAAGATAGGATAAAACTTTGGAGTAATAAAAAGGGTAGAAGTGGTAAGACAGGCTTCAATAGATTCTTAGGTCAGGAAGATGCTGTTGGGAATGCGTTGTAATGAAAAAATCAGCTATTTTCTGCCCACATTTCTTCAAAAAGCATTTCTAAACTGCATAGGAGTGTGAAAGGAGGGTACATACTGAATGGAGAATTAATTCTGTGGATGAAAAGACTGCAGTTTTTGTTGGGAGAACAGGGCAAATAAGTTAAGTACTAGGATGGATGGAGAAACAGCAAGGACCATTAGTCTTCCCCAGTTCAGTTTTCCCAGAAAGCAATGGGGGTGTTGAGTAGATAAAACATATAATACTTTAATAGCTTTCACCTGGGTGATTTTGGGGGTGTTGATTAAACTACTTTATTCCTCAATAAGAGAAGTGAAGGATGACTGTCTTCATGTGCTAAAACTAGACATTTAAGATCTCTTTCTATATGAGGTGTGGGTAAGGAACATTTTGAGGGGCTGAGGGCCTCAATATAGATGTGATCATATCATACATTTTCAGGTGACAGTTTGAGCACTTTCTTAATTTTAAAAAAATCTTTGATTTGTGTATTTTAGGGATCACATTGCAGGCACATAAAATTGTTCCATCAGTGTTCAGGAAGGTAGGTTCTGAAGGGTGGGGCTGGTGGGTGGGTTCTGAAGGCTGCAAAAAGGGGATTTAAGGGCCACGTGGGCTCTGTAGTTGCAGGTTGCTCATCCCACAAATCTAGAAATGGGCTAGTCAGTCTAACCAAATCTCCTATTTCCCATTGTGATCTTAATCTAGGATTAACTCATGTAGAATCTTCTGAGATGGTCATTTTGGGCAATTCATATTCACGACAGGCAGTCTGTTTATACAAATTTTGTATCTCTCAGGAAATTGTGTCATGTGATTTGGAAGGCCCACATCTTCTTAATGAGAACAGCCTTGAAGTCACAATCACTCCATATTGGGCACCCTTAGCACCTATGACTACCTTTCCCTGATTTGAAGACATAGCCTCTCTTCAACCTGAGTTTCTGAAAATGATCTCATCGCAGATTCTTCTATCCATCAGGTCCAACTGAGTTTCCACTACAGAAATAGCCACCTTATTTTGCTAGTTGTATATAATAAATGTGAACTCTAAGCACAAGTAGAAACATTCACATTTTTGGTAGGAAGCAGTTCTGCTAACTTCATTGAGATTTCTCCAGAGAAAGTGGTTTAAGAATTGTTACCATTTTTTTCCCCACCTTGCACTTGGAGATTGTGTTTTGCTAACCCCTCTCCCAGGGAAGTAAATAAAATACAGGCTAGGAGACCTGGGCTGGCCTATTAAAGCAAGTTCTATAAACAAGCTGTTACTCCCCACCCCGAGGAACTATCAGAGGAAAATATTACAAAAATACTTTGTCAGAGCAAACACTCATTGGTTCGCCATACCTGGAGGGCAGACTATAATTACATAGCAGTTTCATGGAGCTGATTAGGTTTTATACACCCTGCCCTTTTATTAGATGTTACAGCTCCCTTACCTGATTTTGACTAGAAGCAACATCTCAGGTGTGAAAGTCCCACTCTTTCAGAAATGATTGGTTATTTAAACATTGAAAGGAGATTTTTATAAAGTAATTGCTACCTATTCAGTCCTTTTCTGTTTCAATTCTTTTATCCAAGATGTAGAAATGACATGCTCTAGCCATTGGATAAAATTATAATGTGGAAGGAACAACTACAATAATATAACAAATCTTACCTCCCTTTACGCTTGTAGTATTAAAAACAAGTCCAGGTAGACAGTCATTTATTCTACATTTTGAAATCTTACTATGGTAGAATAAAAACGTGGGCATGAAGAGTTATTTTGGAGTCAGCTGGTGCCAAAATTTGAATGAATGAATGAATGAATGAATGAATGAATGAATGGCAGGCAGGCAGGCAGGCAGGCAGGCAGGCAGGCAGGCAGGCAGGCAGGCAGGCTTTGGTGTACAGGTTTTCTTGCTTTCTAGAAATCTTGGATGTGAAAGCAGATAATGTTTTCCTTTCTGTTCAAAATATTTCAGACATATGAATTGACAATTGAGGGGTTTTGCTGATGGGCAGAGATTTCATCCATTGTTACAGGGATGAAGGGAAGTCATTGCTCAAATGTATGTGATCTTCCATCGCCTAGAACAGTCCTTTGGTTGGTTGCAGATGAATCTTCTGTCGTTTGTGGTAAGATATAAACAACAAGTTCTGTAGGTAGGACAAGAGTTTGACTTAGAATGGAGTGTTTTAAGGTTCTCTTATGCTCGGTTATCCCTTTGCATGGTAAATAACCAGGTTTCTTTATATCCATTTTGGAGTGGAAAGAGAAGAAAGCTTATATTAGTTAATTGGACTGAAAAATTGTCTTTATTTCCATAAAGGTATAATTAATGAACAGAGGTGTTCTTGTTGGCGCTGTTGTCTCCTCATATGCAAATTTGCCAGCTATCTTGGCTGGTGGAACAATTTGGGTTCCCAGAATGGATTCTTCTGGTAGAGTACTAAGAATGTGGAACGACTCCCTGGAGTCTCCCGGGACCAGAATTTTTACTTGTCTAAGACAAAAGTAGAACTACACTAGCAGTTAGTGTGGCCAAGTTTCATAAGCCATGCTCCTTTTGCTTTTGCCAAGGCTGCAATTTGCCATTTTTGCTCGGCAGCAGTATGTCCCCAAGTGCCACAGAGCTGTAGTTTTGGGACAGTGAATATATATGCGCGTGAATGGATTTAAGACATAGTATTCCCAAAAGACTTCTGCTGATCTTTTTGATCTTTGTATTTTATCTTCTAAGATGTTTGAAGGAAAATAAGGAGGTGAGATAAGCAGGCTTTTATCTTGGGATCTCTTTCTTCCTTTCTTCAGAAATTCTCAAGGTTTACCACTGATGTGGTTTCATATACATTAGACACTTTTGGAGTAAAGAAACTTTGGGTTACTCGTTATTGTGTACCAACCTGTCAAGCCATTCAAGGCAGGCAAATTCAGGAAACAAGAACCACTTGGATTTCTGGAAAGATCTTTCTTACCAGTATATATTGTCAGAGAATCTTGAATGCCTGCCAAAGTAATTCTCCAGCTTCACTTATACCTAGCATAATTAAGCTGGAATTACTCTCTTTCTCATATTTTCTCCTCCCGTGGGCTCAGGAGTCTTTTTTTAATGGATGGATGTAGCAGGCAGGTGTACAAATGGAGCTAAAAACAAGATGGATGGATGGATGGATGGATGGATGGATGGATGGATGGAAGGAAGGAAGGAAGGAAGGAAGGAAGGAAGGAAGGAAGGAAGGAATTATGCAGCAGGGCAAATCAGATCAGAGAAGCTGAAAAGTCTAGGAAAATAGCTTGATGCAACTTATGTGAAAAATTCCCATGTTTATAATTTCCACATGAGTAATGTGCAGATTCATCTTGGTTATCAGCAGTCTATAGCTTTAAAATATATAAAACAATGATGCCATACTGAAGATACTTTATCTAATTTCCTTCCTTCCTTCCTTCCTTCCTTCCTTCCTTCCTTCCTTCCTTCCTTCCTTCCTTCCTTCCTTCCTTCCCTCCCTCCCTCCCTCCCTCCCTCCCTCCCAGATTTCTTTTTTGTAAGTATCCTGTAAAAGGGCTAATTCAGTAACTTCTCCTAGCTATGGAAATGTATTTTCATAGTGATATAAATTGGCATGTTTTACTGACGGAAATTATTTTTCATACCAGCTTTCACAATATTTTAATACAGCGTGTTACAGTATGCAAATAAACGGAAGTCTAGCAGTATAACTGTTGGAACTTACTTTTGTCACAATCCTTTCCACCCACACAACTGAGCTCTTCGCAGCTGTTTGAAATCAGCTCCCCACCCACAGGAAGATGTATGAAATATCACTGACAGGCATATGTATGTACGTACATACATTTGTGCCCTTGAAAATCAACTTTTATACTTGTGTTTGTATATTTTTCAGATAGATGTTGCAGTTCTGCCAAATAGCAGAGCCTGTGATCTTGAGCAAAATTCTGACAATTGGTATTCTGTCATATCTTGGTTAAGTCAGACCCTTCCCCTTATTCTTTTGGCTGGATTCTCAAATGAGCAGACCAGCCTTTGCTGATTTCAGAGAGAAAGCAAAACAAAACAGCCGAATCACCCTCACCTTTGGGCTGGTCCAACATTACAGACTGTCTCAGGTTGAACAGCAAATGCTGAGTAGATAAGGCATTTCCCCAGGATTCATTTGCTGGGAACTGCATGGAGGACAAGTGGGAACCAGCATTAAGTTGGCCAAAGCCAACAGTGAATGGAAATGTCATTCTCGATTGGATAGATGCCTTTTCTCTTTGCCCCCTCTGCTCCGGGCAGCAGGCTTTAATGATGAAATAGATTGCTCTTGGCAAAGATCTAAAGTTATCTCACCCAGAGAGGTTTTGAAATTAGGGCTAAGAGCATAGAATTTTAAGAAGATCTCACTTGAGCCAGGTGGTTTGGTGCTGAATTTGGAATTAGGCACAGCACAGGAAGATACCAGTCTGGTAATACAAACGGCTTTCTATCAAGGATTATGGCTGTGTGACAGAGACTGCACATTGGCTTTTGTGTGTGTGTGTGTTTTAAGTCTCAGAGTTTTACAGCAAGCACCCACTTACTTAGCTTTATTGAGGTCCGTGTTTTCGAATCAAAATGTTGCAATAGCATCGCTTCGTGATTCCCAGCTATAATACTGCGCTGTAATTTTTACTGAAACTGCCGGGACAGTAAGCTGCTCTGATACATGGATCAAATGTGGCTGCGCTTGCTAGCTGTTGCATGAATTCCATGCAGCTGCCTTAGAAAAATGTTTCTTTGCTCTCGTGCTCCCCCACTTTGGTTTTGTTTTGTTTTTTAAAAATGGGCCACTACTGCATTTTCCTGAAGTAAACAGAGGTTCAGATTCGAGGCTCTGAAGAGTGACCTGTTCATCGATACGCAGCGGCAAGATTAAAAAAAGTTTTTTAAAAAGTACCACTTTCTTCATGCCACTGTGTTTTTTAGAGAAGATTTAGGATATTTTAATTGTGCATTGCCTTTTTGTGTGTGTGTGTCTGTGTGTGTGTGTGTGTCAATAAACGTTTCATTGTCAAATTGCCAAGGTCTTATTAAGATACCTGAGGCCACTGAGCATATAGGCTGAAGGTTGATGAATGTTCTTGAGCTGTTCTGTTCCACTTTAAGGAAACAAGTTGTAGAGGATTATATTTCCCCCCAGCTTTCTTTGAGGCTGCCTGGTTGAAATCCTACCAGGGCTAAGATGATTAGTTGCAACAGGTTGCCCTGTTTCTTCTTGAGCGGCTGCTTTTACGCTATGACAGTTTCTTAAAGTGAATGGATTAAAAGAGCCATGTCGGAACTTCAGAGCTCAACTGCTCCTTCATAATTAGCAAGGTGTTTGTGGCAGGCAGGATGCTGGTGATGAGTTTTGCATTTCATTAATAAAAGGTAGAGTAGACATGGCGATGGCTGTCCTTCTGCTCAGCAGCTCAAGCAGGATGATTTGCATGGATTAGAGAACGCATGGGAAGCTCTTGGTCTGCATGCGATTCCCCAACACATATGGCTTCCCAGCACCCCAAAGATCATGCCACCGTTGGAGAGCAAAATAGCCAAAATTCAGAGGTGCCATTTCAGAGTTCTTGCTCCCATTCTCAGCCTTACCCCTCCCCAAAACACACACACACATTCCACTTTCCGTTCCCAAAGGGTTTCTCCCCCTCCTTCTCCTCCTCTTCCCCAAAAGCTTGAGAGCTTGGCTTGTAGCTACCAGTCCTTCAGAATTTGCCTGTCCTTGGACCTAGAAGCCATAGGAGAGTTGGGGAGATAGGATAGTTCCTTTGCCGTACATCTGAAGCTTAAGAGAATATTCCTGGAATTTGCAGGAAGAAACTACACTAATTGCAGAAGAAGGAGGTAGCATTGATGTATATAGGGTGCACAAAGGTAAAAGTTTCCACGAGGACTAATAGTTAACGTGTCATGACACTGGAATGCTGAATTGTTCCATGAAATTAAATGCAAAGAGATTCAGGACTAATAAAAGGAAATGCTTCTTATGCAACTCATAGCTAAATTATGGAATTCAGGGTAGAGATGGCCACCAGTTTCAAAGTTCTTTTAAAAAATGGCACCTAGAAGACATCTGTTCAGTACCTTGTACACTGCAGGCAGCATATGGGGTGGTGGTCGCAGCAATGGAAAAGGGTGATCATCCTCCTGTGTGATACAGATTGTCGAGTGAGGTACCCTTAGCCTGATCCATGAGGCTTGTTTTATGTTCAAAAGTGGTTTGTACTTCTTATTCCAGCACTTTCTTCTGATGTCATTTTTACTGCCTAGCTGGCTGGTGCAAAACATTCTGGTTTCTTCTGGAACATAGTGTCTGTTTGGTCTGAAATTTGTGGCAAATATAAAAAACATTTAATACTTGTCACAAATTTCAGACCAAATAGACATGCAATTAAGCATAGAACTGATGAATATGATGATTAAATGTGATTTTATTATGTCTAAATGAACCCAAATTGATTTGTGCATTTTGGATGTAAGAAAGCTGGTTGAATTATCTAACTGGATTGTAAATTCAAAATAACCTAATAGTGCTGTTTTAGTCCAGTATGAGTGATAATTGGCATTCTGAACTTGAAAATCCCATTCAAATAGATTTTGTTCAGTTTCAATTTGTTTTTATTATAATTATTGATCAGAAACAAAAAATAAGAATGCATTCACTTTGACTAAACCTACAGAGTAAACAGCCTAATTTAGATTGACATAACCATTATCTTGAGAAGTACTGCAGGCCCTCGCATAGATCTTTGCTATGATTAGTAGCCTTTCTGGATAATCATCTGTTAGGAGAAGCTGGGTGTAGCACTCTTCAGAACTAACAGGAACATTAGTTAGAAGTGGGGAGAAAAAGGAAGACAGCCATGGATTCTCTTTGGGAATCCCTGTAATAAGACCACAGTAGCAAGACATTGGCCCCTGACTCTTCCACTCCTGACATCATTGCATCATGTATGGGTTTTGATACTGTCTACCCAATGAAAAGTCTGAAAGATGACTGTTCAAAGACGCCATGGTGAAAGCTTTGTTTTGGCCAAGGAGGGTGATATTAAAAAGATATTCTGGACCAATAGGCCTTTTCCAAAAGCCTCCAGAAGAGTAGTAATTAGGCATTTGGCTCGACTGTTCTTGGAAATCTGCTGCCCAATTGCTCAGTTCACTTTATGATTCCTCATTAGAGCCACAAGCAAACCCATAAATGTGAAGCTTACTTTCTAGAGCTTTCTTTCAAGAAGAATGGCAGTTATTCTGAAGAATTAGAAGAAGCAACACCACTGAACAAAATGTTAATTTTAGCCAACATTCAGCGAACTGTTGCCAAAATTGTGTTTGAATACGGGAAAGTTTATTTCTTTTTAGTATGTTCAGTGCTAGGATAAAGGCAGTTGGAAAACTTTGCAGTCATGGTTGCCAAGAAAACTTCTCAGTCCATCCCACACAGGTCCGTGTCCATTCTAGGTTGTTGATTAATACAACCTAATTAAGTATTGGAGAAGGTCTTGATTCCAGGTGTCCATGCATTTACATAGGCAGCCTCCTGATGTTTCAACACCAAACGTAGCAGTAATTTCATTACAATGCCTCTCTTGATCACTCCCAACTCTCTGACATTGGCACAGGACTGGTGCATCCTGCAGGGTTTAATGAATGTCTTTCCAATTTCCAATCCCAGCCCCTGGATTTATATTAGAATCTAATTCATTTTGTTTGGGCACTTCTTCCTTCAATAACCTGATATGATTGCAGGGTGTACACAGCCAGGTCCCCTGATTTTATGTTAGCTCCTGCTGAATCCAAAGACCAATGTAAGCTTGTAATTACTATGTTTGTTAGCAAAGCAGAGTGGCACTTTTTATGCGTGCCCTCTCGAGATTGTGATTTTTGTTTTGATTAATTTCTTTGAAGCTTTGTTTCTGGAGCTTGACAGGTCCCTTCTGTTCTCCCCCCCTCCCCCTCCCAAATCTACCACCACTATTTCTTTGTTGTAAATCACTTGGTGTTCACTTCTGTTGTGCTTGTTAAGACCACTTCACATAGTGTAGGGAAGTTATTCTAAAGACCCTGGAGAATTAATGAACAATTGTCTGGAATGATATGAATTGTTTTTTATGCAAGACGTCCATTCTCTGTGGGTTTGTTTAGGCTGATTTAAATGGGTTTCTGTGTCATCAACAGAGCTTATTTGGCAAGCATTTCTATTGTTGCAAAGAAACTAATTGGTTTCTAACCTTACACCACTGGAAAATGAACTGAGGGAGGTGGGGTGACCAAATAAGAAAACTGAATATTTATGCTATAGTCTAAAACAAGGTTGGAGCAACTGGAATTCCTTTTGCTGTGGACCTTCCAGCTTCATGCAAAGGATCTACAAAATAGATCCTTGATCTACAACAAGATGGGCTGTTGTGGAAAAAAAATATTGCCATTGTCTTACTCTTTTCCTCTTCTCCACTGGCTTTCTGGGGGGAGCAAATGTTCTTTCAAGACATGTATTGTTGTGGGAGTGGCGGAAGTAATGGTGGTGGCGGTTTTGTGATGAGTGTTCAAGAGCTGCCAAAACATTCTTCCAAGACTCCTCTGATCTGAGAGACCTCAGAGATATAGTAATTATCATTGTTTAGATGAAAATTATCATTGTGTAAATTGCAAGATTACCACAAAGTGACTTGTGTCATTTTTTATTTGAAATGTGAAATCCTGGAGGTGTTTGGGCATCTTGGCATGACTTCTGAGTGATTGCTTTGACAGAAGAAATACATGCTAATGTCTTTCGAGACATATTAAAACACTTTCACTGTTTTACTGTTTAGTTCATTCTGCAGCATTAATTCTGTCCTTAAGCCCTGGGTTGCTTCACACTTGTCATTTTCTTGAATGTTAGTCTCTTTTTTTTTTTCTTGAAGGCTCAGTTATCCCAGGCTTTGGAAGAAGCAGGGAATCAGAAGAAAAGAGCAGACATGGTAAGTTTAAAAATTTTGCAATGATTAATAAAAATCTTATAATTATAAATTTATTTATTTGATTTATATCCCAGCTTTATTTTGTACAGTTCAGGGCTATATATAAAAAATTCCCTCTTCCTGTTTTCCCTGCAACAACAGCAACCCTGTGAGATGGGTTGGGTTGAGAGAGAACAAGTGGCCCAAAGTCACCCAGCTGGCCCTCGTGCTTAAGAGAGGACTAGAATTCATGGTCTCCTCGTTTCTAATCTAGCGTTTTAACCACTACAGCAGACTAGTTGTTAGTACAGTGTTTCTCAACCTTGGGAACTTTAAGATGTGTGGACTTCAACTCCCAGTATTCCCCAGCCAGCATGGCTGGCTGGGGAATTCTGGGAGTTGAAGTCCACACATCTTAAAGTTCCCAAGGTTGAGAAACACTGTATTAGTATGAAGCACTAACCGTATTTCTCCAGATCTCCTCTGCAGAAGTCTTCTACTATGGAAAAATAAAAGAATTTTGATCAAACACACACACTTATAAACAAACACAGGTGAATTCTAACTTTATAGAAGGTGAAAAGTAAATGTATCAGCAATTTGTGCTTCCTTTCTCTTTCTGACAATGTACCCCAAAGATGTAAATGTAACTCATGAATGGAGTGGATCATCAAAAGAGACATCAGTATCTTAAGACAAGACCTGAAGCATAGTGAGAGAGCAGATAGACCTTTGTGTCCCAAAGCCTGAATCTCCGTATCTGAAAAATGCCTGATCTGTACCTAGCTCTGTTGTGCAGGGCACTCCGTTTTTCCTTTCTGAGATGCTACTGTGGAGGGCTGCAATTTGTATCCCAGTAAAACAACATTTATTTCATGCATTGATATGATATATGCATTTCATGGCGCATGGTTTGCAACTTCGATTCTCGAAGATTAAACACTGAAGTACTGACGTAGCAAAATGCTGTAGACTTAGCATATTCAAAAATACACTGGGAATCCCCATCTTCTATGAATGCAAAAATACTGTGTAATCTATTGTCAGCTCTTTTCTGAAGGCAGTTACTTCTTTATCAAAGCTGCTTGAAAGAGGGCTGTGGGATGATAATGCAGAACTTTCTGCAAATGGATTTCTGTAAAAAACATTTAATTCCCCCCGTGTAATTCAGTTCAGTTGTTTTATACTTTTCAATGACTCACTTTCTCTGCTAGAGGATCCAGGTTGTGGGTGGCTGGGTTTAATAAGCAATACAATCATTTATTTCTTCTGTCCTGTTCTTTATATCTACTCATAACTTTCGGTTCAGGTTTGGGAGTTCGACTTGCAGAGGAACAGATTACAAGCCTTTGCAATCAGAACATTTCAGCTAAAGCAAAACTAAGCAGCACCAAATAAATAATGTGAGGATTAAAAAGTCTAAGGAAAACTGAATTTGTATTCATGGATGCAAACAGGATAAGAAGCACAAGCTGTCCCTAAAAAAATGTATGCAGTAGTTCATGGTGAAATACCAATTGATGAAAATGCTGTCTGCCATCTGGCCATCTGCTTGGAGTCTTCTTGTAGGCTTGAAGTCTCAGTAGACTTTCCTCAGTGGAGAACTAGAATTACAGGCCAGCTAGTTTCAGGGACTCTGCTGTTGCATTTGAGAACCACATAATCTGAAGAGACCATAGCTTATATGGCATCTGGAGAAGGGCTCCTAAGGGTCTTAGAGGATACCTAGGAATTTATACCATCTACTCCTCTGATTGGTGGACAATATGAATCATCAAGATTGGCTTGGTCTGACTTCTCCTGATCTGGTTTGGTTACCTAGCAGTATTGTTTACCTGGCTGTGAGAGTCCTTGATTGTAAGACATTCAGTCAAGTTTCATTCTGGAGTTAGCTGCTGAAGGAAGTTCTCCTTGCATTTCTTCTCCATTTAGCTCATCTCTGTTTACTCTGACAAGGGTTGATTTTCCAAGATCTCAAACAGAGGCCTTTTGCAGTACTGAGCTTGGCCATGCCTATACCTTCCGCGGGCTACAGATGCTGTTGTCCACTAAGCTATACTTCCCTAAGAGTGATACCCACATTTGCAGCGTTCTGACAGTTACGAAAATGAACTTTACGTTGACCATGTAAACAGAGTGATCTGACTGCACCAAAGACACAACAGTTGTCTTTTGAGCATAATTAGACAATGTCTGCTTAATGTAAAACAATCTCTGTAAGGCTGCTTTCCTTTCCTTTATGTAAATAAAGCATATCAGAGAAGTACCTGTCAATTCTGACCCAAGATTTTACTTGAAATTCTGGGCTCAGATGATCCCTAGCTGTCCTGTTCTCAGACCTCCCTGAGCAGCTCAGTTTGATGTACTTTTTTGCTCTACCCATCTAATACATAATTTCAGGAACAAGTGATCCGCCAGATGTATTCAGTTGGGTTGTAACTATTTTTCTTTTTTATTGTTGGTCTTTTGCAAAAGGAGCCTGCCAACTGTGTCAAGCTGCACAAAGGGCAGTCATTCTTGAAGGAGAAATGGCTTTCAGATCTGATACTGAAATAGATTTAAATTGAAATATTAAAACGGCTATGATAATGCCATTTGACAACTCATGTGGCTGTAAGACTACATTAGTATCTACCTACCTACCTACCTATGACTGAATGCTGGAATTATTATTGGTTTTTAATAGCATGTCAATACTGCTTTTTGTTGGCAATATATAATGCCCCAAATAACAAGGAAAATGAAAAATATGGCACTAAAGAGTTGTGATTTTTAGTTATCTATTAAGAACCAATAAGGGCAAGATGGAATAAAAATGCTTTCATTTGCTACCATAATGCAGATGTGCATTAAAGCTAGCCTTGTCTTCTTTGAGAGGGCATTCGAAACAGGGGTGGTGCCATAGGAAAGATCCTGCTCCACCAGCTTAACCACTTGGATTGGAGGATATCGTGATCAAACTTCTAAAGATTGTATAGGAATGTATGGTCTCTCAGATAACTTAGATATCATTAGGACGTAACAGAAAAGAATGAACACTTTGACTTGGGCCCAGAAATGAACAGAAAGCCAGTGGGCTCAACAGAAAATGAATGGTCTTATGATGGAAGAAAAAGAGAAATTAGAGGGCAGCCTGCTTTCTGCATCGTGCCCCAGTTACACTTTCCAAATCCTGTATAAGGGCAGTCTCGTATGGTGCTTGTTGCAATCATTATGAATTTGTCCAGAGATAAGCAAAGCAAGATCCCGCTTTTCTCAAAAGGGATAGCAGCTGAATCTGGGCAAGTGAACCCTTGGCCAACATGGCCCACCTGAGCATCCAGGAGCGATGCCAAATCCAATCCAAGTGGTGTGCCCAGTTTCATGTATGCTGAGAACCTTGCTATTTGGTTTGTTGGTGGTTCAGTGTCTACCGTGAAAAAGCTGTGCGGAACGGAAAGATGAGAGAGGTGGGGATTCATCACTTATTCTAGATCACAGTCACCAATCCTTTTATTTTCCTGAGACAGAGAAGGCTTAATATCACTGTTTTTTTATATATTTCTTTTCTTCCCTGTCATTTATGCTTTTATAAACAGGAAGCAGACACTTTTCTGCTTGGCTGATGCTATTCTCCTTTTAGTTCACCTGGGCTGCCCAAGAATTTGTGGTACAAGATACTTCTGATGCTGCAAGGTTAAAATAAATACTCTCTTCCAGTCTTCTTGGGCTTAAACTCAAGTGCCCTTTCCAGAAATTGTTTAGCTTATAGAAGTTATTCTTCTGATTGTGTACCTTTTGTGACTCCTAGCTTCTCCTCCACCTCTGTGTCGTCCTGTTCAAACACTTTCAATACTTTCTCTCCATTATTTCTCTGTGAGCAAGTCATTTTGGCCTGATGCCTGAGAAGTTCTGGAAAAGACCATTTCTTGCCCAGGGCTCTGCCACATAATACTCTTGCTTTCCCAGCAACTGCTGTAGGGGTGAACTCTGTGACAGCTGGTAGAGGGGCAAAAATGCTCCTTAGGTGGTCTCACATGACTTCTCACATCTGCTTTGAAGAAAGTTCTCACTTTTAGAATATCAGATCAGTGGATTTCACTAGAGTCCAAAGTCCCATTGGCTTTCTTTCAGCAGTAGGTTGAGAATTGGGGTGACTATGCAGAAAGCAACAACTGGAGGAGTTACCTATCCTCAATGCAACATTAATGTTAATAACCTATATGGTGTGTGTGTGTGTGTGTGTGTGTGCATGTGTGTGCGTGTGTACAAGCATTCATTCATTCACTCTTGTAACTGGCTGGCTTCCAGCCTCCCCATTTGAGGAAATGTTGAGAAGGTAGTGGGACATTAGTCGCAGAGGATGGTAGATGAAGTGGATTAACTAGACACACACACACACACACCACACACACACACACACCACACACACACACACACACACGACATCTGGTCTGTCTTTGGACCTGGGCATGGGACAGAGGCTCAGTTCTGAAGTATCTTCAGACTCTACCCACTGCCTCTTCTAAAGCATTATCTCCCAAATGCTGTGTTAAAAAGAGCTTACGGTTAAAATATTAACATAAACTTGTATTGCCCAATTAATGGGAGTTGACTTCTTAATTGCTGTTAAAGGCTACAAGTTGATTGCTCTGATTATCATACAGAACATCATAGCCTTTGCTGTCTCACTTTTAGAAATGCTCAGTGAATGAGCTGTTGACGCTTCTATTAAAAACCTGTATGTCTACGGTACACGCATATGCTAATGTGAAATACTGAATGGGTGACTTGTTGGTGCCAGGTGAAAAAGGGGATCCCAGGTGGCATTTTTACCAAATGTCATTGCACTTGTAGCATCCGAAACCACTGTATCGAAGGGTAATAAAGCCACCGAACTAACTGACACTGTGTGTTTCAGCACATGATTCAATTACTTGTCTTCTAAAGTCAGTTTACTACTGGAAAAAGAGAGAGAAATTTAAATAGCTCCAGCTAATTGCAGTTGACAAGACAAAGGCAGTTTGACTTTCCAGTATTAATTTGGAAACCCATACTAATTAGCTTGTATAAGCACAATTTATGCATCTTTCTCTAAATGCAATTAATTTTGCAACTGACGATGTCTCTGGGATGTACCACCGTATCATTAACATACTTCACCCTAATTGAGCTTGGGCAGCAGTGGCCAGAGAAATGAGTTTGTGATTATAGCCGTTCAGAGCTCCTTTTATGTTTCGGATCCTGTAGTGAACTTGAGTTGGGGTTTTATTTTCTGGTTTAGATAAGTTAACCTCTGTTAGTGTGCGGTCTTTGTAGAACAAAGGCATGGTGATTCATTTTCCCTTGAATTACTCTGGGTAATGCCTTATTTCTTTCCTGAATTCCAGACGAGAGGTGAAGGCATGTTACATCTCACAGAGACAGTATTCCTAAGAAATATTAAAATAAAATAGCTGGGACTGCTACCCCTTGCCAAAAGAAGTGTATATTAGGATGCTGGCTGGGGGGTTCTGGGAGTTGAAGTCCACATATCTTAAAGTTGCTAAGGTTGAGAAACACTGTATTAGGCACAGCTAAGGTGCTTGTGCACAAATTTGCCTATGAATTTTGGTGCAAACTTCTTAATCAAATTGTTGAGAAAGCAAAATGATCCAAATGTAAATTTGGAAAAATTATAAACTGATATTGATTGATTTGTCAATCCTTCGTTTGGAATAAGGCTGGATCATGCTCCTCCATGTTTGTTTGAAGGAGCTATTTTAAAGCTGTTATGTTTGGAGCTATTAAGATCTGGATAATCTAGTGGACAGTCATCAGAACTATATAATATTTGAATACTATTGAACTTCAAGTCATCAAAAAGTTTGCTAAGGGTTTTACTGTGCTAGATTTAGCACCACTTCCTACATTCTACATGAGATGTTCAGAAGTGATAAAGCAAATAATTTAAGATCTTTCTTTTGCTCTGTAATCATTATGAGAATTTACGAATGTAATTTGCAGTGTGAAGTAGATGAGCAGAATTAGTTTGGAAGACAAGATAGAAAAGCAAAGAAAATTTTTATTCTGTTTTATTCTATAATTTATCCTTGGTGCAAATGAAGTGCATTTTTCTTTGTTTAACATAAGAATTTATTTAAAGGATTCTAAATAAATGGAAAAACATGGATAATTGCAATAAAAAGGCAGTTGAACACATATGAATAAAATAGTTTTACTTTGGAATGGTGAACTGATGATATGAACAAGTAAGGCCACTTTCACATTTTGAACAGGTGGAAAATTCCCACTCTGTTTTACCACATGCTTGTCAGAATGCTTAAAACAGAAATGTCATTGAATATGTGCAACAAAGCATCTTCACCTTAACCACTGCAATCTGATCCAGGTAAAACTTGAGAAAAAAAAGTGAATTATTATTTGGGGAGGGTGAGAGCAGAGGGGTTCATTTCCCTCCCAGGAATATTTTCATCTTTCCTTGTGGAATTGCCAAGAGATTCGTTCTTGTTGAAGTCCTGGAGACCAGCATCTTCTATCATGTCCATCAAGACATCTCTTCATCTCTTCCTGCTTAGGGTGATGTTGGCATGTTCTTGATGTACCAGTGTCTTGAAATGGTAGGACACAATGGTCCTCTTGTCATTTGCATGTTCAGACATAGATTTCCCCCTGCCGAGATAGCCTAGTTTATATGCCTTTAAATAGTGATAGATTTAAGAAGTTTCCTGAATTGTGTTGAAGCTTACAGTCAAAGACGTTCATGTCAAGGTATCATGCAATCTCTATTCAAGTCACTTCCTATTTACCTTTACCTTATAAAACTTGTTTCCAAGGAGATTTCAATCTAACCATTCATTACTAGTTAAACTTTTTAAAGTTTATAAAAGACTGTCTGATAACTGTTTATGACAGGCTCACTGCTTTAAAACAAAACATCCCTTTACTTCTAGGAGTTTTTGACTGGAGATTTTGTAATTGAGCAAAAAGGTCTGCTAGACTAAACTGTTTCCTGAATATTGCAGCAATTATTTCATCAGCAACCCCAATGTATCGCAAGCCTAACATTATGTATTTACCATGTATTTATCCTGCCTTTCAGACAATTGTTGTGGATCAGAGTGGCTCACATCAGGCTCTGTGTTGGGCTTAGGAGAGAAGAACTCGGGTAGTGGGAGGAAAAAGGGAAAACAGGCTCACCACTCCTCCAAGATTATAAGTTACAAGTGTTTAATATTTATACACATTTCAGCCTGTGAGATTCCCTCATTTGGGTTATTACTTGAGGACCACATGGCACAGTAGTTCTTAGTAAAGGGTGGGCCAGTCTGTACATTACATTTCTCCAGTCCCAGGGCAACGGACAATAAAAGCTGAACAGTCCATCTGTCTGGGAAGAGCAAAGCATGTTCCTATCCTAGTGGGTGTATGAGCTGGGCTCGTTTTCCATTAGCCAAGATAATAATGAACAGGGAAAATATGGCCTCCCTTCAGCCAGACCTTTCATCATAAGGCCCTGGAAGAATGAATGAATGAATGAATGAATGAATGAATGAATGAATGAATAGCAGCAAGAAAACCAGGCCCAAAGCTGCTTTAGCATACGTCCCAGTTGATTCATTCTGTCAAGGAAGTCCAGCGTTTGCACCAATTAGTGGATGGTTTAAGTAAAAGGAAAGCCCGCATAACAGTATTTAGAATTTCTTCCATATTCTAGTACTTCAAGCAATGCAGCGGCGATCTGAAAACAAACCAAATTAGATTGTTTTGCAATCTGGGACAAGGATTTAGAGCAACACAGTGAAGTTTCCATGCTGGTGAGAAGGGAGTGTTAAATATTCCATCCGAGAACTACCCATAGTGTGTGTAGGGGTGTGTGTGTGTGTGTGTGTGTATTTTAAGTTAGATATTTGGATACAGGTAGCATACATGCTGACTTCAGCTGATCTCAGCCAGAGTGTGGATTGTTGGTTTTTTCCCCTCCTGGTGCAATTTTTCAAGTTAATACCAAATGTCACTCTATTTCATTTCCAGACATAATCTCTTGGAGAGAAGCTTCATTCCTCCCTATTTTCAATCCCTGAAGTTAATGCATGAATTTATATTCTTTTCTCCCACTTGCTCTCCTAAATTAAGAGACATAATTATCAGAGGCGCTTGGTGCGAACGAATAGACGGCAAAGGGAGGAGGGATAGTCCCTGATGGCTGCCTGTGGCAGCTGCTGCCCGCCCCCCAACTGGCCCCTTTTGCTCTCCCCGGGGATCCAACTCATGAGGCCTTTTCTGGTTGTCCCATTAACGGCCTTTGCCCACGTTGATGGACAAGATGCAGCTTTCCGCATGTCATGGGAGCCCCAAAAATACAACGTTGCTTCAGTTTTGTAGAGACATCACCTGAGACTACGACACTGCTCCCTCCCTTGACTTTGTCGCAGGTGTCTGCAGAAGGGGCAAGCGATGAACCCCCCCCCCCCCGCATACTTACAGTGCAAATGTGAAAGGGCAGAGTTTGCATCATGAGATCGTGGTGCACATAGTGTGGTTAGTTATGGATACTGATGAATCTTTTCCTCCTGCATTTATTTCTGGGCATCTGCTTCCAGATTTATCTTCACCTTTGCTCATCCTCTCATAGTCCAAAGAAAGGGGGAGAAGAAAAATTATGCTTGGCCATTTAAGGAAGATTCGGCACTTGTAGGGGGCATTCTTTGGCAAGGCTGTGCGTGGCCCTTTATAGGTCCCCCTAAGCCAGGCCTGGGCATACTACAGCTTTGGGGCAAATCCCGTTTCTAATAAATTAATCATGTAGCTGGAAAGAACTCAGCTGCCTACTGTGTGAAGAGGAAGAGAGAGAAAATAAAGGGAGAGTCAGAGAAAGAAAGGAAATGCGTGGCTGAATCTACTTTGGTTTTGTTCACACCACTAGACATTTCAGCCTCCCTTTGCCACTGACTTGATTCAATCCCCAAAAGATTATTCCTGCTGGAATTCTGTACTCTGTTACCTCAGAAATCAACTGTACAATAAGTAAACAGGTAAAATTCTTGCTCAGCCTGCATCAAAAAGAAAGCGTGACCAAGAGTTGTATTTGATGATCTTCAGGCTCTTTCAAATGTTTATAAAGAGCCTGAAGAGCATCAGTACAATTCTTGGTCACTCTTTGACTTCTGCCAAAGGACATATTTGGCTGAAAATCTGCACCAACTCCCGGGATAATTTCTGGTGCCTCCAACTCAAAGATGAGCTTCTGTTGCCTTTCTCAGGCTTCTCAGAGGACTGTTCCACGTTTAGGCTTCTTTTTATCGTGTTTATTTATTATTTATATTTATTGGCCATCCAACTCCAGTGGACTCTGGGCGGCATACAAAACTAGAAAAATGTAAAAACAGCTAAAAGCATTGAATCACACAGACAGCCCAGACTAAAATGATCCAATAAACAATAAAATCAACAAAACAGGCGCCATTAAATGAATCATAAATATTAACCCCAGGCCTGGGACCAAAACCAGATTTTCAAAGCTTTCCAGAGCCCCAGGAGAGAGGGCGCTGTCCTTATCTCGGGGGGCGGGGATGCTGTTCCAGAGGGTGGAGGCCGCAACACAGAAGGCACGCTTCCTCGGTCCCACAAGATGGCAAATTTTAATGGAGGGGATTCGTTGATTGGTGTTGATTAGTCAAAAGACAGAAATCTCGAAATCACGTTATTTAAGATCATTACATTAAAAGCGGAATGGTGAGCATTGGGGCGTCTCATGGCATTTTGTTGATCGTGTAACAGATGAAATTCACTAGGGAGGCACAAAATATTAGGTATCCCATAAAACAAGAAAACTGTGGGGATTAGTCCAGGCAGTTGCCAGGAGTCAACACTGACTCAAAAGCGTGCACACGCGCACACACACAAACACCCCAGATTTACTTTCAGATTCAAAGGAGGGGCTGCTACTCAAGGAATGCCTTCCAGATGCAACACACAGTTGGCACAAGCAAGTGGTTACCAGAGCTTGATTAGGAAAGGAACGGTAAATCATAGTGGAATTATCCAAACGCCTGCGGAAGTGAGTAGCTCTTACACGTTGTCAATGCACAGCACAACTCGGGACATCTGATGAAAGACGGGATAGGCCCAGGAATTTACAGTGACCCCAAGGGTACCTTCTGCCAGTTTCGGCAGCTGAGCTCAAGAGCTGGATCAGAATAAATTCACGGCGCTCCCATTGTGAAGTCTAGCGGGTCACTAGAAATTACCCGTGTGTGGAAGCAGAGGACGAGGAGTGAAGAATTCTATGAATATCTTGTGCCATGATTTTATCTGCTTGCTAGCAGGAGGCATGGAAGTCATTGCAAGGCATTAGGAATCAGGCTGTGCTCTCTTGTCCCTGTAATCATTTTACTTTCTGCTCCTCCAGTCAAAACCTTAATTTCCTTCCCCCTGAAAGCCCTTTTTGCTGTCGCTTATGTATCTACCTTCTCGCCAGCAATTAAGAGCTGGAAGCTTTTCAAAACATACTGTTGCCTTTGGCACCTGCTCTTATCCCTTCTTGATTTATTACCCTCTGCCCTTAGATAGATCCAATTGCAGTTATCTAGTTCCACTGCAGGTACATTAAAGCACTGTGGGTATTGCAAGGCTGTTTTATCAAAAATACAAATATACTTTCACAGTGCCTTAGCATTGGCCTCTATCTTCACCCCATAGAATCGTACAACAAGTTTAACTTACAGAGTTACTATAATTCTAACAGAAAGGCAAAGGTGGAGAATACATGCAGGAGCCCCAGTCCCAGCCCAATCTGAAAGCAGGACAGGTTCCTCGTTTAACTTGAGATTCACTGGATTTCTTTTTGTATGTGAGAGAACTCAGACCTCTAAGGCACTCCTTTAATCCTGTGTTCTTAGAAACTATCTCGGATGTGTGATTCAGGGCCTAGATCTAAACCGGGAAGCTGCGTCCCCGTAATAGGTTAGTTGCTAGGACAAGCGAGGAAGAGAACTTTGATGCTGGGCCTTCAGCACTCAGATGAGGTCTTGTTATTCCTTGCTAAATTAAACCATGCTATTCCTGACTATTTAATTGCTTTAATACAAAAAAGGGTGGGGAGGGGAAAAAGAACTAAATTAAAGAGAACAAAATGCAAACACACAAAGGGAGAAAATAGAGGATACCACAAAAATGTGCTGCATTACGTATCAAGAAGATCATTAGCCCAGTTTTTAAACACATCATTAAATCTGGACCACATGGATTTATATTAACTATTTTTTTCATTATATCGCTAGAGAGCCCATTCATAAATGGAAAGTTATATATATATATATCGTTGATCCAAGACCCCTCAAAATCTGGGGTTGCACTGGGTTTCCAGTGCTTGGAAAAGGAATCTGTTTTGCCCCATGCATGGTAAATCTGTCACTTTTCATAAAGTAACACATTCCAGATCTTTGGTACATAATTCAAAAGTCCATTCATATGAGAGCTGGTTCTCAGATTGATGAGAAGTCTAGCAGACCAATAATCAACAGGTGCAGACTGCCTTCCCCCTTTTTCCCTGCACATCAAAAACAAGACGTCTCCCCATACATCAAAAGAGCATGGGAATAAAACCCCAGAATCTTCCCACCCTAATGTGCCAATAATACATGTTTCTCATTTGAAAATAGAGTCCTCTCTGGAATTCTTGTGTTGCTGCTTTAACCTTCTCCTTAATAAATCTTACTAATCAGAGCTCTGAAAGACTTGTTTCTAGGATTAACTGCTTCCAGACGAGGCTACCTTATTAAGTTTTGTAACTTCAAATCAACAAACTTAGATGTTAAACCAACATGGAGCAATAATCACCAAGGCCCCAATCATATTATATGACTGGGCCCTTTCCCGCATTTTAACTTCCAACATAAGATTGATGGCCAAGCCTTCTAAAACATTATCTGAGGTTTGCAAGAAACCTGAAAAAAAATTCTCTGTTGAATTACGCTAAGAGAGATAATTGATACTCATTAAGACCCTTAGCTATTGTTTTCTTAATGTAGAAGATTCCAACTCTTTATTTCAGAGTACTCGCACATTACTAATATCCATCTTGGTGATGCTTTTTCATTTTTTAAAAATACTATAGACCTAAAACCACCCAAACCATGTTCCAGTACTGACAGTAATTTGGGAGCTTAAGATGCTGCTAATGCATCTGTATCAAATGGCATGATCCAGATGTTTTCACTAAATATACTGCCGTTTTGCAAATTTAGGTAATTCAAATTCCTCTTGCCATAACTCAGTTTAAAAACATGATGGCAGTAAGTGGATCTAAAGTATTAATGGTGTACTTGTCCATGCCTTTCAAAAGGAACGTTTCCTTGCAATTTTCAAACTGGGAATGTAAGTTTGTCATGTAAACAAGTGCCAAAAGTGTATTTCCATGCCAACATTTTGTAAATAGACCTCGCAGCCTTGATTACAGAAAATACAATAGAATTGTTGCTAAAGATACAGCCAAGCTCCTACTGTGATATCAGAGGAATCATGTAATATCTTTCTAATTGTGCTCATAGTGGGTTTTTTTTTAAAGAAACTTGGTCACTTGTGTTCCACAGAAAAATTGATGTAAAAGTATATGCCCGGTGATCAAACTGAAAATCAGGAAAGTTACGTTCCCCTGCTCCCCCGCCCCATGCATACGTAACTGTGATTTAGGTAAAGAGAATCTGGAGTTGTTCTTCCTATTTTTAAGTGGCCTGAACATGTGCCGGAATGAATGCTCCACAGTTTCAAACTGTGTCTGAAGATGGGGTGAGGCCTCAGCATCCACTAAATTAGGGAGCTTGTTAGCTAAAATCATAGCCTCAGAATGCAGTACTCTCCATTCAAGGCAGAATTGTTGCGTACTTTTACACAAAAGTTAGCTGTATGCTTGTAGCTCACAAGTTACCTCTTGGTGAGACCCACTTAAAAATTTCCAGCTGTTCGGAAAATGCCAGTGAATGGTCAGAGCACTTAATCTTGCTTAGTGCATTGCAGCAGACAACATTACTCTTGAATGCATCCTTAGTCATGTCATAAGGGCCTTGGTGGATGTAAAGGATGAGTATTCCCAGTAATGGCTTTCAGGACATCAGATACAATGAGGTCTGATCCTGTGTAACATGAAGTTGTTAAGTGGTTCATTAAGTCCATGATATCTACTACTAATCTTAAACTTCTGATGCAGTTGTGTAATTCTGCAAAATATCAAATGAAGTTTGCATTTTAAACATATTAACAGTTCTCCAGGAAGATTTTTCAGTTGTCCAACAGCTCTGTGAATAATAATCAAGCCTTTGGGACATTTTTTTTTTCAACAGAGGAGCGTACTAGCACATTGCCATGCATGGAGAAAGGTGCGAATTGTCACTCCATTATCATCCCAAAGTTGCTATTGGAATAGTTATGGACAACCTAGCTATTCTGTCGCACAGATACCTGCATGCTTTCATAAAACCCTCAACCTCCTTTCCGGCCATCAATGCACAATTGCAGGGCACAGCAATCTGTTATGAGCCCCAGGCCTTCTTCTCCAAAGGGAGCTGTTGGCAATTTATCTGTTCATGTCAAGAGAACAGGTGGCAGCTGCACTCAAGGCTGAGGCCGCTTAGCCAATGATAAATAGGCTGTTTACTGGTGCTCGTTCTTCAGGACGCTGTCCGCACACAGACCAGGGGAGCAGCTCAGAACTATAATAACAAACCTCATTGCAACCTTCGGCAGGAAAGGAAAGGCAATGCACATGATAAATGGCTTTGTGTTGGAAGGGTGGGGTGGAATGGAAAGTCTCCTGCTAGGCTGCCTGGTGCCTTGGATACCCCATCCCTCGAATTATCTTCAGCGCCAGCTTTAACCTGGCCATCTGTGATGGGCTGAGCTAGAAAAAAGAGAAATCCAGTAATCAGAAAATTGAGGACAATATTTCTCACTGAGGTCATCTTACCGGCCAACCAATATGAATTATCATTTCTTTTTTCTTTCAACAATATGAGAATGCAGGTAAGGGCAGATTTAGGAGGTGGCCAGAGGCTGAGTTTTGAATCCTCTTTGAAATGCGCTTTAAGCATTTCTGGGCCTTCTTAGAGAACTTGGTCAGCGCATAACATTTGCTAAGATGCTTTAAAACAAAAAGATCAGACCACGGAACAGAGTCTAAGAGAGCAGCTTGCGAAGTGGCTAAACAATGGGACAAGTGTTTAGATAAACCACTTTAAGGCAGGAGAATCATTAAGGGCCTACAGTGAAAGGTTGTGTATGGATCAGTTGGAAGGTACTTCCCAGTAGGGCCACTATCAAGAAAGTCTGATTTCTCATGTCTGCCAGCTTAATCAGTCTTGCTGATGGTCAGTGAGTCACATTAAAATTGGATAGGATCGTATGAGTAAAGGTGGTCCTTAAGACAACCTGCCCCCAGCCCTTGCTCCTTTTGTCCTCTTCCTGTGCTCATTGAGATCCAGGTTGCCTATCTGTACCCACAGGCTCCATACAGTTGGTGGGCCTCCATTAAATGGTGCCTACCAGATTACCCCACTGAAATTCAGCAATGAATTTGGCCACGGAGCATCATTTAAGATTCAGAATGCTAATTTGAATGGTCATATTCATGTTTGCCATTCTTCCCCCTCATCCTTGATTGTGATTTGTTATTACTTTCTCCTGGCCTGATCCTTTGTGCTCGTTGGGGCCGTCATCCAAGGGGGATGGTGGGAAATAAATTGCGTCTCCCTTTCCTGATTGAGATGGCAGAAGCAATCATCACCAGTGTCACTTCTCCTCTGCGTGGTGTGTTCCCATAACTTGGCAGGCTGTCTTACACAACCTACAGCTGCTCCTATAGCTCCATTTCCAACTATTTGCTGATCAAGGCATGGCTTCTTGGTTATCAACAAGCTGTTGGTTCCTACCTGCTCTGCCAATGGAGTCAAATACATACATGGATACATTGCATCTACTGTTGGAGCCACCATGGCTGCATTTGGACCCCATCCTGCAGAGTGGAATTAAGATGCTGTGAGAGTCTCAGTCGCGTTGTTGAAGGATATTGTATGCTAATGCATTATCTCCCCTGGTGCCATAGACAGAGACTTCAGTATGTGTTCTTGGGTTTGCATCTCTAGTTAAGGCACCTTGTTTATTATTTTTCTACATGTACAGAAGGTTCTGCATTGTTATCGTGACTTCTTCGTGGTTTTTGTTTGTGTTGTTTTAGATGGAAAACTAAAGAAGACTAATTTTTGTAAAGGTTGGGTAGGATGAGAAGGCTGGTTGGAAGTAGGATGTGGCATTGACGGAACTGGTAACTTTTAATAGGAGTGACCTAAAGTTAGATGTGATATTTGCCTAAGCTAAATTTAGTAAGACTTGTGGAGGCAAAGATCTTTTTTAAAAAGTTCCAGGGGAGAAATACTTAATCCTTCAGTGAGGAACAGCTGAAACTCTGCTATTATCTTCTCCAAATATGTCTTCCACGGTTGATGATTCATTGAAAAGCAAGGAAATCTATTCCTTGTATCTCACATTACAATCAAAGGTAAGTCAGATAAAAGAGCTTGGTGTACTGTATTCCCATAGGTGTCTGGTAGAAACCATAGTGATATCAAAGTAGCATTGTGTGAATCATAACATCATCATGGCAAATGGCATCTCACACATGTGACATTGCTTGTCTCCCTTCTTCATACCCAGACACCCATGAGTACTCCACTCACACCTAGAGCAGGGACCACTTTGTTAGAGTAGAATCTTGCTCTTCCTTTGAAGTTTCTTGAATTATTTTAATGAGATTGCTCTTGCAGGAGAACTTTCATCTTTGCATAGATACTATGATCCCTGAAAGTGGCACTGAAGAAAAAGTAAGCTTCGGTGCCTTGGACTTCTTACTTTCATTCAATGACTTCATACAATAATCTGATATAGTATGGGCTAAGCATAATTTTTGACCAAGAAAAGCAGTGATTCCTGATTTTCAAGGTCTTGACTTAGTAATAGAAATTTGCGTAGGCCTATCACCTGTTATGTGAAGCCATAATATCGTTTATTCATTTTTGCTTTAGCAGGAACTGTCAACCCAGCTATAATAGCTCAGAGTGATTAGTAAACCAGAATATTATGGCTTGTTTAACCAACTGTGGGTAATGTCAGTCTCATAATATGGGATTGCAGCCCACTTCTCTTTAAACCACGCTACCGACCACCACATAGTCTTCATCTAACACTTCATGGGTATGGAAGCCTGATCTGTGGTTGTCTGTCTTGATCTCTGGTGACCAGAACAAACAAACAAAGCTAACTTCCACCTCTCCTCTTTATTTTGTAGCTGGAGGTAGAGCTGCAGATGCTGAAGAGACAGGCATCCACTGAAGAGCCCAGCAGGTTTCTCGCAAAAGAAGAGGTGGATGCGCTGAGGTGAATGTCCTCCTCTCTGCTCTTAGCGATTGAGCTGAAGAGAAGAGATGGAGTTAAGGCTTTTCCAGCTACAAAATTGCTCCTAGAAGAAATTCTGTCCCAACACGGGGAGGATGGGGTTGTGTGTTTTAATCGGTAGAACAAATTAACTCAGTGTTTAAACCACAGATCAACAATCCTTGCATGACCAATTGGTAGATGGAAAATAAGCAAAGAAAGGCCAATTCTGGAAAGTTTGGTCAAATTACAGCCTGCTTTAGCATCACACCTTTCTTCTTCCCTATGTGCACTGATTTGTGGAAATGCAATTAATTTTCTTAAAAGTACTAAAAAAAAAATCACGTTTATGCTCAGAAGCTACCCCCCCCCCCCCCAATACAATGCAACTTTAAAAAGAGTATTTGCTTGAATTAGTCCAATTCAGAACCGAGGACACCATCTGTGAAGTAACCAGGAAGCAGAATGTCTTTAGGATCTGTTTAAAATTGGGTCTAATTTAACCTTACGGAGTTTATTATGGTGCTATCAAGGAAAGGCTCCACCCCATGTCCCTAATAATTTGTTGTTCACGAGATATCCAGTAAAGCAGTGCTTTTCAAACTTGGCAACTTGAAGATGTGTGGCTGGCTGGGGAATTCTGGGAGCACTACAGTAAAGCTTCTGCAGAAGATAATAAATTATAAAACATATTCATAAACAGGAGCTGATTTTTTTCAGATGGACTGTCTTTAAGGCTTCATAGGTAAAATATAACAACTTGAACTGAGCCAAAGAGGAAACTGAAAAGTGGTTGGTATATTTGTCTGCAAAGCACATACCTAAAAGAAATTAAATTTGGTATATTGAAAGTTATTAATATTCATTATACATACCTAATATACATATAGATCATCCAGTTTCTTTTGGATCAGTAAGGCCAGAACCACCCTTTCCTGAAAGCAGAATAACACTCCAAATGAGACAACGGCTTTCCTAGCTGCAGTGCCTAGTTAGTTAGTTAGTTAGTTAAGTTAGTTAACAAAATCAGTGCTGGTCCAGATACACTTCCAAGCCAAGAATTTGGTCCTTCAGAGGCATTATAACTCTCTCTAGAACAGACTGGATTACTTATAGATCATTGGAATTCCAATCTTGTTAGCAGATTAGCAGATTTGTTACCATTTGCAAGCCCATATCTTCCACCCGGATAATGGAAATCTGGACATTTGTTGAAAAATTGAGATACTGATTATGATTACAATAATAATGATAACCAATGTTCAGTGCCTGGGTAACTTTTCCCACTGTTGTGATGTTAAAGGTGTAGTAGACAAAACCACATCCTAAGGAAACTCATTAATGTGCTGTGAATGTTCAGTCAAATGTCATGGGAGCCCTCCCAGAATAATGCCCCCACCCTAAACTAGCAAGGATCCCAGACCAAAGCCATGATTGATGGCTTCAGAACCTGGAGGGAGGTCCTTCTGAATCAACGAGCATTCTTTGTCTTTTCAAGTTCTGCCATCCACTAATTAGATGAACTCGGATGCCACTTAAAGTTGATGGATTACTTTTTCAATTTACAGTATGCAAAGCTGACAGATAGATTGCTTCTCGAAATACAATTATCTGGCTTTCATTTTTAGAGTTAGTATGGTGGATACCTGAAGCAGAAGGTATTTGGTTAAAATATATACAATTTCCATTATATACATTTTTAGCTTCCATAGCATGTTTGGTTTGTTGCATTTTTTTTTTTGCTCAAGGCAGTGTATATGTGGGTCTCCCTTTACTTCTGCCCCACCACAACAGCAGCGGCCACACCTCTGTTTGGGCTGGGAGAGACCTGCTTGTCCAAAGTCACCTGGTGAGGTCTCTGGTCATCTAGAAACTTGAGCCTGGGTCTCCACGGTACAAGTCCAACATCCTAACTTCTACACCACACTAGCCGGCTTTCCCCAAGCTAATCTATATTCCTAAAGCAGAAAATGGCATTTCCTCCCAACCGGAAAGAGATAGATTTTGTAAATGCTCACACATTCAATACTCAGATAGGTATCTCCACTGATGTTTCACACAGTTTGCATTCATGGCAAGGTAGTTGATTTAAAGGCCAGACAGCTGATCAATCATTCATCAATTCTCAGACATGCGCAGTGCCTTTTTACCTTCATTCTGTAGAACCTGAAGAAGAATTAAAATGAGAGCCAACCAGCTCCTTTAAATTATCATTTGTGGCTTTTTTTCATCATGTGTGACATCTGGGTGTGCAACCAGTGGAGGAAATGGCCACACTGTGTCTTCCCCACCCCGCCTTCCCTTCTAGTGTGAAAGCTGCACTAGTTTTCCGTACTCTGCTAGTTTGCACTTGTGTACTTCTCCATGTCTTCCTTGCCTACCTCCTCTTGTTAGGTCATCAGCCTCCCTGGCTGACTGATTTTTTTTTTTTTAACTTTTACTGGCTGGCTGCCTTTTGAGCAGACAGGAAAGGCTTGGGATATGCCTGCTGGTAGCGTTGGTGTGATTTCAGCAGGAAAATAGGACTGCTTATCGTGTGCTATTCTTGAATAAGGGAGAAATGGTAAACAGCATTCCAGAAATGGGTACAGAAGCCCTTATAAAAGCTATAGCAGAACTCAATAACTCTTCTATAGGGGCATAGCTGAGCTCATAGTATAAAAGGTCCTCCATCTTCCTTTCCTAGAAGTCCTCTGGCATTTACACACCCTGGCCCTGCTGAATGGTTGCTCAGTAGTTATCCCTGTCCCATTTATCTCCTGGAGGTTTGTCTTTACCCACCATCCCTCCCCTTAAACCCAGCATGTGTGTGTGTGAGAGAGAGAGAACCCACCCAGCCACCCACTGGCCTTCCTTGCTAGTAGAAAGGGAAAAGATTACAAACATGAAATTAATTCTAAAATGCCACCTATTGGCCTGTGTTGCTTTGAAGCATGTGGTTAGAGAAAACAGCACCCCCTCCTTTGGGGACTTAAATCAGTAGCACAAAGTGCTAATTTAAAAGCAACTGCATTAAAAAGAAAAAAGAAAATGTAAAACTTTCTTTTTAACTGGACATAGTTTCATGCAAATCAATCTATCTATCTATCTATCTATCTATCTATCTATCTATCTATCTATCGTTAAACTATAGAGTTATTCCAAGACACAGATAGCAATTTTAGGGATTCCCTATAACAGAAAAATACCAAGTTGAGTAAATCAGAAGATGATACTGTTTTGCTCCTGTTTGAAAGCAGTCTGATGTAAAGAGGTGCCCATGTGATGGTTTTGATGTGGATGTAAAGAGATGCCCATATCCAAGTACTGAAATTGTCTGGAAACCACAAAGACAAGTTATCAGAGACAAATTAAGATTGTAACCAGCACACATATTCAAATAATTCAAAATCCTCATTGCAGATTCTTGGCTAAAAACATTGTCTGTCCCTTAAAGATAAAAGTTCTCTTCAGCCAACAGTTCCTTGCCTGGTTTTCCCTGGTATTCTCTGCCTCTTGTAGGGACATGAGCACCATGTGCTCTGGGGAGGTAAGGTAGTTGCAGTGATTAACAGATTTGTCTCATGCCTTTCCATGGACTGTGTTAATTGCAGCTTGAAACCGGCTGTAATAATAAAATTGATGCATCCAAGCAGCCTTGGTCTCCTAGCCAATCCCAGAATCCAGATTCTGTTTCCTGTGGGTTGTGCCGTCCCAATAAAGGTCACTGTCTGAAGTTGCTCCTTCCCTAATTACTGGGCAAGGCTGGAGATGGTCCTCTTGCTACGATGGTCTTCCTTCAATCAAGCAGGCACAGCTTCCAGAGGGATTCCCCTTAGGGAAATTAATATTGTCTCACCTTCCAAGATCGGTGAGGGATTCTGCAGGATGCCTTTTTCACACTTTGGAGCCCTGTCCACATCCTAGACTTGATTGTGCCTAGGAACCAATTCAGCCTCTCCCAATAATTGAAATCTACTGGCTGTTACCAGCAGGCACAATGCAGCTTGGGACTGTTCATTGTCCTCCCATCTCTTCTCCATCCACAGTTCCAACAGAGGCTCCTTCTGATGTACAACAGGAGGAAAGAGAATGCACACTTAGAGATTGGGGAGTGTTCTGGTTGTAATTCCTCGCTCAGTGCTTCGATGCTCAACTCCTCACTTCTCTGGCCTCTGCCTACTCCCCCCATCAACCAGTCTTGCTGAAGAAATCTCTCTTGGACAGGGAGGGGCACCAGGAGCTAGGGTGGGGCCTTTAGCTGTCTCCCTTCATGAATACTGGGCGGTTAAAAGTACACTCCAAAAAAAAAAAAAATGCAGCCGCTGGAGAATTTAGGCATTCAGGTTAATCCCCCAAATCTGTATTCACATCCTAAGCATGAGAGGTTTTTTTTTTTAATCTTTTGTCTTCTCCTTCTTTAATATGGAAAGTAAATTATCTCTGGGAAGCTTAAAAGACTTTATCTGTATCTCTCCCTCTCCCCCCCTCCCAAATCTGGCTTCTGAGAACAAAGCACTCTTTTCATCAGACCTTTTATAGTGGTTATATGTGAAAATTCTCTTTCAACATTATTACTTCTGCGGAAACAGCAGAAGTAATATTAACACTGTCAGTCCTTCACCTACACCTTGCCTCCCATAAATCACGTTAGCCATATTTTGTGATCCCCAGTAGCCAGGGGCCGCTTCGGCATTTGATAGCGTTGGCCGTGCTGTAGAGGCAGCGTCTGCAGAGTAACAGGTTGTTCTTGGCCCAGGAGGATGAAAAGCTGTTTTGTTTTGGTTTTTTTGTTTGTTTGCTGGAAGTTAAAGGAACATTTTGACCAGGAATAAATAATAACTTTTTCTTCCAGCTGTCAAGCAGCAACTTCAGTAAATCCTAAATGTCATTTATGGATTTAGAAAATGGGTGGTTTTAGGGACCTGATCAGAAAGCCATGTTCTTGTCATGGTTTACGAGCCACTCACTCGATTCTCAGTACCCCCCTCTTGATGTTCTTCAGAGCCCCATAGAGCAGTAAAGCACCGTCTGACCTGAAAGAGGGTCCTGGGAATCAAACGAAGTGAGTGCTTTTAAATGTAGATTAGACTGAACTTTAGCCTCATCTAGCAGGGCGTATTCTTATATTTTCATAATTAAGCATTCAAACTCCCAAAAGTAGCCTCTCGAGGTTCAAAGGAGACACATTATTTCTGCAATGTAACACAGCTGTATAAATCACCTCATGATTCAGGTAACTGAGTTTTCATGAGGATTTAGCTTGAGGATCATGTTCAGCTCCTGGAAAGCGTACTTAATCCCACTTTGATGACAAATGTTGCAGGTTAAAATGAGCATCCTGACTCCAAAAACCACAATATGTAAATCTCAAGGATGCAAAAAGTTAAAGGCTGCCAAGATAATAAAGACTCTTAGTTCCTAACATGGTGCTGAGGAGTGTGCCTGTAGACACCTCCTTTGCATCCAATAAGCTCCCTGCCCTTGGGGCTTTTTACATTTTTAAAACATTATTTTAAAATTAAACTTTCTTATCCTTTTATATGTATGCCTATCTTTTAACCATGAGGGGTTTTTTTTTAATTAAAAAAAAAAGATGGCCAGTGGTAGCCTGGTGTTTTATTTGGAAATGTATTCACCTGCCTAGAAAAAAAGGACAAAGTTGCCCACTTAGCCCCCCAAAACAGAGGAACCTTGTTTTTTATTGGGCCAGGAGACAAAGCCTTCATCTATCTAAACTTATAAGAAGCACTTTCATAACTGTTGACAGAAAACAGTATCAAGATATTTTGATAACCCGCCTGTCCTTGAGGGGGTATCAGTTCAGTCATTCTTAAGAAAGAAGTAAGATTGGGGCATGCCCTAATTCCTTTTTGCCTGCTTAAGAAAAATGTGTCAGAAATGGAAAAAACAGGGTAGAGAAGGAAGATCTTCTGTTGGGTTGGGGCTGGAAACCTTCCTTGGCCTTGGGTGATATTCCTTGCATGCTGATTCACCATATAGTTACTTCTTCTTCCTAAAGAACCTAGGGATAGCAGAGATGGGGAGAGTAAAGCTTCCTATCTGTGTTTTTTTCTTCCCTCCTCTAGGTTAAAGATTGAGGAACTGGAATCTGAACGAAGCCGGTTAGAAGAGGGGAACAGATCCCTGGAAGCAAAGCTGGAACAGATTACTCTTCAGGTAATGCCTTAAGGTACTTGATCTGGTTTGATGAGATGGACTGGGAGGTTTTGTCCAGAGCTGATGCTCTTACTGGATCCTCATGAGATTAATGTTCAAGAAGCTGAGTCTGTCTCATGCTGTCTGCTTTTTTATTACAACAGCACACTGGACATCTCTTAGGAAATTGAATGTTCCAAAGATTTGGAATATTTTCTGTTGTTTCTATAAACAAATGCTCTTGTGTTCAGATGCCTGTAACCTGTTTCTAATGTCTAAGACAGAGTTGAATTGACTGAGGCCATCCATGTATGCCACCATGAGCAGCATCCTATTATTTCTTTCAGAATCTTTCTTCGTCAGGCTGAAGCCTTAATTGTGGGGTGAGCTAGTTTCTGCCTTATGACCAATACCAAAATTTTAAAAAGTGGAACTGTGGGCTGCTTCTTGCAAGAAAATTTGCTCTATCTTCTATCTATCTATCTATCTATCTATCTATCTATCTATCTATCTATCTATGGATGATCACACAACATGCTTTGTAAGTAAGATACAAATTCATAAGTCAGATACAAAGCAAGTGGGTACATTCACGTAATTTACTAAGTTTAGTTAGTTTTAGCCTTGGTTAGTTTTTTTGTGGCATAATATGCTATGTGAACTCAGACCAGTTGGTTAGTTTATGACTCAATGTATTGTACAAACCCAGAATGTGGGTTGATGCAGTACACAGGTTAAGCATGTTGGGTGAACCCAATTTGGAGCACAGAAACCACATGTACCTTTTTCCTCCTACATACCAGAATATTTTTGAACAAAGTTGTCAGATCTTTCCTGATTACCACTTAAAAATATATAGGACATGCCTACACCTTTCATACTTTATACATTAACACTCATCTACTCCATGACATTTTTTAAAACATTCATTTGTTAAAAAGCATATATCTATATAATAGATTTATCTCCCTACACAATACCAGCCAGTCTGGAATACCAGAGGCTGACGCTGGCATCACACCATGCCATTATGTGACTCTTTGTTTCTATCCCCATGAAAGACAGCAGTGGCAAAGGAAAGGGTTCTAGGGAGAAAGAATGTGATTCAAAGTCCTCTGCTGATCTTCTGGCATTCCTGCTGCCGCTACTTGCGTCTTGTAAAAATGACTCCTTAGACCTATTATGTGGGTACAGACTAAATCTCATCTTTTTAATATGATTACTCTTCCTCCTACATCATCTAGGCCTATGAATATAGTCCTGTTCCTATGAATCAGACCAGTTTTCGCTCTTACTCAGTGCTTCATCAGATCTGACTTCCTTCCATGTTATCCCAGAAGCTTACAGAACGGATGATGATATCCATAACCCTTTTGTGCAGCCCGCAGTATCACATCTCTAGGTCAGAGGTGTCCTGTTGTTACACAAAAGGGCTTCTGTTCTGGCTTGTCATTGCTTGTCTCTGCTGAGAGACTTGTCCTATCTTCCAGCAGATCTTTGATAATCTTGTCTGAGCTGGTGGCCCTAGCAGCCATCTGTGCATAGGGATTCTAAAGTCTGCTCTGAGCACTACTTTTATCTTAGGTCTGCTGGAGTTAAGTGAACATCCTCAGATTTGTCTGTTCTGGGCGAGCGGCTGTATATTTTTCTTCTTGGTCAAGTGTAATTTTGTAAACCTCCATGTATTGTTTTCTGAGCTAAGAAATCCTTCAACCGTTTAAACCTCTTTTTGTGAAGATGGATATCATGCTGTTGATTATGCCTTTTGGCCTTTTCTCTACTTTCTCTGGTCCTCTTTGTTTTCTTATATGTAGCTCAAATAAAATAAGAAAAGTTTCCTAAATAAGTGTGTACCATAAGTGGTGGAAATATCTAAGTTTCACTCCTACAACTTTTTTCTATTGACTGTGGACCACCAAGCTTGGTTTCCAGAACTGTGAGTCCATATCCTCCCTCCCCTTTCACTATTTTTCATTTCTGTTCAGTGTGGATTTATTTCTAAAGTCTGGCTCTGTATTAGAGGATGAATACTCATAAGTCAAGTGCACAGTATTTTGCTAAGCATAACTCATTCCTAGTTCCAACAGGCCCACAAGGTAGGTCACTATTATTCCCATTTTGCAGGTGGGGAACTCAGTCTAAGAAGACAAATGACTTGTCCACGGCCAGCTGGTGAGTCTACGGCTGAGCTGGAGCTTGAACTCTGTTCTTCCAGGTGCAAACGCAACTCCTCTCTCCCATCCACTGGACGGAATGGATGCTTGCAACTCATGTTGATCAAGTTGCTAAGGGGCAACCCTGCACTGTGTACGTGTCTGCTAAGGCTCTACTTCCTTAACTCTTCATTTGAAACGAGACCACAGAGGAACGTTCCATAATTACATTTTAGCAATTGTGCACTTCAAGATGTGTCTTACTATTGCTCAAAGACAGGAATGGGCATCTCCGTTTCATAGAGCTGTTTGGAAACAGCTCAGTAGTTGCTTTAACACAGAAAAGGTGTGCATGCCTGCTTTGAAGTGCTGCCAAAATATATCTTAAGGACATGAAGTTCATTGAACTACTGGCTGGAGATCGTCAGCCTGCATTAACAGAGGTAGCAGATGGTTTGAAGCTTGGGGGCCAGGCTGATATTGTGGGACTCCACCATATTAAATAAGAGGTTTTATGAAGGTTCCATCTAGCAATAAACCTTGTAAGGTCAGGGTGATGGTTTTATTTTTCTCAGAACATTTATATAATGTAATAAATGCTTGCTCTTCGTGAAGAAGAGAATGAAGGTAGATGAGCCTGCTGCAGAACACACACACAAAGCCCATAGTGATTGTGCTTACTCTTCCTTTCCTGTGTAACATCTGCTTTTTAAGACTTTTCCATCTTAAGATACCACTGAGAACCTGGGCTGCTTTGCATTAAATCAAACTTTATTCTGCTCAGAATGACGTTGTGTCTGTTCTGTTCTCTTCTTTCTCTCTGATGCACCAAATGCAACACTGTTGTGGTGCTCTACTCTTTTAATTTCCTTCCTTCCTCTCCCTTTCCCTCCTGTTCTTCCAAGATGGCTTCATTTGAAATTACCCAGATTTCAGACACACCATTGATTTTTTATCTTGACACCTATTAGAGGTGAATCAAATCTTTCTTTTATTGCCAATTCCCAAAGACTGGGGGAAGGGGAGAGAGGAATGACAGCTCTGCTAAAACAGGGAATCAACAGCTCCTGAGTGCTTTTACCAAGCAACGCTTAGCGATGAAGCCTGTCACCTGCTTTTCCTTTAATTGGGTTGCTGTGTTCAGAAGGGAGATTAAAGTCTTGGGTTTGATGTTTGGATGCCCCGGTCTCCAAGGAGCACTTAGAGCAGCTTTAGTTCCTCAGCAGGTTACAAGCTCATTCGTTTCACATTTCATGTCACGTCCTTGTCTGAAGAAGGTGTCAGTTCATAGCCCTGGACCAGTGTAGTCAAGACCTGAGTAATGTTGTGGTTTTGCTGGGGAAGTTGGAAAAGTTTGAGCTGTTTGTAATTGGCAGAGGGCATGCTGTTAGCTCAGCCCTTAAGAGACCGGACAGGACACTCAAACAGGACACTCATGACATCTGCCTCTGACAAGGATGGTTCAAACCTGGCTGCTTTCATTTTCTTAATTGCTCCATTCCATTGCCCTCTTCTGAGGAGAGGAGCTCAAGAACACATAGTTGCTCTTTGCTGATCAAACTTTCTTAAATCTTGGAAGCGTCAAGCTACGCAGGAAAATAGGACAAAGACGTCTAAAGGAATAGCCAAGGGGGAGATTCTGTTCTGTTCTGACAATTGTATGATTTAATAGGGACTCACCAGACTGAAGAAATAAGTGTGGATACCCATAACGTTCATTAGCTGGGTCATCTGGTTTGTAGACTGCATTTGCAACAGCAGTCATGACCACTTCAGGCTAATTGGGAACGGAGAGAGTGTGGCCTCCCCAAAAAGTATTTCTTGATTTGCTGTTGCTTAGAAATTGCCCTGAGTGAAACTAGGGATATTGGGCAATCCCAACTGGCCCAAGGAGATGGGTGCTTCCAACTTTGTTAAAAACAGGGCTGTCTTTTATTGCTTGTGGTGATGGTGGTGAGTGGATAAATGAAAGCAGGGGACAGTAATGGTGGCCTGACATACTTTGTGGGGCACTAAGGGACATCAATGAAATAAAAAAGACCTGTCAACAGTGCAGTTCATACATGGTTAATTTCGGTAATAGTCTTATCAGAACCGATGCAGTGATTTCGGGTAGGTGTATTACTTTGGCACTCCATTTTAATGCCCTATTTGAATTAAGCAATGCATTTATTGGGGCTATATAAATAGAAAGGGGATAGGGTTGCAGTGCACGTTGTCAAGACACCCTACTTTTGTAACGTTTTGTTCTGTGACAGGCATATTCCTGGTCTGCAAAGAGGACAGAGAATAAGAAGAAACTCTTACATTATATTATTTAACCTGGCTTTTGAATCAATAATATGCTAGGAGCTGTACAGAAAGAGGATGCAGAAAAGAATCATATTGGCCCTTCAGGGCTTGCGGCTTCAATTCATTTCCTTATTTCTTTATTCTGTTTATAACTGCCTGTAATCTGATTGAGTCACGGCACTTCATTTGCTCCAGAGGAACCTAATTCAAGATCCATATTCACTCCTAAATAAAACAAAGGTTCAGTTCCCCTCAGTCGTCAGCAGGCTTCATCACTGAAACATATCGCACCTGCAACTTCAGTACCTCACACAGCTGGGAATCAGCGAATGCACTCACTTTTCTAAAAAATGTCACAGATGGAAGTGGAATTTCATGGCTTTGGAGTATGTCTGGTGGTAAATATTAATCTCAGGAGTTTGAAATGGTACCTGTCATATGTGAATAGAACTGGTTGGAAGGGGCCCACTGACTGAGCTGAGGGTTCTTCAGGGTTAGACCTTACGTTCTGCTAAGTCTGTGGAATGGCCTGATATAAAGTACCTCTGTGAGTCCATGGTGACCTGATAATTAAGAAAACAGTTAGGTCGTTGGGAGAATTAGTGGCCAAATATTTGTTTCTTTCTGTTTGGCTCCAAACTTAGTATTAGCAAGTGATGAAACAGAGATATTGATGTTGGTATAGAACAAGACTACATAACACCTGATGTGCATTGATGCTCTTGGCTTGTGAGGGACAGCTTGAATTATGGCTGGCGGCTCCATCCACCTCCTTTCCTCTCCTCTCTCTCTCTCTTGCCACCCCCTTGGTTCCTGATACCTCGCTGCGGGCAGCATTGATTTTCCTTCATTCTTATAAAAGTTTGTAGCATGGATATTACTCATTGCTCAGATCTTTACAGCTAATAAAAATCTCAGGTTATAGAAAGACAAGAAGAGTTGGGAATTCCTGGGTGATGGTACCCCCGTGCACCCTAAATCTTCATCAGCCTTGGGAGAATTAAGAACCACTCAGCTCAAAAGGGGAAGAGAAAGCTAAAATGATAGAAAGAAAAGGGGCCAATATTATTTCATATTATTTCTCTATCTCCATTTAAGGTTCAGTGGAGGAGAACCAGTGGAGTGGCTGGATTATTTGCAGTTGGGTCTTAGACCAAGAGAATGAGCATATTGGCTTCCAGATTGGCTTAGCTTGAAATTGCTTGGCAGAGGTGTCTCCTGCCAATCTTCTCCTGTCCCCCTCACCCCCCTTGAAGGGAAACGAGCAACTTGAATTGAGGATATAAAGGATTGATCAAATCAGGACTGCTCAATGAAGTGGGAGGAAACACTTCTCAAGAGTGCTCAATTAGCATTTCTTCAAGGAGTCCTGTGTTTACAGGCGTGCGATGGCTGGTGAAGTGGTTCCGTATGTAAATCCAGCCTCCTTTCCTCCTCTCCTTCGCTCTTCAGAGAGGAAGGCAGGAAAAGGATTCTTAAGGTCCTGTGGCTGCTTCAAGGAAGATTTATTTTAAAATCAGCTGCACTGTGACTTAATTGGCTCCATATGCTTGAGAAGGAACTTTGTATAGTTGTGACAACTTCTAGTGTGCTTGCAACCGGAGTGAAAAACTCTGGTTACAGCTCAGATGAGTGGATCCATATGGGGTGGGGGAGAGAAGCAACTTTGCTTAGTCTTTAAAACTCCCAAAACTTCCAACCAGGATAGGATTTTTAATCTGTTTCCCAGTGCTTAGTGGCATTAGATTTGTTGGAGCTAATTCTCTAGGGAAATTAGACTGGAGCAGAGATGATGGTATTAATCAAAATAGACGATGAAGGAAATTTGGTATGTTGCTTTCTTAGAAGAGGATGGAAGCTTCAGACTTGGATAGACAGGCCCCAACAGGTTCGTGTCTCTCCTCTTGAGAAGAAAGTTACTGGAACTTGAATCCTTTTTGGGCTCACCCAGTAGAAGAGATAATAATTCCATGGTTTTGACTTGTTACAGGGACTAACAACTAACAACAGGGAAGAGGTTGAAAGTGGGGGTGATAAATGGCACCCTTTGTCTAAGAGCTGTCAAGTCTATCCTAAGCTAAATAGCTTTCCACAAGCACATCCAACCAACATTACATGCAGCTTCCTCTCCTCCCCTTCCTCCTCCCTTCTTTTCTACATCTTTGCAGCAGTTGCATATCAGAAATGGGAATTCAGTTGCAGGAGATAGCTAGTCTTGGAGGAAGTGAGTCTTCAATTAAGTGGGCTGTGGAAGAGGGCTTTCTTCTGGGCTGCTATCTTTGGTTTAATTCAGGGTTCCCCAAAGTGGTCAATATCGACCCCTAAGGGTTGACGGGACTATCCAAGGGGTCGATAAATGGCTGAGGGTCAAAAGGGAGACAGTAAATGTCTGGGGGTCAATAGATAAATGAGGAAGGCCGATTGGGGTCAGTTAATCTTTTGAGGTCTCTGTAGAGCTCCACATCAGTCTCTAGTCCTGAAAATGAGTAGCTGTGAGTGTGGGCAGAGAACGGCCAGGCAAGGGGGGTCAAGCATGTACTGTTATCCCCCGAACAGCGAGGGAGAGATAAGAGGATGAGACTGGCCCCTCCCTGAGGAATGCTAGGAGTGTTTACGGATTGACCCTGGGAACTGTTCTCAGTCTGGGAAGATTCTCTGTATAGGCTAAGCCAAATAAACCTTGCTGGATTGAATCTGTATTGTCTCCTGGAGTTTCATGGGCTAAACCTGACAGTAGCTAGTGGCAAGACACTTTTACCCAGGGTTGGATGGCCAGCCACCAGCAAGAGTGGCCTTGGGTTGTCATCATCATTATTGTTCATAGTACTTTTAATTAAAGTATTTATTACATTATTTTCATATAATAAATGTTTGAGAGTCGATGAATGATCTGAAACTTCATGAAGGGGTCGATGAGTTGAAGAGTTTGGGGACCCCTGGTTGAACAGGTCAACTCAGATTCATAACAACAAGGTCTAAAGGAAGTTTTCTTCTTTGAAAGGAAGGTGGCTTCTATAGATTCATTATGTTTTCCACTCTAATGGAGAATTTATTTGGGAATAAAGCTGGGCATGTAGCTTATTCAATGATATAAACAGTAATGTATATGCTATATAAGTAAATTATGAACAGTAAATTATATACAGTAATTTATATTGGCATTGCAAGATATGCTTCTCTTGTAGTTCCAGTAATATTTCCCAAAATATTATTTTGGCTGGAATCATGTCCAAGAGAAAGGTACTTTTCCCCTCTCTGTCACACACATTAGAAAAGGTTACAAACCCACACAGTAATACATTTTATTAGGATTTTCTCTGGTACTGAATTGAAAGTACATTTCTGGGGATTGGTTGCACTCTTCTTCGTTTGTCTAGTACTAGATATTTTTATGACTTTTCTCTTCCCTTGTATATCCTACCTTTCTAATCCTATGAGATAGTATTGCAAGGAGCCGTAGAATCTGATCTGAGTACAGACCGAAGAACAGGTTCTTCTACAAAATAGCTCCCATAATTCAGTTTTCAATCACTTAGGGCCCTAGTAGAAAGATGAATTTCTTTAATGACTTTACTGTGTCAGGTGATAGATTAGAATTGACAAACACATGCCACCATTGTCTGTGCCAAACACAGAGTACTGTAATAAGTCACCCTTTCAAGGTGTCCTTCCGGTAAACCTCTAAACACTTTTCCTGTGTCTTTCACACTAACTGCAGCGCAAGCTGGCTCTCTCTCCGGCTTTGAGGATTGAAACAGGCTGCATGGCAACTGGGCCTCTTCTGAATCGGTATGCAACCTCTGCTTGATGTGAATAGGCAGACTGTTGGAATGAAAGCACCTTGGTTAAAAGATTAGGTTGATTAGGACTAATTACAAATTATCAGAAGCTAAAAATACCCAGCAGGGGATCAGAGGATTGTTAAAAAAAAAAGAGGAATAGAAACATGAGAACAAATGAGGTAGATACGTGCATATCCACAAACTCTTCAACACAAGTGTTTATTTTGACAGAAAAAACTATTTGGCTATGCGTGTGTGCTTTAAATTAATAAAAGTATCAATGTTTCATTTCATAAATTTTATTTTATTATATCAAATTAATAAACAGAAGAACGAATATATACATATACATATACATATATATATGCGCCACAGTATTAGCAATATAATGTAAGATAAATATTAAGAGTCATAATTGTAACAGAGGGGAGAAATTGGAAAATTATGTAATGGACAGAGTAAATCTATTGATCATACTGATCAAAAGTCTTCCCTGTAATTTTGTCCAAAGAAAAAAACAACCCCTGATACAAAGAGTGACAAGCAACACTTACTGATCATCTCTTGTTCCAGATCTGCTATCAATTTCTCCTTCCTATGTGGCATGATCATTCTTTTAGCCAGTCCCACGCCCCCCGATTCTTGAAAAATTCCAAATAATTAAGATGGAGCAAAAAAGATGAGGCCTCTTCAACATTCTCCCAGAATCAAGCTAATAATCCTGTTGATTTCAATCCAACTGGTGGCAATACTTAAATCGGTGTGGTATAGCAATTAGACCAGTGCTAAGACCACTGAGGTACAAATTTAAACACACACTTAGCTATGAATCTGGCTGGATGAGCCTACCCTCTCTAAGCCGTTGTTTAACAATGGGTTTGTTGGATAAACTGCATTTGGCTGGCTTTGCATAACAAACTAAGCTATGAATCAGGGCTTTCAAACCACTGTGGCTGGATTTCCACAACATGCTAACACAAAACTGAACAAATCATATTATGGCTTAAGGTTATTCATCAACCCACCCCCTTTTTCCCAGCTTAAGTTAGCCTTTTGCCTCTTCGTCAAGAGGATGAAAAAACATATAGTAGCAAAGCCATTTATTTTCAAGGATGGCAAGGCAATTTAGAGAGCATATAAATTCAGGCGGAATCAGTCCCTGAACAGATAGTTTAGTAAATGAGTAAATGCTTATTTACTCATGTTTATGTTGGTTTCATTTTGCACTAACTTGGGATTTTCTCCATGTCTCAGTAGGTGGCCCACCTTACCCGGATTTAGAAGATGGTCTTGGGTGGCCCTCAGAAAGGGGCCTCCAGAAGATTCTAGGTCTGTAGGGAAGTCAAAAAGCATCTTGGAAAGAGGCAATGGCAAATAATTTCTGTATTATTGCAAAGAAAGGTGTGTCCCAAATTGTCACTGGGAGTAGAGTGTTTTAAAATTTCCCTCAGATTGTCTTCCAAATGTTGGAGCAATCTGTTGATTCTCTGGCACCAGGCTATGAATCGATGGCTGTATAAAGTATTTTGTTTCATTACAGTATGACTCCCTGGCACGCATGGACACCTTGAAAAATGGGTGCCTCGCCATCTGAAATCTTATAGCACTATTTAAGCCATGTTTTCTAAGAATGCAAAGTTTGTTTCATATTTTCCAAGCCCAGTTACTGTTGATATCTTTTAAAACAAAAAGGACAGAAATTCAATGGCTGCTTTGAATCATGTGCTACTCCCCCCCCCCCCCGCCCCCAAAGGGCAAGAATTGTTGCAGGGAGTGATTGTCAAGATCCAAAGAGGGTGCCAATTATCTCCCTCTGGACATTAGTTAATGAAAACTCCAAGCAATTAAATATTGAACCAAAGGAATCCACTTGAAGTGCAAGCCTCTGTTGTCTGATTCTCACACAGTCTCACACAGAGGATTTAAAAGTGTGATATATTTACCTTTTTTTTTTTTTTAAATTGAGGCGTTCTAAATCCAGCCTATGTGGGTTTTAGGAAAACATGATGAACTGCTTAGTTACTCAGTCCATCTCTAATCCAAGCATTAGGAAATAAACAAAACACCTTGTAATCCAATTTTTAAGATTTTGCGGGGGGTGGAGAACTCTCAGTAGCATCTCATTATACCTAAATCAGTCTTCAGCCTCCAAATTTGGTAATAATTCGGTAATATTCATGGAAGTGATTAGATCCTGAATGGTGCATATATTTTAAAGATTCTGTTTGCTCCAGTGCAAGGAGAGGAGAAGAAAGCTTGGCTGTGTTTCTGTAAAGTCAAAGTTTATAAGCATCTCTGCCATAGCGGTCCCTTACCCACCTAGGGTACCTAAAAATGCATTTCTTACCTTCTTTCCTAATTGGGAAAACCAATGGCATTCATGCAGCAGGAATAAACTCTCAGGATCATCTTCAGTTTGGCTTTTGCTTAAGTGTAGCAGCTACAAGATCACTGAAGTTGGGAGGCTTTAGAAAAGCGTTAGAGAAACTTTCCAGAGCGATAAAGCATGATGGATAGAAACATTTCTTTGGGATATTTGTTTCATTCTGTTCAGTTGAACAAATGCAGAGCCAATGTAGACTTAACAATAAATTAGAATTCGTCAAGCAAACCATGATGGCCTTCATGGCCCAATTGCTTCAGTTGGACTTTTTCCAGTGAGAATGACCAAGGCAATTAGGGAACTTCTAACCTTGCTTTGTTTTATTTTATACCCACACAAAGTTTCCTGTCTGGCTGCTATCTGAAGTTAAAAGCAAGCCTTGTCTTTTGATTCTGGCTTAGAGAACAAAAACATAGCCTGTTCAGCAGTAACTCTCAATCAACACAGAGATTCCATAGTTAGTTGAGTCACTCCTGCACGTAGAAAAAAATGGGAGAAACAAATGGAGAGCTATCAGGTTGCAAATTCTGGAGAATTCTGGTTTATAGTTCTGTCTGAGCGACCCATGTAATCTGCAGGCATCTGGATCACATGGCTGCATATTTCCCATGGAAGGGGTGTGGTTTTAGTATTGATTATAGTAAAAATGGTTATTTCTGGGATATGTGCCAGCAGATTACTGCTAATAATTGAGAAGGTGAGGTCCACTGCAGAACAGAGCATGTGAATACAGTTGATATTTCAATTATTTCTGAAATTTGTCTTCTAATAACCAGTCCTTTAGCTCTGCTTTGTCAAGGAAATTGCCATACTGTCAATCTTTCCTTCCTTGAGGGAGGTGGAGTTGAAAAGTACCCAGCAAACTCCCCGATTGTGCTCTGGCTTCCACCAAGGTGCTTCTGGCACTACATAGTCTGACACGGTCCCTCAGCCCTCCCCGCCTCGGGGTCCTCCAGAAGCTTTGGAAGACAGCTCCCATTATCTCAGGTACAATGGAAATGTAATAGCAAAAAATCTAACATGCACTCAACTTCCTTCTTTCCTGAAACAAACATGTTGTACAGTAAATCCGTAGAATTATCTGAGCATTTTTTCCTTTAGCTTAGTTCAGCACTGATTAATATTCACCTAATACACATAACAAGGCGCATCCCAAATACACCATAAATCTGACAGCCTTGCAGTTTTCTCAAATCGTGGGCATTGCTGCTGCACCATTCTACTCCTTCCCCAAGTGGAAAAAGAGAAGTCTGAATTTTTCTGGGTCTTCAGCAGGTTCAGTAGAGGAACCTCACCAGACAACACCTCACAGTCCTAAGTCCAACAACCCAGGCTATTCTTCAAGCAATTGAAAAGATTTTTATGGTGGGCCGTAGCGTGTATCGTGCTAAGAAGTTGCCCTCATTTTTCTGATACCATTGTTAATGGTGATACGTTGCGACAACAGACATTTTGAGTCTTGGAGAGGCGCATTTGAAATGTGTCTTTATGCTTACTCTGTTTTTCCCTTAGGTGTGATGGGTAACAGTTAAGTCTTGCGCAGAAAGACGTTGTGGGAAGCAACAGGGCTCATCCATAACTCTAGCTTCCTTTAGCTTCTTGGGCATTGCTGAAGCTTTTATCCCATGGCCCTGCTGCTTTTGATTTTCTATTTCTGTGGTTTAAAAGAAAGCACACCTTTTCTGGCCTTGTATTATGTTTTTCAGCTAGACAGTATTTTCCTTTCCTGGGTTACGTTGTCACTGCTGCCTGTAAATCCTTCATAATAAGAATTCCTCCCACATTAATCATGAATCTTAGTGAAGATTTGCTTTGTTGACCCGCCGTCTCTAAATATGACCAATCTTGTACCATCTGAGAGAATGAAGAGGGGGAAGGAGAAGAAGAAGAAGAAGAAGAAGAAGAGAGATGAATAAGAGCTACAATACAATGAATTAAAGCTTCTTGTACCTGTAAATAGGGAATGGCTTTGTATCCAATTCTGCAGTTAAGTCAAAGCATATAATTTCTCCAAGTTGAATTCCCCTCTGAAGGAGCAGAAGTGGTCTGCTTTTCCTAGGGTTATAAACACGTCAAGATGGAATGTTACATTTTTGGTGATCCTTTAAGAGAAGAGTCCTCTGTTTCTGGAAAGCTAGCATGGCAAGGCAAGAGATTAGCTTCACCTTTTTCCTTCTGGTTTAGATATGGCGAATTAGTTCACATGTAACTTCTGAGACTAGCATGTAAATGCACGCCTCTTTGTTTCTGGTGTCTGCGCATTTTACTCATTAATGTTCGCCTCATTTAATCTTGGGCAAATTATATAACGTTGTTTGACTGTTAGAAGGAAATATGCTCTACCTTTGATACTAAATAATAATACAGTTTAGCAGTAGCTACAGGCACGCTAATAAAAAATAACTATCCTGTCTCCTCTTTTGAGAGGCAAAACGGGTGATATGATAATTTCATTGGATTAGTGTCGGTTGAAATTGAAGGAAAGTTTAACAGTTTTCTAGAGATTCATTTCAGACACAGGGAGGAGACCTTTGAGCCATATTAAAAATTAGATAAGAATGTTAATATTACACTCACTTCAGGCGAGATGTTCAGTCACAAGTCTTTAGCACATCACAGTGTGGTTGACAATAAAGGCTTTTGTACTCAGCTTTCTTCTTCTCAGTGGGAAATATCAATTGCTCATAGTAGTTAAACAACACTTTCTTTCCAAGCCTCCGTTCTTGGAACCCAGCATTTTGAATTCATAGAATCAGTGTTCTACAATGCTGGTGGACAGTCAATTTTTCTGAAGGCCCTTTTTGAGGAGGAGTGATCAAGGGAAGGCTAAGTCTTCAACCCTAGCCTTGAAGATAGATTATTGAGATACTTCATTTTGGAGTCCTGGGTGCTCTCTGAGCTTGGTTGTTTGCTTGCAAACATTTCATTACCCGACTAGGTAACATCATCATTGCAGCACTGATGATGTTACCTAGTCAGGTGATGAAACGTCTGCAAGCCATCAACCAAGCTTAGAGAGCACCAAGGACTCCACAGTTCAACGCTGAGCTACATATATTCTCTTCTATTGGATACTTCATTTTGTTTTAGCCTGTTCTATCTTGGCAGCTGGCATAGTGGTGAAGATGTTAGATCAGACTTGGGAGTCTCAGCTGAAGTCCTTCCTCAACCATGAAAGCTTAGAAGGTTAATCTGGGCAATTACTGTTTCTCAGTTCAGCCTAACTCACAGGGTGGTTGGGGGAATAATCGAAGAAGATAATGTTATGTATGTTGCTTTGAGATCCTGGTGGAAAAGTAGTTGTAAAAATCAGTAAAATAATAAATTAGCTGATCAGGTAACCTCATTAAGCATGTGATATGTGGGTTGCTGTTTTTGATACCTAAGGGTGGGAATTTGTGGTGTCCAGATTAATTTTAATTTAAATTTAATTTAATGTAATGTAATGTCATTTAATTTAATTTAATTTAATTTAATTTAATTTAATTTAATTTATTATTTTATTTCTATGCTATTCTTCCTCTTGAGAGGTTGCTGAATGTCAATAGAATGTCCCTGTTCTCCTAAGTCACAAACCATCTACCTTTTATCTGTTGATTTGGTAACTTTTGTCTCCTCAATTTTTTTTTTAAATCCAAATTTTTGGTGTATGGTCAATGATATATATCTGGTTGTCAGTTGAATAAAATGTCAGTTTTGTAAACAGTGACCCTGTTCCTGCAGGTACAAAATTTAGATGCACATGGCATTACCTAGAAGAATAATAAACAGCTCACAATGTAGATGTGTGTTTTATTGTTATAGACGCCTATCATGCCCCAAATGCAGTTATAACATTAAAATAAAAATATATGTGAAACCTTCAAATTACTGCAGTTGTGTCTAGAAGAATTTTAACTCAGTTGTTCTCAGTCCTCAACTGCTTATTTTTGTTTGTTTATGTATTTTTAAAAATGGTATATCCCACCCTTCCTCGAATAAAAATCCTGGGTCAGTTTCAGTATATACACTCTAGGTGTATTTGTATGTATGTGTGGCAACCCCACACATCAAGAACGAACTTCAGAGCTTCCCTGGGCTCCAGCCTCACACCACTCAAAGGCTGGCGGGAAAAGCCAGGTCTTTACATTTTATTTCCAGGAAAATAGGGGCCTGTCAGATCTCAAGGGGAAGGGTGTTCCAAAGGCAGGTTTGAAGTCCATGTTCTGCCATGAAAGCTCCCTGGATGACTTTGGAGCCCAATGAACCATATAGGGCTGTTGTGGAAGAGGATACTCTATGTATACACTGCTTCTCCATTTCTCCATGATATATGTATGTATCTCAACTAAATGCACAAACAGTGGCCAAGATGAAAAGAAAAAAAACAATAGTTGGCCAACGACTGCATTCATTCTGGGTCGGAGTGCCTGAGGAACCCAAACGTGTGGCCGTTGCATTGACCGTCATTTCTGCCAGAACTTCTTAGAGATTCAGGTTTTGCCCTGAAGTTCTTCTCTTCTGTATTCCACTTTATGCTGAAGATGGGCTCAGTTCTATGAATGAAGATAACTTTTCTATTCAGAAAAAAAAAATGCTCCTTGAGGCTGTCTTTGAATAGCTAGGAAAGAGCAAAGCAGCTTTTGAGTTTGCAGAAAGGCTGATAAGATCATTGTATTTTCCTCTGCAAATGCAGTGTTGGAGTCTTTCCTAATGAGTTTCTAGTCCTGTCTGACAAGTAAATTCAATTCCCTGGGTGACAGAGGGAAGGAGAAATGGATGGAGATTCTTTTTTTCTCTAAAAGGCATGCTCAACTTCAGTACCGAAGGACTCAGGATGATGGTTGCTCGTGCACTTGTTCATTTATCCCAGTTTTTGACTGGAAACACCAGTGCAGCTCACAGTTGTTAAAAGCACAGATGTAAGAACCTATCGTTTGAAAAATTAAAGTGCAAAGACGCTCATTTGTAGTACAGAGAAGGAGGAGGAGACGCGTCCCCTGTTTTTACCATGTCTCTGCAAGTTGAAAGGCCTGCTTTTTCAGTGTTTAGAGAAGATGAGGTCTTCTGTCACTTGTTGGGCAGCATAGAGCCTGGGAAATCTGTCTACACCACGGTCACTAAACTCTGAGGCTCTGCACCGCCCAACAGATAGTGGCAGTGAAAGCCTACACCAGTATATTCTTCTGTCACTGTTTCAGATTCTTGGGCCACGAGATGCTTGCCGTGTCAGTTGCAAGCAGCTGGCTCCTGTTTGCATTGAGCAAACCAGCCAACCATACAGGCAGCTGATATTTTCACGGACCTTCGGCCCTGCCCCAGATGCCATCCACACGACTGGGCAGCCCATTTGGCAGGGTCTGGGGGAAGAAAGACGTAGCTTGCTGGAGGCTGTCCGGCAGAAAAACCCGACCTCTTGCCTCGTTCTCTCTTCCACCCTTTGCTCTTTTTCCATCCAAACCAGACTTCCATGGCGTCAAATTAAATGTTGCAGAGTAGAATTAACTGGTTGGTCATGTTCTACTGCAGCAATGGAAGAATGAGCATATGATAAAAACAGAATTGTAGTCACGCTTCGATGCGGCGCCTGTGTAAAGCTCATGGAGGGCGGTTTATATTTCCTGGATTATTTTGTGTATCCTCCTCAGATGAAATTCTGGCACTTCAGCTATCCCTCCAGGCTATCAGCATAGAACAATTTTTGTCCCAAGAGAAAAGCCGTGGCCTGGCATACAAAACAGATGTGAGGAGCAAGGAGGCACAGCTCCTAATGGCAAACAGCTCAGATAACGGGAGGAAAATGAAATGACAGCAGAATATGCCTAAGTGAGATGCATTGGCAGTCAGACCCAATAACGGTAAAGAGATGTAAAGTTTACGATCAAAGGCTTTACCTCAAAGCATTTTTAATGACATAGCCATTCCTTCTAATGCAAATTGAGATGGAGTTAACTGAAATCTGGTGTCCTCTTCCTCCCCCTACCCCATTTACTAACTTCTTACCAGCCCATTGATCATTCTAAGAGGCTTTGGATCGGTGGGTATTGAACTAAGGTAATAAGGAGACCAAGGCTTTGGCACTGATTGAAATAAAAGGTTAGCAACATTTTAAGGCAAATTTTCAGGCTTACAGGGTCTGGGGCTGGCTTTGGGGAGGCAGGATCTTGAAGAACATGCACTCAATAAGGAGAAATTCCAACACTGGACTTAAAGAGCTGAGGACCATATCTATACGGAGCCTCTGTATAGCAGCCGTACCTGAAGCCAGGAACTGCCTGACAGTCCCCCTGCCTGACTCAGGGGGAGACCTGACCTGGCCCCAGGTGAGAACTTGTGTTCTGACTTCTGCCCATTCTGGCCCCTGATTTTAGGACGCTGAAGGAGCCTCCACCTAGTTCACAACTTCTCCAAGCTGCTCTTCATAAGCCAAGCGTTCCCTTAAGTGCTTGTTATTTGTGCCTCTCATCTGCTTCACACGCACAGACCTGCGTTTGAAAGTGGCATGTCCCTGAAGAGCTTATGAACCTCTACAAGCTAGTGACCCAATTTTGCAGGTTCTCTTGCAAACCGCTTGGGGAAAATGCCATCTATAGCAGACAAGTTTGTTCTGAAAGCCTATTCCAGGAATACTTAATTTCAGGGGGAGATAGAGAGTGCCCAGTCCTCCAAGCCCTGCTGTGTGAATTGCTTTTCTCGAGCTCAAACTCATCTCCCCTTTTTGTGTCCTTGGAATTGTCAGCCCTTCAAGGTAGACCAGACTAGGAAACCAATGCCATTTAGGTCAGTACTACTTAGATTGTAAAGCTATAGTAACAGAATCTTGTAAGTCTCAATGCACTTCCCTCCTCTCTCCCTTTATCTTCACATAAGTAGGGAGGGGCTTGTCTGAGCCATTCACATTACTTTCTTGGCCTGGGCTCAGGTCCGTTTCATCTGGTTATTGGCTTGGTAGTGTCTCTTCCTCCTGTCTTCAAGGCCATTCCCTCTGTCCTCTACAGAAATCCCCTTGGCCTGTGAGATAGGAACAAGAATGGATGAGGTTTGGCTGATGTATCTCATAGAACTAATAGCACCCAGTTTTACTGCCTAGAATTTACCCACCTGCCCCATCAGGCTAGCATGAGGCAAGTTGACAGCTGAAGTCTGAAATGCCCAATTGAACATCTATATTTCCAAAATTGCCTTTCCCCTCATCAGCCCTTTTGTCTGTAGCACACGGTCTGTTGATGGTGATAGTAAGTAGCCTTGAGGCACAGGTTTCTTCTGATGGCTTTCCCTGTCTCACCTCTGTGGAAAATAACTTCCATATATGAAAATGCTGCTCCTGTGAGCTTGCATTGTTCACAGCTTTAAAGCATCTCAAGAAGTTTCTTTCATTATGCGTCCTCTAGCTTTGTCAAACAGCTGGAAGTGCAGAAAGCTGCTGTGGCTGAATTGTCCATGCATGTGCTACAGTATTCTCTATGATTTGGACGTCTGAGAAGATAATAACAAGCTGGTGGCGGATCAATTGAATTGCCCAGAGGTTGTACAGACTATCTTGTTTTCCTCTTCCTGGGGGGACCGTAGTGAATCAGGAAGGGTTGTTTGGTTGCTTGTGGAAGAGAAGTGATGAATGGGGAATCTGTTGTATTTTGGGAGATGACACTGTTAGGGATGGAGCCATTTAAATCTAGCCTTAAATATTCTTTCCTGTGCATTTCAGTTTTCTTTCTTCCTAAAACAGTTGTGTTTCCTTTGTTGTACAAGACCCAGAAGTATCAACATGGTTGTCTCTCTTCAATCTCTAGCCCTACAGCTCCAGAAGCAGTCTGGTTTCATGCTTTGAGGTGGTTTCATCTGGATTTGAATGCTGCTTTTTATTTATACGACAAAGGCTTTGATTATCTTGCATGAGTAGAAATTTCCACATCCATTAGCAAGAGAAATGTGAATGCCAGCTATATTATAAGGAGGAATATGTTTCCCACCTTCCTGAAACTGTGATGTTTTGAGAATGTCTGGTGTATGAAATGAGGTCCCAGCACAGAACTATTTGGAATGTCTACTTCCATTCCATCACTGCTAGAAATTTGGAAGGCACATCAGAATTTGAATACCATTAAAGATGATCAAAGGCTACAATTCTGTCCTATAAAGGATTTCCAGACACACTTTTGTGATTCAGGTGAGACTCTAGCAACATGACTGTATGTTCTAGCATATTCCTGACTGATTCCAATCTGATGCTTTTGATCTGTGGATGACTGGTAGTTGACTCCTATGAAGCAAAATTGCACCGGTCCAAATTATTCTTAAATTATTCCCCACTCTGAGCTCTTATTATTTGAAAGTCCTCTTCTATAAAAATCCTCCTTTGTAATGGTTTCTAAACTCTGTTACTTGGGGCTGCTTTAGGAGATTAGAAATGATTAGTCAGTGGTTTGCTTCAGTGCTGTCTTTGCTTGATTATAGCTCAGTTCTCTGAACAACAGTGGGGCAAATGCTCCAGACCTCATTTACAGTGATGGGATCTGACTGCAACTTCCTAAGAAAATGATTTTGGAGCTTCTCTGAGCTTCTCTGTGAAAGCAGTAGCAAAGGGATGGGGGAAAGGATAGCTTGGATGGTTAATACAAATGGTTGCCTAATAGTCAAACAATGAACCATCAAGTCCTCAGTGGTTGCTCATAGAGCACTGCCTTGTGGGAGGCTAATGGAGAGGGTGCCGGGCACAGGGGATAAGATGTTTCAGACCATGGTGGCCATGACAGAGAAGGCCTTCATCCTCTTGGATTCTCACAAAGATGGCCTCTCGGCATCCCTTCCCTACGTGAGTGCATGTCAGGCAGATTCAACCTAGAGGAGACACTCCCTGAGATTCCCTAGACCCAAGCCATATAGGGTTTTCTGAGTTGAAACCAGCCCTTTGAACTGGTCTTAGAAGCCAACTAGCAACTGATGGCTCAGTCAGCGAAAGGGTAATTCATGCATAGTGGTTCCCGGGCACTAACAGCCTGACTGCCGCCTTTGGACCAACAGCAGCTTTTGAGACATCATTAAGGGTGGGTCTTAGTGGAGCATGATCTGCTCATCTAAATGTGTGAGGTGGTGAAGTCATGGATCACTGCCCCCAAGGCCTCCCAACTCAGGTAGGGCCACAGTTAGCGCACCAGTCTCAGCTGAGCAAAAACACAGCCAGCCACCCCCAGCCATAGCTTTCACCTGCTCTTTCGAGGGGGGAGTTCAAGAGGACCCCCAAGTTGCAGACTGTGCCTTCGAGGAAAGAACATTCCCATCCAGAACTAACACTGGGGCCACCTCAGAATCAGAATGTTTCTGGACAAATAGTAACTCTATCTTGAGCTTGGACTGGTTTATAAAATGCATACGTTTCAGTTGTGGGTTTCCTAGTGAAATTTATTTGTAACGCAGCATGCAATGGAGATAGAACAGACTTTGGGAAGAGGCCAAATCTTGAGGGAGACACTTGAGTGACACAAAGTTCGCCTGATACTCTGGCTATCGGTTCCTCAGGGCTATTTTCTTTCCCATTAAAAAATAATCGCTTTATTTCCAGTGTGAGTTTTGTGGACTTAATTCCGTGGTATGTCTCTGTCTGATGGATTAAACTGCTTTTTTTCCATATCAGATATGTCTTTGTTGATAATTATAAAACATTCCATTATTATAAAACTCCATTTCCCCCCCCATCAGTCTCATCTCTGATCAAAATAGCAAAAGTGCAAGTGGATATTGGTTGCCACAATCCTATGAATACCACATAAATATCTACCTTGGTTTCAGGTAGCCCTGACAAGCTTCAGCTTTCTCATTCCCAGGTTCTCCTTATGGTTCACTAAAAACTGGATTAAGCAGAACGTTGTCCTTTTACCTTCCTTGCTTGAAATACTAAGATATGGAGAATGTCTTCCTCCTGGGGTAGACATGTTAGTATTACAAACTTCCTAGTAGCTTGTAGGCTTAACAATAAATAGCTAAGGTTCTGTTCCTAAGCTGTGTCCCAATCAAAACCCTTTAAAGAGTCTTGGTTTTCGTATGTTTAAGACATTATTTAAGAAAATTTACCCCTCCAAAACAGGAGTCTCTCATACCAACTTCTAAATATGAAATAACCCATTCATTCATAAATGCTGTTATAGCAGTCTGAAAGCAACAACAAAATCCCAAATAAGATTTGAGTCTTCCATTTTTTGTAGATTCTCACGGTCTTGTTCCCTGCAAAACCCAGCATACTTTCATTCATCGTGATCCCTGTGATCTGGAGATTTTACTGTCATATTTAGGTGTGTGAAAAGTTACCTGGTAGAGCTTTCTTTTTTTGTTTTCTGCTGTCAGTCCTGATGGATGGTCTGTTATCTGACAGCCAGTTATCCAGAGTCTGTTTATTTGCCACCCGAGTCTCATTGGCAGCTTCTCTTCTGCATCTGGTGGCAGCAATTAAGATCTCCAGAGCAAAGGCCATGAGCTACCTGATCTTTGGCTCCCAGGTTTCTACCACTGTCATGTGTCCCTCTCCCTTCCATCAAAATTGTTAAGGACCCTGGATGATGTGCTCCAGTATTTATCCCCTTCTTCATTTAGATTGAAATCTGGCCTGATTTCAGCAGTGGCCCATGTGTGACACTGCAGTTTATAATACTGGCTTAAATTGAATGCCCTCTGGCCTGCAGGGTAAATTGAAATCTCTGTGGACAACTGGAATAAATTTGGGCTTAAATTCCAGGGAACTTTTTACTCAATACCTAAACCAAGTTGGCTTTGAAAAAGCTCTTTCAGTGTTGAAATGTTGGGTTATAGACCAAGGTCTTCAGAAAAATCTAAGCCTCCAACCCCAAATTGTATATCTCAAGTTTATTTGGAAGACCCTTCTCAGCAGGCTTTTTTTGTGCCAGTATCCTTGGCCCAGAGCAAAAGAGAGTTTTCCCATTAAGCAAAGTACAATCTATTGCCTTCATAGTATCCACCTGTGCTCACTTGAGGAAGTTGAATCTGTTGCCCATATCCTTCTCCACCGCCCTTTCTATTCAGTCCACTACAGGATTTAATTATACCTTTACTAACTGATTGCCATGAGTACTCAGGAGAATGCCTTATCCTATTAGCAGATAAAGCCATGATGATCTTCAGGAGAATGGTGAAGTTTTTCATTGGCCATGGCCATTGGACATGGAACTGTAAACCTTTGCTATACAGAACAATATAGAGGCTGTTGCGAAGAGTTTTGATCTTATTATTGGATGGGTTAAATTTTAGGACAATGGCTATTTGGAGGTTGCGGCTCTAAATAAATAAATATTTTGTATGTTGCAATTTGCCATTTCAAATCAATTTATATATGCTTATTAGTGTATTTTGCCTAGAGAAGAGTCAACTTGGTTAATTTTTCAGTCCTCACAATGCTGCCTTCAGTAGGTAGTGACTTCCCATTCCCTTCTCTTCTGGATGTAGTACCCAAGAAATGCACTAATCAATACTGCAAATGAGTCATTAACTACCAGAAAACATGAGTGTGTGAATTTACTGTGACTCATCAGGCCCAATTTTAAAGTAATGGCTGGAAATAAATGATTGGATGTAATCAGATCATTATGATAGGTATTTTTCAGGAAGACAATGGAACATCTGCATTAAAAATAATCAACTTGGGCTTATTTGAAGAAAGATTCCCTATGATCAAACAGCCACTTCAAAGGAACTTTGCTGAAGGAGAAAGTGTTACATGAATTTGATTATACAGTGAGAGATTTGGCTGCCAGTGATATTGCAATGTTTTGAATTTTGATGATGGCATTAAGCTGTTTTTCCAGGTCAGCTCACAGTTTTCCTTCATCTTCAGTTTAATTCAGGAGCTGTCTCTCTTCATTATGGACACGTCCCTTTAGAAGTCCAAGATCAATTGCCAATTATGCCATTTAAAATGGTGAAAATGAAAAATACTTGTGGGGACAGCTGCAACTCTCTTAGAATAAATTCTGGACTACAATTCTGTGTAGCCCAGAATTGGCAACTGTAGGAAGATGTTGGCCCGGATGGGCTGGTCATCTATGGATTCAACCCTTCTGATTAATCAAGTGGAGATTGAAAAATAGAGAATAGGGAGTAGAGTAAAAATTAATCAGCTTAGTATACCACATAGACTGATGTCAAGATTGTTAAAGAACAGCCTGGTAATCCTTGCACACATCTGTTTGGGTGGGAAAAGACTTCTTCCCCAGTGATGGTGATGTCTTGTCTCTGAGAAATGGTGGTATCTGTAACAGCCCCGAAGAATGGGAAACAGAAGAGTTTGAGCAGACTGAACTCTCAACAGCTTTTTCTGAAAGCCCAGATGAGAATGACTCTGGTTCACTTTCTCAGCTGTCCAAGCGGGAGCAAAACAGAATAACAAGTGCTGTTAATAAATGCTATTTTGAAATAAAATAACACTAAGTAAAATGTTGTATAAAAGGCTATTCATTAAGAAGTGTTATTAAAAAGGCTATTAAGCTATGAAGCTCCTGAGTCCCCTTTTTCCCCAAAGTCTTTCAAGGATGCACTGTCAACATTTGGCAGCATCAAGTCTCCAAACAGTTTTCAACAGAAAATAAAAGGAAGTAGGTCCTGTAAGTCTCTGACAGCTTGATGTACCTATTAATGTTTAGAAAGGGCCACATAAAAACAAGTCAAATAAGGGCTGAAACCTCTAACTCAAATTCTCTGGGGAAGTTGCCACTTCATTATTATGCTCCTGTGGCCTTAACGGCTGAAAAAAGGTTGTCAGTACTGTTTTTTGTCCCTCCCCCTCATCCTCCCCCCAATAATTTACAAAATAATTTATATATGTATGCAAACTTAATTGAAAATACAGTAAATGAGAAACCTGTATATTTGACAACTCAAAGGTATGAGTGGTGGATAAGTTTGGTCTCCCTCCGCCTATCTTAGGAACAGAAATCTCTATCTTCTCCTGAGTCAGATGTTCAATATACTGTCTATGAATTATAGTTCCCAGATACATTTCAAGGTTGATAGGACTCTGCTGTGGTGACCAACTTCGAACAGCATCCTATAAATCCAAGACAGAAGAAAGATTCCTAGCATTGATTATGTCCACACCCTTGACAGAAGTTGAATACAGTGGTTGATACATAATGCCCTATCTACTTACCCAGTATTTAAACCTTGGTGAGAAAAAACAATTGCATCTGTTCAGTTCTTACAAAGCTTTACCGTACAGGTGGTTATACAGTTTTAAGTTAGAACTAATCCTTTAGCTTAAGTGGGGAGAAATTGAGGATGAAGAACATTTTCTGTTCATATCCCTTTTACTAATACAAAATCTACCATGTGGATTGTGGATTTAGGAAATAAAGTGTGAGCCATTTTTAACCAAATATTGGATGTCGGAAGAAGAAACACAACACCATACAAATTCTGTAGTTTGTAAACCATTGGATTTCAGGGTTGAAAAGAGTTCCATGGTGGTGATAATCCAGAAGTATTATTAAATAAATACAAAACGGATTAAAGTTTCTTGGGAACTATGGAGAGTTTCCATCTATTTGGTCACTTTGTTTACATTCTTGGTCTTGAATTGATGCTCAGATAAAGAAGAATGTAAGTTTTGGTTCTTTAGAAGTTTTGGGTTTGGTTTGGTTTGGTTTCTTTTCATATTTAAAAGACTCTTTAAATATTTGTGCTTAGCAAAAGCTTCTTTTAGTTTGCTGCAGCAGTGTGGCTGGATAGCGTGGAGCTGAAAGCAGAAGCTGAAGCAAATGCCTTTAAATTGGAAATGGAAATCTGTGCTGAGATACATTAAGAGATGAGTTGGTGCAGCGGATGAAGTGACCCACTAGGTAAGGTAGACTGAAGGCAAGGTTCAGAGGGAGGCTACCTGGTGCCGTTGGTTCTGCTGACTGGGGTGGGTGGGTGTTGGAGTCTGGATCAGCTGGAACATGTCAGGATACCTGTCTCTGCTCTGGGGAATGAAGCAGGAAGCAAGACGGTTTTCTTCCGAGGAGATATGGTGCTGGAATGGACAAACACCATTTTGACCAGCTCATGGAGTTTGCGCGGGGAAGCTGTAGAATCCGCGTGACACCAAAACGTTTCTTCTGGGCACTCACCATACCGCAGCACTGAACCAGACCTCAGTTCAGCTATTCCTTAGGAGGTTTAGTGGGATGCGTTAACATTTTCTCCTCGACCATCCTGTTTTTTTTTCTAAATACGTATATGTTACCCTGATAAGCTGTACAAAGCAACCCTTCTAAAGGACTCACTCATTCCCCTGCTGGGAGATTCTTCCAGGGTCTCTCTGAAAAAATGATTTTAACCAGACTATGTTAGTGGTGCGTTCTTTCCTGAGCTATATATAATGAAGGAGGGAGGAGTATTGATTTAGTCTTGCTGCTGTGTCGCTTATAAATATGCATGAGGCTTTGGGGCTGTTTAACCGTGCTTTTTAATTCCCCTTGCATTGCTGACTCTTTCAGTTGCCAGTGCTTTGCTTGCATAGCAAGTGGCTGGGTGACAGCCCTATTCTGGCAGTTTGGGACCATTCCAGTGTGTATTAATCCGAAGTCTGTCTTCAAAAAACAAAGAGATGCAGGCTCCCCCCAGCCTGTAAACTGGTGCAGTGGCATTAAGGGCATCGGGCACTTTTTGTCAGCCTTACCAGGTAGACCAGACAGGAAACACAATCAGATAAGCTAATTCTACTTTATTGTAAAGCTACATTAACAGAAGCTTGCAAGTCTGAATGTACATCTCTCTCCCCCTCCCCCAGTCCTCTTTGCAGCCTGAAAAACTAGGGAGGGTCCCTTCTGAGCCTCTTGCCCTGCCCGCTATTCAGGGGCAGGCTATGCTGTCTCTTATCTGACTGTTCCCTAGGCAGCGCTCTTCATCCTGCCTCCCAAGGTCATTCCCACATACCATTACACTTTTGCCTTGCTGGAACTACAGGTAGTCTTTGCTTAGTGACCACAATTGGGACCAGCAACTTGGTCACTAAGTGATGCAGTCGCTAAGTGGAAAATCACGTGGCTGCGACTTACAATTTTACTTCTGCCTTCCATACGGTAGAGTGCTAACTTGGCTTGTTGCAAGCAAAAATGCGCACTGGTTGCAAAGCACGTGAATGGCAATCATGTGACCGTGGATTGCTGTGATGGTTGTAAATGTGAGGATTGGTTGCAAAGTTATTTTCTTAGCACTGTTGTAACTTTGAATGGTCATTAAACAAGGCAGGCGGTAAGCGAGGACTACCTGTAGGTGGATCCCCAGTAAACTGCTCTAATGTTTCAAAAAAGAAACAGTCAACCAGGGTTAAAAGTGTGGCCAGATATAAGAATATCTGAGCTTCCTCTGTAAATCCTGGTTGGATTTATACTGGTAATCCAAAGTGAGGTCTCTGAGGTCAAGCTTGGACTCGCTGTCAGAGGTGTAGCAGTGAGAACACTATCTCAAGCTGCTTCTTCAGTTCACAGCCAGGGAAGCATGAGGAGCAATCCGTCCCTGGCAGCTTATCACTTAACACCTGTCCAGATGCTGATATTGGTTTCATTTCGAGAAGATCATTTCAGAAACATGCCAACTTTTCAAGAGTCTGCCAGTCCCCCTGTAATCCTGAAACATGCCCTTTGCTGGCCATACTTGCCAGCCCTGGAGCTTCTGAGCCATTCGTCATAATAAGCCTTCAGCAGTTATACTGAGAGGAGATTTGTTATGCTGGGACTTGGTAGCTGAGCTCCCGAGAGAGGCGGGGGGAGAAAAATGAAAAGAGGAGAACTTTGCCATTGCTGTGTTTTGAAAATAAATCATGCTGTAATGCCACAACACATGCAAATTTTGCGGTAACACCACCAGACATGCTCCTGTCAATAGAACCGAGGTGTTAACTTTCTAGTGTGTTTGCTGAAAGCTAGAAACAGTCTTTCTTGTTCAGGATGGAGCTCGAATCCAATACTGTTCCCACCTTCACTGCTTTGAAATAGAAGGCAGCTCGAAGCAGAACTTGAGTCTCAGAGACAAGGTTCTTCCTGGGCTTCAGAATTGGCTCTTCGGGACCAGACTTTTGCTGTTGCCTTTCTGCCTCCTGTACTCCACAAAAAGGGCTTGTGTAAGCCCTCAATCTGGATTGTTTACATACAGTTGCTGGGTTCACATCACATGCTGCACCTAAATATATACATTAAATAATGGCTTAGCAGGATAACCTGGCTCATGCAGCATGTGAAGGCAAGAGTTGGGTTCCAGCAGCACTCTAAACCTCAGGCTATGCGCTTCCCTTTTAGTCTGCTTTGATCTGCTGTGTGAACCCAACCAAAGGGTGCAGCAGAAGAGCTCAAGTCAAGGTAAAGATGTCCACACTGGGCATGTTGGGGTCATGCCTGAAAGCAAAGTACAGGCGAATGCCTACTGTTCCCCAAGGAAGTGAGATACTTCCCATTACTGTGTACTAAAAAGGACACAAGATCACATATCCAGGAATTCTTTGGCCACCCTGGTCAGGAATGTTTAAAGTTGTGGTCCCAGCCTATCTTAAAGGTGCCAGAGTGGAGAAGCAAAAGTATCTATTCACAAGGGTATTGTGATGGAGTGGAATTATGAAGGCCAGGCTCAGACTTTACACTGTCTCTTGGAGTTCCTTGGGCTAGGCCTGACAGATATGTTTTCCTTTGGGGAAAAAAATCACATGGGCAGTTTGGTGTATGAGACAGCAACACTCATTAATCCGAAGATGCTTTGTCTTTTAATATATGTTTCATTTTACCCAAGAAGGACCTCTGGCCTCTGTATTGCATTGCAATTCTTTCCTTCATTTTTCGATAATAAGGGGTCTCAGGCAAGCCTGGAAGATTTGCTCAACTTTGCTCTCCTGAGATCTCCTCTTGAAAATCCTCTCAGAATAAATTCCAGAAATGAGCTTCATGAAAGAAATGCAGAATTAAATCTGACATGAAAGGAAGTTGCACCACTGGGACTTTGAGTGGTTAACTCTCTGGTTTGGAGTGAAGAAGGAATCATATAGGGCCTGTTGGATTTCTGTGTCCCTGCTTGGAAAATAGGATGGCTGCTCCTCACAGTGGTCAGAATCTCCTATCTTTTGGTGTTGTCTAAGGCAAGCTGTACTGCATGCCCCGTGCTGCCTCACTCTGGTCAAACGTGGTGTCCTTAGGCAAGCCATAAGCTTCCCAGATAGCAACATGGGTCACCAGGCTTCCACAGTGAAGCTCTGGGTCCGCTCAGCAGCCTTCTTGCTTTTTCTTTACTCTTAGAGTCGTCTTCAAGGGACATCTTTGCTCCCCGATTGTGTCAGGCAGTGGCATGGCCTTAGTTGGCAGTTGAACTGGTTGCCCATGAGTCATTGCTGGATTCTCAGAAGGCTTAGCGGAAAGAAATCAGCCCAGAAGAGACTTGCAGAAGTTTTCTCCTGCTGCTTAAAGATTCTCATCTCCCTTGATGGGCCAGGAGTCAGGGATGTTTGGGGGAGGGGTGGTGGTGAAAATTGTCTCAAGCGTCCTGCCTGTTTTCTCCCCTTTGCTCTCCTCCCCGTGTCCCCAGCCCCCTCCCCGCAGTGTGCTGCCTTAGCAAAGCACTTAAGCATATCTTATGGCTCAGCATATTGTAGGAAGAGAGAGACATTTCCTAAAGATTGCATAGAGGAGATTTAGAAGAGGCCATCAAAGAGGACTGCTTCGTCAGGCCAGGCGTGTGTGGGTTGGCCTCCGTGTTTCTTAGCGTTATCTTTGGAAGCCGTTTCTGGATGACAGCAGGTTGTTCAGAGGGCTTTTAGTGATCCCCTGGGCTGGTTATCTGTCCAACGAAGGGAATTGGGGGTTTGGTCAGCACGCTTGCCTCCTGTACGCTGGGGCCCTGGGGAACTGTTCGGATGCCGTTTCATAAAAGGTTTTCCTCTAATCACTTTAACAAGCCTTGAGCAAGGAGCAGAATGAAGGCACAGCCATTCCTTTAAACTGTGTTTGGGGCACAAATGAGGATTACTTTTCATTTGGAAGTGCTGCGTGTTGAGTAAAGCAGTGGGTTCTCTCTCTCTCTCTCTCTCTCTCTCTCTCTCTCTCTTTCTCTCTCTCTCTCTCTCTCTCTCTCACACACACACACTCACACACACAATTTTGGAGATCCTTCCTCATATAGCCATTCTCCCTTGAATCAGGTTAATGCAGAACAGGTTGGATGGACTAAGAGAACACACATCCTCCCTGTGGAAGTATGACTGCTTGTTGTAGGTTAAATATCTTAGAAGCGTTCTTGAGATCTCGTAACTGCTCTCACTCACCTGTTAAATGACTTGAAAGACAACAGCCCAGAATCAACCTTCTTCACTTCCACTGATTTCAGCAAGAAAGCTTTAAGCCCATGTGCACCGTAGGCCAAACTGCTGGATAGCTGTTTTCATCAACCCAACGAGAAGGCCAACGATCAGGGATTGTGGGAATTTACAGTACACCACACCCCAAGGCTGTCTAAACAATTCAATCCCAGAGGATCTGAAAGGCTGCAACGTGTTTAAACCTAACAGTTGCAACTTAAAATGTAGAAAAATAAATCTACGGTTTCCTTTTCCCCTTGGCGCAAAAGACAGTCACTGTCAACAACAACAACAGCAGCAGCAACGAGAGAGAAACGAGGGAAGGCTTGTACAGTTATACGCATTTTCAATTTTATTCTCATTAGTGCTGATGGTGAAGCTCAAGGGTTGCTGGGGGCGGGGGGAAGAGAGCCAGAGATTGTGGCAATATGGAGATACTTTCAGAGTGAGTTTCTGGCTGTGTGAATGAGCTGTGATTTGATCTTGCCTTCCTGCCCTAGAAAATCAGAGTTAAAGCTAGCCCTGATACGAAGTCATCCAGAAAGAAGAAAATGTGGCCAGTCTACTCATCAGGCTTTGTTATGGATAGGAAGTTGTAGTTTGGGTTCTTTTCATGGATGATCTACATGGCCACACATCTGGCAGATCTTCCCCCAGGGAAAATCTACTCGTCTCCTGATTGTGCATCTTGGAGTTAATCCTTAATTCTCCCATCACGAGCGAGCAAATCTTTTGAACCTCTGTTTACTCTGGAACTTGGCAAACTATTGTTTAAAGTTGTGTTTGGGGCAGCTTGCTTTTCTGTCTTAAGTCTGCACCTGCCCTCGATGCAAGGTTCTTTGCCAGCTTGCTCAGTTTAGAGCTCAGGGTGGTGCAGACACGAGAACACTTTTGGCCATTAAACAGCGGTAGTGTCAGACAGATCTGGGCTTATTCTGCTCAGCTTATCTCTATCTGTCAGTTTAGCCATTGGTGCAGTAGAAATCTGAACTGTGGTTGCCCTTTTTCTATTGGATAGAAGCGCTGCTTGTTGCTATATGGGTCAGTTGAAAGCAGTACAAACTGTGGCTGCTCCTCCTCCTTCTCCAGAAGTCCTCAGGCTGCAAAATATGCAGCCAGAGCCTTGGCAGAGATATGCATTAGTGATTGTTCCCAGAAATACAAAATGAGATGGATTCTGTTGGAGTCTGAAGCCATTGCCTTGGCTTCACAATGTGTTTTCCAGCATGCACCTGCCTTTAATGCCACGGGAACTATTTCCCCAACAATGACTGGAGTGCAGATGGACTTTAAGAATAAGACATGTCCTGCTGCTATCTGCCAGTGGAATTCATCAGGTTCACACTGTGGTGGGTCTTCTGGATTGAGAGAAGGAAAGAAAATGAAAATGGTGAAAAAAATGGGAAGGGCCTAGTCTTTAAGAGGTCAGGGCAGGAATAATATAAATGCTCTGTGTTTGTTTGGAACAGCGCTGATGGTAAACATTATGTGAACGTGATGGAAATGTGGCCTTAATGTTCCAGTTCTACTGGTTTACGGTGGGTGTTATGAACTACATGATTAGTGATGTGTGTACTTTGCATGCCATAAATCCCCAGCTCGATGTCCAGCCTCTCCTGGTGGGGTGGGGAAAAACCAAGGGTCTGGTTTGGTCTAAGGCCACTTCCAGTTGTCCCCAATAGTCACCATTGACCTCTTTGCAACGCTGTCTGAAGCATGGCTAGGACAGCAGCTCCAGTGGCTAGAATGTGGTCCTGGACTCCTTGTCTGAGGACATCATCCCAATCATCCTTTTAAAATTGAAATCTCTGTGTATTTTCACATTTTAATTTCTGTCCCCTCCTCAAAATGAAGGAGGAAGAGTTTGCCACTAGGGGTCTGCCTGTGGGTGAAGATAGCAAGAAAACTTAATGCACCGCAGAAGACAGATTTAATAAAAAATCAGATATATGGTTTGTAGCTCTTGAAATGCATTAGCTTCCTGCTTGTTAGGTACAACGTTAAAAAAAAACAAACCCAGAAAAGTGGCAGAGGATCTTCTGCATGTTTTTTTTCCTTGCCTTTGATCTTCATCTTCAGCCAGCTGAAGCTACTCTCCTGAACCTCCAAATGGCCCTTTCCATACAAGTTCTGCCTTCTCTCACCCACTTTTTGACAGTTTCAGGACAGTGACTGCTAAGCCTTACATCTTGTTGACAACTTAAAAAAAAAAAAATGCTTTGCAGGCCCCTTGCTACCAACGATCTTTTCCATCGCTCCGTTCTTTTGTTTAACCAGGATGAGGGGCTAGCGATGTGTCACTAGAGGGCACTGAATACAGCTGTCAGAGCTTTAACCTGCGTGCTTCTGTGACTGCGCTGGGCAAACTCTGTTCCAGAAAGGTAGAATGAAAAAGAATCTTTTATGATATGCCATTTGCTTTTTAAGGTAGATCCATTGTGAACTCAAAGCTAGACGCTAAGCATGTATTGCTGGCTAGAGAAGGGCTGGGCATTGAAGCTTACCTGTGGTTTGGTCCATGGCTTGTTCCCTGAAGAAAATAAAAACAGCTAGCCATTTTTTTGCAGTTTATTTAATGTGGTTAGTGGTAGTCCAGCAGTGGTGTAATTTGTGATATATTCTGCCCTCACTCTTATTACCTTATTTGAAGTTCAAGAAGCTCATGGTGGCTTTAATCAAAGTACCATTTATGATTCAGATATCTTCATGAAGATCCTCGTAGTCTGTTGTGTTTCTAAATACCCTCTTGGATCTTTCCTTTCTCTCCATTTTTCTCCGTTGAAGATTCATTTTGCTGAGCATCATAGAGACTGCAAGGAACTCCATCACTATTTCAAAATGCTTGTAGAAGGTTGCAGGAATGAATATATCTCTGACTCATTTAGTTCAGGCATTAGAGTCAGAACTGCTTAGGCATACAGAGCCCTGGATGGTCACCTGCCAACTTAGGTGATCATCTAAGGAGAACTTAGGAGTTGATGGCCTGTTGGATGTGCCTCACCTTTTATGACTGCACCTATCATCCATGTGGTAGAGCTGCTGCTGAACTCTGCTTCCTGCTGTTCATCTCTCTTCCATAAGCAGCCCTAATCCTGTTGCGGTGCTTTGAGGTCTTGCCTTTGACCCACGTGGGATCCTTGCAAGCTCTCCCCTATCCATACTTCTGTCCTCTTAAGCTCTCAGCAGAGCCCACCCCTGTATTTTCCAAAGACTAACATTTATTGTCACTGTTTAACTCATGTTAATTGGAAATTAACTCCTCAGTAGATCTGCTACTGATAAATACATTTTACCTCTCCGGAAAGAAATGCAGTGTCAAAGATCTCGTTGTAGTTCAAGAAGAACAGCCACATTCAGTAGGAACAGCACAGTAAATTAATCTGGTATAGGATCCTGCTGGGAAGCTAAAGCTTTTACTTTAAAATATGTTCTAGAGAGCTAGGCCAAACATCTGGCAATAGAATTTTGTTACTTAAAAAACAATAAAACAGCCACTCTTTTAAGGAAAGCAAATTTTGCATAGCGCTGTGATATGTGAATTGAACAAACCCCTGCCAATAAACGGTGGCGTGCTATTTTAGCAGCTCTGCTGAAAGACCAGTTCTAACCACCGTTTCCTTTCTCCCAGAATTCCCCAGCCAGCGTGGACTTCAACTCCCAGAATTTAATACTTCCCTGTTCCTGTGCAGCTGGCCCCTTCCACCAGCATGGTTTTGCTGCTGATTCTGTAGCCCGTTGTCCATCCTCATGAGCTTCACTTCTGTGCCTTGCAGGGCTATCATGACCCCAGTCGAACCAAAGTACTCCATTTCACCATGAACCCAGCCAGCCTGGCCAAGCAACAGCGCCTAGAAGAGATGGCGAGTCTGCGGGAGGAATGCGAGCACCTGCGCGAGATGGTCAGAATATTGGAAGGAGGAGGTGTTGGCTGCGGCGGCAGCAGCAGCAGCAGCACACTCTCAGGGAAACTGGAGGGAGTTGTAAATCTCCAGTCCCCCCACGAAATTGCTGGTAGGTACCTAATTCTGTAATCTGATCAATTTCTTAGCTGTCGATAGTGCTGTTTGAACCAATACCAAAGGGCAACTCTTTAGAGGGTGCTATCCAAACACATATTGATAATGCTATCAGCATCGTTCACCCCTTGTATTGTTTTGACATCCATCTAATTGTTTGAAATACGAAATAAGTCACGTGTTTGAAAACCAGCAAGTGGGTAGAGGAGCTCCGGAGGATGAGACTGGGATGGGAATGTCCTAGACCTCAGCTGTTCTAAACAGGGCCACTGGGGGGAAATATTCCAAATCCATTGCAAGGTAATATCCTTATTAGGACCAGACAAATGCTTCACTCCATCAGAGCGGAATGATGTACAGCCAATAGGTCCTGCTAGGGGGGCTACAGGCTGTTCCTCCAGCTTGACAAGTTGCAAGGCAATTAATAAGTGCTAAGAAGGTGCAGGGAACCTATTCGCTTGCAGCAGGAGTACAGGCAATCCCTAGGTTAAGAACATCCAACTTACAAACAACTTGTACTTATGAACAGACTGCCATAAAGCCTGTTATATTAAAAAAACTGAGTTCAATACAATGGTTCGTAATAATGAGTGCACATACTACTTTGTGACGCTCATGAAACATTGCGTGGTTTCAGGGCTTCGTTGGCTCAAGAAAGGAGAACGCCGTCCGCCATCTTAAGTCAGTTCACACTGCCATTAGCACTGTGTTGTGTGTGTTCCGACTCACCTACAAATTTGACTTAGACTTAGGAACAGAACTTGTTTGTAACCTGGGGACTGCCTGTAATAGGAATGTAATGGTTTCCGGAGGGTAGCTGTGTTGGTTTGTTGTAGCAGAACTGAATTTTGTGACATCTTAAAAACTAATACCATTATTATAGGATGCCTTAGATGTGTTATTGCACAAGCTTTCATGGACAGGAGATGTTGTAACACTGTCTGCGTTTGCTATATTCTGACAAGAACCTTAACTCTTTCCCATCTGAAAAGTGGTCCTACCATGTCAGGCTTTCCAATCCAGGAGCACTGGAATGCTCAGAAAACAGCTAATCTCTGGCTATGGAGCTTGTTCTAGTCCCGTAGATAGATTCTCAAGGGAGCTAGGTCTTTAGAGAATGGGGCAAAAATATGATAATTTGAGCCTGGTCATTTGTGCCTCGAGTGGGAACTCTGGACTGATTTGTTCAATGATCCATTTGTTTGTTTTCTTGGCTATCCATGGCATTCTCAAGAGTCTTCCCTAACACCAACGTTCAAAAGTATCAATACTCTTTCTATCCTGCTTTTCCAAAGTCCAACTTCCACTTCTATGGGATGTCACATGGAAAACCATTGCCTGCATGATTCTCATCTTTGTAGCTATAGACACCTCAGGGCATCTGAATATCTGTTCCAAGGCCTTCATGGCTCTCTTACCATCTTATCTCTACCAGGGTTGTAACCCTATGATGCTAAATCTCTGAATCATAATTATATAAAGAAGCACAGGAGAGCTTTCCTTCGTGTAGCTGAGCAAAGTAGTTACCTTTCAATGCTTTTGTTGTCATAGTTGCTAAAGCTGGTCAGCTGGAGGTAATGGGGAAGATGAGAGACCTATTTTCTGGCTTGCTCAGAAGATAGATGTACTGTTCTCCTATGGCTCCTGGAGAATGTTTCTCAACCTTGGACTTTTAGGTGCTCATAGGCAGGATTGGGCTGATATCTCCAGCTGCTTCTCAAGACAGAGGGGCCACCAGCCCAATCCTGCACTGTGAATGATTGGCTGGATCAGTTGCATCTGAATTCATTGGTGAACTCCTTAAAATCATTCTCAGCATGACCATAAGCTCCTTCTGGCATGTCTTGTGTGTTTGTGACCTATCGGTTTTATTTGTACATTAATTTACTGTGAGCTAATGATGGCTTGAACTGGGTTTAGCCTTCATATGACCTGCAATAGCAGTGCAAAAAACATCTGGCCGTCAGCATGAGGGCTGCTGGAAAGCTGTGTGCCACAGTATTGCACTGTTGGAAAACAAGCAGATCCTGAAGTTCTTGAATATAATACAGAAATGTGTGTGGCAGGAAGAGATTCTGAACAGATGCTTTCACCATATTCAGACCCAGCTGGTTTGTTTTGGTGCTGTTCTTGCTATCTTTATCCAAAATATTCAGCCAAAAAAAAAAATTAAGAAGTAGTACAGAAGAACCAGTTCTCCACCCATCAGGATTTTTGTACTTCTGTATCTGCAGTAAGAATTTTTAGAATTGTAAATGGCAGCTATAATGGGAAATATGTACAGGATGCCCAAGTAATTAACACACTTTTAATTTAGCAGCCATTAAGGAATGAGAGCCTGATATAAATGAGTTGTGAGCCCTATAAATGCATGATAGGCAGCAGTTTTTCCAACTTGGCATTTCTAGTTGGATGGACTTCACCTTCCATAATTCTTCAGTCAGCATGGTTATTGCTGAGAATTCTGGGAATTGAAATCCATACAAATGGGAGTTTGCCCAGGCTGGAAAATGCTGCCCTACAGGCTTAAGAAGGAAGATAATTCCTAATGTGAAGGGAACTGATTTCTACCTCCTATCAGTCATTCCAAGAATACCACTAACATCTTGGGGTGAAGTATAAGTTGGTCCTCTGAACATGTTCCTTCCAAGTCCAGTTTGCTAACTCTTCATTTATGGATGTCGCCTCCTCTTTTAACCATGTCTCCTCTACGTTTCCACCCAAGGAGAACTTTTTGAAGTTCTTTGTAGTATGAGCTGGGCTAAAAACAGTTGTGCACTGGAGAACCTAATTCTACTATATTCCCACCCTGCCCAGTCTTTGTTTGCAGAGAAGTGGGGGTTGCCTGAGTAAAGGATTCCTCTTCCTTTTGTGTTGCATTTCTGCAGTTCAATCTGGGGGGTCTGGGACCTCCAAGTCTTGCATCAGGGCTTCCTTGAGGCACCTGGCCAGCATTTATAAACAGCCTGCTGGTCTCCTCATTGTCCTGCCTGCAGATGTCATACTCCTCTTCTTCAGTTTTCCTTTTTTTTTTTGAAAACTCCCTGGTACTCAGAAGATGTATGCAATAGGAAGATTAGCAGATTGTCCCTAAATGTGCAGCTTCTCCCATTGCATCACCATGTAGTTGCCCTCTTGCGCTAGTACAAAATTCTTTCCATCGATTATTGATTCTCCCTTTAAAAAATAAAGAATGTGAACGTTATACGTCTGTTTTGAATTTATAATGGCTATATTTCCACAGCACAGTTAGCTGGTGACTGAATGAACTCATATTCTGGATTTTCATAGATTGAACAATGAGGTTAATCAAATGGGCTGTATTTACACAACATGGTAAGTCTCTCTCTCTCACACACACATACCCACACACCCACACACACCACAGAGTTAATCTACCCAAGGTTATGTTTTCCAAATGCACTCACTCAGTCTTTAATTGATTTGAGTAACTGTTGTGTTAGCACAGCTTTTCAGTTTTATTATACATTTTTCACCTCTTCTGTGGGACCCCAAGAGTTTTTAGCTATTGGGTGGTACAAAATGGAGTTCATAAGTCGATCTCTAAAGCACAGACCGGCAATTGAGTGGCAAATGGTGTGTGTATGAGGCAACTCAAGGGGTAGTTGAGCAGAGAAATGGTATTAGAGATGTTACTGTTTATTTTAATTGATATGTAAGTTGCTTTTCAGATTTCTTAGTGGAGGATGAGTTTTCAGCTCAACTGCAGGGGCTGCGGGCTTAGATGTCCAGCTTTATTATGCCCAAGATGTTTGTTGTGATCCAGAGCAGTTTAAATTTAAGGTTCAGTGGATTATAATTACAGCGACAAAAAATAATCAAGAAGACATTAAGGACAGCGATGCTGATGGTTTTGTGTAATAATTTCTTGGCCACTATTAAACCTTCTCAGTGAATGTGAATGTGCCGCATCCTGGCTAAAGGGAGCTCTGACTTGTGGGTTGTGTAATAAGGATGCTTTAATGTGGGTGTCAGAGCTTATTAAATGTGACTCCATTAAACATCAAGGTGATCCTGGGCTCTAAATATCTTTCAGAGCAGCGACTGGAGGCCGTTTTGCAGTTTTGGCAACATGCCACAGAGCTTCTTGATGCTTCTTCTCATTTGCTTTGTAATTGTCTCCATTAAAATGGAAGGCATGGTTTTTGAGAAGCACTTTAGATGCCAGCCTCCCCATTCTTCTGGTCTTCTTTGGTATGAAGATGGCAGTTTGGGAGAGGGGGCTTATTAACGGTGCAGAGCTTCAGCAGCTCCATTCTCCAGATGGTCATCACACCCAGGGCTTTGATCCAGTGATGATCTCTTCTCAGGTTAGGGCAATGTTTTTCAAACTTGGCAACTTTAAGATGGGTGGACTTCAACTCCCAGAATTCCCCAGCCAGCATGTTTAGTCTAGTTCTAAGCCATAAGCCACTGCTGACAAATGTAAAGGCTGGATTCATACAACACACCAAGCCAAATCCAGAAAACCCCATTAGGTTTTGCTGCAATCTGTGAGCCTGCAAACCTATTTAAGGGAGCTGTAGCTCCAACATTTTTGAGCAATTGTTCTTATTTCCAGCACCACCTCTTGAAAAAGATACTATATATCAAAGCATATTGGGAATATAGGCCAATTTATGGAACAGAGTTGGGTTCTCTCCCTCCCTGATCTTTTTTGTATTATACTCTTCATTGTAGACAATTTTGATATGACTATATAATTACCAGGAGTTGTATCATAAGTGTTTGGGTTTTGTCTTTTAATTTTATAATGGAGCCTTTTGTTCTCCATTCTTGCATTCTGTTCTGGGAATAGAGATTATTATTAGAGGTAGTAATATTGCTGGGAAAAGTTCAGATGGATAATAAAATATCCTGAAAAAAAATGAATAGATCCTACTCACAGTCAAAGTCTCTGTATGCTAATCTACATGGAGGCAGAAATCTTCTCTAAGGTCTGCTGTAGGATACCTATTTCTCATAGACTCGTTCTTCTGTTTATAAAAGGAGAAGCATTTTGTTCATTACCTAAGAAAGTTAAATTAACCCTAGGAAGAGTAGACCTTGCTGAAACATCCATTGGTTTTAAAGATAATGGGGTGGCTCCATTAAGTCACTCAAAGGGACTTTAGTCTGCCTGCTGACTGGAAAGCCAGTGAGTAGCATAAGCAATTATTATCCAGAGAATTGGTTCTAGTTGGCGTCCATCAGTGACTGCCCAGTGGTAACCACTTATCTTTTCATCAAGAGCAAAAGATCAACTGATTCTTGTTTTTCCACGTTTAGAATTAGCAAATGGACCGTATGAAAAGTTTTTTAAAACCTAGCCTACCTATAATAAAATGGTAGTTGTTACTACTTCAAATCTTTCTCTGTTTTTCTAACGTAGCCATCTGTGAGTGGTCTGAAAGAATGGCACAGTGCATTATGAAACCTTGAGCTATATTTCTTCTAAAACATATGTTGCCATCCCTTTGGGCATGAAAGGATGAAAGAGATCTTGAAATTCAGTCTGGACCTTGTGGCTCTCCTGGAAAGGCTGACAGAGAAAAGGAAGAGCAGATAATGAAAAGAAGTTCAGAACTTAAAGGAGAGCTAAAGGTTCAGAGAAGAGAGCCAGGAGGATGTAAACATTGAGACAAGTTGCAGAGAATGGTCAGATGGATTCCTAAAATTCAGGTTTTGGAGAAAAGAAGATCCAGCAGTTACAGAAGCAGGAGTTGTTCTACTTGATCAGGTCATAATATGTTTACATCAACACTTTGAGAATACCCAAAGCAATGCATGGGCATTTCCTCTGTCATCAGGACAATCACCCACGACTAAGAGGCTGAAAGAAAGAGAAGAATGGCTTCTCCAAAGCCAGGGTGAGCAAGATGGGTGTCTCCCGTGTCTTCCTCCTGTGCGCATAAAGGCAGAGGACCGGAAAGATCCTTTGTTTGTTTGTTTTGTTTTAATCATCTGGCTACCTGTTACACCCAGACTTGGAAAGCTGTAATTAATTGCGACAAATTAGATTCACACAGGGTTTTCAGATGCTTGTTTATTAACCAACAAACTAGCTAGCACAGTTGGAATAATCCACAGTTGAGTTATGACATAACAGGCAAGTGTGATTTATTGAAAACTGAGTCGCAATTTGTAATCCGTGTCTCATGCACACAGAAGGAAAGGAGAGGAGATACAAAATCCTGAAGCTCATCTGTGGTGTAGTTTCATCAAAGGAAACCACCCTTTCCTACTGTGTCTGAACTGGGCCAGTGGATCCAAGGCAAAAGTAAGACTTAATTCCAAATTTGCAGCTTAGTGTCATGGCCATTTAGGGGGGCAAAGGGTTCCTGCCTGTGGATTTGTTGCTTGTTCAGATGTTCTATTGGGGGAAGGAATTAGTCCTTTGGCCCTTTGAAGGGGGAAAGCGTGAAAGGTTAGTTTAAGATTTAAAAAGGCAAGGTTTGTATTTCTGTTGAGTCATAAGGGGGAGAAAGAGAGCAGGCTTGTCAGCAGATGCAGGCAGGAGCAAGTCCACAAAACGTTTCTGAGCATTTCCTTCGTTCCTCCAGGACCAAGGGACAACTTTCATTCCTTGCTCCCAAATGTGACAGTAGCTGAAAGAATGTTCGTGTTTGGGGAGCATGGTGGGTTAGAAAAGGCAAGGGGAAAAGAAAGAAATGTTCTTTATAGCTGTCATGCCAATCCTCCTGGGCTGCTGGAGATTGTTTCTTAGCCAGAGGCATTTTTACCTTCAGGAGGAGAAAGAATAACGAGCAGTTAAGGGACCTAAAAGCCCCTTTTGTTTGCGTCCAACAAATTGACTTCAGTGGAGTCCCTTCTTCAGCACTTCCCCGTCGCTGGTGACCTGGTGCCTTCATGGGCTCTTAACTAAGAGTGACTTTTGGACAGAAGCAGGCTGACACTATCCTTCTGTGTACATTTTGTTCTTTTTAAATTAAAATCTCTCTGGTCCATGAGCCTGTTATGACACAACGGTACATCAACATTTAGGACCTACGCACCCTTTCGTAAATGTTCCTCAGCCTTCCAGGCGCAATTAAGAATCTCAGTGCCTTGAATGGTTCAGATTTATGTCTACCTGCTCTAGGATTCTTGATGAAAATTCCAACCAGAAATTGTAAGTAGATCCACCCACTTCTTTTCACTTCCCAGGAAGTGGTAGTAGGTCCAATCTAGACAGTAACGCTCAGAGTAGACCCACAGGACTCAGTGGGGCTTTTAAGTCCACTGGTTTCGGTGGCAGAGATATAAGTATCCTAAAGACAGTCATATGAAAGTGTTTTATACCAAGCTGTAGACCCAATGGACTCTACTGTAAGACCTCATGTCATTCAAAGAATGTTTTCTCACACTGCACAAAGCTACAATGTATTCTGCACGTGGGTTAGTGGATGGGCTGAATCTAGCTATCATGGTACTTTATGGCTTAGTTTATGGCTAAAGACACTATGCAAACCAGGTCAAAGGAAACAGGCATAGATTTCAGCCTGGGTGTTATACATGCTTCTCCCACACAGGTGTAATATACTTGCTTGAGTCTAGAATTGCCCTGTATTCAGGTTCTGGCTTGGAATTATGGCTGATAGAGAACATTCTGCCGTTCATTGTTGGAGCCCCTGCGATTGGCATCTAGGCCTCCATGAGACACAGGGACAAACAGCAAATTTCCCAACCATCCTTCGTGTGGGATTGTATTAGGAACCACCAGCGAAAGTGTTTTGCATCACAGGCCCCTTTGATGAAACATAATGTCCCATAAAGCTTGTACCAAATGGCAGATACTCTTTCATTTATCAGCAGGAATGATAGGAAAGATTTGTGTTAATGACTCAAATTCGAGTCAACACAGTTGTTTTTTTATTTACTCAAATGTGTATACTGCCCAGCTCCCAAGATTCTGGAGACATCCTGACATTTGGGGAAAAAACTGCCTGCCACCATCAGGTGGAGAGTTGATCTTTAGATGTTTGTTCAGGGTGTCTTCAGTGCATTGTTTCTTCTAGATGTCAAAATTTTGCGTCTTAGGGAACATGGTGGAAATTTCTTTAGGAGGAACAGGGAACTGGGGATGAGGGATGTCAAGTCATGGTGGGGAATTTGATTAGGTCATAGATGAGTGGGAGGATAAGCAAATATATATTTTAAGAAGGGAAATATATAGTTCACAGACTATTGAAATTGTGTGCATAAGATCTGGGGTGGTGATGTTGCTGATCAACAGAACATTCTACTGTTTCTCTCCAGATTCCTCAATTTCCTGTTAAATGCATTTAGAAGGAGCTGAAATTTGTCTACGTTTGCAGCCTGTAGTAGTGCCCTAAGGCTGCAATTCTCAAGTAACTTATTTTTGGGGAAAATCTTGTTTGCATTAAACAGACTAGTTGAAATTCAGTAGCAATATGATTGAAAGTTACTAGTGCAGCTCTGCCAACCTAGTGCCCTCCAGATGGGTTGGATTTTTATGGTTTTCCTGCCCAGGACGTCTAGAAGATATAATCCCACCGCATCTGAAAAATACTGGGTTGGGAAGGCAGGTTCAGCACGTAAATTGCAATCTTGAGCTTGCCCATCTTCATGGCCTTGCACCTGCTGGCCCGTGACTGCATAGAATGGCATTCCCAACATCATTGGGGGCCCATTTTTCAGCCGCAGTTTTATGATGCAAGCTCTTAGGGATCAGTTTGAGTTTTCAGATTCAGGCGTTTGAGAGCTTGACCAGTCTGAGTCTCAGCCAGCACTGCAGAAATAGCTAAAAGGAACACACCTGAGGAGACGCAGGTACGGGCGGAGTCTCCTGACCTAGAGCTGGGGCTTGGCCCGCCCAGAACACGTTGCAAATTCGGAAGAGAAGATCAAAGAAAAAAGTGAGATTCAATCAATTGGTCAAGTTGGTAGTCGGGGCTATATAAAGGAGATGGCTTTTGTGATTGGCTCTTTGTGACCAACAGCATTTGAACTTCCTATTTCTGACTCTGTCTGCATGCTTTCGTTGAATCACCTGGAACCTTGGACTGGAAGTAGACTGTTCTCGGATCTGTTTGAATGTGAGATTTCTCTCTCCAGATTCTTTTGCTGAGGTAAGCTCTCGTGTCTGCTTTCTGGGCAGAAAGCTTTGAGCGTGCAGCATGCTGTGTGTTACGCTGGCGGAAGATTTAGGACTGCAGTGAACACCTCGAGTTTGTTATCTGAAACTGGCTGTGTGTAACTGGCAGCATAAAACACACATTACCCCAGGAGTTGAGGAATCAGGTGTCTGATGCAGTGAATTCAAAGTCGTTTGTAACCAAATTAATCTTAGAATTGCAGATTTATATACCTTACTCTCTATTTATTATATATTTAATACATTTCTAGGCCATAGCTTGCTTGTCATAAAAGGAATGAAATATGAAAGGACATCCCACTGATTACTGTGATCTTAGAACGTAAAAAGAAATGAATCTTCTGGATTATTGTGAGTCTATTTATTCTAACCTCTTTCTTCCAGCAGTAATGAGATGGCTCTGGAACCCCAAAGCCTTTTTTTTTTTTTGGTCTACCGGTGCCTTCGAAACAATATTCAGTTGACAATAAAAGTAACGACACAGTAAAAGCAACCAAAACAGACCCAAATGACATGCTTTTTAAAGAAACATGTCCCAGACCCCTTTTACTATACAAGAGTTTGCAAAAGGTGTTCCTGAGATGAACTGTTTCAGTGGGAAAGACCAGGCACCAGCCAATTTGGAGCAAAGAGTTTTCACTGGGTAGCACCAACCGTGTTTTAAATGAATAAATACCCACTAATTTGGAGAGTGTGCCTCCAACTTCTGATTAAGAGTGGCCATTATGTGTCCTGGGGTATGACGGGGTTCCTGCGAGGCAGGTGGTGGATTGATCACAGCCCTTCAGGCATGCTAGGGGACCAGAGTGCTGGTGGTAAAACAGAAAATAAGAAAAGCTGGTATCCATTGATCTCTCGCGAGTAGCAGGCCGGCAGCTTGACAGCAAAAAGGAAACAGCAGTGAGACAAACAATGCAGGACCACTGTGAGTCACCACTTACTGTTTGGCATGATTGCCTTTGCAGGACACAAGGGTTAGAAGAGGAGTTTGTGAAGGCATCTGGAAATGGAAAAGAGATGGGCTGGGGTGGACGGTGCTGACTTTTAAATTTCCAAACGCGATGAGGAAAGCGTGTTCTCATCAGAAGCCGTGAGGAGCACTTTCTCAGCTTCCACACTTTTCCGTGTTGAAGAGTCAAGACCTTTCCTTTCCGTCGCGCGTTTTCAATTTGCAATGATCTGCAGTGGTTTTTAATCAGATGGCAATGGTTTGCGCATCGGGTCTTATTGTATTTTAATTCTTGTAAGGTGCCTGGATTGTTTATATACCGAGAGGAAGGCAGGAGGATCATCTCTCGGCTCTGGCGTTCTAGGGCTGGAATGAAAGAACTTACTTTGAGGAGCAGAGCTGCTTTGACAGGCTCCTCCGTGTCTGTCTGCCGGTGAAGGGGGGCTCCCAGACCTCTAAAATGGCTGCAAATAGACAGTAATTCTGCAGTAAAGTGGGGGGGAACCCACTCAAGTGTAACACTCCGTTTTCCGCCTGTTCAGAGTTGCTTGTCTAGGAAGAGCCTCCTTTCGAAGGCAGTTTGCCTCTTTCATTAAAGGAGAACGTAATCCAGTTGCTGCAGAGCTAACTGTGGTCCAGGAGAGAAGTGCCAACCCTGCTGGTTGAAGGAAGGACTGCATTTAAAGAGCTGATGTTGACAAGCAGCTCCGTAGGAGCGCATTACGTGAATCTGATATGCAGAGTTGTCACTTAAATCTGAATGTGGTGACAGCAGGACCAGCAATTCCCACTCTAATCAAGTAAACAGAGTAACACATCTTCCTAGCAGTGGGATACTGGAGACTAATTTCCATATTAAACGAGGAGAGCTACATAAATCCTACAATTAGATTGATATTTTAATCAGAGAAAGTCAAGAGATACACTGTCGTATGGCCCCCGGGGGATGAGTGACTTACCCCATAAGCACAGCGTTTCAGGCTTTTTTTTTTTTTTTTTTTTTTTGGCGACTTGGTGTACACAACATCTACGCAGGAAGGCCGTCAACTAGCAGGTGCTTCGGGGATCGGCTTCCACTGGGTTTGAAGGCGGCTGAAGAATGCATTATTTGTGTATGTTAGAGATGCTGGGTGAGGAGCGGAAAGTCAGAGCAGCTTGGCCAGAGGACGTAGGCTGTAGGCCGGTCCCTGATCCAGCATGGCGCCTGCTCCCTGCTATCATGAACAACATGGATAGAAAGAATACGCTGATTTTACAGGCTCCCAGGTCTTTATAGACTTGGTATCATTGGCTTGTAGAGTCAACAGTAAAGCTGCACCTGCTTCAAGTTGCAGTGAATGACACGTTCTCACCTATGAGCTCCAGCTTTGGGCTGAATTCCACGGAGTCTGTGTCTTCTTGAGCTCCTTGGAGCTATTTCTGAAGTCTGGCCAGCCTAGAGAGGAAACTGATTTAAAGATGTTCCTTTGATCCATCTCCTATGTTTAGCGATGCTACGTTGACCACCAGGCTAAAGCTACAAAATTAACGAACACATAAATAAAAGCATACTTAGCTTTTGCCACAGATCTGAGCAGCTGCTTTCCCTGTTCTGGGACTGAGGATGTTCAGACCATGGTTTAATGAGTACATCAATGTATAAGCTGAACCAAACAGATTTTGTTTTGTGGCAAAAGGAAATGAAAAGGAACCGAAGGTCTAAATCAAAACTATTTGGAAAGAAATTAGAGCCTTTTTGCTTTTGTAAGTTAGGAAAAAACAAACCCAGAACAACATAGATTAAAATAATGCTTTCCTAGAATCCTTTTTTTTTTATATAGTTTGCCTAAGCAAGTGATCAAACTTTGACTTTTCAGGTTGGCCTTGTAGGAAAGCAAAAAGATCAAAGGAAGTCTAACAGAAGACTTGAGTAGAGGCAAATGTTGATCCAAAATGATCTATTAATATGCATGACATGTTAATGAGGCGATATAGAAATTCACCTGTAGGCTGCAAATGTTTATATCTTACCCTCGGAGATGCAAATTCTTCCAAAGTAAAATACTGTCTACATGTACATCAGAATCCTTTCCCAGGGCAGATGACCCATAGGAGCAGAGATGGCCCATGTGCAGCAGGTTGTGTGATAGTCTTTGCAAGCCGACTTCTCTTTTCTGAATCCTTCAATGGGGCATTGACCTTGTGGAGAAGGAGAGGATGATCAAGGTATCTCCCCTGCCAGGAAAGAGAGGATGGTGGTGGGGAAAGGTGGAGAGGAGGAAGTAACTAAATAGGTAGGTTATGATCACAGGTTTAGCTGAGAACACCGAGAAGAATGGTCATCTTTTTGAAGGACCCTACATGGAGAAGGGTGATGACTTGCGAACCCATTGGCTATGGGGAGCAAAGGAGAAAGAAGAATGGCTGATGTTGAACTATCAAGAGATAAGAAAAGGAACTGAGGAGTAACAAAAGAAAAATAATTTGGTCTTTGGTACTTCAGTTGTGAAACCCTTATGAGATGTCCACCTGGATATCCCAGAGAAGAAGGCCAAAATGGATAGGGACAGTAGAGAGGATGGGGAGAACCATCATCACATAAGCCAGAAATGAGGAAAACTATATATAGTTTCCAGCCTGCATGGCCAATAACGAGGAATGCTAGGAATTGTACTTTGGCAATATTTCGAGGGGCCTGGCTTCCTCTAGGTAAAGCCATGAAAGGCAAGTCACTGGAAGAAGAATTGAGGACAGTGGGACCCTCCTCTTAACGTTCTGTGCAAATCCGCAGTTCTCAGTCAGCTCCCCCAAGAGACTGAAGCAAGATTCCCCTATAAAGGGGTTGAAAGGCATTTCCAAGGACAGTGTTTGGAAATGAACGCAACTGCTGGGACACACTGCAAGAACTTTTCAGCTCCACGCAGGATTTCTTTCCTTTTTGAAACAATTTGTTGATCCACTTTAATGTTGAGGAAGCTGAGGGGAGGAATTCCAACACAATGAGGCTTTTTTCCCAATTACGCAAGATCTTTGCTTGATTGACTTCCCAGGAGTTTAGAGGCTGGGGGGATTCAATGCATCAGCAGTGGTGGCCGCGGCCATCGGAGCCCTGTCCATGGAGATTCCACTTCAGTGGTTACAAGTTGGAAGCTAAAGGTTGTCCTGGCAAGAGAGGCTGTGATAGGGACAGATTCCTTCTTGCAAGGAGGCAACTGAGTGTGTTTACCTCCCGCTGGTCCAGCTCAGTTTCTAGCACTGCTTGTACCCAGGCATCATGATGATGAATTGAACAGTATCTATCCCCATATGAGAGCCAAGCTTTAAAGCTTGGTGGATTTCCTTCTTCGCAGAAGTACTGGATGCAAAATCAATCCACCCTTTTTTTTTACCCTAATCCATTGCATTTGCGTCTTCTGAGCTTGTAGGAGAATCGGAAAATGTGTACACACACAGAAATTGGCACATTTCCCAATTTTGGGTTGCAGCTAGCTAGTCTTTTTTGCAAGAAATCAGCCTACCTTTGGATTTTGTGTAGATCAATGCTTATTTGGGAGAAATGGATTGAGGGTTAGGGCACGCAAATATACGTGCGAATTTTTCATGTAATTGTTTTTGGATTTTGCAGTGTCACAGTAAAGGCTAAGAACCAAGAAGCTAAGAGAAAAGAAATTAACACAAATGTGTGTTATGTCTCTATGTTAAGATAATTGGCAGCTAAATCAGGACCAACTGGGCACGGTTGGCTTGTTTGCTTTGACACCTTTCACAGAGAAGTCTTCAAAGTCTCCAGTTTTCGACTCATGAATAGCTCTCTAAATATTATTACAGAGGCCTTCTTGGGGCCCAGGCACATTGATGGCAGGGTCAGAAGACACACTTTTCTGCAGTTTGCTGACATTCCTCACAAAGAAGCTTGCTCCTTTGCTGAAACTGCTTTCAGTCCTTAGCCATCTTGTCATGCAGCTTAACTTAAGGTTTTGCTTTAAATTATATCCTACTTTTTTTTTTTAACAGAGATGTAGAGAGAAAATTAGCTTTCACTGCCCACTCAAACAAACCAAGTTTTCTGGAGTTATAGCGCCATAAGAGAACAAAGAATATGGTTATCTAGAAGCTTCAGTTCAACAACACCAAACGTCGTTTTCTCTTCACTAAAGCCAGCTTAAGACCAAAACCTATACAAAGGAAAATATGGCTATTTGGTGGGTATTATGGTGTCTTGATGCAAGGCATCAACCAGGTTTGCTTTTCTTCTTTCCCTGTAGATAATGGTAGATTTAAAATTTTGTGTTTCCCAGCATGTATCTGGTAAGATCCCCCGTGTCATGAGACGCCTGGGATTTGGTTTCCCATTCCTACATCCTGGGAACTGATGGGATACTGGAGGGTGAGCTTCTTTCACCCATTACATCTAAGAGAAGAGCTGGCTGACATTTATTCACGTATTTAGATGGGTTTGTCACCAAACCAACTCCCAAGGAGCTTCAGAAATTCAGAGAAACAAATAACACTATGAAAACAATCCTATCAAACATGAAGAAAGGACATATATTAAGCCATTAGAACCATAGAGCTAGCAGAAACACACAAAAGGTCTGTCAGAGGAAAACAATGTCGAAGAGCTGGTGGAAAGCTTGGGCAAATGGAAAAATCTTTCTTGGTCCAGGACTGAGCAAGAAAAGTGGATGAAGGGCCCAGCAGGAAAACCTTCTGAAGTGTGGGCAACTACATCTCCCCATTCCACCCCCACCCCCGCCCCTTAGCTTTCCAAATGTTGTATGAAGAAGATGGGCTTAATTGGGAGATAAATAATATTGCTAATTATTGGTGGACATAAAGTGGTCTTCATTTATTTAATCTTAAAAATGTCAAGTAATAAAGGACATCTGCATCAGGTAATTGGCCTTGTAAAGGACTCGTGCAATTTAACCATCCGGTTTATAGGCACGCAAGGAACTAAAGGAAAAGCCCCAGGGCGCTGTTTTCCACTGTTCTGTTCATTGCTCCCCATGTCCATCATTAGTCTTTATGGCACATTCGTGTGTCTCTTTCACAGTTTTCCTTGCTCCATTTGCTTAAATTTCCAAATGGGAGTGGAGGCATCGTTTTGCTTTCCAGCACACAGCGTGGCAGTTCTTTGGTATCTTCTGTTTTATTGCTACTAAACCCAGAAATAAAAAGGTGGACGTGCAAATATGGGTTAAACTTGGGCTGTCACTTGATGCAAGGAGGTCCACAGCAGGAAGCTGTGTGGGATGTGTTGGGTTATCCGTCAGGATGAAACTTGTTAAGCTATGAGGGAAACCATTGTGTCTGTCTGTCCTCTGACCACATCATTGGAGACCCTCCCCTGAAGTCTAGCCTCTAAAGTCTCACTGCATTTAACTGTACAAGCCTTTCAGGCCCCAAAAGCATTCCTTTCCTCACTCCAACTCCCACAACCCCAGGAAACAGGCCATCTTCATCTTTTAGGAATATCAGGATGCTTGCCAGTGCACTGTTCACACATGGCCTTGCCTGTCTGTCTGCCATGCTGCATCTGGTCTCAATAGATTTAGCACTGCCCACATTAAAAACTCATAAACCACATCAGTGCTACAACATACAGCACATGGGAAATCCAGAGACCCATCTAGAAGGTTGGAGTGGGTGGGGATCCAATTGAGCTGAAATAAGACCCAATTCTCTGTCCTGCAGCTGCTCCAGAACAGGTGGGATGGATCCCAGCAAGGTATCCTGTGCAAACAGGATTGGACGGAGTCAGCATAACAACCACATAACCGATCATTCCCCACCTGTGCCATGATGTCCATTGGGATTTTTTCTTCTTCACATGCTGGCTTAAATATGGAAAGAAGCTTTTGTTGGGTATATTTGGTGTTCTCCAGTTTAGCCTTGTTCCATTCTGCTGTGGGCTGGCATGCACAAGCCAGCTTCCCAGCTCCTTCGGCTAGAGGTAAGGTGAGCAGTTTGCTCAGAGGAAAGCTGTAGGTTGTCTTGGGTTCATAAAGCCCTCTACACAGACCCTCCTTCCTTGGTTTCACCAATCAGCTGCTGAATATGTTTTCTTAAGGTATTTCTCTTCCCTCCATGGCTTTTTGTGCCCCCTGCACCATGTGGGATGAAATGCTGCCAGACTCTGTGTAAACTGGTTTCTTCTCTTACTTGGGCTCCAAGGGGCTGCCCATGCATGTACACCAGTACAGAGTTGAGCCATCTGTACTCATCAGCAGTCATCTGGTGATGCATCTCAGTTCACAGGACAACCTCCTTGAACTATCAGCAGCCGCAGTGTTATACCAACCCTTCATCCTTGGCACAATCACAAGGCTCATGGAGTATTGTCACTGGAGGATGTGTCATTAGTCGGCAGGCTTGCTTAAGGAGCACGCAATCTATGAATCAGTCACCACATCAGTGGTGGATGCTGTGAAGAAAGCCGGGGAGGAGAGATGAATGGTGCTTAAGGCAGAGAAGGCAGCATTGAGTAGAACTTGTCATTCTGAAAGTCATTAGTGTCCGTGAAATAATGTTAATCTCTTTAACACTAATACATTTTGTTCGTCTTGCACCCTTATTGAATATTTCCTTCCTTCTGTGACACTTGGCTGCGTTCTAGCAGATACTGTTCATAAAAATCTGCTGCACAAACATTGAAGCAGCGTTTTACTTTATCACGGCAGTTTTCCTTTAAGATGCATCCAGGCGTTAGCTGCTCTCCCAGTTGGGTCTGAAGATCTGGAAGCAAAGCCAAAACGTTGAACAGAAACCTGGATCACTGGCATTTGGAACAGTGGTTGCTCTTCTTGCTAACCCTATTTGAACCCACTTCCAGCAGCAGTTTTTCCACCTCCAGATTAATAAATTATTTCTAGTGCTCTAAAAACAGGGCCAAACATGTTGCCTTCTTCAGTATAACTTAGTTTTCAGTGAGAAACTACAGTTAATGTTTCAGGTGCCCGGAACTGCGCAATAGTTGTTGGCTTAATTAGATTACAGTGTCAGTCATTTTTGCCAGAATGGCAGGAATAAAAATGTCAAATGCTCTCCCCCTCCCCGTCCCCCTCCTCCTCCTCCCCCTCCCCCCCCATATTCTTGTAATATAACAGTCCTAACACTCTATGCATCCTGGAGCACCCCGTACAGACACCCCGTCACTAGTGTCCCTCCTTCCTTGCAAGTAGCGTGAAGTTCATGGAAGGTTCATGGAGGTTCTAGGCCCACTTCTCCATAAAGTACAGGAGAATGCTAGGCCTGGTAAATGTCCGAATTGGGCTCTTCTGTGTCCATAACTCTTCTTGAAGGAGGATAACCTTTCTCCACAAATCACTGCTCTTCCTCTAATGCCAATGGCTCTATTTAGACCTTCAATAGTGTTGTATATCTCCTAATTACTGTATAAACACCAACTAATTAAGTGTATATAAATGCCCCAAAGTATGTTAAAGGAAAACGGCAGCGGAATACGAATTAGTTGATAGTTGCTTGATCCAGGGTAAACTCTGCCTTGAATCACTAATTATTCTCCCAAGTGGTGTGCCTAATGGTGTGCTGCAAGGCCAGGAGATCCCAACAGCTTCCAGAGAAGGTCTGGAGCTCCACCTGGAAGGAGGCAGGAAAGGAAAGGTCAGCCCTGGTCCCTTTTTCCTCCCTGGGATTGATTGATGGACTGCAGGCAGTGGAGTTGCGGGGTGGGGGACAAAATGCTGCCTTCCTACACTTGGCTGTTGCTCGCTCAGATCTGAACTTTCCTTGATAATAAGGATAATCAAATCTGCATTTCCTTTTGGAATTTTCATTAAAATTGCAGGACCAGTGATTACACAGCTGCTTAATTTAAATCAGTGGGGATTTTGAAACATGCTCAGATATTTTTAAATACTGCTCTAACTTCCTTGTTTACAGTGTTATGATTAAGTGGAATTCTCTGTAGTTGTTTTCGAGCATTAGCGGGGAAAAAAAATTCCTGCAGTTCTCCTTAAATAAACTTTTTCTGGGGGGAAGGAGAGCAGACGACTTGCAAGCTGCCACTGAAATAATAATTTTTTCCCTTCTCCCATATCAGTGATGGTGTACCTGCAAGCTTCAGTAGGAAATTAAGTCACGTTTCTATGATTCTTACTAAGCCATTCATAGGCATTGGTTTTGGCCCCCTCTAAAACCTACTGTAAAATCAAGTTTTATTTTTTTTCTTTTTAAGAGATAACATTTTTTAAAAAGAACTAGAGCACTTCTGAGGAGAGATCTGGCTAAAGACCCTCAAGAATGTGGAGGTTGACTATGCGATAGACGGACATCCTTAGTGTGTGGTTAAACTCCCATAGAGGCAGATTCTCCATTAATTTGTACTATTTTGATGAATGCAATTATGATTGAGTGATTTGGGGTTAGAGAAGCAAAGGATTTTCTGCATTAATGGGGATTAGATTAGACCTTTAAGGCCTCTCCAATTCTAAGATTCCTTATAATAAACCTGTAACTGATATTTTCCAGCTTCCTCGTGTAATCAAAAACTAATCCTCTCAGTATAACTGAAATGTTTCCAACTTTCTATTAATATGATATTATTATACCTGAACAAAACTTCACTGGAATCCCCACCCTCTTTCCCTCTCTCCTTTGGGTTAATTATAGAGGTGATCTCATCCAGTCAGGAACCCTAAATCCTGCACTGAATCAGACAGATTAACCAAATCGAGTTGATGTATCCAACCTGATTTGGTTGTTTTGACCAAGGTGCAGTGAGAGCCCAAACCAAGGGAACATTTTCAGAAGGAACACTGAAACTTTGCCCAAAAGAGGAAGAACTGGGGACACAACTGAAACTATTGGAAGACAGTTATGAGTAACTTTGGCTCAACTCTAAAGCAGCCAGTGCTTAGGTCATTGGACCAGGACTGAGAAGAGACACGTATTGGACTCCACCCTCAGCCATGGAGGCTCACTGGAGGGGCTTTGGGTCCGTCTCTTTCTTTCAGCTTTGAACTATCTGGTGGAGTAGATAAAACTGAAGGTTTACACCTTGTGCTCTTGCAAGAAAGTTAGGCTATAAATCTAGATGATGATATTAATAATAGGGATGATGATGATGATGATGATGATGGGTGGTGTTGGGCAAATTCTGGATTGCAAGCCTTGCTGAAAGAAGATCAGAAAGGCAAAATATGCACAGTTTGATATGATATGACTTTGTTACACATACACACACACCAAGTATACACACTGGGCTCACTGTTTCTTCTTGTAATCCAAACATTACCTCTCTTCCCCGTATAGCTCTATACAGAATTAACAAAAACAAGATAAAAAAACCATCACCCCAAATCCATATCTGAGCATTTTTAACTAATATCTCTCCCCCTAAGAAGAATTTAAGCCTAAGCATTCGACCTGCTCCTTTTTTGTGCTGATCAGGCCTGGGTGATTAGTGATGTTCTTGCAAGTCAAGTCAAGGGGCAGCCAGGAAGCTGGGCATGTGTGCTGACCCTACCTATTATTTATTTATTATGATGATGATGATTTTTAAAAACGTATGCTGACTAGAGAATGAAACCGAGAATTGATTCATGCAGAGTTTCTTCATTTGGCCTCTGGGAGCTAACGACTCTGCCACCTGTGGCAAAGTAGAATGCTCCTTTGAGCAAAAATGGATGAAAAAAAAAAGTTAATCTGCTTTAACTCCTGCTTTCCCTTTCTCTTGTGTCTTATTGCCTAGAAAGTTTTCTTGGAGGAGTGGGGAAAGATCCAGCTGTTGTCACCATTTCTGCTCCCCCCATCTGGGACCATCTGAAAAATTCATTACATTTCAAATGAGAGCCCTTGCTGCATATATTAGCATGTTGTAATAGACTTGCTACAATTCAAAAGGGGGGAAGAAAAATGGAGATTTAAAACTCTTGTCTTGCCGAAAGCAGACAGATTGACTCCAAAATGACTCAGTCAATAAAAGATGAGCTCTGAAAAGGCTTCTCCTCTGCTTAAAGTATTCCAGGTTTTTCTAAGCCCACTGTCAAAAATTAATAATACATACAGCATGTAAAATGGAATTAGCCCCCTACAGCCTTATACAAATATATCTTTCACTTGCTAAATGTGACATGACTACCAGGATTTTCCATCCTTTATCCCAAGGGGTAGTTGTGTGGGTGTGTGTAATAAACCTCTAGATAATTTTTAAAGTGTGTTCCTATTTTGAAAGAGAAGGACAAGCAGCAGCAAGGTGGATAGACTCAGTTATGTTAGCGATGGGTGCATCATTGGAAGAACTGAAGGATCAAGTTAGGGACTGATCATCATGGAGAACATCTATGCGGTCACTTAAGAGTCAACAATGACTTGATGGTACATAATCAATCAGTCCTATTTAGCAGTTCATGATTTAGCCAAGGCTGTCTGAGGATCTCACAATCCATACTCTTCTAGTTTCAATTAACTGTGTTTTTTAATGGTGTCACAGCTGAGAGAAGACATAGAACATTTTTTACCATTTCCTGCTACAAAATATCTGGAAGACTGCATCAAGATTTTTAAAATTCTAAAAAGAGTTGGAGTGCTCTTTAGTAACCCTTAACATTCCAACTAAATGCTGATACATATTCTTAACATGTGACTTCTCGATGTCTTCCCTTTCCAGTGTGAGAGGAAGACAGGCATTATGATGGGGCTAGATGTTCTTCTGGAACCAACTCATTCCACTGAAAGTGTCTTATTTCAGTTTGTGGTCTTTCAGTCCACAATGATGAAGGCTATCAGCTTTATTCAACCCAGAGTCACAAGGTCTAGCCATTCTGAGTTCTTTGCCTAACCTAACCCTAACCCTCTCATTCATCCATCCTTAAGATCTCTGAAGAATTGCAGCTGTGTCCACAGTATTGGCTGTCTCTTTGTTGTTCAAAGAACAGAGCAAACCAGAAGCCAACCATTCTGGGCAGGTAACATGTTTGTTAATGCTGCTTTTGATGAAAGATGTGTTTGAAGAGCTTCAGACACTTTTCAGAGCTGTTGATTTAATAAAACATATGTCTTTTGGGTGGTAGCAGCAGCCCAAATTGCTTCTGCCAGCTCAGTGTCCTTTCTAGGTTTGTTCCTTGATCTTACTGACTTTTTTTCCTTACAGCATGGGGTAAATCAAGGACCCCATCTTTCTCTTGTGAAAAGCTTAACTATATTGGCTTCCTCCTCAACACTCCAGTTTCTTGTGCAATTATCATTCTCTGTCTGGGCCACACATGGATAGTCAATTCCAGATCTTGGGCCTGGGGGACTCCTTCCTCTACCCCATGGCTTTTATGGTATTTGACACAGTTGCATTGTGCCCACCATGTCATTTGTTCATTACTTGAAGTAAACCATTGCTATGCTTCAGTTCAACCAAGAAAGGGCTCCTGAGAAGACTGACAAATGTCAGTAATAACAATTCATGGCACAAGAGGAACAGCAATTAGGAAGGAGAATGCAAAAGCAGAATTCAGGCGCTCGTATTTGTTTACAAGGGAAAACTGAAAGGATTCTTTAGGATCCTTCAATCAATCAATCAATTTTATTTCGGTCATAGACCAGCATATCTTTAGGATCCTTTTCTTTGCAACATTTGACCTAATGAGCAAGCTGAGGAGGCAGTGGTTCTCTCTTGATTCTTTGTCCCTTCCCTCCATCCACTTTGTTAACATCTCCACAAAGCTGCTGAATGGATGTATTTGGAGATTCAGGTTCCAATACTGGCAACACAAAACGGGCCTTCATTTAATTTAAACAGTGCTCTTGGAATTGAAGATTGAATGAGATGGCAGCTGGGACACCAAAGCTCCAACCCAAAAGGCTAAAGAGACTGTGAATTCATCTGTTTGTGCACAGGAGTGGGCACAATGTGGTTAGGGTTATTCTCTTCCCTAAGGATCAGGGCTGTAGTCTGGGGAATCTCATTAAATCCACCCATATTTTTAAGGTGCTTCTTTCACTGGTAGATCTTTTTGGATAATTGCTTGTTAGGAGCGTTAGGAACTTTCCAACCCGCCTTGAGTACTGCACTCAAACCTCTGCTTTTATGGCGAGCTCCACTTTGGGTAATAATTCTGTTAAATTAAAAAAACAAACAAACTAGTTGATTAATCTTTTGGGGCAATTCATTAAATTTAAATAAATGTTCGCGTTATGCAAAATTCAGTATCGGTTGAATAATATCTATGGTAAGAAGTGGACCACAATTTACCAGACAATAAGCATATACTAGAGGGAAACGTATCTTTGACAGTTTCCTCCATTTCTAAGTAGAGCCACACACTGAAAAGAAAATAGCCTCCCCAGTAGAACAAGGTTGCCTCTAGCCATGTCACGTTTCCATTTGTCCAACCACTAGATCATCCAATGTGCTATTTGATTAATCTACCAATTAAAACAGCCAAAGCTTGCTACCAGAGTCATAAATTAAACCAGACTCCGCATGGTAGCTATTAAGGGATACTTCTTGAAATTCCCAGCTTGAAATGTAATTTGTCTTCCCATCCCACTGCTTTCCCACAAGAAAGTTGATTCGATGATTTTCTTTTTCTGTAGTTATTGTAGGTTGTTGGTGGTGTTTTTTGCTTGATCCGTCTCTTTTTCCCTACGAGTTGCAGGGGGCAAGGAAGCCCCATCAATATTACATCTCTTTCCTCCCCAGCCACCCTCCTGGGATGGCATGAAATGGTTATCTCCTTGGCGGGTAATTGTTCTTTTTCAGATAATTTTTATAAGAGGTGACAAACAGTTTGCTGGAAAGAGATGTTAATAACATGGAAATGCCCCTTGTTTGAAAGTTGGCACGGAAATTATCTAACACTGTTGAAGGCTGTTTGAAAGCCAGCCTTGCTGCTGTTAGATGTGAGGAATGAATCTCCTCATTTGCATATAATTTCAGGTCTTACTTGTCTTCTTTTGTGCAAACCGTGCAATTTCTTCTGCAACAGCGGAGTCTCTAGCCCTGTCCAAGCATTCCTCTTCACATGTTCTGCATTGAGCAGAAGAGGTGGATCTTTCCATGTTTGGAAGCTGTGTGACTGGAGCGGATCGTTCTGATGTAGGGATTGGGCACATACGCATCCTTAGCGATTGCGGCTCGCTGGCCTTGGACTGAGCTCTCACATGGTGGGAAGAAGGCATCTGGGCCAATGCTTGCATCGATGGCCTACTTTTCTCTCCACGGATTCTTGGCAAGTGCATGAACAGGGCTTCCATGTTAGGACTATGGCTTCCAGAGAGTTTGGAGGAAAGTTGAGATTCTAGAGAGGTAGCCAAGCCATCATCTTCACCTCTGCTTACTTTCTCCTGTACCTCACAGCATGAGGAGAGTTGGGGGCACTCTTTAATTCTTGTGGGGTGACGCTCATCCCCCTTGTAGAGAAGGAGCGCTTCAGGTAGCCACTTCTGCTTTAGTCAACATTTGATCTGAACCCCATTAGAGTCTGCCAACCTCTTTCTCAATGGTCTGGTGCTCTTCAGACTTCTAAATGAAGAAACTTCCTCACACTTACCGAATGCAATTTCTAAATGTCTCGTCTTGGTGCCTCACACATGTTTCAGAGCTAATTTAAGAGGCAGTCTCACTGTAGATCAACAGTGAGTCACAGCAAAAAACCCTCAGATTTGCCATTCCCCCACTGTTTGCTGTTTTTAATATGAGTGGAATTCTTCTTTAAAAAAGGAATTGTCTGAGATGAATGGCTATTGCTTACTTCTCTGGAGCCGCTTCTTTGAGAGTTTACCTGAAAAACAAATTTCTAGTCCTTTCTCCTAGCAATTGCTTTTCCTATTGATGGCTAAGAAACTAGGGAGTATCGCTAGTGGTAAAATGTGACTGCACGAAGCAGCTCCCAGAATTTCCTCTCCCCCCCCCCCCCCCAAGATCTGTCTATAACAATAAAGTTTGAAAACCTCAGAAGCCTCTGAAAATACACCAATGACAAAAAAATGTACAATTGCATTAAAGGCACATTATTAAATGCATTTAACTTACCGTGCCTGTGGGTTTTGGCGAGGAACAAAGCAATGCTCTGTGAATGTGTGTGTGTGCGCGCTGGGGAGGAGCGGTGATAATAACCAACAATCTTCTAGTCACAATTTGTGAACATTATGGCTTATTTTGCGTAACACATTTTCAGCTCAAAAACCACCTGCTTTGTTTTAATCTGGTGTTGTCTAAGTTCTGAAATACAGGTAGTCCCCAGGTTAAGAAAGCCCATGTTACAGGCGACCCATAATTAAGAATGGAGCCTATTGTAGCAAAATTTGAGTTAAATACGCAATGATTCAAGTTAAATACACAATGGTTTGAGTTTATTACACAATACTACTTATACAGTATTATATAATAATACTGTTCCGGCTTACATAAAAATTCAACTTAAGGACAGACCTTGGGAACAGAACCCGTTCTTAAAGTGGGGACTGCCTGTGACTTATTTCACTATTTTAAATTCCTTAAATAATAACAAGATTATAATTAGGTTCACAGATGAGGTTAAGTCATAATGTGCTTTGTTTTTGGCTTGGTGCAGTATGTAAACCTATCTCTTTGAAAACCATGGGGTAGTGCAGTTAACCTTAATTAACATAAACTGTAGCCTAGGATGCTGTGGGAACCCAGTCAGTGTGATAATTTGGATTCCAAACACTTACAAGCAGACTTGATTCTGTTTTTCCTTTGTTTAACTGTTACCAAAAAGGAAAAAAATCCTCAGAAATTTATTGCAGTATAAGCCTTTGTGGGCAGTGGTCCATTTCATGGGATCTTCACTGCAGAAATTCAAGATACAAAGCCAATCCCCTATGCATCTCTTGGTTCAGGACAGAAGCTGAAACTGCCAGTTGGGTGTCAGCAAGATCTTTATCCCAACATAATAGCCTTCATTGCCCTATGAAGACAGAGGTGGTTTTGGTTTTATTTGTAAAGGGAAAAAGAACCATAGAGATTCTTGGTAAGCCACTGAAACTGATCTTGCTGGACATTCTTCAGAAGATCTCTGGGCCTGGAGATATTTACCTGCTTTTCTCCTTCTCTTAATAAACTCCAAAGCATCTGAGACCAGGCAGTCCATTTCCAGTGATAAACTTCATAATTAGATCTTTCCTGCCCAACTTTGCCAACGTTTTCTAATAAAATCCCATTAATATTTAATGCACAATTATTAAATATTTAAAAATTTAAAATAGTTTCTTTTTTTTTTTTTTGGAAGTGTGCATGTGATGAATAATTTACAGGCTGCAAATGAGGTTCCACATGGGGGAGTGCTCTGCAACCTGTATTTTCCAGCTGCCTGGTGAGGTTGCCCAGTGACAGTCCGGCAGTTGGGTAGAGTGGTCACAGGATCATTCTCAGCCTTGCAGTCAATATGGGCTCATTCTCTTACTTATATGATCATGTAAGAAGGAGAAGACCTTTGAAAGGAGTGAAGGCAGGGAGATATGGTTGAAAACTGAACTACAAGAAGATGCCTCTCTTTCCCATCTCCTTGTCCCTCACCAAGGGAAAGGCATGATGACTTTTCCTTCGCTTTTGTCCTCTCCAAAGTTTTCCTCCCATTATTCCTTGTTGTTTGGCTTCATTTGTAGTTTTGCCTCCTCACTGATCTGTCGGCTTTGTTCTGCCTCAGCAGTATTGCCTTTAAAAAATAGTTTTCATAAAGCGGGCTCCAGGAAGAGAAGTAGAACATGACAAATATTCCAATAAAGAGGGAGCAGATACCCCCAGATCTGGGACTCAAGAGAAGAGGTCAGAGGGCTCTCTGAAAGTGCACCCAGAGGAGCTGTTGAGTGTGGAAAGCAAACTCTTCAATTCCAGCTGAAGGGCCCAAGGAACAAAAGGGACATTTGGGGCAGACGTGAGCAGTTGACAAGAACACGTGTGCTTAACTTGGAAATGATGACAAGGAGCCGAAAGAGTTAACAGCAGGATAAGAGAATGCCAGCTGGTTTCTCTGAGGGTTGCCCAGGAGAGTCGACCCCAAGACTAAGGAACATTGCCTTCACTTGGTTGCAGAGTTCCTTGTTCCTGCTGATGCAGGAAAGTAGTGTTTGTTTTCCTCTGTACATCTGCAATTGTGATACCTTGCTATTCACTGTGGAAGCAGTTCCATTAGTCTCAGCCATGTATGCAAATATAGAAGGCCAGGCTGACCTTTCCATAAAGCTAGTGGTGACAGGGGAGAGGAGGGAAGTAACAATGGTGGATCAGGTCCATCCTACCTACGGTGAGAGGTGGGAACAGTCAGCTGAAGAATGTAAGATTGCATCAAAGAACTGTAGCTTCCATGGTTTCAATTCATAGATTTTACCCAGTCCAGTTCCTGGTCCTTCCAATTCACAGCTCTTGACAAAGGGCAAATGGAGTTCCAGACCTGGGCCGATACCTGTTTTGACATCAAAAGTTCTGTGAACCCCGTGTGAAAGAAAACCTATTTTAAGGCAATATTTTGATACGTCAACTGAAATTTCAGGCTTTGGAGCCTTCAAGAAATCTTTGTTATGCAATATGGCAGACACCCTGAAGTAAAAGTCTGGGGTGGGGGGGAAGAAAGGAAAAATAACTTTGATAGGTGTTCAAGTCGTGTTTACTCTGGTTCCAGCCACAGACAGACATAGGCTCCATTTCGCTGTCACAGAAATGAGGATTCATAAAGCACTGAGAAATAACAGAAGCTCACATTGCTAAGTGTATCATTGCACATAACTACTTATGAAATGGAGGTATTTTGATTCACTTTTAGCTTTTTAGTTTATCGAGAGGAAAAAGGATTTCGGGTAGATAGAGTGGAAGATTTGTCCTTGGACCAAGGATGCCTGTTGTTGAAGGAGTTTTGGGGAAAATACATAGTGGATACTAAGTGCACGAGAAAGTACCTATGATGGAGCCATATACTGAGAACTGCCTTGGGGCTTTAAAGGTGCCCATGGCTGAGATAATTTCAGATTGTTTTCTGTTTTGGTTTGGGTAAAGATAAACTCACAGTTGCAGCATCACGTAATAGAGGCCTTTTTCAAGCTTAATTCAAATTTGCTCAACCATGTAGGGAGCTCTCGAAATATCATACGACATAAACTGTCTTTTTAGCTCATTCCCTGAAAAAGCTCTGGCAAATGAAACAAGTAGATTTTATCTCTCTACAGAGTGGAGATCATAAATATGTGCAGATCTGAAAGCTCTCTGCACCTTTCCTAGTAGACCTTACCTTATTTAATATTATCCAATTGTGTTTTATGTCCTTCACACAGGATTGCAAAACCCTTTGAGTCATGAATGAAGCACAGGAAAATGCTGTCAACAACTTAAGCAGGCAGAGTGATTTTGTGTCAGAATAAGAATGTAATACAAATTTATGAGAAGAATAGAATAGACAGGTGTAATGTTACAAGTGCAGTAGGCTGGATTGGGGTGGGAAGATTTGTGGAGAAATGGGCCAGAACCATAGAACTAACATTGTAGTAGCCTATAATGATAATGTAGCTATAGGAATATGACAATGGCACCTTGGTAACTCTTTCCATGTGAAGACCTAGCTCTCCAGAGAAGGTTTTAATGCTGGGAAAGGTGGGAGGGAAGAGAAGAAGAGGACAAGCAACCACAAGGTGGATGGACTCAATTACAGTGGTGATGGGTGCATTGTTGGAAGACCTGAAGGACCAGGTTGGAAAAAATCTATTTACGTGGTCACTAAGAGTCGACACCAACTTGATGGCACATAATTAGTCAATCAATCCAACCATCAATCAGAACTCTTTCCAACGGATGACTGGTCAATTGGTCTGTCAGTACCCATTAGTTATCAGGTAGATCTTGAGCCTTAGAGGTGGCCCAGTGATATAACTTCTGCACAGAACAAAGCTGAACCTGACTTTTTACACATTTGAATGCATACTTACTTATGTGCAGTTGTTTCCAGACTCAAAATAAGTAAACAGTAAAATTTGGACTCCCTTACAGTCAGAACTTTGTAACGCCTCCTTTGACAGAGGGTTCTAAATAGTTCCTGTAGCCTGCTAAGAGTCTCTCTCTTTTTGCTTTGTGATTTTTTTCTCTACTCTTCCTTGCAGAACTCTTTTAGCTCAGAAAAATTCTTAGGTATCCTTGGCTACCCTATGTGTCTGAGATCTGTTCTCAGATTTTTAATATTATTCAGTCAGGGGACTGTGAAGTCCATTTTTGAAATCCTTCCTTCCTGTAAGACCTTCAAGGTGGATATGAGGATATCTTTTAGATTTTCGTCTTGCTGAAAGGTCCAATGTTCCTTTAGGAATTTTTTTTGAGCTAGAAGAGTTCTGCAAGGAAGAGGAGGAAAAAAATCCAAAAGAGACTATAAAATGAGTGGAAATGGATTCTTCTGCCAGAGAGAGCATTACAAAGCACTGACCCTAGAAAAGTTTTCTAACTTTTACACCTGCTATATTCATGTTTCGTTATTTTGAATCTGTAAACAGCTACATATAAATAGTATGCATTTAAATTTGCAGAAAGATTTCATGTTTAACTGTACCAGGGGTGTCAGCTTCTATTTACTTAGAGATTCACTGAAATCTGCAATCTGACCAGGGGTGTCTAATTTTGTATACAACTGTATGTTAAAGTCAGGATTGGTGTTTAAAATAGAAAGCTCCCATGGGCTAGAATTGTGATCCAATTCCTCTGAAGCTTTTTGTGGTTGTTGTTTTGAGGTATGGAACTTCAGGGCAGTTTAAGAAGCTTGTGTCCAGATTAGAATAGCTGGAGAGAGGTTGTCCTGTAGTGACCTCCAGACTGGGTCAATGTTGGCCCAGTTTCCGCTTTTCTACAGATCAACAGCGTGATTACTGATTGAGATGGAAGCTTCACTGTAGGGTTTGCTAGTTAAAATTCTGTTTTGAAAGCAGTGACATTTTCATTAGAAGATAGAAAAAGCCTGCCCCATGCTTTTTTCAAAATAGTGTGAATTATTCACTCTGGTTCATGTAAGCATGTGGGGGTGGTTGCTAGGAGTGAACAGTTTTTGAAGGGCAGGTATTTCAGAAAGGAAAGTTAATGGGATGGGGACTTTGATGTCTCAGAAAACAGGATCATCTCTTTTCCTTCATGCTAAGTCTTCTTTGCCTCAAGCTCTTTCCAATCCAGCTTGGCTTGCCTCAAAACACCAGATCAAATCCAAGATGAGATCCTGGCATTAGGATCTCAAAGCTGTCTGTGAAACCTAGTTTTGGAAGAGAACAACACTTTGAAGACAGGCCACAAGGAGCATTGGAAGCACATCAACTGCCCAACAAGGGGAAAATCTGCGGGTTCCTTGTATCTTGGCTGGAATACCACTCCAGTTTCTGTGATAGCAGCCTGCTTTGTGGTTCATCTCTTCTTCTAGAGAGTTTCAGAGAATCCAAAACCCAGCTCTCCTTGTTGTGCTGCTAAGAAGCATTTCTTGTCTCTCTTGACTGTCCTTCTATCCAGAATCAGGAGCAGAGAGTTTATTCGGCAATAGGCAATCAGCCCCTTATTATCACAGTGCTAGTACTTTCTGGCAAAAAAAGCCAAATTGGAGCAGTGGACATGATTTCAGACCATTGGGGGAGTTGGAGGCTTGTGGGGAAGGTGAGGATTTGTTTGCCTCCCAAAGACCCCCTGCTCCCATTCCCATCCTAACTCCCAAAACAGACCAGGAAATCAGCATTGCCTCTTAACTGCTGCATAGCCTCCTGCAGCCAATCAGAAGGTTAGGTGAGCACATGGTGGCCCCGAAAGCCTCAAACCTCATCCATCCTGATGGATTCCAACCATCTTGTGCTCCTCATTATGACCCACAGGAGTTGCTTTGTTCAGCTCAGAGCAAGGAGGATGGAATTACACCCTTGTGATTTAAATCACTGCTCTTTTGGTGGCTGGTGAGCTTTCCTAGCCCATATATCAACAACAAGCCCACATTAATAAGCATTGTACTTGAACTTTTGATGCTGTGTTTGTAGTACTTGACCACCCATGATGTATATTCCCATCACAGAAGATCTGAATGCGTTGAAGGGTGCAACCAGTCTCCTGACTTTTTTTTTTTTTCAGAAAGACTGAAGAGTCAGAAGATGCAGAAGAAGGGGAAAGAGTTGAGCACCCAGAAAGTTTCACTCATTTGTTCTTTCAATATCTCCTAAATTGCTTTCCCTTAAGTAGAGCAAAAGATTTTTTTTTTTACCTGATTGAGAGAAAAACTGGGAAAGGAACAGAGCAGTGTCAGAGTGAGGATTGTTAAGCATCAACTCCTTTTCCCCACACCATGGACACCCAGGGGTGGGTGGTCAGAAAAGTCAAGATGCTGGTTGTGATTGACACCCCCACTGCTACCCCACCGCCCCCTTTGACACCCCTTCCCTTCTCCTGTTCCTCTCCACAGGTTCTTTACTTCTCCCCAGCCTAAACTTTGGGCTCAGAAAGCAGAGGGTGGATTGGATTGGTTTTAAGATGTTTCTATAGCTCTCCAATTTCATTCCAAAGCCAGTCGTTTTTTAAAAAGTGCCCTAACTGTTACTGAAATGTAAAACCCATCCTGTTTAAATCAGGCATTTGGGTTTTTTGGTTAATTGCCTTTTACTCAGTTAAGCAATGGGCTAGCCAGAGGACTGTTGCATTCCTACATGGGCAGTTAGAGACCCACAAAGCTTCATGTCACAATGCCGCCCTCCACAGTGTGCCCCCAGCATCCTTGGAGCTTAGTAGACTGACCCCTTCAGGGAGGTTTCCCGACTTGGAATGAAAGCAGGCAAGACTTCTGGAGGCTGCGGGTGGGCGGTGACAACAGCTCTTTGCTAACGTCATCTTGCTTTTCAAATATACTTTGATGCTGACAAAGACAGGTGATCAGCCACCCCCAGAAACATTTGAATGGCTGCCTTTGCTGTTCCAGAAATCAAGGTTAGGCCTTCTAGGTGTTCTGTCTGGTATAGAAAACAAGCTCTGGGTTTTGTTTCTCATAAGAGCACCAATCGAAAAGCACAGAAGCAAGGTCTGTCGTGGATGTTCTTTCATAAAACACATTGCTTTGTGCGATGGGAGATGACAAAGAATCTGAGCAATATAAAACCAGTGTAACAAGCCATTGTGATAGGATGAGAAAAAGTTGGATGACATCTTACCATGCTTCATAGATGGAGAACCAGATGGCTCAGCTATAACTGTCATGCCTCAAAATGCCAAATAGTGTTCATAACTAAACTCTGTTTTCCAAGTAGAGCTTTTTAACTTTTGTTTTCAAACCAAAACCACCAACTTCAGGTGTCTAATATAGCGTTGCAGCTCAGAATGTTTTATATTTCTCTGAAAAGAGACCAATGATGTGTAGTGTCACTGTCTTTGAACAAAGTCTGTAGCCAAGAATAATCCTAGTATTGGGTAATGGTGGGATCTTGTGTTCTCAATTGTCAGGTCCCTAAGCAAGGTCTCTCTCATTATTGTTGTTGTTATATCACTTGCAACTCTGGGCTGTGCACATAGGGTTAAAACCAAGCCAAATATAATACAATAATTAAAATAAAAAATAAGGCAAACTCAACCAATCATAAGAAGTACACATTTTCAGTGAGGGGCTCACCTAAGCTCCAGACTCCATGTCTGAGGGAACGTCAAGTCTTCAAGGACTTCCAAAATGCTAACAGGATTAGCACTGATCTTCAGACCATGGTAAGAGGGCCCCATTCTGTGAAAAGCGTCTGCCCCTCAAACTAGCATCCCCAGTTGAGCATGGTTATTGGCGTCAGGAAAGGGAGAATGGCAGACTGAAACAGATGATGATGGGAAGCGGATGTCATTAATGGCTCAGTGTCTCAATCGCCCAATCTCTCTAGCTCAAGCTAATTTATCTCAAAGGCTAGGAAGCTGGTGATTAAAAATCCATCTGAATGTCTAAACAGTGCTGAAAAATGGAAGTGCAGCTTAATTCTTAAGGACGTACTACTGAACCCCTCCTCCCATTCTTCTCCAAGCCATTCCCACTACCCAAGTCAAGCCAATGCCTGATTCTTTTGCTTTTAAAATGTGGACCAGATTACTGTATTCAGAAAACAAATGTGCAGTTGGGTGCCTGGAATGTATTAATACTCAGGCAGCTTCTGACAGCGGGTAAGTACTGCTTGGCACCAAAATGCGGACAATGGGTTTTAGTTATTTCCTTTGTGGGGGAGGTTTGGTTTTCATGAATGGGGGCTTCATTTTAGTTAGAGAGGGGCTAGGTAAATGCAATATTGGGAGGATATTGAGGTCAGAGCTGCAAATTAACCTTCTGATTTCCATAGCTGATTATGCCATTAATCAAAGGGCTGAGGGTACCAGGAAGAGGCTGCAAGTAGACAGTGGTAGGCCCAGGAAGATGACCTAGGCTTTGGGCCTTGAGCCATGGTGCATCTGGCAGAGCAATATGTGACTTTATACCTATCTGTGGTTGGGAAAACTGGATCCGGCAGCAGAGATCTCTGGGGGATACCCATAAAGTATATCCTAAGTCAGAAGAAGTTTGGAAAGAAGAACTGGGTTGTTCCAGGTGACAGCAAGAAGAAATGGTCCATGGATGTTACTTAAGCAGCACAGAGCAGTTGAAACAGGTTGGTTAAGTGTGCCTAAGCCAATGTTCCTCAAATATTTCAAACCGCCAAACCAATGGCTGCAGTGACATAGGAGTGGGCAGGCTTTAATTTTATATTTTTATATTTTATTTCCCCAGTTTTCTGGAGCGCCTTTCTTCCTGGAGCTCCAGGGGGTATGCATTGTGCTCCTCTCCCCATCTCTAGATCCAGAACAAGGGCTTTGTAGTAGGTTGAGCTGAGAGAGTGATTAGCCAGCAATCACCCTCGTGGGTTTCCATGAAGTAGGGTGGATTTGATAAAATCCAGCACCCACTTTAACCTCAGAGGAAAGGTGGCCCATTTGTGGAGGAGTAAGCCAAACTCTGAGGACAAGTCTCTTCTCTCCATTCTGTCATCCAGCATTACCTCAAACTCTCGTCCCATTATCCCAAGTGAAGAGACCAACACAACCTTACACACTTTTTCCCTTTTTGTCACACCCACATAGACATACATAAGTACCTCTGTTTACAGACATCTTGCATGCATTTTTCCTCCCTTTCTCCCTTCCCTCCATCCTCCCTCCCTCCCTCCCTCCCTTCCTTCCTTCCTCTCTTGCATCTTACATAAAATGTGCTTCCTTCCACTCCACCCACCAGCACACCCACCAGCCACTAAGCAAGACTGTGGGAACATGATTTCTTTCCAGGCAATAGCACGGGCATGTCCCCAAATGCGTTTTGAATGCTAGGGTGGGGATTCTCTTCCCCAGGACATTTCTGCAACTGGCCTTTTGTGCAAAGCTGCCAGCGGATCTTCAAGAGCAAGTTTAGGGTTGTGGGGCATGGATGGGAAGGCAGCACCCATAGAAACCTGACGAGAACAAGGTGACTTGGCAACAGCAAAGACTAACCTTCTGGGGTGCAGGTGGCTCATGTGTGTAACCAATATCCGTGCGTGTCTTTTCTCCCCTTCTGCTGTTGCTCACTCTGAATTCAAATGTTAGGTCTGCAGTGCAGAGACCTGGTCTCTTGAAATTGCCAAGTGCCATGTCACACAGATGAAAGTGTAATCATCGTCGTTAACAGCAGCAGCACCTTTAATAAGCGTGCAATATAAAACTAAATTGGAAAGCTCAGAGCACTCCTTGAATGACTGCAGATGTTCAGCCAGACCCCCCTCTGCCCTTTTCTCCTGCAACCTGGTGGCCTGAATGGTCATGTGGCGATGGAGGGGAAGGGAGAAAAGACGTCAGAGGCTTCAGAGAGCAAGTGTCTCTGTTTATTATGGGAATAAAAGCCTTCTGGGCTTCTGTGTTGATAAAACAAGCTGACTTAGGTGGCATCTCCGACTTGTATTTAACTAAAGCTCTTCTCTGTAATTAATGGGGGGATAAATTGTGGCTTAATTACTCACAAAGCACCTTGGGTGAAGGATTCATGGTAATTGTTGTGTATCCCCCTGAAGGATTCACTCTACTGGCAGCAAACTTTCCGAACGATAAAATACTGGCTGAGTGGCAGCCAGCTCTGTAGCGTTTTGTGTGCCAGAAATCTGCCAACGGAGAGAGTGAGAGAAAAGGATGGCATTCAGCTTCGGAGTTTGCTCCTTGGTGTGTCTTAGAGAGATTTTTCCCCTCTCCTGCTTTCCAGTGCAGCTTGAATTTGTCATGCCCTCCAGTCTGGCCTAAGCCGTTGTTGCGCAGAGTGCAGCAAAAAGGTCCCCAAAATCCTGCTCTCAGGTAACTTACACATCAGCATGAGAGCTTGCAAAATGCAATATCCATAGTTAGCTTTCCAAAGAAAATCCAGTCAGAAAATATAAACTAAACTATTATTGATAAAAATGCAAAACTTCATAAAATACAAGTTGCATACAAAATATAGGATATAACAAAGACTTCTTCTCATCTTAGCATCCAAGACTTAACCACAACAAAGTCTCTAGATAAAAAACACTCTCAGAGAAGAGGTACACTACTTGGTTACTAGTTAAGACTACATAACCTATAAAAACCTACATGGTTAACTTTACAAGACAAACTGAACTGACTGGGCATTTAGCCCTCCCGTTATATTACCAGCATGTACACCCCCACTGAATAACTAACATACACATTACAGTAGGTGGCAGTAAAAATCATAACAGAATCACAAGATACTTTGTTTACATTACTCATAGAATAATCTCGACACCTGTTGTTGTATAGCTAATGGGATGACCTTCTTCCCATGAGAAAATCCTGATAGCCGTACGGCCTTAGTCCTCGGTTCAGTTCTGCCAGTGCCTTGTGGAAACTCTGAACAGCATTAACTCGCTCCTCCAATCTTGCTTTCTACTACTTCTGCTGGTTTTTCTCATCTATGTACAGACCCTGTGGGAGTGATTCTGGACGTGCTAAAAAATGTAATCTCTCTCTCCCTCTCTCTGCTTCGTTCCAGAATTAAAGAAGCAAGTGGAGAGTGCTGAGTTGAAAAACCAGCGTTTAATGGAAGTCTTCCGAACGAAGATTCAGGAGTTCCGCACAGCGTGTTATAAACTGACCGGCTACCAGATTGATATAACAACCGAGAATCAATACCGCCTCACTTCCGTCTATGCTGAGCACAGAGAAGACTGTTTGATCTTCAAGGCAAGTTATTTTCCTGTTCCCCTACACATACAAACATAATGTGTCTGAGAATATGGACAAGTGTAAACATCAACAGTATGTTCCTTGGGGCCTTTGGGTGACTTGCTCAACCGATACCAACAAACACATTCGCACGTGCACAGACATGTGTCTACCTAGGAAGTTAATGACAAGATGTCCTTCAAGAAAAGGCTTTGGGCTACCTGATGTCTCTCCCTTTTTCTTTTTGACTGAATAGAGCAGTGTTTCTCAACCTTCGCAACTTGAAGATGTGTGGACTTCAACTGCCAGTATTCCCCAGCCAGCCATGCTGGCTGGGGAATATTGGGAGTTGAAGTCCACACATCTTCAAGCTGCGAAGGTTGAGAAACACTGGAATAGAGGGTTGAGGGTACCACTGGTTCTGAAGCTAAGCAGGCAAAGGAGGTTTATAGACAAGGAATCATGGTTTCAGCACTGGCCTCCGTGTCAGTAGATGGTGCTAAAATAGGGAGGTCTTGGCCTCCAATGCCTTCAGGTGGAAATGCTCAGAAGCAGCTCCTTCTTTTGTGAAAGGGAGGATGAAATGTTTGTCCCTCAAAGTCCCTCCCCAGGTCTAATAATCTCATCCTAACCTTGATCTCTGGAAATACTTACCAGATCAATTCAAGCCGTCACATTTCTTCCCGTTACGAAGTTAAACAAGTTAGGAGCATCTGTTTTCTTGCTTTATACATTGGAGGACAGCAAGGTCTAAAAGAAAAAGTCCCTTTCCACCAGTCCTGGGGTGGGCCCCAACGTGAGAACCATCAGACCAACAGTAGAGATACCACGCAACTGGGATATGTGCTCCAGCTTTGAAATTTGCACCTTCAAATTGTCTGATCCTTTCCCAAGCACTGGTAGCTTTTGTTTATGGGAGGATGCGTCCTAACAGGGAAAAGAGGTGCGCATTGGGACTGTCCCTAGTCAGCCTGAATTCTGCATAGATCACCTTGCTGTAAATGTGTTAACGAATTGCCAGTTCTAGGAAGGGGATCGTTGTGTTGACGGTTTCTTCTGAACAAACAATAGCCCAATGCTAACGTCTTCCATTAGTACTTCTGCTCTTTGCCAGACGAGCTGCCTTTTTGGAAAGCAAGGAATTCTTTGGCATATTAAGTCCCATTTATTCTCACTGGGGCCTGAGCTGGGCTCAGACGTTTTCCCCATCCCTCAAAAAGTGGGTTGATTCATGAGCTTCTCCTTCCTAACATGCCATTTGATAGCTTACTTACTAAGGAAATTTATAAATATTTACTCCTTTGAGACTAAGCTGCCACCTTCCTGAATAACTGCCAAGCTATTAATGTCTTTCTTTGCCAGCCTTTCCTTTGGGTGTTCACTGGTTCATTCTCTCCCTCTTTTTCTCCCTCTTGACAATAAACTCTTGAATCAGAGGACAAGGGCACATGGTAGGCCTTGCGCTTGCAAGTCATAAGCAAAGGGGATAAGGAGCTGCTGGTTGGATTGTAAATGGTTTTGGGGTGTGGATGCTAAAAGCATTTTGTTCCACCTGCCCAAGCAGGATACAGTTGTTTGGCCATGCCTGATTCCCAAACCAAAACAGCAGCAGGCACTTGTCTTTTCTGGATCTCCACTCTTGCTTTTCCAAAAAATATCCTGCATTGGTTAAAAAGCATTTTGGAGCCCTTGTTATCATGATGCTAAAGGTCCATTGGTGGTCCAAAGCCAGGACATGATTTAATCAAAAATTAAATCTCAAAAAGCCATCTCCATCTCCCCCAACCATCTGGTTTTTGTTAGAAAGACTCAGCAGTAGGACCTTGTAACAGAAGGTAAGTAAGAAAGAACCCGCAACCTTTAATCTGGATCAGAATCGTAGGAAGCAGAATTCGTATGAATTCACATAATGATGTTTGGGCTTTGATTCGGTCCTCTTGTATTTGTGGTTTAAGCACACTCACACACAGCTGGCTGATCGTTTATTTGGATTCGGCCCAATCTAGCATGACCATTAGCAGAAACAAAATGGCTGATAGTCCATGGATGCCTAACGTAAAAAAACCCCCCAGACAACAGCAACAACAAAACTCCTTGTCAGGATGGTAGAACTACAGACTCAAAATATAGCAACATCAACAACAGATTCGAAATTATTCATGTTGCAATAACTTTTGCAAAAAGCCCTGTAAGCAAGCATCTGAGGAAGAAATGTTCAACCATAAGAGTTGGAATAGAAAGGTCCGTGAGTGGCTGTGATTCCTGCAGACTTATAGGCTGCCTCTCTGTAATGGTGTGGGGGAATGAGCTTGGGAGACAGGAGGAAGAGCTGCAGCCTAGACAACAGTCTGATAAATGAAATTTGGGCCCGAGGGAAGTCAGTGGCAGAAAATGAAAAGATTGGCGGTAGTCATGATTGAAAATCTATTTATTTAAACAAAAGTTACAAACAACCCATGCCATTTATGTTAAACAGTTCATCACAATCATAAAACCCACATCAGCCTCAGAGCTCATTTAACCTGGTCCAAACGCCCAAGGAAAAAGCCAGGTGGCTGGTGTGGGTCTTCCGGGCTGTGTGGCCGTGTTCTGGAAGTTTTGTTTCCTAACGTTTCGCCAGCATCTGTGACCGGCATCTTCAGAGAGGGCACAGTTCTCTCTGTGCCCTCTCTGAAGATGCCGGTCACAGATGCTGGCGAAACGTTAGGAAACAAAACTTCCAGAACACGGCCACACAGCCCGGAAGACCCACACCAGCCATTGTATTCCGGCCGTGAAAGCCTTCGAAAAAGCCGGGTCTTCAGAGCTTACAAAAGGCTAAGAGGGTTGGGGCCATCCGGATCTCCAAGGGGGTACACCCGCTGCCACAGGGAAGGCATGACTGCTGGGTCCAACAAGATGGCATTGTTTGATAGAGGGGACCCAGCGCATATATGGATGATAGATTTCCAGTTTTTAGTGCTGGAAACAGTGTTCTGGAAACACAATGAAAGGGATAATCTCTTAATATTTTGAACCAGGATATGGAATCCCAGTTAACTGAATCTTGGAGAACCCTAGAGGAAAACCCTAGAGAGCTCTTCTAGACGCATGTAATATGTTCTCCATGTTGAAAGATGTGGAGGGCTTTTTTAGACTTCTGCTGGCTCACATGCAGTGTGCATATGCCTTTTTGGTATGGCTCCTTGGCTCTGTTTCTTTAAAACAAAAATGAAACGTGATGGAAATTCTCATGTAATACATTTCACCAGGATGTGAGATGCAGATGGTTTTGTACAAAGTAATATATTAGAATTATCCTTGGTTTTGGCACATATAGTCTATTACTGTTGCTGGTTCATTAAAGGTCTTAGTTGGTTATAGATATTTCTTTTATTTATGTAAGTGACTGTACCATGGATGCAGATCATTGATCAATACAGAGGCTCTGCTTATTAACTTATATTTGAAGTATTTCATTTCCCCATAAGTCAAGTTGGATAACTTGAGTCTTCTAAATACCATTACTAAAGAAAAGATGGCATTCAGCAGTAGGACTTGGCAGAACGTTTGCACCATATAGGAACTGAAAATTAGAATGCAGATGGGGGATGGTCTGGGCAGGGTGGTTTCACCCATAAATAGCACGTTAGAGAAAAGACGCAATTAAGATTTTCGCCAAATCTGCAGATTGTCTCTTTGAAGGAATGCTCTTAAGTAGGGGAGAATTAAAACATTTGTTTCCATCCTCCTGCAGTTTAACATGGTCCTCATTTTGCTGGTTCATTTCGCTCAAGTCTAGGTCAGTCTGAAGTGCTGTGAGGATTGGAAGTGGTTTTCAGGCACCCACATTTTCTCCTCTCCCCACTCCTATTCCTTGCTCTGACGAACATCCATGAGCTGAAGTCATATACCCAGTCTTTCTATAGAGCTGTGTTGAATCAGCTTTTTGTTAATTTATTAGCAAGGTGTCCCCCCTTTTCTTTTTAAGAATTAGTGTAACCTCCCTCTTAAAAGAAGCATTCCGCTTTCTCATTTTCACAAGAAGGATGCCTCTTCCAGAATGGCAGCTGTTAAGATAGGCATCATTAAAAAAAAAAAAGCATAATCTTTTTCAAAACCATTGCCTATCAAGTACAGATTTACACTGCAGTCCTATGCAATTTGGCTTGGAAATATAGCCTGTTGAATTTGGAGAAGCTTATTCCCACATTAGCGAGCTTCAAATTGCAGACTTTATTGCTGAAAACTAATTTGATTAATCAGCTAAGTTTCTTTCATTATGTGATGGCCTTCTTTGTTTTCACATACTAAACCATCTTTAGTTCAAGGGAAGGAACTAAAGCGTCCAGGTTTTCTTTAAGAAAGGAGGTCGAGGTTGAGATGTTCTGATTATATTTGCCTGCTCAGCTGGGTAAATCCTAAGCAGAGAAATCAGAGGAAATCTTTAGGATGCTGAGGAATGAAGTGGGAAAAGTAATTTAAAGAAATATTGGACTGCATAGTATAGAGAGGAGGTAAATTGGAGAATTGAGAAAGCCTACAAAATAATCAGTGGTACAGAGATAATAAATCATGAAATCTTATTTATCTTTTTTTCCTATTATCACAGGTAGGAGATAGTCAGAGGGATGGAAATGTAATAAATGTATACTTCAAGGAAAGGAGTTAGAGAGGATTAGGAGGGTAATATAACCTATCTAGTATTTCCACTATGCACCTGTGGGCTCATGTGCTTCCAAAAATGTGTATGGACTAATGAGAATATTTACCTAGGGAAAACCTAAATACGTTGCTTAATGCAAGAAAAGATAAAGGTATTTATAAGATAAAAATATATATTTGTCCATAGTGACCCTGGCAGTTGGATTATATCTGGATCTTGGATAATAAGCAGTCTGGGAATGTAGAGGATCAGGTATAGAAAGGAACTAAGGAATCTAGTATGGTTCATGTGGTGGGCAGGTAACATCTAAAACCTTTGGATGAGCAAGGAGTGATAGAATTATTGGGATCCTGGCCTTCTACTTGGCCAGTTAAGCCTTGGCTTGGTCAACCTTTGTCATGCTTTAGCTTCAGGTCCAACTTCCAGCGATTAAAAGTAGAGAGTCCATGCTGGAAAGACTATCTCTGTTTGTGATTGGCTGCTGGTGACCTGTATTAGCTCGGCTAGATTCTCAACTCTGATGGATTTTGGTGAAACCTCCCAATTGCTTCATGCTTGAGCTTCTGATTACTTATAAGTATTCACTTTTTATTCTGTGGAAAGCTTGTGGAAACTTGTTGCAATCAGCCTTGAACACTGGTTAGATATCTTCATGAAGTAGTCACTGGGACCTTTGCACACAGAGAGGAGGACTTGTTGAGAAGTAACATTTCACACACTGATCTTTGTTTGGTTTTGTTGTTCTGTTGGCTGTTGTGTGTTCTCACCAAGCTAATGCAGTTACCTGATTTTTGATCTGATGGTGATTCACTGACAAACAAGCCTCCAACAGAGTCAGGAAATAGAGATATTTTTAGAATAGGAAGGGTTGAGTGTGGGAGGGAGAAATGTTTCTTACAACATGTCTGTTACTTCTTTTGCAAAATAAAATCTTTATCAGTGTCCACCCTGAATCCTTCCTAGTATAATAAACTCAACAGCATTTTTTTCTAGGAACCCATTAAATTAACAGCTGGAGCATACCCTGGTGTTTGATTCACATTTGTTTAAGGAGCTACTTGAAAGGTGGGAAGTCTGAAGACAGAAAGATTGAAATAAATTTTTTATCTGGATCACTGTGCCTGACTTCTTACTGGGGGTTGGAGCTCTAGTGTGAAGCAGTATTATTTAAAGAGGACAAAATTAACAGAGCAGGGAAACATCTGTGAGACATTGACACACATTAATAATGTGCATTAACTTGCAAATTTATCGTGCAGGCCTGGAGGGATCACTTGTGAAGGCACAGCCATGGTTGGGAGCAGCTCATTTTTCTTTCTTCCTTCCTTCTGTAGTTCATTTGGCATTCCTGATGAGGCATATAAATTAAGCTTGCTTATTGTTTTGCCCATCATTTCCCATTTCCCCCTCTGCTCGGAGTTCCACTTACGCTTCTGAAGTTGCACAGAAGCCTGTGGCTGCATATCTCAACTTGATCCTGGGCGTAGCTCTGCAGCATCTCAGAGGACAGGCTGTAGGAGGGGTGGGTAACTACAGTTCCCACAAACCCATGGTGGCTAAGGCTGGAGGGGAAGGAACTTCAAAAGATCTGGCGGGCACCAAGTTGTAGAGGACAAGGGAACGGCCTTGAGGGACAGGAGGAAGAGCTGCTGCCAAGGCAGCGGTCAGATAAAAAAATCCTGAGTGGGGGGTAGGATTGTAACCTGAGAAGGCATCTCAGACATGCCCCTCCCTAGTTCACCAGAAATAGAGGGACAGAGGGGGAAGGCACATTCAGACTTGCAAGATTCTGTTACTGTAACTTTACAATAAAAGTAGTTATTAGCCTACATGACTTTCCTAGTCTGGTCTACCTTGAAGGGTTGATCCAAATTGACTATTACAGTTTGACAGACTTTTCCTCTCATCATTCTAAGCGGGCCAGACCCATTTCGTCTCCTGAAATAAAACTGCACTGACAACAACAACAACAACAACAACAATATTTATTAAATGTGTATGCTGCCAAACTCCCAGCAACTCTTACAGCTTTTTTAGGGGGACAGCTGGCTTTATGGGCTAGGGAACATGAGGGTATAGAATCCTGAAGACTGCTCACATTGGGAACAAATTACATCTTTTCTCTTGCTGACACAGTGAAGTCCTTCAGTACTTTTCCATTAAAAGCAGTGACAAACAGTCTAATGAAACATTGTCCATTAAATAATTATTTGGTGTACCTTGTCACTATGTAATGGTATGTGAGAAAGACCTTGAGAGACAGGGCGAAGAGATGCTGCCTAGGGAATGGTTAGATAAGAGGGGGCAGAGCCCATGGCTGCATAATGGGTAGAGAAAGAGGCTCAGAAGGGACCCTCCCTAATTTCTCAAACTGTAAAAGAGACAGTGGGAGATCTGTTCTTTCAGACTTGCAAGACTCTGTTCATGTAGCCTTACAAAAAAGTAGAATTAACTCAATCTGGTTGTGTTTCCCGTCTGGTCCACCTGGGAAGGCTGACATCAGTCTTGCAGGTCAGAAAGTACAAATCTCCCGCTGTCTCTTTTACAGTTTGAGAAATTAGGGAGGGTCCCTTCTGAGCCTCTTTCTCTGGCCGTTATGCCACTGTGCTCTATGCCTGTCTTATCTGACTGTTCCCTAGGCAGCATCTCTTGCCCCATCTCTCAAGGTCTTTCTCACATACTATTACGCTATAAGAAGCAGACTTCTAAACTGCTGTATGGTTTTATGGTGGTAGGTTGATCACCTAAGTAGCCTGAATGACTAATCTGTATCCCAATTGTCCTCTGGTTGTTAATCTATATTTGTTAATATCTTCCCTAGGTGGAAGGGACACAATATACATTGTGGGACTAGATATCAAAATAGAGCAGAACTTGAAACCAATGAGGTCTACTGTGTTCTGCGAATTCAGGAATATAAAAAACAGTGTTTGTGATACTAATTCATGTATTCTGGCTCTGCCTTTCATGAAGTACAATAATCTTAATCTAATATGCATGAAGTTTTATCTCCTATTGACAACTGTATCTAGATATACCTGTAAAGAAAACATATCCATCTTGGGCTGAAATGCAAAACATATTGCTGTGGCAATGCTGTTAAAATTTAGATGCATGCAGAAAATGAGATTTAATAGCTGTCAGGCTCAGGAGAGTCAGAGGGTTGGGCTGTAAAAGACTTGTGGATTAAAAAAGTAGCATGACATCAGGAATGAGCATATTTTAATTACTGTAAACCATTACAAGTCAAAATGAAATTGGCAACGCACAAATTTAGGTAGGTAGGTAGGTAGGTAGGTAGGTAGGTAGATAGATAGATAGATAGATAGATAGATAGATAGATAGATAGATAGATTGATTTCACCAGCCAGTGTTCTCCAGATGTGTTAAGACCTCAGCTCCCAAAATTCCTGGTCTGCATATCTACTTTTCATTCTCTGAAGGAAGTTATAATGGAAAATTAAATTAGGATGGTAAAAGGTAGGGAATTAAAGCAGTTAAGGATTTTTTTTCCTTGTTCTAATCCATCCTCAAGTGTGAATTTCATCCCCACCTTAATTATAAAATCAATAAAGTTCTTCCTTAATGCAAATCTCAAATGATTTGGAAAATAGATTGTACTTTAGTTCCCTTTGCTGGCTTTTGTAACTGGGAATCAGTCCTTGATGAAGTAGATGGATCCAGTCTCCAGACAAAAATACTGGTAATGCTCCCAGCACTCTTCTGAGTGCTTAATTGGGTTTTTGATTCTGTTGGAAGAAGGTCACTGGAGGTTTAGGATGCTTTGTTATGCCTGAGGTTATTTAGAAATATATGCATTGAACATATGTGGAAGTACAGCTTGAAAAATTCCTGTGGACGCCTGCGTCCGCTGCCCCACATCAGATCTCTGGAAGGAGACAGTCCCAAAGTTCCAGTCACTCAGTCTCATTCAGAAACTGAAATCTAAGCTTTATTTGTATTTACAAATATCTAGATGACATCACCCTGACATACTGTCAGTAAGGCTGACTGTCTGATAGTAAAGACTGTCGGACTTACCAGGTAGACCAGACAGGAAACTTGACCAGATGAGCTAATTCTACTTTATTGTAAGGCTACATGAACAGAATCTTGCAAGTCTGAAAGTACAATTCGCCCGACATCTCCTTTACAGCCCAAGAACTTAGGGAGGGTCTCTTCTGAGCCTCTTGCTTCACCCACTATTCAGCTGTGGGCTATGCTGTCTCTTATCTGACCGTTCCCTAGACGGCATCTCTTCACCCTGTCTCCCAAGATCTTTCCTACATACCATTACAAAGACCCAGCTTTGGAAAGGAAGTGTTCACCTATTGGTTCGGTGGACAGTCATCACCCAAATCTCTTGGGCAATTATGATTGCTTTGCCAGACCCTGGCCAGATACTGACTTAAAGTGATCCATATGGATGGCTACATTCATAGAAAACTCATCACATTACAATGTCTTGGGCCAAGAACTGCAGGGAGGGTGTTGGCTTCTCGATGATGGATCTTGAACTTTAGGCAGGTGTGGGTGCTAAGTGCACATTGACTCAGTCCTGGTATGCCTCTAAACTATGTTTTGGAAGATTAGAAAGATGGTGCCTTGGATTTTAGGGAGGTGTTATGAGATCGCAATTTTTTGCCAGTCTGTAGGGTAGAAGGAACAAGGTGATATTAGTCCTGAATCCCTTGGGTTGGTAGCAGCTGCCCAGCCATGCCAGTTGCCGGGTCCAAGTCTTGAGTGGTCAGAAGTATTAAAAGTCATGTTTAGAATCCCATTAATCACATAGGTTTCAACTGCTAGCTCAGGAAATACAAATTCTTGTTGCTAATATGTTGAGTGCAAACCCAAGAATAGCCTGAAGGCACCTAATGGGATTCTTTGACTGGAGGAAAAATAGCTCCCTTTTTAAGTTGTCCAGCTGGAAGTCAGATGTAAGCTGCTCTGGGCCATTTCTCACATTATGCGGCAGGAAAACCCAGATTTGATCAAGCTGAATTCTTCCTGGCAGCATCTCCCCACCCCACCCCCAGCATGCCAGTATTTTTTAGTCTCCCTGGTTGCAGCCTTCCACCAATTTGTGGTTATGTGGAAACTCGGTTTGCCAGTTGGCATTTTTGCAAAATTTGCCAGTTGGCATTTTTGCAAAATTTGTGATTCTGCTATGGTTGGAGGAGTCAGAAAGGGAGTGAGCCTGAAATGGCATGTCCCCCGCTGGCTTTCTCTAAAGAGATTTGGGTCTTGCATTTCGCCTCTTCTCACTCCTTGCAGCTCAGCAAGCTTCCAGTCGCATTTTTGATTGAGCACGTTCTCCGCGCAGCCGTCCCGCACCCTTGCACACACAATCAGAAATAACAGCAGAGCTCATTGGTGGAACCAGCCAGCCATGGCGAGATTGATTAGAGATTGCGGGCCTCAATTAAGTTCTCATTCTCGTTAATTACCTGTTATTTTATTTTTATATTTTGTTTTCAATTTTCCTGCATGGTTTCCCAAGATTTGGTCTCGGCTCAGCTCCAGAAGCAAATGCCATTTGCGAGGGAGCTTAACGTCTTTCTGTCAAATGAGCGACATCAGATTTTGCAGAAAAGGTCAACACTGAGAGTGGGGTGTGTGGGGGTGCCTGCCTTAATCTCCTGCTGCAAACAGGACCTGGTCATCATAAGGAGAATCAGGAGGTCTAAGTCCCTTCTTGGGAACTTCTGAGCATCCTTCCTCCCACCTTCCATTTTGTTCCATCTTTCTCACCAATCTATTCCCTTCCATTCATTGTCTGCGTGATAGCCTGGTCTCCCAGTGCCTGTTTGTTTCCTTTTCTATTTTGCTAAACAATTTCTTTACCTCCTGGTGGAATCTTAAGTGTTTTTTTTTCCTTTTTAAATTAGTCTGATCTGCTAAAGAATAGTTTAATCTAAAAGAAAACCCAATAGAAAGATAATCCTTCTCTCCCAGAATCCCAACGGAGTAAGAATTGAAGAAAGATCTCAGTTGTGCTCTGGGTTGATTCACTCGCAGCTCTTAAGCCTTTAGAAAATTTAGGTTTTTGGTAGGGAGGGGGTTCACATTGCAGTCAGAGAGCAGGGAGTTGATTTTTTAAATTTATTTGCCTGGTGGGGGCCTCCATCAAGAGTGACCTAGGCTTTTTTCTTGGTTCATCGAAGTTCAAACAAAATAATTGTCAGATTTTTAAAAGGTACGTTCTAATTTTAGTCACTTTTTAATATGTACGCATACAGTCTAGATGTGAATTGCACTTTTGTAAATAAAACATGGATCTAAACTCTTAGAAGATCTACCCACAAACATTTCATGGCACAAATTTACAGTTAAGAGGGAGAAAAGTCTTGTTTTCCTCTCTTAAGTTACCTCGTTGTCCAGAGGTTTATGTTAAATCCCATCCTTATGAGGGATCCTTTACCTCAAAAAGAATTCTTATTTCTATCCTTGTTTGTGGCTCCCTGAAGGTTGCTAGAGGAAATTGGGCAGGATAGAACGGTCAAGGCAGTAAAGAGAATTGGGAGAAGAGGACGTGACTTCAATGTAGAGAACAGGAACCAGGACCTTGGAGAGCTCCAAATGAGCCTTGTGGCCTTATTTGAATACTAGCAGAATGTTCTCCCTGATGGATGCAAGCCAATTCTTGAGCTGTGGTTTTTTGCAGCGGCACCTTATGGCAGCAGTTTCACTTCTCTTCTTCTCTGCCTCTGTTCCTTAGCCCCTCTTGTTAGTCCTTGGCTGCTTCAACCCTCAGAGGAGCAGCTATTTTTCATGCTTGGTACAAGTGGATCTGAGGCCAGGTAGCCTTTGAGTGGGCTGCCCAGCACCTGTCTCCCTTCTGTCTGCCCATCGCCCCTAATTATAAGCCTGCTGCTTCCTGGCCCAGCCCTGGCCCTTTATTCCCCATCATCTCTTTTTCCTCCTCATTAAAACATTGTTATCTTATTTAAATTACTTGCTGTAAAGAAAGGGAGCCTCTTTATTTGAAGATGACCACAGATGGTCCTTGCACTTTTCTCAGGAACAGAAGCCAATGTTGGCAATAACCCCGTTGTACCTGTGCAGGGAGAACAGAGAAGGAGGATGGTGGGGGGCAGTGTAATACTCTATTCACTTTTGGCCAAGAAATCCCAGAAGCTGAGGCTCCCCCCCAAATAGAAACTGGGGGTGCTCTTTGCCAGAACACACTGAATCTTTAAGACCAGTTGCCTCCCTGAGGCCTGTGGACACCATCATCCAGGTGCTCTCCTTCAGCTCGTGGCTGTTTTTTGAAAGACGCTTTTCATCAAACAAAATGAAATGGAAATGAGTGAATCTTTATTACAGCCAAAGGCCAGAGAGAAAAGCTACAGCTGAAAGCAACTAGAAATGGAAAACAAGAAGGCCGCCAAGCAGAGTGCCAGCCTCCACTCTTTTTATTTACAAGATCATCAGTAGGTCCCACAGAGCAGTGTTCCTCAACCTCGGCGACTTTAAGATGTGTGGACTTCAACTCCCAGAATTCCCCAGCCAGCATGGCTGGCTGGGGAATTCTGGGAGTTGAAGTCCACACATCTTAAAGTCGCCGAGGTTGAGGAACACTGCCACAGAGGACGCATGGGCATTCTTAGAAAATCTCTGTCTCTTTCACAGACACACCCTTGCAGTGGGAGCCCCAGTCTTGACTCGAAAATGAACCCACGGGCTCAGCAAAAGAAGAAAAAAGTAAGTTAGAGGGCATCCCGGAGCAGCACCGTCTCTGTTGGCCTTCAGCATAAGAGCTGTGTTACCGCTCACTGGGCTTCCTGTAGCAATCGGTAGCAAAGGCGTAGGTTCCCCGTCGCAGCCATTCCGCGAAAGTAGTTGCCACATGCTCTCAAAGTCTCGATGTGTCTACGAGTTGCATTCCCCCCCACCCCCCCTTAAAGAAAACCTGGCTTGTTTCTAAATAGAAACCTCAGTTCCATACGCTACGTCAGCGTTTCTCAATCTCAGCAACTTGATGAGGTGTGGACTTCAACTCCCAGAATTCCCCAGCCACTACATGCAATTCACAAGCTGTACAGCTTCAGGATGCAGCCTAGGCGCAGGCAGGCACATTCTCGCCTGCAGCCCACCTCCAGCTGTGGTCCCAGCTGCTCTGACAGAGTGTCCTCTGAAATGCTGCTCTTCTGGTTCTCTGAGTTCATCAATGGCCTCTGCATGGATGCTGAGAAATCCTCAGAGAGCTACTCGGGGTGGGCGTGGGGGTGCTTTTATCCCGCACGCCCATGCTCCAACCCTTCCCCACGTGTGTGAAGAGGGAAGGTCTTAGTCATACAGCCACGTGTAATAGGCTGTGTTCTTGCAGCATCTTTCTGTCTTTGATGAGACGCAGTGTCAGTGCCTTATAGCCACCCAAACAGAAATCCTTTATCTAGACCTCAGAAATGAGCTTAACACACTCCATGCCAGTGGATTTTTTTTTTAACTGCAGCTCCGTAATATTGAGCTATCCGAGAGCATTAACACGTCGCGCAGGTGGAACATTCTAGCAAAGGAAAGCAGTCCCGCCAGGAACATGGAAAAACATAACCAATGCAAGAGAAACTAATGCTCAAGCGATGGTGAAGGACACACCAAAAATACCACACAGCTAAGGGATGGTTTTATATGAGAACCTTCCTGAAGATGATGTGGTTTGCGTATAAGAAGGTCTGGGAGAGAGCGATTATTGGCCCTTCTTTGGGCAAAAGTAAAGATAAGATTTTTCAGATAGCCTTTCTGCAGTCTCTTTGAGAGGGTTCATTTCCTTGCAGAGTTTGAAGAGAAACCAGATTTTATCCTGGAAAGGAAGCAGGGCAGAGAGATCACACTGGCTGATTGTAATATGCATTAAACCCACTGAGATCTATGTTTGGTATCTAATCAAAGCTGGATGATCTCGAGTGTATGTGCTGTTATTTATTCTATCTTTTTTGGTTCGAAATAATTGTCCAGCTAGTAGCTGTTCCTGCAAGGTCGTTGCTCATATTCCAGTGCTCCCTTGGAATTTAATATGGAGTATCTAATCATGCCACTATTGAATTCTGAGCGTGAGATCATTCATAGACGTCATATCTTTGGCAGTTCAGTTCCACCTACCTTTTCACTACAGATGTACTCTGTCACGCACTTATATTGCTGGACTTCAGGAATCAGATCTTGTGCCTCTTTTATCCTGCACTCTGCATTCAAACTGACCTTGTAAAGCACCTATATTGATCCCAGCTTAGGTTAATAACTGTAATGGTGTGTGGAAATGACCCAGGAGACAGGGCTATGAGATGCAGCCAAGGGAACAGTCAGATAAAAGGCAGCTTAGCCTGCAGCAGGAATGTGGGCAGGGCAAGAGGCTCAGAAGGGACCCTCCCTAGTTTCTTGGGCTGTAAAGGAGCAGGGGGAGAGATGTACTTTCAGACTTGGAAGGTTGATGTCAGCCTTACGAGGTAGACCAGACAGGAAACACAACCAGATGAGCTAATTCTACTTTATTGTAAGGTTACATTAACAGACTCTTGCAAGTCTGACAGTACAACTCTCCCCCTCATCTTCTTTACAGCCCAAGAAACTAGGGAGGGTCTCTTCTGAGACTCTTGCCCCACCCACATTCCTGCTATGGGCTAAGCTGCCTTTTATCTGACCATTCCCTTGGCTGCGTCTCATGGCCCTGTCTCCCAAGGTCATTCCCACATACCATTACATTAACCTAATAAATATTTTTCCCTTAAACGGTGAACTATGAACCTTTTAAAACTTACCTGTGCTTTTGTTATCTATGAACCTTTTAAAACTTACCTGTGCTTTTGTTATCCCGCATCCCTAAAGCACTTCTTGCACCCACCCCACACTTTCAGCAGTGCAACAGGGTGCAGACCCAGGTATGGACAATCAGCATCTCTTTGAGTGGAGTCATAATAGAAAGCCCACCCAGGCCAATGGCATGTGATAGATTGTCTGCTGGCATCCTCCAGAAAGGGCAAGGAGTCCTTGTCATTTCCTCCAGCAGACAAGCACTTCGTCAGTTAGCAGTGGGAGAGAAAGGAGATGTTCCTTTGGGGCAGCAAGATGATCAGTGAGGGAATGGTCATTCTTTGTTAAATCCATTAAGGTGATGTTACTTTCCTGTTGGGAAAGAGGAACATTGGTGATAGCACCACTCTGGTCTCCAGGGAAAGATGCACTGGACAGAATTGGAGCAATAGATTGTGGTGTATCTATCATCTCTGCAGAAGATCCACACAATAAATTCCTTGACACTATCCTTTCAGCTTTAACCTGTTTATTTGTAAAATGCCAAATTTAAGTTTACCTTACTCTGCAAGAAGGCAGCAAACTAGCAACAAAATCACGGGCAAAAGCGGGGGATTGTGCCAAAGCAGTTGTTCCAACATTAGCAATTACATTCCCAGGTCGTGGTGCCCTTTGGTGCGTGAAGCATTTGGGGGAACATCTCAGTAGAGTTAATCATCCACATTTGTGTGTGGTATCCTTCCATGCTTTGAACTTGTTTTGAAGGGAAGATGGGATACTGTATTGGGCTGGCATTTGTGGCTCTCTAGAAGCACCCTCTGCAAGGCGGGTGCTTCTGTGCGTCTGACAGCTCCAAATGCTCCTCAAGACCAAGCATTGAGGGGAATATGGACAAGAGTAATGGAAGAGCAAATGTTCATGGCACATTTGCATGGAACGATACACCCCCTAGAACCCAGGACCAACTCTTTTCCCTATTAAAATGTCCTCTCCCTCTCCCAAGAAATTCCCATTTATAGAACTTGACCGTATTAATGAGCATGTATACGTTTTGCCCTGGGGGAGAGAGGATTCTGGGTAACCAAATAACAGCATGGGGAAATGTTTAAGCCCCACAATCCCGACCCAGCCCACGTGCATCCCCTCCTTACGTAACGACTAATAATGGTGACAGCCGAGCAGAGCAATTTCTTCTGTGGAATGGGATGACTTGAGTCCCACAGGGCAATTTGCTTGTCAGCTCCCTTGATATCCTCTCCACCCCATCCAATTTATCTCCTAATTTGGGGGCTTGTGATACATACCCTGCCATTAATTACACATTGTAATTAATCCTGGCTGCACCACAGAGAAATCAAATCAGCATGAGAGCAGGAGGTTAAGATTCAATCAACATTTGAAGACCGTCTTGCTCCTTCCCATAAGAACTGGCAAGTCATTTCAAGAGATCCTGAGTGAAGGACTAGGTGACCCATACTGTTGTCGTCTATGTGCCTTGGGAACAAGAGGCAAGAAATGGGGTTAGGGTTCCCACTTTAGCAACATGTCATGCAATGTTCAATTTGGCGTTCATCGTTATTTTTTCCCCTTGCAATCCGCCAGTGATCATAGAAGAAGTACAACTGCACTTCTGAAAGTTTAACTCTGAAAACTAGATTCTCCCTCTCCAAACATTGTTTTCTGAACTCAGAGAACTTTTGCTTAGGCAGCAAACTGGGATTGTGTGTGTGGGGTGCTCCGGGGTACAGACAGGGAAAGAAAGGCCCACTTTTTCCACGCTGTTCCTCACAGCTATAAAAGGGTAACTACAAGTTCTGTGTTTCCACTCTATAGGGAATGAATTTTTTAATCAATTAATTTTTCAAGAACCAGAGTGCAGCTGTATAATGATATTAGGACCCAATACAAGGAATGAGAATCAGTTGGGAGGAAGGCGGGGAGAGGAGGCTGAAAAACGTTGGTTTTGGGTGGCAATAAGCCTTGGATTTTATTTTATTTTATTTTTTTACTGAACTTTGGAAAAATTAAGACCCTTCGTCCTCCCTAAAAGAGTGCATTCCTTTTCTTTTTCTCTTCAGAATTAAGAGTTTCTTTACTTGTTCTCCAAGCTATTATTACCCTTTCTTCTCCCCTCCATATTCTCGAGATTTCCTCAGTTGAAACAAGGAACCAGAACAGAACAGACAAGTTCAGAATGTAGTGCACTGTGGTTCTTGTAAAGACCCTGCTAGGACTGTGAAATACTACCAGTTTGTGCATAATCACTTTTTTGGAGGGGGGGTGTGGGATTTCAGCCCTGCTTGTATTAACATCCCATACCATTCAAATTCCTGGAGAGCCTTATGACATGGGCTTCTGCAGCATCAGTAGCTCCTTGACAACCCCATGCAGTGTGTAGTTCATAAGCTTGAGTAGTCACATATGCCTCACCAGCTGTCTCTTGAGTTAAAAATGGAGAAACTGTGGCCTAGGCAGGATTTGCAGATGGATTAATGTTGGGAGTCAAACTTTGCCTGGAGCAGTTGTAAAATAGACCTGAAATAGAATAGGTTGTACATACTCAAGGCAAGGTGTAAGGTGTTTGATCAGCAGGAGATGTAAGATAATGGAGAAAAATTCTTCTTTACAGTACATATGTGATGCTTAGAATGAACTGTCAGAAGGTATGATGGCCACGACCAGCTTAGATTGCCTTGATAGGAGTTTCTCACATTCTTAGAGGACAGGCCTGTCCATACCTCTTAACAGTGACAGTTAATCTTCAGAAGCAGTGTATCTCTGAATTTCAGTGTCAGGGGGTGCTAACTCATCACTGTCTTCTTGTCGGGCTTCTGGAAGCTCCTGGTTGGAAGCAAAATGTTGAGCTTGATGGGTCTTAGACTTGACCTCACCAGGATGCTCCTTTTTGCTTGGTCCTCATTAACACATGGTCTTAGGAAAGCAAGCAAAGATTCGGATGGAGTTTGATGAGTTGCTGGGGCAGATCTTCTCAAGGTAAGGTTAATTGCAAGGCATTAACAGAGCCAGAAGGTTCAACTGACAATGACTAGAATGAAGATGTAGTTAGGAGTAAATGCTTGCATCTGATTCACAAAGAGTCCTCCTGAATAACAGCCAGCATTTCTGTATTTTCTGTTTGGATATTGGCTGATCTCTTTGCGAGTTCTGAAGGTATTATTTTATTTTATTGTTTAAAAAAGCAAACTAAAAGGATTATATATTGGCAAATCAATTAGAAATTAAAGCTTTCCTCCTTTCTCCAATCTGCATAATAAATGTAGCCAAGAAAGAACTAGAGTGTCTCCCTTTAACAGATTGCAGGCAATTTGCCTGTGGACAGCACTCTCATAAATTATGGATCCTGCCACACATTTTTGCAGTGAGCCGCCAGTGCAGGTGCTCGCATTTTCCAAGGGTCCCTCTTTTCTCCCCCTCCCTTTTTTTTCTGGAAAGCAAAGAGGTAATGTTTGTCCATCTGCAGATTACAAAGGGAGCAGTCCCATCACTATGCTAGTGCATAATTAACCCCATCTGGAGTTTATGTGCCACATTCGCTCTGTGGCTCTCCAAAAAAGGATGGGGGGTTCTTTACTCCCACCTTCAGCTGTATATTTCCCCCAGTATGGAGTAAATGAGCCCTCACAGATGGGACCAGCATTTTCATCTAAGGAGGGGGTCTCTCAGTTATGATGCAAATAGATGTGCATGTATTTCCATCCCATAGATGTTTGTTGTGGCCAAAATACAGGACAGAAGTAGGTGTGTATCTGTGCAGATGAATGCACAGTGGTAGGAAGCTACAGAAATTGATTGACATTGCTTTAATCCACTTGTCTAAATAACCTTCTTTGACCTCTTGAAAATAAGGATTTAGCTGCACAATGCTTTGGTTTACTGAGGGCATCGCTCTCAAAGAGAAGACAGGGGGCTAAGCCTAGCGGTGGATTCACCCATGTCAGTTGGCAGGTAGAAGGTGAAATCTTTGACAGTAACCCAAAACAAACCTCACACATCCTGTGCATCAGACTGGGAAGTTGGCAAGAAGGGTTCTCAGCTAACTTTTTGTAACCATGCTAGTTTTCTCAGTTCTTCTTCATGGAAAAAAGTTTCACTGTGGCCTTCTGTCAGGAACTTTTGGGGTTAGAACAGGAAAATGTCAGTTTTCTGTGTAGCTACCCCATATGATGAGTTCTTAGAACTGTAGTTGGGAACCTCTATCTAGCTGAGATAATTTGTGTGTTCTGGACTAACCTCACCCACATAAGTCTAGCCATTGTGTGCTGTAGAGAAGAAGGCCTCCATTTGCTGGGGCTTTGCTTGGCCCTTGTTTTATGTATCTGTGTGAAACACATATACCTACCTTTGCCACAAGTGTTTGTGAAGTTGTAAACTGACATTCTGGAAATAGTGGTTTGGGTTCCCTTTCAGATTGGCATGCTTTTCTTCAGCAAGGTAAGCTTCTCCAGGAGTTCCACTATGCTAAGTGGCATTAAATGTCCAACAATCTGCAGAAGAAGAAAATCAGAAGAAGAAAACATTGGTTGTTTGAAGGGACAAGTCTTGTGAAACGTGGCATAGCTTACTTGCCAGGCCATATAAGCTGCTGTTACAGCCACCCACCTATTCCAAGCAGTGGTCTTGCAATCTGTGGTGTGGAAGATCTACTGATACCTCCTTTCATATAGTTTTCAGCTGTGCATAAATAGGAGGATGTGCTGACACTGGATGAGAAAATCAGAAATAGCTCACTGTCTCATTTCAGCATGAACAGTTTTTATAGTCTTGGAAAGCCGATACTTAAAATCTATTGCCAGTGGAACCACTGCTTTGCTGGACATGACACAAGAAGCCTGCAAAATCTGCTTCTACCAGTTCCAGGAAAAAGGAGTACATGGATTGTGCAGGCAAGAGATGCTCCTGTGAAGGAAATAAGGAACTTTGGTAGCAAGAAGAGCCTTGAAAGGCTGAGAGCTCATTTTGGATTTCATTTTGTCATGTGGTGATTTTCAGTCTGACTTCAGTGGTACTCTGGGATTCCTGAGGAATTCATGCGGTTCTTCTCAGTAAGAAAAGCAATGATGGCCAACAAGTCTTCCTGAAATAAGGACTGTTTGTAAATCTTTGCTATGTGCAATCATGGCTTTGAGGAGTATTGATATTGGTGTGTTCTCACTTTCCATGGGGAGGTAATGAATCTGGACTGTGTCCTAGACAAGCTCCCAGAATGCTGTACACCACTGAGAGCTTCGCTGGCAGCAAAATTGACACAGGAAGGTAGAAAGTTTGGAGACCATCACACTAATTTAGTGTCTCACATGGATGCTGCAGTTTTTGGCGTTCCCAGGAGATAAGTGAGAATAAGACCATGGGGAGATCTCTAAAGAACATTGCTGAGGGAAGTTTGTGACTCTTCTTGTTTACTATCCTACTCAGCCTCACCTAGCCCTGTCCAAAACTCATCCATTGGAACTGAAAAAACAAACATCTCAAAAGCAGCAACTTCTCTCTGGCCACTGACTTGAGTGTCTGGGGAAATGAGTCTATGTTTGAGTTGAAGCATAACAACTGAAGTCTTGTCATCCTTTTTTTTCCCAAGAAGTGCTCCTCAGTGACACTATATGTGCTGGTCAGAGCTCACAAGATGATCCATCTGTCTGCAAAGGAGAAAGGATGTGGGAAGACACCTCTCCTGAAATCCTGCTTGCTTGTTTGCCTGCTTGTGTATTGAGGATATTATGAGTTATCTGGGGGCGAGGGTACAATCTTTGCTGAAATGATCTCTCAGGCTGGTTGCTCTGACTTTCAGGGCTGTTTGGCATCATGCCTGCAAGTAGCTTGTAAGGCCAGAGATGGAAACTAGGTCTTCCAAAACCATGGTTTAGAGCAGCTAAAGCCAGAAGCAGGTGTCTAGCTAGCATTCTGCAGAAGATGAGGCCCTAAGAGGTAGCAGGCAAGCACAGGAGTCTGTCTGAGTCCAAGTAAGTCATAGGTAGAAACCAAGCCTGAAATACCACCTGAACTAGGTCAGTCAAGTCTGGGTTGGCTCCCTGGACAACCTGAGACAACTGAGGCACCATCCTGGTTGTTATCTATGTGGCAGGTGAGATCTTATAGACATGGGGATTTGTAATTAGTCTCAAGATTCAGTTTTTTTGTTTTGTCTTTTTGCCAGCTCCATGTAAGAATCATACAGAAGCTTCTTGCCTAATTTGCCAACAAATTGTCTAGTATTGCAGAGCATGAAAAATTAGACCAATCAAAAGTCAGGAGCCCATTGAAAGGTGCTTAAGACCCAAAAAATCCTTGTTTTGAGCCCCCGGCACTTGATGCCACTGAACATCCTTTAGCATTATAGTTGGAGTAAGTGAGGGACAGAGATGAAAATGAAAGACGTTGAGGTGGAAAGAGAACTGGAGATGAGAGAAGAAAGGCTTCCTCAGGTTCAGGGAGATTTCATAGCACTTGGTCTTTGACTTCAAGGATCCATGTAACACAAGCAAATGACTTGTCTGGCCCCCGGATGCTCCCCTAAATGAAAAGTGAGTACATGTATCTTGTATTGAAGTTTACAAAAGGATCTCTTCAGGTTTGCCATAATTAATTTTCCATTACCAGCTCAGTTAAACAATTAATACTCAGCCAGCAACTGTCTCACACTGATCAACTGGTTTTTCAGAATTTCTGTCTTTGTTGGTCAGATGATGAAGAAATGAAGAGTTGTCATCAAAACTCTGAAGAATCCCCCTTCTCCTAAGACTTACTCTGATGCCCAGAAAACTGACATCCTCTGGTCCTTTGCATTCAAGGTTGCTGTTGACTGCCTGTACAGAAAGAGTGATGAAGTGAGATAACCTGGTTACTGGCAGGCATTTAAAAGCCTGGAAGATTATCTTCTGAACTAACAGCAGAGCTGAATGGCTTGATTTAAAGATTGTGGCTTTGTGCCTTCCGCATGTCTCTCCTTGCTGGTGGCATCTCCATTTCTTGATTGAGCTGTGCTCTTCTGCTTCACTCTGAGGTTGACACGTCTCTTTTTCATTTCCCCCGACTCACGCATTTCCCTCCTCCAATTTACTTACCTTGTGATATTTTGGAACATCTGCCTTCCTTGGAGATTGGGCTTGGGGAGATGTTCAGCGAAGTATGACATACAATATGGCGAAAGCCAGGATACAATCATGCTTCTCTTTGATGCAGTGGAAATGCTCAAGTAATGCATTTTGGACAGAGTATCATGCTCTATTTGAGAATGCCGGATGTGGTGCTTAAAGGTAGTAACTGTCTAAAAAGAGAGAGGGTCAGAAGTATTAAGTGGAAGGAAAATAATTACCATCCAAAGGAACAGAAGCCACATTATTCTTCTCTTAAGATGTGGTTGGCTGTAACTGTTCCCACAACTTTGACTGTGTATGTGAGAACACCCTTCCTTGGGTTGTTCCTGGGAAGCTTCAGGTTTTATGTCCTATTCTCAATTCCCACTTTCTTCACACAGGAGAAAAGTGAACTACTGAGAGAGAAATTATTTGCTTACATAAGGTAGGGTTCCCCTAACACTCGAGGTCATATCCAGTCGATATTATCTTCTCTCTACAGTAATTTTTGGGAGGGATATTCTGGAATTTGATTCTTTCTTCCATTTCTAATTTCTTCTGAGAAAGAAGTGCATCCAGATATGTTTCACAGGAACATGGAACATATCTCCCTATTTTGAAAAGGTAGAAAGGGATGGACTGTAACTGGCCACCCACAATCTAGTGGCCTCCAGATGCCACTATTGAAAACAGAAGTCCTGGAATCTCTGTTGATGCCAGCTAGGGAATAATGAGTCTTGAAATCCAAGACATTTGAAAGCCATGGGTTAGAGGAAGCTGGAATATATAGTTAATACTGCATATATGATAGAGAAGGCATTTGGGTTATCTTGTTTCACCTGGAAGAACTGCAGAAAGCAGAATTCTGATGGGTACTGCAAAAGTCCCCTCCCTTGATCTTCAGTGATGTCAACCTATCTGGAGATAGGCAGTAGCTTGTGCATAAAATAAGCAATGCCCGTGGACGGGATCATTTGTTTTGATGTTGTAGGGCGGTGATTCTGTCCTTAAATAGCAAATGATAAAGAACAGGAGACTGCAGAAAGCAGTGCTGTGGCCTGTCTTTGGGGTGAAGGAATATTCATGAAGCTGTCTCAAGCGCCTTTTGGGTAGAAGGACAGTGTATAAATTGAGAAGGAGGAAAAACAAAGGTTAACCACAGCAGCCTCTCAAAACATTCAGGAACTGAACTGGTTTCCCCCAGAAAAGCACTGGAGACCTTTGCTGCTCAGAAGAAGGACATGTGTTATTGAAGATGGAAGGTAATTTATCTTTGGAAAGCAAAGGCTTGACTGCCTGATCCTCCATGACACACGGCGAGTTCTATAGCGGTCAAATTGGATGCAAGGGAAACAGAAGTCACCTGGGGTAGGCATTCCCATTCCCGGCTCCTCACTCGGCTTCCGGTACTTTGGGATAGAACACAAAACAAAGAAGTCACGTTTTGATTCCTGACTACAGCGCAAGGTGACAGAGCTCAGTTTTGGGAAAACCAGTTTGTCTATCTGTCTGTCTGTCTGTCTATCTGTCTGTCAAATTTGTGTGCTGCCCATCTCCCCCAACGGGTGACTCTGGGCGGCTCACAATTAAAACCAAAAACCCAAGCCATTAAAAATACAATATCATATAAATAATCAATCAATGCAGTATTCTTCAGGTGGTAGGCCAACTCCGTGGAAGGAGGGCAGTTTCTGCAGTTATCCATCTCTTCCCCGCCCTGATAGTAAACCAGAGGCAGATTTCATCTAGGTTCTCCGTGAGTGTGCCTGCACGCATGTGCTTGAGCCAATTAAACTGCCTTGGGAACACACAGGGATCCAAGAGGCCAGAGCCACGTGCAACCAACCTCAACTCGGGATCTGTGGCCCTACCGCCTCCCACGGCCCTGGCAACATTGCATTTGACACTGGATTTGCCTCCCAACCATTTGTTGTTCTCTACCAGTCGTGGTCTCTAGGAATCTTCATTAGAAACCCCGACATCCTGCATATGTAGATATGCAGAGAAATCACACATAATGAATATTCACTCCATCGCCTCTTTTCGTTTTCCGTCCTGGGAGAGCCCTTGGGTAATGGCTGAGCTCTTTCGTGGAGGCTGCAACTCCGTAATGATGGCAGCCTGTTGCTTAGAAGAAGAATGTCCCCATTTAGGCTAGACTTGCAGTGAGTAAATTGGAGGAAAAACAGATTAAATCTCTCCCTGGTTCAGTGGGAGGAGGGAAAATCGCCTGTCATTTGCCTGTCCTATTTTAGATACGACATGATGAGATGTGAGATGTTCAATCTCAGCCCCCCTTATTTTGGAGAGAAGCATTATTATCTCTGCTCTCCACGCTGGTTCTTTTAATTTGTTCTTTTGAAGTTCTTTCTCCACCATGAATTCCTGTTGCCCTTTGGCCCTGAATTAGTCTCTGCTGCCTACAGTTCTTAAAAAAACATGCACTGGAGTCTGTTTTTTCCTCGTTAGTATCATCTCTTTTGGTAAATGCCGCCACTCTGATGATCTCATAAATCAACCGCCTTCTTATGCAACGTAAGATGTCAAGCGCTTGGACCTGTGTGGCCACTTAGATCTTAATGGATCCCTCTTGATCCCTGGTGATCTGCCAGAATGATCTCAAGCATCCTGGCTGATAAGCTGGAAGATTTAGAATAGATTTCCATGAGATCATGGAAACGTGAGCAAAATAGGGTCCCCCTCCCCGCTTCCCACTGATATTCCTCTTTAGAAAGAATATAATACACTTTCCGCTGTAGAAATCTGTCAGGTAGATTTTTGGAAAGATAGCAGAATATTTGAACCAGAAGGGACAGATAGGAAATAAAAAGATCAACAACTGTGCTGTGCGGCACCTTAAATCTGGAGTTAACAGTCTAAATCTTGCCCGGAGGATTTGTCTCAAAATGGCATTAGCACTTAGCAGAATTAACAATGGCTGTAATACAGCAGTCATTGCCTTCTCTGTTCTGGCTTTTCATTGACAAGTTCCAGGGTTATTACTCTCCGAGGGAACCTGGAACTCTTGATTAACTTGACTCACTAGTTCACATTGAGCTGAACCTTCCACTCTAATTATCAACTATCATTAATCTGTTGCTTTCTCTTTCCCATCCTCATTCACTCTGGAGGCATCAAACGGTTATAGACTTTTAAGGACAAATACATCTCTGGGCTTCAACCTAAACTTTCAAACGTGGTTAGTTTCTGCATTACACTGAAGGAGAAATTGTTTGGGCGAAGGTTGTAAGATGGTTGCTGAAAGTTTTGGATATCAGAGTTTTGGGGGAGGATGTTGCGGTTGACTTAAAGTGAAAGCCAAAATCAGTTAGTCTGCAGGACAGCTGTGATGATACGCTTGGGCTTCGTGACCAAGGATACCAAGAGAAGCTCATTTTTCACTATGATCACTGTTTATCATAGATGGTTGGTTACTGCAACTGAGCACAAGCAGCATTGACTGGTTGATTGATTGATTGATTATGTGCCATCAATTTGTTGTCCACTCTCAGCCGCCACATAGATAGGTTTTCTCCATGATAATTTCTCCCTAATCTTTCAGCTCTTTCAGTGTTTTTTATGCATGGTAGATTTTCTTCCAGGTGAGCTGGAATGTGCCTTGCTCTAGGTAACTGCTGGTAAATCATACTCCTTAACTTTCTTCTTCATCTCTGCCATCATCTGCATTATAAGATCATAATGAGAAGTACAAAGAGGAAGCTGAGCAAGGAATGGAGCACCGGAAAACTCAGATGGTTAGGCCTTCCACCATTGCTAAGCCTCTACCACATCTTGGTTACATTATCTTCCCTACAACAGTCAGGTGTCCATCTTACAAACCTGACAGGTAAGTGGTAGGCCTCAGTAATTATAACGGGAATTGAAGATGAAACTTCCTATTAAAATACTAAGTGCTGTTACCAGCAGGTTAAATTGCTTTTTTTCCACACATATCAAAGAGCTTTAATATTTGTTTTATATGCAAATTTAGAAGCAGCCTTAATTAGTGATACCTCACTTTCTTAATTACATTCTCCTTATGTCTCTGCTAACCCTCACTTTCAGTCTGTAATTTTTAAACCATTCAGCTTAACTCCTGGTGAGCATCATACTTAATGCTGTTTTCCACCTCCCCTCGCTTCCTCATAACTAACAATCATGGAATAAGAGAGCAGTTCCCCAAATCCTCTTTGCCCTACATATAACCAGACATGCTTAATTTTGCACACTTCTGTGCCCATAGGCATGCCTAACCACTTAGAATTGGAGAATTTTGTTCGTTTATCCCCAATGCAGTGATAAGATGCACATCTGCATTATGTTTGCGATTGACCAAGAACGCCCCTGTCACGAGACCAAACCTGGCATTAGCCAGGGGATGCCCACGTTCTGGGGGCACCAGTGTTAATCATGCAGGTATCTTAGGAAGAGAGGTTTTCTCCCTGTCCATTTGGAGGACAATCATCAAGGCAGCAGAGCAGGCCTTTGGAAAGGTGATATTCTCATGTTCTGTTTGACCACCTGCAACATCTGCATGGTTAGAAAAGAGGAAGGTAAGTAGAGGACTGGCTTACATTAAAAGCTCCAGTGAGAGAACCTGCATCAGTCAACTGCCCAGCCTTTGATGGAAAAGACACAGGAGGAGGACACCAGCAAAACGTTAATGTGCTCATGATTGTAAAGTGCCTTAACTTGCTTGGTAAACTTCTAGGGGTCAAAAAAGTCACAAGGATGGCAGTGGGAATGAACCCTGCTTCCTTTTTTTTACAGACATCACACCTGTAACACACGTTAAAAAAGAGCAGGCTTTGATTGTATAGTTGTGGCTGGTGTCTTCACTTTTTGACCCGGTGGATTTCTAAAGACTTCAAGGTAGTCCAGGTCAGGAAACAGACGCCACAAGAAATACTAGGACTTAATTCATTGGCATAGGCCTCTGATTCTCAAAGTATGATCTGGGGACTCCTGGGAGTCCCTGAGACCCTTTCAGGGGTCCGCAAAGTCAAATAAATAAATATTTTAAAATTTCTCCATTTTAATTTCTAATACAGAAAATATCAATAGATATAACCCACATAAAGCAAAGCTCTTTGGGGTCCTCCATCATTTTTAAGAATGTAAAGATCAAATGTTGGAGAACCACTGGTATAAGGCTTTAATAACAGAAGCTTGGAAGCTTGAGAAGATTCCTCCTTCTCTTCCTCCCTCTTACACCAAAGGGAGTTGAGGTGGGACCATCCTGAATTTCTTTCTCACTCCTTCCTGTTTCTTCTGGGCTGAATTCATGTTGTCTCAATGGTTCCCTCATATTTTCTTCCATTTTCTGCCATCTCTGTCATCCTCTACAATTGTACCCTTGTGCTTTTCCTAATACAGTGTACTCTGTAAGTAAGATCCTTATTACGGTAAACCCTTTTGCCCAGCAATGGTGCTATATAAGCAATGATTGAAAACCTAGCTACTCTGATAAGTAGTGTGTATGAAATCTATGATTAATGAGCCAGCATTTCACAAGGTATAAGTGGTTGCTTGATTTCGGCACTGTCAATTATAAAGATTCATAAGAGGAAATGACCTAGTTGTAAACAATGATTTAAATTCAGCCAATTTTCACTCTCAGGCAATATTTAACAAGAGAACATAAAGTATCTCCAGGCTTAATGTTTTCCTTTGTTTCCTAAGCTAGAAACCAGTTTAACAACCAGAACACAGAAGAGTTATTTATTGGAACAACTAAGAAAGTCCATTTAACTTTGAACTCCTAATAAATTCAGACTGTTCTTACTCTTCCCCCCACCCCCCAAAACAACCCTGGACTCTGTAGTGGGCAGATATTACCATTCAGAGCCCCACAATGGATTTCCTTCTACTCTTTGGCCCTTGTTTGTTTGTTTGCTTATTTAGTGAGCAATATAAGGAAATCATCCACTGGGTTTGGTGTGTCCTACTTTTCTGTGTGTCCTATTTTATTTGAATATTATCTGCCAATCAAGCCCAGAGGCCCCATTACATTTTCTTAGTCTTGATTAACTTGGTAATTTATATTGTAAAGAGGCATCCCAGTGACTTGATTTGTGCAATCAAGAAAGGACATGAATATTCTTTCCTTCTTTACAATCTTGGAAAGCTGAGCTTCTGCAGGAAGAAATCACTCATTAGTAAAACCATCTTTGGTACTCATGAGTCAGCTTGCCTTGGACTGATCCAGAGATTAGATAAGTTGAACCTTCTTAAGCTTGTCTTCACGTTCTTTTCCTGAAGCAACCATTTCTCTCTCCTCCCGTCTTTGTGTCATCCCAGAATGCTCATTACATATGATACCCAAAAAATGGGAATTATAATTGGACAATGTATTGGAGTGAATCATATTGATCTAGTTCTCCATGTCAGGCTAATCAAGATTCCTTTTCTGTGCAGCATCAGAATGAGATGATTGAAGCTTCTCTTTGGGGACGAGCTGAAATCATTCTATGCTAGTTCATGAGCTGGAATCTTGCTAAATGTAGAAAATGGTTTCAGCTGATTCAAGGAGCTTGGTTCCATTTGGCAAAAGTGCTGAATTGTAAATGTTTCAACCCTGGAAAGGGTGATTGTGCGGCGATTTTCCCTATAGGTTTTATGTAGTGCAGGAAATAGTTCCGTAATTGGATGTGTCCCAGGGTAGGGTAATTATCTAGAAGGTAAGAACTTAAGTTGTTCTGTAACTAAAGTACCCTCAGCAAACGATCTTTCCATTTTTGATTCAAAAGTACCAGAGGTGAAAATTCTGCCGTCTGCCTGTGCCTGTCAATCAGGACAGTTTGTTGTTCAATTTACTGCTTCATATTCTTAGTGGAAAAGAAGCTGATTTTTTGGCAGCCCTCGTATTTCCATTTTTGTGTATACAAACGAAAGTCAATCTACCCAGCTTTCTCCATCTTTAAATGGGTGATTTTGGTTTTTTAGACTCTTGATTATTCCTTGTAGGTCTCAAAATCTTTTCAAACTTGTCAGAATCCTCCCTGAGATGGCTTTTGTTTAAGATGGAAGGAATCTCTCAAGAAGAGGTTTATTCACATTAGGTTTTGTATCATTTTTACCTACCGTAAACTGCCCAGGATTGTTTTGTGAGGTGGGCAGCTGTGTGTGTGTGTACTTCTTTTTCTATGACTTGGCAATAGCATTGTGCAATATCTGCATCCTTATTTAGGCTGTTTTCCATAAGATGAGTTATTGTCCACCCTGCAAGTGATACCAACAGCCCTATATAAATGTGGATTTGTTTGGAAATCCAGAATGAATCCTTTCACCCACCTCTTTCTCTCTTTCTGGGAAATGTAGATTGCAAAGCACTTCTGAGGTTTGTTGGGGGCCCTCTATATAAGGAATAACATTATAAACCCACCCAAAGTGTCCAGTGACCCAATTCCCAATTTTTCATCATTTCCTGGTGATGGATGTGCCTTCTGGTTTGGTGTTGGTGCCGTCCAGGAGTGAGAGTTGCTGATTTGTGCTGCTTTACCCAAGTGGAAATCCTTGAGGGGCTCAAGAAAGATGATTTTGATTCCAGAAATAATCTGTCAAAACTGCTTGCCTGATTACCCCTTATTCTTATCTGCTTACAAACAATGATGGTTGTCTAATTTCAGGACTCTTCGAAAAGCTACCGAGAGTGCCTTTCATCTATTACAATTACGATTCCTTCGCCTATCGCTTTCCTGTCTCATCTAGTCAGCAAGAACAGAGATGAAAATTACAAAGTGCAGTGAAAAAGAGGCTGCCTCAGAGCAGAGTTCTATTTTATGAGCTAGGTATAAGCAGCCAGAGCAACTTGAGAGACTCTCAAGGGAAAATCGGGTGAAGGAGAGACAATGAAACTTTTCAAATATAAATGATCTCTTATATATTTTGATTGCCACACACTTGCCAGTATGCTGTCTCCCTATAATGAGGGGTGATGGAACAGAGTTTATGGGGAAGATCACAGTGAACAAATGTTCCTCAGCTCAATCTTGAGTTAAAATTCCATATATTTGTTGAAAGACTAACTAAAGAAACAGGAGAAGTAGCATCTCCAGAGCTTTATGGGCAGGAGAAAAGATTCAGTAGCATCATACAGTGGAATGAAATAAGACTTTGGGGAGGTTCTTGGTGACTCAATTGATATAGGTCTGATTGATAAAATGCAGAATAATTCATCATCGAGTATCAGTGCAGAAGGGAAGCTCAGGTGAGCCTCAGGTGCAGGAGATACAAATGGTCAAGAAAAGAGCTGAGGTTTTTTTTAGTCAGGCTTTTGCTCAGTTGTCAGGAAGGCTTGTGTGTCAGTTCATGGTATTTGCCAATCAGTAACGATTTGCATTTCTCTGGGAATGGCTTTCTTTAATTAGTGGAGGAAATGCATAAGCTATCTTCTCTGACACTTTTGTAGCTATCCTGAGAATTACCCTCCTCTATGGATGCAACTTCCAAAACAAAATGAATTCTTAAGCCAAGTATCAAGGTAGTTCTCTCTGAAAAATGTTAAGAAAGAAAATCGGTATTTGGGCTGTGAAGGAACTGAGAAGATTTTATAGGTATGCCAATTGTGCCCATTCAGTTCTTTATGATTCTCTTTGAGTTTCTTGATAAAGAGCTGTCATGGAAGACCAACGGTCTGTAGAAGTCCCCCAAATGCTACCAAAAATGCCTTTGGGCAACTACAACTCCTTACCAAGTCATGAAAAAGAGCCCATATGAGATAGAAACATGGGAAATCTCATAGTTTCAGAGAAATGTTGCACATAAGCTTGGATTCTCATCAGTAATTATAAACTCTGCAGGTAGTCATGAGTGTAATTTAGTTGTGATGCACAACCAAATATCTAGGAAAGCAGCCCAACATTAATGTGAAATGCAGAGAACGCATTTAAAGAAAAAAATGGGGAAAAATCCTATTAGGAAGGATTAGAAATCCAGGGAATTGGTAAGGCCTTCAAAATATGCTCCTTCATGAAGAGCAAAGAAAATGACCGCGCGTGAGCAAGTGTGTGTGAGCCTCCCCATATAATTCCCGGGCTGCAAGTTCATGGGATTTTTAACTGAAGCTGCCTCTGTATAAACACAGCTGGAAACAACTGGAGATTTTGTAATTATTTGTTGCCAACTCAGAGCAAGGAAATGCCAGGGCTTAATTGCATATGTTAATTAATTTAAATGTATGCAGATTTGAAATTGCACAGCGCTGAGCCTGAGCATAAAAATAAATAAGGCCAGTGAGCTTCCAGAGTTCTGTTGTATCAAACTAGTCATTTTGGAATAGATTTGCATACAAGGGAAGAAGAGGAGTTTGAATTGGGTCAGTCTGGTTGGATAGTCGCACGTTACGAGTCCGGCAGTCACAAAAACGCTGCGGCAGGCAAGCTCATAGAACAACAGATCCAGAGTTCGTTACACAATCATGTCTGCCACTACGCCATTCTCTGAAACTGTTGGAAAGCTTCCAAAAAGAAGACTAAGAATTATCGGGGTATTTATTTAAGGGGCGGTAGCATGTTTTTGAGGCAGGGACCTGCAGATCTTGTACCGTTTTTTGGCTTCATTTCATTTGCTTGTGGAAATTAGCACATCTGCAATCCAGTTTTAATAAAAATGATATGGTTAAAAAAAGAAGTATGTCTCCAAGTGCCTATGGAAATCTTAGTCTACTGATACAGGAGAAATCAGCTGATGTACGTAGACATGTAAGGTAGCTTCTCATATTCTTTCATGTTTGAACATAAGAACATAAAAAACATTTCGGTGAATCAAGCTGAGACCCACCTTAGTCCATCGTGTTGAGTCATGTGGTGAACAGTTGCACTAGATGATGACGCAGGTCCCATCCTGCAGATGATGTGTGCTTTTCTAAGTTGGAGTGCTTGGTTTCAAGAAGAAACCGGAATCATACCTTGGATGTATTCAGGAGGGAACTTAAGTAAATGGATTATTTACGTAAAAGAAGAGGATTGATGGGTTCTGCTAGTTACACTATTTCAGGAGTAGCCAGCATGCTACCATCCAGATGTTTGAGACTGGTAACATATCATAGTCTTAACAGATGTCTGTGCTGGCTAGAGTGAATGGCAGTTGTAACCCAACATTTCTGGAGCATTTTGAGAAGGCCTGTGCTGTGCTGGGAAGTTGGATGTTTGAAGGACCAAGCTAATCTAAAATAGAAGGGCAACAGTGACCGAAGTGCCAGAAAAGAGAGAGAAACCATGCTGTCCTGCATAGGACTACTAGAAATCTCTTATTTGCCAAAAAAAAAAAAGTCTTGAACCCAGCTGGTATTTCCCACCCAGCATCCACAATAGCTGAGTTTGAGCTTACATTACAGCTTGCTTGTGGTTCACTGGGATTGATGTCGCTGTTATTTCTGATGGATCGTTAATACAACCAGACTCCTAGCAGCTGGGCTAATAAAAGTAATAAGTTCCTCGGTAGTCGTCTTGCACGACTGCAAGATTTATAGCTCTAAGCAGTGGAAAAGCAGCTAGGGAAGTGGAGAGGGTTCTCAAAGAAACTTTTAATATTTCAAGCCCTCACCTTCCATAGTTTCTATTCTGCCTTTGCCAAGGAAAGGATCAAATTAGAAGAGTTAGCAGGAACATGAAGTGATGTTACCTTCTTGTCATCGTAGTCAAGAAGCTGTCAGCAACCCTTATTAAAAACTAAAGTTCCTTGCATGCTTGTACTGGCATGCTGAAGTTTGTGTGTGTGTATGTGTGTGTGTGCACGCCTTTGAGTCAGTCTTGACTCTTGGCAACTACGGATTATCTGGACCCCTATCAGTCAGGTTTCAGGCCCGGCTATGGAATGGAAACGGCATTGGTCGCACTTATGGATGATCTCTGGCGGGAGCGGGATGGTGGAAGTGCGACCATCCTTGCTCTCCTTGATCTCTCGGCGGCGTTCGATACCGTCGACCACAGTATCCTATTGGGACGGCTCAGGGATGTGGGGGTGGGCGGCACAGTTTTGTGCTGGTTCACCTCCTTTCTCCGGGGCCGATCCCAATCGGTGGTGATAGGGAGCGAGAGGTCCCATCCTTGGCCCCTCCATTGTGGGGTGCCGCAGGGTTCGGTTCTCTCTCCGCTCCTTTTCAACATCTATATGAAACCGCTGGGCGAGATCATCCGCCATCATGGGATGAGGTATCATCAGTATGCTGATGATACTCAACTATATATCTCCATCCCTGGTGAGGTAAGTGATGCCGTGACCGCCCTCTCTTGGTGCCTGGAGGCTGTGAGGGTCTGGATGGGGAACAACAGGCTCCGGCTGAACCCTGGCAAGACGGAGTGGCTGTGGGTTAATGGCTCCTCTGTATCCGGGACGTTGTCATCGTTGGTTCTGGATGGGTGGCATTGCCCCAGACAGACCCAGTGCATAATTTGGGGGTCCTCCTGGACTCACGGCTCCTGCTCGAAGAGCAGGTGGCAGCCGTGGCCAGGAGGGCTTTTGCACAGCTTCGGGTTGTGCACCAGTTACGCCCTTTCCTGGATAGGGATGCCCTACGTACAGTCACTCGTGCCCTTGTTATCTCCCAGGTAGACTACTGCAATGCGCTCTACATCGGGCTACCCTTGAAGAGTATCCGGAAGCTTCAGCTGGTCCAGAATGCGGCCGCGCGAGCAATTTTTGGGGCCCGAAGAAGGACCCATATAACACCTTTGCTCCGCAAGCTGCATTGGGTACCGGTTTGCTTCCGGGTCCAATTCAAGGTGTTGGTTATCACCTTTAAAGCCCTACATGGCATGGGGCCAGGTTACCTGAAGGACCGCCTCGCCCCCACAACTTCAACCCGTCCCACCCGATCTCACAGAGAGCGCATGCTCCGGATCCCCGCGGTAAAAGAACTCCGACTAGCGGGGTCCAGAAGGCGGGCCTTCTCTGCTGTAGCCCCCGCCCTTTGGAACATCTTGCCCCCGGGGGTGAGACAGGCCCCCTCACTCCAGGCCTTTCGGAGGGAGTTGAAGACCTGGCTCTGCCATCTGGCCTGGGGCAGGGAGGGAGGATATCAGAAATGGGGTTGGCTGGCCCCTTAGCGACCTGGTGGGGGCCTATTGGCCTCTTGGAGTTTTTATTTTTTTATTTTTATTCTAGTCTTGGAAATTTCTAGTTTTTATAACTTTTATAATTTTTAAACTTTTTATAATTTAATTATGTATTGTGATTTTAGTGACTGTAAACCGCCCAGAGTCCCCCATTGTAGGGGAGATGGGCGGGGACAAGTCAAATAAATAAATAAATAAACTACGTGGGTAAATCCATGCAGTTTTCTTGGCAACATTTTCTGGAAGTGGCTTTGCCATCTTCCTAGGGCTGAGCAAGAGCGACTGGCCCAAGGCCACCCACTTGGCTTCCATATCTAAGGCAGGAGTAGAATCCAGGTCTCCCCACTCCTAATCCACTGCCTTAACCACTAGACCAAACTGGTTCACTATCGTAAGTTTACTCCAGGCCAAAAATAAAAAGGCAAATAGGTCTTAATTCTGAGAGCAAAGCATTCTGTTTCAGCACCATGATATGGTTGACAGATTCCTTGCAATTGATCCTAAAGGTAGTGGCTTTGGAAAAGTTCTGCTCGATGCCCCGCAAAGACTTGGGAAGCATCGTCCTGAGATGTTGAGAGAGCCAACTTGACGTATCAGGCTTCTGGAATGGAGCCAGGACTATCAACCCAGCTCCTACAATGCTTTCAGTGTGCACAGCTTGCTTTGTTAAGCCTTTGCAGGCCTTCCAACATACACCAACTTTGTTTGCAGCTTCAGAGGCTTTATTGGCACGACTTGTCAGCTTCCTTCTGTTGAGCCTAATCAGCATGCAGTTGATCCAGAACTAAGGGGCCTGTGGGGTTTAGCTACACCATTAGCTTCCTGTGCTCACCACTTCCTCTTTTAATTGCACAGCTAACGGATTAATAGAATTTACTGTTGCATATGGTTTCTTCTCAGTTTCAGACTCGGCTGTTCTGAATCCAATTTTCCAAACCAAATCTATTCAAGTCATTAAGGACTAGTTGGATGCCAAGCCTCAGGTTCAGAAGTCAGCTATTTTCCCGTCATTCTTAAAGTTAGGCTATGGGCCAGACTTCCTTTACCTTTCTGAAAATGCAGTTAGGATGGACCGAACTTGCTGCTTCATAATGCCTAATTTGCTGATTGTGACCCTCCCTTCCCCCAGGCTAAGCCCAAACTCACCCTCCATTTCCAACAGAGTGTGGCTGTGAAAAACTCCTGCTTCCTAACATTAAAATTCTGTTTAAAATTAGCATAATGTTGTAGGGGAAATGTGCAAATGAATTCATTACTTCAAGTAACATTTTCAGTGAGTAATGTAGTCAGAATCAGGTCTCCCACATACCTCTGAGCTATTGCAATCAAATTATGTCATTCTGAGCTGCAATTTTCTGATTTTCTCCTGTGTGATGTTTCAGGAGCAAGGGAAAATGAGAAAAGACGTGTGTGAGGCACAGAAATATTAAAAAGCACACACTAGATTTTTGGAGAAGAGGTAGAAGAACTCTATTATTAATAATGTTTGAGGGAGTTAAATCCAATTCAGTGTAATAACTGGCCCTATATAAGAAGGAAACCCCCCTGTTTTTCTACTGTTAGGTCATACTTGTCTCTTTCTTTCCCACCACCACTTCAGCTGTTTCTTTCCACTGTTGATGTACCACCTCGGCTGCAGATTTGGGGCAAGGAAAAGTAAGAGACAGATCCAGTTTGTGGGTTGCAACCCAATGGGAAGTTTTCTGAAGCAAAGCCTCTGAGTAGAGGTTGTGTAGGTACAAAGTAGTAACCACTCTGAGCCACACTCAGTTTCCCTTTGTCATGTTTGTTTTGATTGTGGTTGACAGACATTTTGGGATATTGATTTTGAGGAAATTCTACTGAAGACAACTGGAGTGTCCCACACAGGACATTACTCAATGATGGTGTGAGTAGCAAAACTTCTAATCTTCCTAAGGTTTTGAATTCATCTTGTATTCCTTTTTGGTCTTTGTCAGTTGGTTTCACCATTGCTAACTCCTTGCTCTGGGGCTCTTCGCTTTCTTTAAGAACAACTTGGAAAAGTGTCATATTTATTCTCACTTTTCTTTTCATCAGAGGAAATCAAAGCACTGAACAGCAGAATGATACTACTAATCAAGGCAATATTAAGCAGAATGCCAAGGTTTTATAATAACAAAATCAACCAGACAGTACAGAACTCACTTCATCAGCGAGCCGCTGAATGTCTTCCCCAGTTACTCTTTCACCTCCGTTTGATAAACTCTGATAGTTTTTGAATTAATTACAGAGGCATTTGTTTTTATTGAAGTCATTCAGATTTCCCCATCCTTATTTGCTTATTGGGACCATGCAGGACCAAAACATTGGCTGTTGGCCGGATTTTGGAGGCACAAGTGGTGTCAGACGGATGCATTCAGTTTACATTGGAAGTCAGGGGAAACATAAATGTGTATTGTCATTCTAACTGATGGTAAGAATCAGGACATCTGTTGTCCATTTCCATTGCTCATCTGATGTTCTCCAGTAATTGTTTTGCTTTCTTTCACATGCATGCCCCACATGGCTGGCTTATTCCTGGAACAAACGCTGAAGGGTTTTAAAGAATTTATTTACATATGAACTTCACCTTTTCTTCAAAGAGCTCAGGCTGCTATAAAGGCCAACCCCCTGTTTTGCTTCATGGCTGCCCTGTGAAATAGCTGCCGGTTCAGGGGTCTCTGGTAATCTTACAGTTGGGGTTGAACCCTGATTTCGCCATTGGAAGGCTATTGCCTTGGGCAACCTCACTAAACCAACAGTTCACATTTCAAACGTGTTTTGATTTTGCAAAACCTTTCATACTTCTTATCTCATGTGTCCTCCCAAGAGTATTATATTTGAGGGAATGAGTTGAAAAGGTCTTTTTCTATGACCAAGGGAGGATTGGAACTCGCTCCCAGGGTCATCAGCCTTTCCTTCCAATAGAAATCAGTGAACTTTTTGAGGCATGCACATGAAAGACTTACTTCTCCTTCTGACACCCACTGCACTGGAAACTTCTGGTATTTTTCCATTGCTGGCCGGTTGTTAGACTTATTTGCAGATGGCCTTTACAGAAGGTCTTGGAGTATTTATGTTCTGTATCCATAAACTCTGTAATAAAACGCTTGGATGTAAACATTGGTGGACTAAGGCAGGAGAAGGGGGATTTAACACAGAGTATGTTTGTAATTAAGAAGGCCAACAATGGTAGTTTACTGACTCCCCTCTGTTCATTGCAGACTCTGACGTGATGGTGCTAATTGGTGATTGTAATTCATTCCAAATGTGCCCTAATTAAATTACCCATCAGTAGCTGTGAGATTAATGATCATCATCTAGGTGAGGGCATGATTAAATTTAGGCTTGTCAGATTTTTCAGTTATTATAAAAAGGTTCACAAAGGACAAGAAAGGAGATTGTGCCAAAGCCTGTTGAATAGATACACTCAATCTCTTTCCTGGAGGCACAGAAACATGGGATTAGACAAATTCATAGAGGATAAGACTAGCCATTGCTACTGCTCCCAAGGGTTATGTTTTACCTCTCTATCACCTAAATATCAGGTGTTGGGAAACAAAAGTGTTTTGTGGGCTTCCGGAGTCAACATCTCGTTGACCGCCATATGAACAGAATGCTGGCCCTTGGTTTGACCCCCAAAAACATTGCTTAGGAGCAAGGTTCCACCAAAACGGAAGAATGTTTTTTCGGAGGGCACTTAAGGGAGTGGATCATTCAGAGGCTTTGACAATTGGTAAAAATGGCATGGAGTTGTCTGGGGACTCCATATCTTGGAATCAGATTTTTAAAAAAGATGAAAAGGTTCATTCTGGAGAGGCAGTGCGGTTGGAGTAGGTTGAAAGTACTTGGTTTCAAATCCCGTAAAAGCCTGCTCCTTCTGTTTATCACTGGAAGCTTTTTAGAGGTAAAACCTGGAGATAAACATTTCTCAATTATGGCTTCCCACACAAAGAATGTTGTTACCCCCAGAATCTCATTGGTTATCAAATGCATCCTCTCCTCTCTTCTCTTTTCTTTTTTAATGACAGTCTAAGGAGATTTTATTTAGCTTGGTTTTTCCTGCCTCTGTTAATGGCTTTCAGCTACTTTGAGAGTTCTTTGCTCTTGTTCAATAAAAATAGTTGATTGACAGTCCCAATGTTCTTGGGGAATGGATCTTTAATTTTCAGAGTTGTCTTCCTGCCAGGGAGCAGATGGGCAGAACTTAACAACTCTTCCTGTCTTCCTGATGTTGACATGGTGTAGCAGCCTTTGTATCATCCTTCCCATGCTGGCTGGGGAATTCTGGGAGTTGACGTCCATGCATCTTAAAGTTGCCAAGGTTGAGAAACACTGGTCTAGACTGTTCCCTATGCAAGAGACGAGTTGCTCAGGGTGGCGTGTGGAGGCAGTGGTCACACACAGATTTGGAGCAGGTAACATCTAGGTGGTATATGTGAAGACAGAATCTTGGTAGGGCTTGCCAAAAAGTTATTTTCCATACCACTGTTTGAAACTCCATACCCTCAAGCATCACCGATACACGCTGGCTCGCAGTGATGCATATCTCATTAGTCTGGACTCTGTGGATGATTGCGATTCATTAATCAACAAAAGATCTGGACTGTCCAGCTCTGCTATGTGTCATCTAAAGCAAATTTGTTTGCTAAATGTGTGGCACCAGCCAAGGGTGGAATCTGTTCCTTTCCCCCAAATTAGATGAGTAGTGACAGAAAAATGGATATCAACTATGGCGTCTTTGTCACTGTAAACCAATTAATGAATACAACGAGTTTAAGAAAATATTAGGTGAGATATACTTGCTTGAACTGGTAGATGCTGAATTCCTCTCAGATGAAAGTTCACTCTTGAAACTCTGTGATTGCTGTCATATTATATTTTGTTAGAATATCATATGAAGACCACCGCTACTTCAGGATTACTGGATTGCAGTTCAACCCTAAAAGTGTCTTTAAAAAAGGAGTACCAGAATCAAGAACATGCTTAGTGTTTCGATGACCTTTGGGAACAAGGCGTTCAGAACCTGAAGGGTGGGAATAGCAAGGAAATGCAGTATCATACCTATCTTTGGTTCTACAGTATAGGAATGCGTTGAATCTTCATCAGATGAGAGAGAGTGGTGCAAGACAAGCCTTCATCTTTCTACCAGCCTGTTCAGTATGGAAGAGTAATATAATACAGGTCAATAGTGACCAAGTTCACGCATTACACTGAGTCGTAATGTGATTTGCTTGATTTTAGCTTAGCACATTGTGGGGATGGAGCCACTGTGGTTAGCAAACTGTGCTTGATATCTTAGTGTGCTGTGCCAATTGTGACTTCTTCAGCAAACAGTAGTTAAGCAAAGCATAGCCTAGCATGATGCATGAACCAGGTCAACCACTTCATTTATTTGGTTAGGTGATTTTTTAAAGAAAGCATTTTCCAGGGGTTTGATTATTTTCAGCATTTTCTTTGGGAAGTTTCATTAGAAAGGTTTTCTTCTGTTGCATTGTTCATGTTCTCAGCCCCAAACCTGCAGCAGGATCCTGTCACATCCTTCATTCCTCTTGGCAAGGCTACCTCCCTCCCTCTCTCCTGTCAGCAGGATGGCACTGATTGACCTGGTTTGGGATTGCCTTGCCTATGAAAAGGGGCTGGGCGGGGGGGGGGCTCCTTTCTTAAACTCTTGATACATTTCCTTCTTTTTTGCCCTTGTTCTGCTCTCCTTCTCCACTTTCTCCTTCTTTAATGCAAAACAGGACTCTTTGAAATCCAGGAAAAGACCAATGGGTTTTTAATTTTTTGCCCTGGAAAAAAGACTATGTGGCTGTTTGTAGGGCTTCTGTACAATCTACATAATCTTTTTTCTTCACAAAAACACAGTATTTTGGTTACAGCTTCCTGCTTCCATGTTTGATTTAATAATCTCAAGGTGAGCTGTGTGAAATGGTTACACTTTCTCTTGGCTGGGATTTTCCATCGTTCTTTCTGTAGCCAAGTTCTTTCATGTCGCCAAGGCCTATTCCCATCCCCTATGTAGACCTTGGTTGGCTTACAATGGCCTAATTAGCCCCAGATTCCCAGCAACCCTTGCAAGCCAAGGCCACTGCTGGTCAACAGAAGGAAGTCCCACTGCAGGGCTTATCAGAGCTTTTTTGCACTGAATCTCAACAGGCATGGGAAATCATTTGGCATTAACCAGGTGATATCCAGATACGTTCTGTGACAGGTTCCATACTTCCCAACCAGCACAACCATATTGCGCCAGGCCTTCCTGTCCTTCCCTGCCTCCCTGAGGTTGCTCAGTTTCATCCTCATTGCTTCAGTGATGCTATCTAGCCATCTCATCCTCTGCCATCCTCTTCTCCTTTTGCCTTCCATCTTTCCCAGCATCAGGGTCTTTTCCAAAGAGTCCTCTCTTCGCATTAGGTGGCCAAAGTATCTGAGCTTGAGCTTCATTATCAATCCTTCCAATGAGCAATCAGAGTTGATTTCCTTTAAGATTGACTGGTTTGACCTCCTAGCAGTCCAGGGGACTCTTAAGAGTCTTCTCCGGCACCACAGTTCAAAGGCATCAATTCTTCGGCGCTCAGCCTTCTTTATGGTCCAGCTCTCACAGCCATTCATTACTACTGGAAAAACCATAGCTTTGACTATGCGGATCTTTGTCGGCAAGGTGACGTCTCTGCTTTTTAATATGCTATCTAGGTTTGCCATAGCTTTCCTCCCAAGGAGCAAGCGTCTCTTAATTTCATAGCTGCCGTCTCCGTCTGCGGTGATCTTGGAGCCCAAATAAATGAAGTCTGTTACTGCTTCCATTTCTACCCCTTCTATTTGCCAGGAATTGATGGGTCCAGATGCCATGATCTTAGTTTTTTTAATGTTGAGTTTCAAGCCAGCTTTCGCGCTCTCCTCTTTCACCCTCATCAAGAGTCTCTTTAGTTCTTCACTTTCTGCCATTAGGGTGGTATCGTCTGCATATCTGAGGTTATTGATGTTTCTCCCTGCAATCTTAATTCCGGCTTGTGATTCTTCCAGCCTGGCATTTCTCATGATGTACTCTGCATATAGGTTAAATAAGCAGGGTGACAGTATACAGCCTTGTCGTACTCCTTTCCCTATTTTGAACCAATTGGTTGTTCCATGACCGGTTCTAACTGTTGCTTCTTGGCCCGCATACAGATTTCTCAGGAGACAGGTAAGGTGGTCTGGTACCCCCATCTCTTTAAGAATTTGCCACAGTTTGTTGTGATCCACACAATCAAAGGCTTTTGCATAGTCAATGAAGCAGAAGTAGATGTTTTTCTGGAACTCTCGTGCTTTCTCCATGATCCAGCGAATGTTGGCAATTTGATCTCTTGTTCCTCTGCCTCTTCGAAACCCAGCTTGTACATCCGGTAGTTCTCGGTTCACGTACTGATGTGTGGGTGAATGCATTGTATAAATTTGCTGCCTCAGACAGGGTCCTTTCTCTTGCTACCCAAAAAAGTCCTTATGAAATTTCTTGGCATGAGCCATCCAGATACTTCAAAGAAACTCCTTGTTCAAAGTCAGCAGTAAAAAACAAAAAGGTCTCCCTCCTTCAGAAGGTGCTGATCTAATCTTGACCCAAACTCTGAATCAGTAATGGACATAGTGTGTTTACCGTTGTGTTCCCTAAATGCACAGACACACACACAATATCCAGATTTTTTTTCTGTAAGGCATAGAAGGAGGGTGGGTGGGATTGGCTGAAACTGGTAGCTGAGAAGGTTGACAGAACCACATGAAATGAATGGTGTCCCTTTCTACTGTTGGCTTTCTCCAGCTCCTGGGACCTCAATATCCAACAGATGGATGGAATTCAAACCATCGTTTCGGCCAGAGGAGCTGGCCATCCCCTTCCAAATGGGAGGGCCTCCTGCTGGGGTTTTGCTGGAAAGGCTCTGGACAGCATCCGGCTCTTGCAAGTTAGTCCCTGTTCATTGATGCTACTGTGGGAATTCTTGCTATTTGGCACCAGTTGTGAAGGATGTGAACAGTTGCTGTCTGCTCTTCAAAGGGCTCTTCCTTTTGCAGCCACCAGCCATTCCTTCACTGGCCTTGTCCTAACACACCAATAACAGTTGTAGGTCAATGGGAATGGGCTTCTAAAGGCAATCTGGATCGTTTCTTGGCTGTCAGAAAGAGCCAAATTGTTCTCCTGCAGTAGCTTGAATTCATTGCTTTGGTTTCATGTTGGGAGTTGTCAACTGGCATCAGTCCTGCTGGAGCTGTGACGCTTCCTGCGATGCTACAAAAGGACACATCTCTTTGGTAGCAGCAGCCTTCATCTCCATCAGTGCTTGACTACCTAAGAATGGCTCTTCCAAGTGTTTGTGAGCGAAAGGGAGCAGGGAATGAAGTTTTCATAACCCAAGGCTGAGAAGCCTCTGGCAGCTGTTAGGTTGCATTTATTTCCGGTGGGAGGAGAGAAGAAAAACTATCCGAGTTCTAGAACGACAGATGTTTTTCTGTTTCAGCGAGACTGTCTGGCCTCTGCTGCACCAGGTTTTGAGAGTGCTGAAGCATTCTAGCTGCCAAGATGCCAAAACCTGAAGTCAGATTGAATCTTTGCTCTTTTTGATTGATTACCTGCCATGAAGTCTTTGTTGACTCCCAGCAATCACATAGATAGATCTTCTCCCTGACAGTCTGTCCCCAACCTAATCTTACAGGTCTTCCACCAGTGCACGCATCACCATGATGCATCCACCTTGCTGCTGGTCGCTCTCTTTTTCTCTTTCCTTCCACATTTCCCAGTGTTAGAGCCTTCTCCGGAGAGCTGGGTCTTCACATCATGTGTCCAGAGTAGGATAATTTGAGCCTGGTCATTTGTGCCTTGAGTGAGAACTCATGGTTGATTTGTTTGATGATTGTCAGGATTGGCCCAGGAAACTCCAGTAGGCAATACAGATTCAATCCAGCAAGGTTTATTGGCTCAACTCCCGTTACAGAATCTTCTCAGAGTGAGAGCAATTCCCAGAGTCACCCCACAAACATCCTCTGCATTCCTTAGGGAGGGGCCAGTCTCATTCTCTTATCTCGTGTTAGCTCTTCTGGGGATGAGAGTCCATGTTTCACACCCTGACTCCACACTCCCACAATGATTCACTGATTTGTTTTCTTGGCTCTCCACAGTATTCTCAGAAGTCTTCTCCAACACCAAAGTTCAGAGGCATCAATACTATTCCTATCCTGCTTCTTCAAAGTCCAACTTTCGCTTCCATCGAGGCTCACGGGGAAGACCACGGCTTGCACGATGCTGATCTTTGTAGGCGTAGACCTATCACAGCATTTTTTAGCTTTAGGACTCTCATCGGAGCCTTTCTTTTTATGTTATCTCCTGTAGGGTCTAGTGGAGAAGGGTGAGAATTGGTTGCTCTTTTTTTACTTCCGCTAATAACTACCATCAAGCTATGTTTCACGATGGTCTGGAATTTTCTCACACACCGCCTTTCCTCTCTTCTCCTGCACCTCTTCTTCCATGTTGAATGCTGGAGAACATTGTGTGTAAAGATGCTGAACCACAAACCATTTGAAGAAAGTCTTGCTCCATAGTTTGGTATTACTTAAAGGTTTTAGCGATGGCAATTTCAAGGCCATCTTTTCTCTATATCATTTGCCTAGCAGCATTCAGAAACATCATCATCATCATCATCATCATCATCATCATCATCCAGGGAATTTGGGTGCTCATGCTCCCTCAATTAAGTTATGGCAAAAATGGTTCTGAGTGTATTTTTATTTTGCTTGTTTTTATTGCACGTGCCACTGCATTATTGTAAACTGCCTTGAGTCACGTGGAGTAGGAGGCCAGGAAACGTTTTGTATAAATAAATGAATCCATGCATCTTCTCTGCCGGCAGCAGATGGGAAGCGCAAACTGTATGTAGCCCATTTTTAGCACGAATCAGAAAAGAAGGTAAGGCATTTAAGCTTACATTTGTCCTGGAAGAAGAGGCAGGAGTGTATCGCTGAGTAAGCTCCTTCCTAACTGATTGAGGACAGAACGTTATGAAGACCACTTGTGTGTAGTACTATTCAGCTGTCCCTGCTTTCAATAGAGGGGATGGTGATGAGCTCTCTTCCAGGCTGAACTTTGCAATTCCAGATAACTTAAATAGCAGGCCTTCTGCAGCCTGGAGCTGCTGGCGCCCTGCCTGGAAAGACTGAACTGTTATCTTGCTCTCTGTTCTGTGCTTAATGTCTGTCTCTCTAGAAATATTAATAGTTGCTCCATGGCTAGGGTTAGACATTCCTACTTTGTCCCACACAGTGTAGCCTGTGGGATTCCTTGCCCATCAGGAGGAGGGGAGGCTGAATTGGTAGCTCTCAAGCAGTCACAGAGCCAACTGTGGAAAAGCATGCTGGCTGATGAGGTGATCCAGCTGTTCCAGATGGTGGCCTGGAAGAATGAATGAAGGTTTTTCAGGAATGGTTATTGAAACATTTATATGTCTCCTATTAGCTCTCCAAGGAATCTCAGAGAGGCTTCCAGTACAATTAATGATGAAAGGTAAATCCAAATGTTAATAGTTTAGAAACCAACTGTAGCCATCAAATGTCATAGATAGATTCTGCAGCCAGTGGCCTGCCTGGACAGACAGCTATCTTGTGAAAGGGCACCTCAACTAATTTGGCAACCCACAAGAAAATGTATGATACCAGAGAAGGCCTTCTGACCTACTCTCTGAAGGTCTTTAGAAGGTGAGAAGTGTCTCTGGGTTATTTTGGAGTTTGTGAGTGAACATAATAACTTCATGCCTAATGTAGGCCCTCAAGTAACTTGCTGGCTCAGTGGTGTGGGAAGCTGGGTGATCTCCAGAGATCAAAACTTAAAGTATCCAGTTCTAACCAGGGGAAATCCTCAGTTTTTCTGGAGCACAAAATTGCATCCTTTGATTTGTAAAATTACTCAAAGATATGTGTACAGATCAAGATTGTAGTTTATTCCAAGTGCAATAAGGCCAGCTTACCGCTCTCTTAGCTTCTGACCATGGGCAAAGAAGGAAATAGAGCAGATAGCCATTTTTCTGTGGACCAGGAAACAGCTATTTCCTTATGAATCAAAGCTCCTTTGGTTATTCTAATTATGCATCATACAGCTCTTCTAGTTTAAATCTTGCAGGGGCTGGTAGTTTCCCTGGAGAAATGACTCAGCTTTAGGGCAGCCTGATCTCAAAACATTTCATCACCTCTTTTATTGTCTCTCTAATGGAACCTCTCCCTCTACACACACTATTCCCTAAAGTGAAGAGCATTCTTGGCAGACATTTCAGGTGCCCATGTGCCTGTCTGGTCTGGCATCCTATCTCCCATCCTATGTGGCCTACTGATGCCTTCTTAGATGGCAGTGTATATTCTATGGCAGAACATAAAGGCAAGATGAGCTGAAGGAACTTTACTGCTGTTTCTTGGGTAGCTGGCCGTGAGTCACCAAGCCATTCACAACACAGGGGGCTATTTTGAACCTTTTACCATAGAAAGGTTACTCCTTTGCCATCGTCTGCATAGCATTTCAAATCTGGATTTTATATCAGTGGCTACCCTGAGATGCGGGTTGATGCACTATTCTTTCTCCTTGATAAACCATTACAGAGATTAGACACCCTGGACTTTTCTGCTTCCACTGTGCTTCACTGCAAATATCCATAAACAAAATGCTGCTTCTTGTTCTTGAGAGGATAAAGAAAAGAACACATTACTTGTTCATCCCACCTTTTTTATTCTATTTAGCATCTAAGTAAGAAGGGAAAAAGTTACTAAAAGTTTATTTAAAGAAAAACAACAACCCACATTCCGGTTGGGGTTTCCTTTGATGCAATGAATGGACTTCTTTCCTTGGTTCCTTTTGTCATCAAAGGACTTGAGCGTAGTATAGAACCAACTGTGTGGAGTGATGGAGACAGCACTTCCATGCAGGCAACAATCAGGACAACCTTCTTGTGGTTTCTGTAAATGTTTCTGAAAAGATCCTGTTTTCCCTTGGGTTAAAACCTTTGAATCGTCTGGAGCTCATTTTCTTTACTGTTTGCAGAGGAAACACAATCTCTATCTGAAAAATAGTTTCCCTGAGAACGTTCTGCTTTGGTTTGCCAGCTAGCTGCTACTATTCTGTACTGGACAGAAGAAATATACTCGCCTAGGAAGACAAGTCCCGTCCCCTAAATTCCCCTGAACGGGAAATAGGAAGGGGTCCTTTGGCATTTCTTGAAAATCCAGTAATAGAGGAAAACTGTTCATGGGGGGCAAATCCAAACAGTGCAAGCAAGGACCTAAAACCTGGGACAGCAGCAGTGTATATGTACTTACTTGAGAGTAAGAACCAGTGCCTTTTCCTCACTGCATACTTGTGTGTATGCAAGAGAGAATGTGAGAAAATGATTAGTGTATAGATAAGCAGATTGAGAATCTGCATATCTATACACTGAGGTTGCTTTGCCTTCAACTGCTGTGTGAGGCCCCTCACAGCCAAGGTTCTCATTGTGAATAATTCACAGTTATTGCAGTGAAAAAGAGCCTAGGTTACAAAATCTTGGAAAGTGGAGATGGTCCTCATGTAGTATGTTAAACCAGAACCACCCTATTCCCTTTGATCTTCTGAAGTGTCTTGGTTTAATGGGGAGGATGCTTATTGCTTATATGATACCCCTAAAATATCCATCTGTTATTCTTCTGCAATATTTTGGAACTCTCTGTTTTCATTCCCAGGACCAGGGAAATCTATCTTGTGCCATTTGGTGGCTCTCATGAGATACCTCCATGAACCAAAGCATACTGTGGCTTCTTCATCTGGCTGGCTTCTAACAATTCAGAAGTATTAACTTTCCTACTCACCAGCCTTTCAGCATTCTTAAGAAGCACTTTCCCCTAATTTTGAAAACCGTGGAGGTGAGGACAGCAACTTTTGGCAATCTCTCTTGTAAATTCATGTGAAAGGGCTATTAGCATGTGTCACAGGCCCTATTAATTCCACCGTTGTGTTGTTTATTAGGCAGAAAAACGTGGGGAGCCTACCACTGGATTTTTAACAAGTTTGCTAATGAAATGTAAATGGTGTAATTGGTCTTGTTCTGGAAGTATTTATTCTTCACCTGTGACCCACCTGATTGCAGTTTGACAACACGAAGGAGTACACATCTCTTCATTAATGACAGCAAACTCCCTCAAATTAATGGAATAGGATGCCCAGGTGCCGGGTTCTGGGAACAACTGGCCATGCTGGAGCTCTACTATGATTGGCTTCGATCCAACTGCAGCGTAACTGTAATTACAGCCATTCCAGGTCAGAAGCTGCTGGGGAGAGGAGGCTCTTAATGCTGCAGATGAGAAGCTGTCTGATGTCCCTAACCATAGATAAGATAACAATAGGGATGAGTGAGAACGTGGGCTACCCAAAATGCCGGTAGCACTGCCCACTCCTCACTTCACTCCATGAAAACAACAAGGCACGGTTTCATCACAAGGTTATCCATGTGGCATTGCTTGTGTGATACTCAGATGATGCCGGGAAAATATGCACCAGATGATAGTTTAACACTTTCTGCACCCAAGCATAAAATGTCTTCTGCAAGATTTTTCTTGTTCTGGTTCTCCAGGCTACTCCTTTGCTTGTTTTGCAGTTGTTTTGTCTGCTTCTAGGAACTCTTTCTTATCCTAGCCTTGAAAGATGCATTTGCAGACCAAAAGATAGGTTCCTCTGATTCTCTCAGAGGAAGAAGATAGGCTCAAAGCTACAGCCTGCATCTATGATTTCACCTTCTCTGGATTATCATAGCTGCTTTGTAAATCTCTGCTCTTGGGCTCCAGTAACTTTGAAATACATTTCTTAAACTTGTGGTCTAGCCTTACAGCAGCTTTGCTCAGCCTGGTTGCCTTCAGCTGTCCTAAACTTCAGCTCTCATAATTCTCCAGCCATCAGAAATTATGGGAGTTGAAGGTTATCTCTTAACGTGAGGAGCACCAGGCTGGGGAAGGCTGCCTTATCAAAAGAACAGTAGGTTTTTCCAAGATTTTTGGGGACGACTCACATCATGATCTCCACAAGCATAGATCTGATGATAATAACAATGATATTATGATTAACTCTTTAGATGAAAGTGGGTGTATGTGAGCTTTAGGCCCCCTTCCAATTTCCATCTGGCCTTCAGGAAGTCCCTGAACGTTCCTACCTTGATTGGGTTGTCCCCATCTCCATGGGCTGGGTTAATCCTGGGTAACATCTTTGTCAAGCATTGAGTCGGACTGAGCCCTGTTTCTTGCTATTGTGGTAAGCGAAGATTTCACTTGGTTACTTTAGAATTGACTGGGAGACACAGCAGTCAGGAAAGATAGTCTGGTGTTGTCCTGGTGGGCAGAAGCTATATCTGATATCGTTATGCAGAGAACTGGGAGGCTAACTAGGTCTAGAAAAGCTAGGAAGAGTGAGCTGGAAGAAAAATCACAAATGTACAGAAAAACATAGAAGACCACCACAAGGAGGCCCAAAAGTGTAAGCTTTTTTGGTGGGGGGAGCAGGTGGTTTTCCCTCCAGACTAATTTGTTTCGATTGAAAGTCCAGCTTCCTCAGTCAAGGTCACACTCCTTCTCATCTCTTGAAAGCTCATTCTGTGCCTCACAGAGACCAGGAGGGGAGACAAAGGTGAAGACGCACATGCGGAAACATGGTGCTCTGGACCACCACAGATCACGGTTCCAGCAGGCGAAAGGACAACTTGATGAAAGCTGGACTGTTTCCTAAAAGCATGGAGAGGCTCCATTGTGGTGCCAGCTGCCATGCCTCAAGGGAGTGGAGGGTGCAAGGAAATACTGCAATACCAAGTGTAGCAGATATCTTCCAGTCTGGTCTCTGCCCTCCATCACATTTAATCTCAGGTGTTCTCTTTCTTTTTCCACTCTTTTCCACTCTCCCTCTCTACTTGCGAACAGACTTCCCTGGGCCTTCTCTGGATAGGCTGTCAGCTCTGAGCTTGCTATCAGAAAGGCCTTCAAGAGGCCACAGGATTCCCCCGTTCCACTTGCACATTAGCACCAAATTGTTTTAAATGAACAGCCTGAAGTCCTGTTTGTAGCTGTAAGTGTAGGAGGATGACCAAAAATGGACAATTCAAACACTGTGCTTCTCCTTCAAAGCAGTCTGTTCTCTTCAAATGTGCAGATTGTGCTTGTGGTCCTTCTTGACAGTGTAATGTGTCAAATTCAGGCACCAAGTTTGGCACATATGTGTTTTCCCACATATTATCCCCCTGATGGCTGCCTGAGCAGGTTGTTATATTTGAGTACCTGGAACAGAGAGATGGATGTTGTGTATGGAGGAATCAGAGGTGCTGATTTTATAAGTGGCACTTGATCAAAGCCCTGCAGCGTCTCCTGAATTCATATACAGAAGTAGAGCCACTTTACTCAGCTCAAGAAATTTACTTCCGCACAACCCTTACAGGAATCAGGTGGAAGTGGCATTGCTGAAAAATTAGAGCAAGGAGTCAGGAGCTCTGTGTGCGTGGAAGCCAGGGTGGCAAGTCACTCACGCTGCATCGTTTCACACACTGGATGATTTACCTTGTCAGTGCCTTATGTTCCAAAAGAAGAAATGTGGATCTTCTATGTATGAAAGAGAAGTCAAGAAGAGGTGAACTACTTACAAATTGACTCAGCTTGTAATGGTTCAATCTGTGTATGTTTGCTCTGAAGCAAATCTTACTGTATCTAGTTCGCACTTACACCATGGAAGCAGGTATCACATTGTTGAAGAGAAGGTCATGATAAATAATGAGCAATACAGCCAAGAATGCTGGATGGCTCTTGATGTCAAGGTATTTCTTGGCTCTTGAACAATTGGGATGTTACTTAGCTGTGGCCTCTACATTGGTCAGTTGAGAAAGAGGAAGAAAACTCTTCTTCTCTCCTGCCTCCATTCTGCTACCATGGCCTTAAGTGCACTTTCCATCTATGTAACTAAGAAAATGAAAGAAGGATGAGATCAACCAGCCATTTAGAGCCCTCTAAAGTCACACCCAGTCAAAGAACGTCAAAAGATATTCCTAATTCTTGCCCTAAGGTTCCAGCTAATTCTAGAACTTATGACTGAGTTGTGCAGGGAGGTCTGGTAGAGTTCTGGAAGTTCATAAACTTATCTCGTTTCAATAGAAGAGAATATATGTAGCTCAGGGATGAACTGTGGAGTCCTTGGTGCTTTTTGAGTTTGATTCTCAGATAGCACCAAGGACTCCACTTATCTCCTTCCATTTTCACCAAAAACTTTACTCAGGCTTTCTCAGGTTCTCGTGTAATTCCAGCTGGTCTGGCACTTAAGTGTGCTTCACTCTCCACAGCTCCTGTACAAAGTACATTCTGGGCCACCCAAGCCCAAACCTCTTGCTACCATTTGTAATACCAGGACTCAAGGGAAATGGTTAGTTTACTTCTTTGACCTTTAAGAAAGGGGTGTACAGATGCATGTTCAATGTGCTTTGTAACTACCAACTGATATTCGGTCAGCTTAAATTGGAGTTGATCTTTGAAGGTGTATTATTTGCCCAGAGATGTGGAAAGAAGATGTGCCTCCTCACCCATTCTCTCCTTTTCGAAATGTGACTAACATATCGGTAGTAACGGTGACCCAGAACCTGGACTATGTGTCCCTTACATAAGCAAATGGACCGGACTGCCTGCAGAACCTTCGGCCAGCTTGAAATCAAGATGATCTGCTTTGCACTGCCCTAATGGACAACTTTGATCTTGGAAGAGCATGCTGATTCCCACTCTATCCTGTCCCTTTGGCAGCAATAGACTGAAAGTAGTAAAGAATTGTTGTTTGGAGAGGCTTCTTCTCCTGCCTTTTACTGAGATTAAAACTCCAGCTGGGGCCATTGGAAAGTCCGCTGTGATGGAATAGCAGGCAACAGGACCTGAGTGGGTCATTAATAGAAGAGAATTTATGTCCAGGGTGTTGAGTTTTACTAAAGGGAACTGGCTGTTAGATACTGATTCGCTTCCCTTCCTTTCCTGCCAGATAGCCTTTTTGCGTAAAGGCTAGCTGGGGAGACACCACTTCCATTTAACAATCACCAGTTTTCAGGGTGGAAGATCTTGATCTGTGTTCTGCGTCCTGGCAGTGATGAAAAAGTATTCTTGGCTGTCCTCTGAAAACCATAGCTTGCGTGCCTTCAATCTGCTGGTGGGATCTGTGATTTAGCTGGACAGGCTAACCAGGGCTGGAATCAAAAATTTAGCTAAGGTTAATGTTGGTGCAAATACCTTGCAGCCATAATTCAGGGAGGAGGGGTGCTTTTTGCAGGAAGGCACACGCTTAGCTTAGGTGTCATCTCTTCTTAACTGCAGGCCAACATTTAGGTCTATATCAACTCAAAGTAGTTGTTTCCAAGGAAAAGTTACTAGCATTTATGGTTCAACTTTTGTGTTGCTGAAGAAATCCTCTTCCTTTAAACCTGTCCAAAATCTACAGGCTATCAGTGGTTTTAGATGATCACAGCATCAATATAGTGAGAGACGGAGACATTTGTGGCGGAGATGGCTGTGGATACTTGCTGTAGAATCAGGTTTCATGAGCTCTCTCTTGTATTGCATAACTTGTGAATTGTGGTGCAACTTCGCAAGTGGCCATCATTCAAGCCACAAAAAGATTTAACATCTATGTGAAGCCACTGGGACTGGTCATCCCTCAGTTTGGAGTGAGGTGTCATCGGTGTGGTAATGATACCTAGCTGTACACTGCCACCCCAGGCTGAGCCAGAGATACTGTGGAGGTTCTGACCCAGTACCTGGAAGCTGTGAGGGACTGGATGGGTAAAAACAAACCCTGACTTAACTCCAGAAAGATGGAACTGCTGTAGATTCAAGAGCATTGTGGCTGAATGAAGATCTCATCCAGTGAGAGTTCTCCTCTTCTCCAGAAGGAACAAGCCCTTGATCTGGCAGTCTTCTTGGATTCGTAACTCTTGCTGGAACGGCAGGTGGGATCCATGAGCTTTTGCCCAGTTTAAGCTAGTGCACCAGTCATAGCCCAACCTGGATTGAGAGGCCCTGACAACGTTAACTCGGGTCCTCATCATCACATGGTTACTGCAATGCCCAAAAACTGCCGCAGAAAATAACCCAGAAAATGTGGTGGATGCAAAATACAACAGTCAGGAGGTTAGTGGGGAAGAGCCACTGTTGTAGAATAACATCAGTTCTTTGGTCACCAGTAGGTTTCTAAGTCCAATTCAAAGTGGACCTTACATGCCTTAGCTGCAGGATACCCGAGGGACAATCTCCTCCAAGTAGAATGTGCCAGGCCCAAGTGGGTATTCCCAAAGTTAGCGTCCCATCCCTGTGAGAATTCAAGGGGACATGGGCTCAAGGACAGTCCTTCTCTGTGGCATTCTGTGGAACAGAACCCAGCATCCTTCCTCCTAGTCTTCCTCACAGTTGTTAAGATGGAGCTGTTTCAACAGGCTCCTAGAACTTGATTCTGAATGTTATTACATGATTTTATGATGATCGTGTCGATATTTTTATTTTTGATGAGGGCTGCTGGTGGGTATGACTTTTATTATATTTTAGTCATTTGTCTGTGTTTTTAATCCTGTTAGTCGTGGGAGTTGGGGTGGTGTTGAAATGGATGTAATAAATAAATAAACAGAAAGAGAAGAATTAAGCACTGCCCCAGGACAATGCCAATTTGACGGCAGAGCTCCAGTAATGGCTTCTGGGTCTGTCAATCCAGCCCTTTGGGGAGGGAAATCTTGTTTAAAATTAACTAATATTAAATGTTAAAGCAATCAATTAAAAAGAGCAATCAGAACAGAAATGTGCTCTTTTTTGTTTTTACTTGTTTTTTTCTTTTTTACTCTTCCATAATTAATTCAGCAAGGAAACTTTTGTTTGTGCAAAATGGTTGTTAAATTGATCATCAGCTGCTCGGAAGTCAGAGAGGCCCTTAAACACCCAGAGAAGCAGAATTTAGCTGAAAAACAACAAACCTTGGCAGCCTGGCATAAGATCTGCAACAGCTTCGTCTCGCCATCAGCAGCTTCTTGCCTTGCCCATGTATGGTGACTTCCCTTTGGATGAGATCTGTTGGTTTATCTATTACATCCTATTTCAATGTTTCTTAAACTTTTTGCTCTCAGGACCTCTTCCCACTTTTAAAAATTAATTAAAAATTAAAATGGACATATTCATAGAATATTTATTTATTGAATCATGTAAAAAGAGCAGTGTTAAACTCATGAGATATTAACGTAATAAAACATTTTTCATGAAAAAAAACCCTAAATTTTTTAAACAAAAAATAAATATGGGAAGAGTGACATTGTTTCACATTTTTGGAAATGTCTTCTATATCTGGCAAATAACTTTGATTTCACAGACCCCTGAAAGGGTCTTGGAGGACCCTCAGGGTCCTCAGGCCACACTTAAAGAAACACTGTTCTATTTGATTTATGCGGCCACCCATCTTGCAAGTGTGACTCTGGGCAGCTAAGAGAATTTAAAATAACAATACAATGACAATAACAAAGCACCCCCCCCCAAAAAAAACCAATAATAACTCCAGAGCATAAAATGGTAGCTGAGGTTAACCAATCAGCCAGCACATCATGGGCTCATCTAACCTCTTGACCCCCATACCTGCAGAAACAGCCACGTTCTGAGAGCTTTCTGAAAGGCCAGCTGGGTTGAAGCCAATCTAATCTCAGGTGGTATGATGTTGTGGTTCAGAAACATAATTTGGATCTAATAATTTGCTTTCAAGAAGGGAATGTCCCACCTGGATAGATTCATGGCATTTTCAGCAAATTTCTTAAATCAAAGCCAAGGGCAAGCTTTACTTCTTTAACATGGGAGGGGTTTCTGTAAATTTTGGGATATCCACTGGTTTCTGCAACTGTATCCTGTTCCTTCGCTCAAACCTGTTCCTCAGTCCAGAAGTGCAAACTGTATACTGCTAAATACAACACTGATTCCAACTTGGCCTGAATCGCCCGCCCATATAGTCTGAACTGCACATTTCTTCACTTTTATGAACATGCTCCATGCAACCATTCTGTCTTGGCTAGATTTCTGGGCTGTGGGCACTGAAGCAGGAAAAATGGTGTTCTCCCTCATCCACCTACTCTTAAGTTTACTTTAGGAAGTAGCTTGGTTGTAGTGTAACTAAGAGGTCAATTCAGTGTCTATTAATGGGAAATGGTCACCATTCTTCTTTCTAAACTAGTAAGCATTAATTGTCAAGAGGATGGGCAAGAATTTGAAGCTGCCCTATATATTCCTCTTTTTGGGGTTGTTTGTTCAGTTCCAATCTTAACTGCAAGCAGTTGCTCCCAGTTAGCATCCTCCAGAACATTTCTTTATTAATTAATCCTATCTTTATTCACACTGTGCTCTCTTTGCTTCAGACAGCAGGTAATAAGCACAGATCAAGCAGGCGGAGATGATAAATTATCTATTGAATAATTAACAAATTAGCCCCAACAGATGGAACCAAAGCTCAGATTTGTTTAGAGCACAAAACGGGTTGTTCCTCCTTCTCTGGCCATGGCGTGATGTTTCTTGAAGAGTGTGTTCTTGAAGAGCTTTGCTTGTCTCTTCATCCATGATTTACATTTGTGGTCAATTCACCTGTTAGCTGTCTTAACAACCTTGGGGTCCCAAATGTGGGCCTGCTGCAATGGAAAATGCAGCACGGCTTATGGCTCTAAGAAGAAGACACGGCCATCAACCATTGGTGGGAAATATTATGACACTGATGATGGAAGAAAACCTTCATATATGCACTTTGCAGGTAGCACCTGTCCAGTTTGATCCATCACAAAAGAAAAAATAGACCCCTTTTTCTCTCCAACACAACTATTGTGATTCTGCTAAAGGTAAAAAGCCAACACAGAAGCAATTTAAATAAATATGAGGTTCTACTGCCATCGTGTGCAGTACAGTTGTTCAGGATCTGCATTATTTATTACTACTTTATTTCCCCAGCCCTTCCCTTGCCACTGCTGTGGCTCCATTTTTCATGAACCTACAAGGTCATCAATAATGTGGGGAAATTAATAATGTATCTTCAGCTCCTCATTGTAGCTATATTTACAGCATCCATAATACATTCAAATAACAGATGACTTGACACATGGTTTAAAAAATGAAATTGTTGGGATGCTCCCTTGATTCTGGGTGATTTTTCAAAAGGCTGCCTTTTGACCTGTGGGTGAGGACTCTCATTTTTAGGGCTGCATTGAGTCCTGATTTGCTGCCGCACTGCTCAGAATGACCTCAGCTTGGAACTGTAAATGGCATTATTGAGTGAGTTGAAAGGCAGAAAGATAGATGTGAATCTTTGTTGACAGTGGCACCCACAATTGCTGGTGGATGCACACTACAGAACACAGTCATTGCTTCTTTCAACTTCACTTGGGACAGTTGTTTGTAACGTAGCTATGAGTAACACCTACCTTGTTTCCTCTCATTTATAATGTTTTGCGGGAACCATATCACGGGGCATGGGAATGATATTTGATCAACACCTGGAAGGAGATGCTAGATTATATATATATTTTCCAAAAGGGATCACTCCTTACATATATTAGCAGAAGTGAGGAACAGTAAAACCAAAAGCCATCGGTGATGGATGCAATATGTTCTGGGATCAAGGACATGTGTGAATGTGAATGATATTAGGACTGGATGTGGATGGGGCAAGAAGGGAAATGTGGTGAATGAAGAAAGTGGGCATGCCCAGAATAAAATGATGTATTTCTTAAACCCCATTCAATTTAGTGATGTTAATCCTCTCCTTCTACCCCCGTTTTGACTTTGTCCAGGATTAAATCCACTGTTTAATCTTATTTATTGAAAATCAGTAGCAGTTGAAGGAAGGTTTAACTTGTGGCTCCCAGGCCATTAATGAAAATACTGACTGCAGACAGTGTAGTTTAGCTCCTGAAAGGGGAGATTTTTCAGGAACAGAAAATAATCATAATCTGGGGAAAGCTCCTGTTAGCTCCTTTTCTGTGGAGACCCAAGTACAGATGAATGAACTAACCTGAAAGACACGTCCCCAGGGTGTTCACCTGGGACCTTCTTTATGTGTCCTCTTTTTATCAGTGCTTGACTTCCCTTTCAGACATCAACTTGTGTTTTGAGCAGTCCTGCATTCTCTCTGTTTCAAGATGCACATGCTTTTTTTCAGCAGAAAAGGACACTTTGTACCATGTATTTTTTACAAAAAAATACATTGGTTGCTGTCTTTTTCCTTTTGATTTGTAGGTATCAAGGGAGTGGGGGGAGGGGGGTCTATGATGGACAATGTATAGGAGTCCCAGAGAGATCAGTGTGACTCTCCATTCTCTTTCTGCCCTTCCTTCCTTCCTTCCTTCCTTCCTTCCTTCCTTCCTTCCTTCCTTCCTTCCTTCCTTCCTTCCTTCCTTCCTTCCCAGTTCCCCCCTTCCATGAACTGCTAAAGGAAGGACAAAATAGTCTTCTGGAGATCCAGCTGATGGTTGGAGGAGAGCTTTTGATGTCCAAACAAGCAAGGGCTTCATGGAGCCCTGGGGTCAAAAGTTGCCCCCTCTGGCACTAATTAGCTCTGAAGGCTGCCTCCTTTTTCTTCTGCTTCTACCCAGCTTGTAGTTCTGCAAGCGGCTATCTTGACTCATTGTGTGGAGCAACTGTAGCAGAGTCCTTCTTTGACTTTCAAAAAATTGATTTAGAATAATCTCGGTCCATTAAGACAATAGGTCTATCCACAAAATCCAATGTCTTTTTATAAAAAAGCGGGATTTTTTAAGAGTTGTGGAGGTGTCTTTCTTGCCTTCTGCATGGAGGTCACCTTGGTCATTGCAAAGGACCCTATTAAATTCATTCATTATCACAGTACAGTTAACAATGCTATTTTGAGGGGGAAGAATATAGGTAAATTAAAAGTGCTAGTTTTTCCTTGCTGTTTATATGGAAGGTAAAGAGAATAAAATTATAAATACAGGAAGATTTTTTTTTCTTATCTATTCAAGAATGGAGAACTTGTAGCTGTCCAATTGTTGCTGAACTATAGCTCCCAACGCCCCTCGCCCTTGGCTTTGCCAGCTTGGTCTACTGGGAGTTGTAGTTCAGCAACCTCTGGAGTTCCACCAGTTCCCCATCTCATCATGATATATCTTCTGCGGTTTCCCATCCTAGTTGTCCAGCTATTCTTTCTCCCCTTGCCTCTGATGTCACATTCCACCATATCACATTGCTAATGTTATGTTGGGTCGCCTTCTCCACCTGCCGTGCTTCATTTGCTAATCTGCTCAAAAAGTCCACACTGTGCTAGCCATTCTCATCAAGTGCTTTAGGTGAGCCTGAGAGATTTTGAACCAGCTTTTTCACCGGATGACATTGTCAACACCAGCTTGTCGGTGACTGATATGGTCTAGAGTCTGCCTGGGTATGGAGTGGATAAATGTGCCTGACGCTTTGTGATAGAGCTGGTAATTACATTTCTCCATGAGCGATATTAATAGTGAAAGGAGACGTCAGCCCGCTGCATTTGAATTGGTTAGACAAGAAGCTGCAGGGAGTGATGGAGCCATTTATTAACCTGATGAATTATAGAAAAATGGACTTTTCCTTAGAGCGTTGAAAGGCTTTCTTAATCATGATGCTTCCAAGGAGCATCTCGGTCCCTAAGGCCTTTCCATAGATGTATTATCCCAACCCTCTTTCACCATCCCCGATAAAGGCCAAGCAAAGGATTCTGTGATCTGTCTTCCTGGAATGGATTATACCCTGCATCCATAAGAAAGAGGCGGAGCATGGCAAGTTGACTTCAGATGGTCTCCCACTTTTTTGCATTTAATGAAAATAGCGAATATTCCGGCGTTGTGATGGATAAATGCCACGTGTAAAGTGAACTCTTGCATGAATTGTTACTTGAACCCTGACTTTCTACCCAAATCCCATGAGGACTGGTTTGTTTGTACTAATTCCCTAACCTCTATCCATGATGGAGAATCTTATCTTGACAGGTTATGCTGGTAGCTTGCTTTGGTTGCTTATTAAAAGATCGACTTTGGGTTATGTCAGTCTTCTGCTTGGATACAACTCTTGGTCTTAGTCTCCTGATTGTCTCTGTTATTATTCCCTCTCATTCCAGTACCTAAAAAGCAACATCTGGCATGCCTGAGGTGGATTTGTTACCTTGTTCTACTGTAGCTTCCTTCCTACCTCCCTAGCTTCCTTTCATAATGCTCATCTTGTTCCTTCCCTTCTTCTGCAATTTTAACTGAATGGGGCTGTACCCCCCATTGTCACGTATCATATCCTTGCTCTTGGTGAGATGCAACTAAGTGCCAGTGAGGAGAGCAAGTGCCCAATTCATCTGGCCCCCCTTCTTTATCACTTGCTTTTGAAGAAAGGGTTTTTGTTGCTTGTTGTTGTAGAAGCCTCGCTGCTTCCTTGGCTTCATGTGCCACGTGGCTCCATTTCTCATGGGTCTCCTTGAAAGCCACAATCCACAAAGTCTGGGAAAGAAGAAAGGAAAGCAATAGAAATGAGGCCATGCCTGAAAGATGAGAGATGATGTGAAATTATTAGAAGCACTCCAGAACCAGCATGATGTAGAGCATTATTATTTCCTAATACAACATTTCACAAGGGTTTTTATTAGATGTTGTCCTCTCCATCTCCTCTCCCCACCCTTTCTCCTACTCCTGCCCTTCTTTTCCTTCCTTCCAAACAATATAGAAAAATGCTAGCCTGAAATAAACACCTGAGGCTGTTATACGTTATTCTGCTCCGTTAATTAACTTTTAAATCAGAGAGTGTCACCACGGTGGCTTTAAATTCCCTGTTCAGAGTGCTTGACAAAAATGGCAATGGCAGTGGCTGCTCATCTCTTCCAGATGCTACCCTTTGGGACACTGGCAGGGTCAGAGGCCTTGCAACCAGTCCCTAGCTTTTCCTGACCAATGTCAGAGTGACCATGCTTTGGCCATGAGACTTTTGAAGCAATGAGTAGTAATCCAAGAAGAAGAAAGATGGTCCCCATGGACCATCCTGTTGGTCCCTCTGTAACAAACTTGCTTTGGTGCTATCTGGACCTCCCTAACTAGATCTGTGCAGAAACCCATTCTGAACCTTAGGCAGGCTTTCTTAGACGCTGTTAGGCTGTGTTTACACAACTTACCTAATCAGATCAAGGGATGCTCTAGCAGATCCATTTGCACAACATCCTAGACTCAGTCATTTTGGGGGGGAGAGGTTTGTTGTGTGAACCCAAATAATAGATTAATTTGCAGTTCACTGAGAGCCTAGACCTTCAGACTGAGTGGGTCTACATTTTCATTAAAGCTTCCCTCCTTTCTTTTCTCCCACTCTCATAATCCATTATGTTCTGTGTGAATCTAAGAGCCATTTTCCCGGTGTCTTCCCCAACACACTGGAAGGTTGCTCCATGCAACAATTTTGGTGAAGAGTTGGTTCACACATGGTGGCTGAAAAGGGGGAGGGGGGGACACATTAAAAAGGTAGAGGGTAGAAATAAGCCAGTCCAGTTTCCTGATTTAGTTTATTGTTTGCTAACATGGTGCTTAAATTCTTAAGTTGGTTTGCACTGATTAGAGGCTGTCAGTAAGAAACATTTGGAGGATCTCTTCATCAGATGGAGAAGTCAAGGATAGTCAAACCCAGCTGCTCACCAAAGAGATACTTCTCAAAAAGGATGACCATATTCCTTTCTGAAGAATTCCTGTGCTTAGGGAAGTGCAGAATTCACCAGTTCTCGCTGTAATCTTTAGGTAGTACAAATTGCCAGAAACCCACAAACGATACAGCCTCTGGATTTAATTCTTTTCTGAGAAATGCAGTGAATTTCAAGCAAGGATCTCCATCACAAGTAAAGAGAGGACACTAAAACTTCCTAAGTCTTTGGCAATCCGCTCTGTCTTCTGGTAGCAGTAAAAAGGAGTTATTTTTATCTCAAGAATTTGGGCAGCCTTGGGTGAAGATGGGGGATGGAATTAAGGGATGTATCCAAGTTCTTCAAACTTTTCTGCGCAGAAAGTAATTTAAGTATTTCTACTGCATTGAAAGAGGCAGGTCCTTTGTCTAATGCACTGGTGGGAACAGTTTTCTTAACTAGCAACCATTCATCTCCAGTGCTGTTGCTCCATCACCTGAACTCTCTTTTAAGCTAGCCTTTCCCCATCTTTTTCCCCTCCCTCCCTCCCCAGTCTCCAAAATGGGAATAATCAAGAGAGTAGCTATTTTTGACACTTCCGAGGTGGGGCAACATCCAACTTCATCTTTCAACCATTCTTTGGGGGAAGTCAACAACTTAGCATGACACAGCCATGCAAAAATGGAAAGCCTGTCCAGAGCTCCAGGAGAGACATTCGGTGGGGAAACCTGAAGGTGGGAGGACTTGGTAGCACCTTGTTCTAACCCACATTTCCAGGTAGCAAAAGAGGGACAAGCTGATGAGTAGGAGAGCTGCATTTGATTGAAGCTATCCACAGGTAACGAGTGCGTGATAACTGTGGCGATATGTCAGCAGGGGCTGGTTAGCTTGACGGGCTCCATCTTTTCCATTCTAGGCAAGTTTTGCTGTGTCTGCAGCTGTGACTTAATGGGAGAAAAAGAGATACTTCTGTGAATACCAGAGCCAGAGGACAAAATGAAGGAGGTGGAGGGTGAGAGGAAGAGGCAGGAAAAACTGTTTCACCTGCAGTTGTTTCTACCCTTTCTTTCTCTCAAAATTGGATAAAGCAGGCAGGATAGTCTGAACATCTGCATTGTGGGCGAGGAAGGACTTGTACTTGGAAGCCCACTCCCTTGTCCTGACTCCCTAGCTCAGTAAAACATGTGATGTAGCTCTGGAAAATATATTGTCTGCTAGGTTTCTTTTCTGGAAAACATCAACTTTGAGGTCTTCTCTTTTCTAGTCAAGGCATAGCTTGGTAATGTAGTTCTGTTCGGGTATGCCTATTTGGAGATTTGGTAGTCACTGTGGGGTTTGGGTGGTGTGTGTTTCCGTTGTGGAGGGTTCTAGCCACAATATTCTGGATCTTTGGAGAAGGTTGTTTCATGATGGGAACAAGTAGTTTTTCCTTCCTAAGGTTACTGAATTCTTAAGAGAGAATTGAGTGGCTTGGGGTTCCTTTCTACCTTCCTTAAGGAGTTCTTGGCATCAGCACACATGTGCAATTTGTCAGGAATACTGTAAATGGTATAGAAAACAGTATTTAGAGCAGAAGTTTATACAGTATGATGCAGAATCCCATAGCTGTCAACGTCAACATCCAGATCCACCTCGGAGGCGATCCACAATGGATCTCACTTAATTTGATAACTAGGTTAAGGATGTGATGTGAACATAACTGGTTGCTGCCACTTGCATATATACAGTGGTATCTCGGTTCACGAACGCTTCTGTTCATGAACAATTCAGTTCACGAACAGCTCCAGTCGCAAAATTTTGCCTCCGTTCGCGAACTCCGCATCGGGTTACGAACAGGATCCGCGGCCATTTTCCCTGCCATGACATGTGGTCGCGGCTTCCTGTAGGGAGGGGGACTCTCCCTCCAAGCAGTAACCGCCTCCCCACCCACCTTCCTGTCCTCCACGCCAGAAGTCGCGTCGAGCAAGGTTAGCTTTCTCTCTCTTCGTACTGTACTTTGTGTCATATTTTTGCGGTTTAAAAAAAAAAACATATGGTTCAGAACGGATTAACCGTAATTACATTGAACCTTATAGGGAAATTTGATTCGGGACGCAATCAAAAATCAGTTGGCGATCAAATTCGTAGGGGTCAGAACGGATTAACTGTATTTACATTGAACCTTATGGGAAAATTTGATTCGGTTCACGACCAATTCGGTTCGCGACCAGAGTCGCGGAATGAATTAAGTTCGTGAACTGAGGTACCACTGTATATGATGCAGTGTGCCTTAATTTGCTTACATATTTGCACTCTTATGCACGTAAATGCATAACAAGTAGTAGCCACATTTTGCCTTCTGCAAAATAAGTAAAATTGTTGGGCAGTTTCTTCAATGCCCCAAAATAATTTAGGTCCAGAAACTCACTGGGACTGGCTACATTTTCTTGGAAAACCCTGCTGAATGAATCTTCCAGTTGGTAATCACACTCTTCAAGTAGTGTGATCCAGGGGTTACTAGACTGATGTTCTGGGATAGCACTAATCTATCCAGCAGTTTGCTGCACTGCAACAACAAAGCTCAGTTTTCTGTTGTAAAATCTGCCACAAAAGCATTGTACCATTTCATGGGGCAAGGAAATTAAAAGCACACAGAAAGGCTGTCTGAACTGCTCCTAGAACATTTGGTGCTTTCCAAAGATAGAGTCAAATGCATGTAACCGATGGATCAGAATAGCCAGTAGTCCAGAATGGCCAGCCTGAAGCTGGTGGGCAAAAGCTGAAGGCAAGAGACCATCCCCTCTTCTGGGTTTATAGCGTGAGTTATGCTCAAGAGAAAAAGGTCTTGTGCTGGGGAAAGGCAGCCTTCTGGGGTGGCCCAGCTGAACAGCATAGACACCAGACTGGGAAGAGCATCAATAGCAGCAGCAGCTTGGCAGCCTGGTGGAAAAGGACTTTGCAAGCAGCTCCTGAAGGTACCAGAAAGCATTAGATGTTTGTGGGAAGATGGCCCTAACAGGAGCCATAAGAGGCAGAAGTGGGGGAACTGAGGTCGGTGGACTAGAAATCCACAAGGCAGAAAGGATTCACTTGATTCCAGGGAACAGAGTCCCAAGCTTGTAGACCTCAATCAAGGACATCTACCTTAAATACTTAATTAAATTCATTTAATTACAAATTGATGTACCACTCTATTAAAAAAAAATCCTCGTAGTAATTTACAATAAAGTAATCACAAATATATTAAGAATACAGGAAGTACAATCAAATCTATACACCAAGCTAACATTATTGATTAGGTAGATAGAGCAATCAGAACAAGGAGATCAGAGTTTAACTTGATCGGGGAAACTTCTAAACTGGGAACCTGAACAGTATTGATGGGAAGTTATTTCACACTGTGAGGTTTACAGTAGAGATTTTTCTTAAATGATCACCAGGAAAGGGAAAAGGTAGAAACAGAAGATGTATCTACCATCCTTCCAGAGCCCAGCAATCAGTTTTTAAACTTCAATAGTTGGTTTGTTGTCCTGCACTCTGGGCAACAGGGAACTAAGCTGTGGTCTTTTCACGTACTGGCTACGGAAGGCAGCAAGTTGAGACACTTGCTCAGAGATTGAGGTTATCAAGGGCCTCACCACCCCAGTTCTCTTCCATTCTCATGTTGCATCACATGCTGAGAGGCTAGAAGTGGTAAGTGAGAATCCCCAATCTCTTTTGCTAAGAGTGTGGTCAAACTGCCCAACGTGACCCATCCATATGTCTCACATGAAAGGACGTTCTGCTCTGTGTCGTGATGATCTGGCTGGGCGTGTCTTGCCACTGCAGACGCCACAGGGTTTAAACTTGTTTTAAAGCCAAACAAATAAGAAGAAATCAAACCCTTAAAAAAAAAAAAGAACGAAATCATTAGCAAGAGAGGGGTTATATGCAACAGCGTCCTTTTAATTAGAGCAGTAATTAATTCTATTTTGACATATACCGAGATTGTTTTTTTCAAAAAATATTCCTGTGCAAAAAGAAATGGCTTAAAGATATACAGGAGTGGCACGCGTACCATTCCCTTAGGAGGGGATCCAGCGTGGAATTTATACCTCTGTGTGGGCATGGTTGCATGAGCTTCTCATATATATATATTGAATTAAAGGGCACTGCTCCTTGTGGTGTACCACCTTAATGCTAGGGGAAGAAAATCCACGTAGAGACTACGCGAGCGAAAACTGTTGGCAAGGGGACCACTGCAGTGAAAAATGCAGTTAACCTCACTGCACACATTATTTTCATCATCTTATGTCTGTGGTCAAATTTGAATGGGGCTAGGTGAGTTTCCACATATAGCATCTACTTTCTCTGTTAGTGAGATTTGGCAACACAACTGGGGGGGAAAATGAGAATGTTACTCCTCTCCTCAAAAACAGAGAGAGAGAGAGAATCGTGTTGTAATAGCTGACTTGCAAATACACCGCTTATATGTTTGGTTCATGTACAAATCCAGAAGTTCTTTCATTTTGATTTTATTATGAAATGGAGAAATCAGATCATTTTTCTTAGTGGCCTTCTACTCTCCATTCTCCCACCACCTGCTCCCTTTCCTTTCTGTACCATGAGTGAAAGTTAGAAATAGAAGATGCCCTCTTTCCACCTGGAACTTTCCTGTCCCCAGTGCCAGTTGCTCTGGGAAGTAGAGTTTGCCCTTGGTGATTAAGCTAAGGATGACAAAGATGACTGACTTCTTCCTCCTTTGACCCCAACGTATTTCATTGACAGTGAATGAAGTTTTGAGAGCACAGGGAGGTATTTCCAAGAGCTAGCAAGTAAGTGGGTGAGTTATCGAACCTCATCTTGGGTAGGGAATGTTGGGGAGAATTTTGCTTTATTGGGATATTGTGCTTGTGGTAGGATCCAAATTTACTGGAAATTGGGCTTGGAATAAGCTCAGCTGAGCTTGGAGGAGGAATTGTTCCACATTCATTCCCCAACTGGGAGCCTTTGCTGCATCGCTAAATGTAATTCTAAAACTAGAAGGAAGTGATTGCACTTCTGGTTTGGGAGTTGGGCTAATAAAATCTTTTGTGAAATGGCTGTGCAGGACTGTGTTTAAATCAGAGCTAGTTTTCTCAGAATCTAGCAAAATCATGGATGTGCCTTTTGTTATTGTATTGGCAAGAATCTGTACTGAACATCTTATCAATGCCCTACTTTTGGTCCTTGTCTATGAAAACATGCCAACATTTCTGCTTAGATTTCAAAAAGAAATGTTAGATTTTAATCTGTCTCACTTTTATTATTATCCATAGTGCTACTTGCCTATTGTCCAAGTCTATTCCATCAGGAATTTTCAAACATGTCTGGCTTCAAAGTTCATATTCTAGAGAGCAGATCCTCCAAGAGAGCATCTGGATAAGTTAGTCTGTGGTTGATTTATAGCAAAACCCTAACTGATACCCTCAGCTCCAAAGATGATCAAGTAACACCATGATCCACCATCTTCTATGCGGACCTTCTGTTCCATCATCTGGATTGGATCAGCTTCTATTGTAAGGAAGTTCTCTATATAGAGAGAAACATATAGCTTTAAGAGATTAGCTTTGAAATACTGGGGCTGAAAGGAGTCCCAGGCTCCAGAACATCTTGAACCAAATACTCTAATATCATTACTCAAGTGTCTGACTCCCAATCCTACCAGAACAATTCTCTGGCCAAAAGAGTTGCTGTTTGTGGTGTTGCTCTGCCAAAGACAGTATGGGATCATCTACTTAGCCAGCCTAGAGGGTATGAGGAACCCATAGACACTTGGAAGTCTGTTTATGACTGTTGTTCCATGCATTCTTCTGACTGAGAAGCTCCATAAACTGCCAGGCTCTACCCTGACCCTTCTGGAATCTCAAAACCGATCTCTTTGGCAGGCCAGAAATGATGTGCAAAGACAAACCAGCATCTTTTTTCCTATATGAAGAAAGTATTAGTCCTGGATGTGATCGCTGGAGCAGAGTATGCTAAGAAGCAGAATGTCTGCCAATCATAGAGCACTGACAGAAGGCAAAGGAAAATATATCGCTGATGCATAGCTGGCTACAGAGAACATAATTACAGTCTGCACTGATAAATTTAATGCTGATGCTAAACTCTTCATCTTGGAGGCTCAGTCGGTCTACAGTATTGTTTTATCCTTATTACAATCCAGTGGGATAAATAACCAGCCCAAGCCAGTCTCTCTGCTCCAGAACTGTGTTCGGATATTGTTCGAAATGTCCCAGCTTCAAAAAACAAGGCCTTAACCACAGTCCTAAACTACATTTGCTATAGGAAGTATAGGTGTAGGAAGGAGACACTGGCTTCTGTGTTTTGCTTCACCGTTTAGCTGTTCAGATTTCAGGCTGCATATGGTTGTAATATTTTTGACCAGGGTTCAGATGAAGAGAACAAAGCCACAGCGCCTTACATTTATTGTAACATAAATCCACTAGTCTTTAAGAAACTATAATGCTCTTGAATATGTTAGATGTAACAGACAAAAACATCCCTCTCTTCTCCCCTCCCTCCTTAAAGAAGAAGCAGAAGAAACCAAGTCAATGGGCTGCAATTCTTCTGCCATCTCATCAAACCCAACATCTAGCTTGAGTCATCTTTTTGGGGTATCCTGGAAATTATATTCTGGGTATATGCAGAAGGCTAGATTGCCCACCTTTTGGCAGGTAGCATAAGGGATAAAATGGAAATCGACCACACATTGCTGTAACATTGGCAGATGATGTGCAGATGCAAGGCCGTGAAAGGGAAGGCAACTAGCATACAATCCCATGTAACAAGGCACACCTGATTAGCCTTCATTCGCATCCTCAGCACGATGGGGAGTGGGCAGTCTTCTTCTTTGGCACCATGGCTTTTATCTATTAAAAAAACATCGGGTCCTGGTTCAGGCAAGGAGACAAATAGTTCCATATGTCCTGGTATTATCTTAGAACAATGTGTTATCGACAGTCCTTCCATGAAGCTGAAGGTGATGGAGATGCCCACTTAATTAAGAGGGGCCACCTGTTTCTCATCTCCCTCCATTAATATGCTGCACATATCCCTTCCTCAACCTTGGAAGACTTGACCCAATGTTTTCCGTTGGTTTTTGCAAAGAGAAAGAGACCAGAAGCAAAAACAAATTGGGAGAGAGAGGGAAGATGTTAAGGACCAGTGCAAATGCATTGCATGCAACCTCCAGAAATACAACCATGGTTTCCAGCTTTGATTTGTTTCCTGTGAATATAGAGGGAGGAAGCTTTCTGAAACAGGATCACACAGGTTTGGGGAGAGAGAAAGAGAGAGAGAATGAGAGCAAGAACCACCACTGTAGGCTGAAGGGTTTGACATCAGGAGAATCCAACCAAATGACCAGCTGAAACTACAGTGCAGGAAATAGAAGAAAAGATGTACCGTGATTGAACCATGCTAGTCAGGGCCTTTTTAAGATTCAGGGAGGCATGAAGACCAAAATTTTATTTAAGTCCCTCCCTTTCTCACTCTGATGTTTCTCCATTGTTTTTGTCCATTGAAGTCAATGACCCGGTAAATGGAAGCATCCGAGGAGACCTAAAATATGGAAAGACCTCTTGGATGTATTTTTTAACTGACTCTTTTACAGCTTTGAATAAAAAGTATTCCTCTCTCTGATTATTTCAAATACTGTACTAGACTTTGGAAAGGTTCCTCCTCCACGTGTGTGGCTTGGAGCAATTAACCCCATTGTGCCATACACACCTCCCTCCCCCAAAAAAGTGGGGGGGGAGAGTTGATCAACCTGAATGGTTTATCATTCTGGGCACTATCCCTACAGACTCCAAAATTGGACAGTCCTCATTGTATCACCTCCCTGTAGTTGGAAAAAAGAAAAAGTTCTTTTGCAAGCACAGCATTCAACGGCCATCGTTTAAGCCGCAGTCTCGGTAGTCGAGTCCAGAACGCCAGCATCATCTTCCGCATCATACTGGGGGCAAGAAAGATCTGCTGTCGCTTTGTAACATTGCGTAATGAACTGTTCCCCACCCCCACCCCCTGTTTCGGACCCCAAAGGGGGTTACATCAGCATGCATTGTCAAATAAATTGGGGAGCACCACGATCTCGCATAGTCCTCTTAACTTGCTACGTGGGCAGCTTTGGCCTCACTGCATTTATCTCGGAGCGTGCAGCCACTTCCAGTCGGGGTAATTGCCAGCCTGCCTGCCTGCGGCTGTTGTGCAGATCGTGTTGAGGGGGTACGCGAGTGAGCAAAACGAAGCCTCCCTGACACGCGGGCTGCAAGGCAAATGCTGGCATTTTTTTTTTCAGTTAATTGCCTTTTTAATCATAGTGAAATTGCTCCTATTTGCATGAATATTCTAGCACTGAAATTGCTTTTGCTGTTGTCACAGATACTCACCACATATCATATTCATGGTGTTGTTTAATATACCTCATTTTGGAGAATCAAACTTCATAGTTGTTCGTTCTGCTTGTCAGAGGATAAGAAATGTTTTCCCCCCTTTTGTGTGTGTGTGGATTTTTGTTTTTCAATTATATTCCCTCCCCACTAATCCATGTACAGGCACCACACAAATTGGAAAATGAAGTACGTTTTGAAACAAAAACGTACATGACTTGACTGAATCAGTGAGGACCAAACGAATGTGCTCTGTTGTGCAGTATGCTTAGCATCTGTAGAAATGTTATGAAACGGGATGGGTCCCAACCAGATGGAAAAATGCCAAGCATATCTTTCCCTTAAGCCAAAACTCTTGAGCACCTGCACTGAGGAGGAGCCATTGCTCAGAATGGATTCATCCCAGGTCCAAGTCCTCTCACCGTGACTGAACCCGCTTAGCACCAAGGCAGACCGCCCGAGGTCCAACTTGCCATAGGTGTGCCATGTCCAAGGCTTTGAGTCCTTCACGTTGAGAGGCTTTTATATGGTGATGATGCTAAAGAAGGAAGTTTGGGGATTGTCTGCATGTGAAACCAGCATGTTTACATGGCAATGACAGTTGTTCCTCTACCCAAAGTTGCCTTCAACTGCTTGGACAGGGGGTCCATCTACCTGCAATGTCTGAAAGGTGTTCCCTTCAGACGTTGCAAGAGAGTTGCCAGGGTGTCAGTACCAGGGTAGTGACACCCTGGCAACTCCCTTGCAATGTCTGAAGGGAAGAAGGACTTACCCCATCACCTTCTAAGGTTACCTTCTAAGTGGAGATAGTGTTCCTGGGACCTATCTTCCATTAAATATCTGGTGCAGATGTTCTACCTTTCTCATCTATCATGTCCATCTCCACCTGAGCTATGTCCTGTAAGCTGTTGTCGCCAAAACTCAAAATGAGCCTGCCCAGGCACACCAGGGCACTAAGAGTGTGAAGAGCATCACTCAGGATGGGACTTTTAAGCTTTGAGAAAAATAACACAACTATCATACACATTTACTGGCTCTGCAGAGAGTGGCAATGGAGCCTAGCTTTGAGAAACCATAACTCCAAATAAGTTAAAGGGATACGATACAAGGATATGAAGGAGGCCAAGAGAAGCCAGCTCTTGCCTGGTGTCCTGTTCTGTGAGGCCTGTCCAGTTTGTGTCCCGTTGGAGGCTAAATCTAACTGCAAAACGAGATCATCAGAGTTTTCATGTGGGTGGGGAGAAGTGTTTCCATACAATAGGACTCTTAGACTCCTCTCCTTCGTTGCCATGACACATTATGAGATACTGTTTGTTAAAACACACTTCCATATATGACCAGACATCCTGGTTATCTGGCTAGCGTAAGGAAGGCAATGGATCTATGACAGCTTTCCGGCCAGATCTAGATAGGTGGTAGAATGAAATGGAGGAATCAGTGACCTGCCTTGGGTAGGGCCACCCTGCAGCCTCTGGCACCTTTGACACAGCCTGGAGTAACACCAATTTCCCACTTCTAGCTTATGGGGTGGAGATCATTCCTACAAATGAAGCAAGCTCTCCATTCTCTGTAGTCTCCTCCCGATTTACATATTGATGCACAACTTTTCTTTTCCTTGGCGACATCACACCTTCATTTCTGGTAGCCTTCTGAAAGGCAGCGAGGATCACTTTGCACGCCCCAGTGTTAATGCAGTGGTCCCACCGAGACCGAGGTGAAAAAGAGAGAGGATGGATGGATGGATGGATGGATGGACGGACGGACGGACGGACGAGCAGACAGACAAAGAGGAAGTAAAATAAAGCAAGCCTGTCCCGAGGGGCGTTCCAAGCTGAGCTTTTGAGGTTTGAGGACGTGAATGGGGAGGAAATATTCTCTCTAGGAGTTGAAGTAGCTATCTAAAATTATCTGAGCTGCTCAGACTGCCAATGTGCGAACGGTGAATCCCTGTGGATTCATGAGCATTGAACAGAACTATAAATACATCTGTTGAGGAGTGGTATGGAATGTGTGTGGGGCTGTGAATGTGTTGAGGGTAATACACATCCTGTGCTTGGGTCTCTGTCTTTTCCGGAAAATGATACTGTGGGTTGAGTGCGATGGGGTCTAAGCGCGGAGGATTTCTGAAAACGCAGAATTTGCTGCTTCTGACTTAATTACAGTTGCTAGGTTGAAATGTTTCTTTAAAAGCCTTTGTGAGTAATTAGTGTCAAAAATATAAGATCTACAAAGCCATAAACTCACAGCTTGGTAATATTACCAAGTACTAATTAAAAAGGAAGGGGGGGAAAAAGCATCTCTTTCCTTATCAGATTTCCAGGGTGGCAAAAAGATTAAAACGATGCAATTTTAAAATACTGTATTTTATTTGGTTGGTTTTGCAAAAGAGTACAAGCTGGAGGTGGAAGATTTGGAACACAGCAGAAGGTGGACCACACAGTGGTCAAATGGGGGGGGGGGGAATAATAGGAGGCTTTAAATAAAATATATCCTCTCCACCCCCATCTTCTTTCAGCAGTAGCCAAATCATGTGCCCCATAGCTTTCTAAAAATGGGAGCTGGAAGATGGTCTTTAAAGGGGACAGGCGCAAAGCGGTCCACTCTAGCTAAGCTGGGTAGGAGCTTCCTCATCTGAACTTCCGTGGGTTAACCCCCCTCTTCTTTACTAGCTTATCTTCCAGTTTATTCTAACTTTCTCTACTAGGCTTAGTTACTGGACCTGCTTTGGGGGCAATTGCAGGAGGTGACTTTTTCTTTGTGCTGCAAGTAAAGCTGCAGTGGAGAAAATCCAAAGGATGACAAAGAGTGGGTGGGAGTACAGGCGGCGGAGGCAGAATACAACCTAGAGGATTTGTAAAAGCTTTATGATGCACTGCAATCTCATGTCCTTAGCCACAGTAGCTAAGCTCAGATTGCAGGCTTGTTTTATCATGCTTTGTTGCAAAGTCACAGTTGGCAAGGTTCACACCATGAAGCAACTGACAGACCAGAGTTGCTGGGTTCACACTAGAAGCCCAAATCAAACACACCGTTTTGCAACTTAGTGTGAATCCAACCAACATCTGATCCTCCTAAAAATGTTTCCCAGAAGTTCTCTGATGGCCTGACAGATTCATCCTTCTGTTGTAGTATTCCCACTGAGCAAACAGAGGGAGAAATGTCTTGCCCTTCCAGTGCTGTTCAGAAGCTCACCCTGCTGCTGAAGGGAGGGTGTAGGCCCAGCTTTTGTCAGGAGGTGGCACCATCACAGATGTAAAGTTCTAGGCTAGGACTTCACAGACCTTCACTTCAAGATTCCATTGATTTTTGATTTTAGTAAAGTCCAGCGCGCATGGGGGGACTCTCCAGTCTTCCCTAAGCCGTCATAATTCCTGTAGGGACCAGTATAACTGCTGGATATTATTATTATTATTATTATTATTATTATTATTATTATTATTATTCACGCAATCAGCCAGATGTTTAGATTGGATTTGGCATTTTTGTCCACCTATCAGAGTCCTTCTCAAGGACCTGGGATAGGCAGATATTGTTGTTTAATAGATGATGATGATGATGATGATGATGATGATGATTCCCCTAGTAATAGGATCTGGCTTCTTGTCACAGTGGTGAGGAGGCAGTGTTGATGCTGGGAAAGGGGATGAACTTTGCTTTCAAGAGGCTCTGAAAGGGGAGATGCTCAGCAGTTGGTGGATTCCGGATATTGCAGTTCCCTTGAGAACAATGTTATGCTCTAATTTTTTTCCCAAGCTGTTACCCAAGATGAGAAAATTCTCAGCATGCTCTGATTGCAAAGGTATGAGCTGCCATGTTCACCTTGGAAGAGGCCATTAGTATGTGTGGCAAGTTGAAGAGAGACAAGATCTTCTTTTTTTCCCTACCAATTAACAGTCAGCCTGCTGTGACCTTGATGGTCGTGTTTTCTTTCCATCACGCTCACATTTTGTGGATCCGAAGTTTATCAGGCCTCTTGTAAGATTGTTTGAACCCAGCCTTGAAGGAGGTAGTGATGATTTTTCATTGTCCCGTTGACACACGGTTTTCACCAAGTTATGACAGTCAAGATGTGGAGGTATCACAGTTTCTCTGAAATGGCTGCTGAGCTACCTAAAAAAGCTATCCCCCAACTGGAATAAAAGAAGTTTGCTTATAGGATGTAATAAATTTTGAAAAGGCAGGAAGCAATGACGATCATGTGAATGCTAATGAGGGATATAGCTGTTGTGTGAATGGTATAAATTGCAGCTGGGCCTGACTGCAGAAAGCAAGATGGATGGCATTTTGGAGAATGGTGTTTCAGGCCATTCCAAGCTCCTATTTTAGATGGTGGGTGGGGGATGTCCACAAGAGTGTCAAGTGCTCCAAAGGCTTCTACCAGCACTATGTATTGCCTTCCAAACGTTGTAACTCCCATCATACGTGACTGCTAGTTGTGCTGGCTGGGGCCAGATGTAATCTAATAACATCTGGAGAGATCCAGTTTCTCAACCTTGCAAAGGCTGGTGGTGTGTTGGAGTTATCTTCAACATCTAGAGGGGACAAAATCTGGAGAAGACTGCACTAGAATCTTTTATGGCACAGCAGAAGACATTGGGACTAAGAATGGCAAGAATTTCATGTTTTGTTTAACATCAGAATTTACTGAAACTTTGTAAATTTCTCTATAAATGGGATGAAAAGAAGCAGAGGCTTTAAAAAAAGAGAGGGGAAAGGGCACATTTTGGGTGCTGTGCTGTTTAAAAGCCTGGCTTGAAATGATGGTCACTTCCTTTTACAGCTGCCCCCGTGTCAGGAGGCAAGCATGATGTTCTTACGCTGAAGTGAGCCACTGCAATGGTGTGAGAATGGCACTTGTTTTATTTTCTGATGAGATTGCATCCCAGTTTTACACACTTCTCCAGACAAGATAAAAATAACTTGGAGTTTAAAAAATGGAACGCGAAAGACACCGACATTGACAGATCGGTCCATCAACCTCCTTACTACTCAGATATTGGCGTGCCATCTTTTGGGGCAGAAAATGACTTTAGTCTCTCCCTTCCTGCAACCCTGGAGATCCGTTTACAGAAGTATCCAGAAAGTGGACTTCAGAGATGTTTCATCTGGTCCCTCTGCTGGGAGTAACAAACTGCAATGTCTCTCTTCCTTCCTATGTTCACACGTACTAACCATTTCTCTTTAAAAATTATTTAAGCATATTTGTGAAATAAAGGAAAATTGATAGATGTAGCCACCGGATGCAGCTGCTTCTGACTAACCATTGCAGTTTGCTTTCATAAATCTGTCCAATTTCATCAAATTACCCTGTTGGCCATTTCCCCATCCGATTGCTGCAAATTCAAAAAAAAAAAAGAAGAAGAAGAAGAATCAGTTGTGGGCCATGTGGGTGGAAATTTCCTTTTTATTCATTTTAAATTCATCTTTTAAACCTTGGTTTTGGCAGACAATTGCCCAAGCTCCTCTAAAACCAAACAAATGCCTTTTGAAATGGGTTTGATGATGTGCTGTCAGTATAAGCGTGCTGATGGATGAGAAATGAAACCCTTCGCAAAGCAACAATTAGGGAGATGCTTGTTAAAAAAAGAGTGCTGGGATCTAGAAAGCCAATCCAGGGTTCAGGGGTACCTGATTTTAAAATGATTTCTCTTCCCTCCTTGTTCTCATGATGTTTTTCTTGCTGTTACAAGGGCTTGAGTGATGGGAAATGCCCAATCAATGCATTTCTTTGTTATGTGTTATCATGGAGGGGGAAGGCCCAAAGTTTTCATTTTTAGGCCCTTCTGTCTGATAGTCTTTGATGGTTCCTGCATAAACTACTACTTTCTTTCCTCTCTACCTTGTCCACCCAAGAGTTTTCAAGCCCACATCTCAAAAAACATAGCCCAGAGTCTCTTGTTGAGTCCAAGAGGAATGGACATCAGGTCCAACTCCCATCATTACCTAGGGCTGATAAGGCTCCAAGTAGGCCCGCTCCTGTCTTTCCAGAGAGTTTTCCCATGTTGTGCTGCCGCACAAACTCTCTTGAATCGTAGACTAAATTAACCCCTTCTCCAAGTTCTCACGAGGCGCTATGAACTCTAGCATCACTCAGTCATCTGGGTTCCCGTACCCCTGTTCTGGTAGCGCATGAAGGATTGAAAATGATGCTTATGTTGGGGAAACGTAAGGATGCAAACCTCATACATGGATGTTCCAAGTAACTGGCCAGGGCCCTTCATTTGAGAAGCAAACCAGGTTTTTACTTTGCTCATGCTCCGCAGTTGGAGTGGCAGAGTTTTCCTGATCCTTCTAAGAGCTCGGAAATCTCTCATTTGTGAAACATGAAAGGCTTCCTCTGACACCAGAGGGTGGAGGGCAAAGATGGGCCTTTCTGCCCTCATCAGAAATGTAATCAGCCGTCCTCACTTCAACTTTCTTCAAAAATTCATGAAAGCAGCAGCGGCAGCTTTGCTCTCGGCACCCCCTGCCTCCTCCTGCATGTGCTCTCCTTCCTTTTCTCCTCCTCGGGGGTTCACATCTCCTTTTGCCTTCCTTGTTTTGTAGGAGATGGGCATTAGTAGCTTTAATTGCAAGCTGGGGGGAACTTTGCATTTGGCAATCATTCTGTTTGATCCCAGTATGCTATCGATCTTCCTGGAGCCACAGCGAAGCATGTATTGGCTACATTTTATAAGTCCTGGGGTGTTTAGCAGGTGGCTCGCATGGAGAACATGATTCTTCCAGCTGGAATAGGAAAGGAGGAGGAGGCTTGATACGAAATGCCCAAGACTGCCTGCCTGTCCTCCATCTCCCATTCTGTTTTCATGATGCTAATGGCATCGCTCTACAGCAAGCAGATGAAGCAACAGAAATGAGAAGTGGAAAGCAGACTTGCACTGGGGGGGAAAAAGGATGATTGACAGGATGGAAATCCTAGAATGAATCATGTATCAATCATGCAGTGAAGAAGGTACATCTGTGTGTGAATTAAAGTACAGTGTGTAGACAGGTACCCTGGCTATTCCTCCCTCGCATTCTGTCTCTCCCTCGTGACTATCTAGAATCCTCTGACTGTGAATAACATACATAGTTATAATATCCAAGTAGAGGTCACTCTCTCTTTATTACCGTGATGGGGTCTTTATAACTGGTGGAAGTGACGCCTTCAGAAGAGAATGAATTAGGTGTTTCCCTCATCCACTCTGCAGAACAATCCACTTTTCTGAGCAGGAACAATGCAACTGTGTTGGCTTTTGCTCTGAAGAAGCTCACCAATTATTATCTCTCTCTCTCTCACTGCTTGGGAAATAAGATGGGAGGTAGAGGGTGAGTGGGATCATAAAGCATGCAATAGTGGCGGTGGTGGTAACAATAATGATGATCATGATTTCTTTTTAACAAAGCATTGGTCAAAACATTGCTTGAAGGTAGACAGAAGTTTCCAGCTCTGTCTGTCTGATTTTTGGGGCCCTGACAAGCATTGTTTGATACCTGATGTTCATTAAGCTGCTTTTCTCACCTTGGTGGCCTCCAGAGATGTTGGCTTCCTGTTTCTGTGAGGAGAGTGCATCATGGAGAATATCGTATTGGAGGATGCTGCCCACAGTCTCAGATGTAGGGTTGAGGAGACCAATGGCTACCTCTTGCCTATCCTGCAGCAACATCTCTTTGGGGTTGCATGAAAAATCTGCTGTTCAGAGAAGGACAAAGTGGAAAGTCTAGCTCTGTGTTCCTCACTTAGAAACAGTCTCTCCAAGAAATACACTTGTGTGCCATTGTGGGGCATTCTCAAAGTCTGTGTTGACTTTCTCATGTGAGGTGTTATGAGCACAGTTCATCTCAGTGGAGAACTTTCCTCTAGCTGGTGCCCGTACTGTGAATAATCTATTGTTTGCCTTCAGTATTTCCTCTCTCTCCTTATCCACTTTAGAGCGGAGCTACAGCTCAAAGTGTCATAGAAGCATTGAGTTGGAAGGGATCATAAAAATCATCCAGGCCAACCCTCTGCCCACTGCAGGATCCACCAGCCAAAAAGCAATTTGGCCTCTGTTTGAAGACCCCTAGTGAATTCAGACATCATGTGGTAGCCTATTCCACATGAATGAATTCTATCATGGCCCAGCTTTGTTCTCCAAGATCTCCACTTTAGGAAGGCCTGTCTCTTTCTAAGATTCTGGAGAGATATCACTTATTGAAATACAACAGGTGGGCAACATGGTACCCTCTAGATTTTTGGGATTCCTATAATTAATTAATTGGGGTTAAAATTCCTATTAGTCCCAGGAAAAATGGCCAGCAGTAAGGGATTCTAGAGTTGTAGTTGCACATATGATTTGCCTCTTTCGGGAGTAGACTCTGTTGGTCTGCGGTGGTTAATTTTCACGTTCAGGTGCTCATCCTGACATTCAGGCACCCAGGCAATATGACAGAGTTTCGAATTCTGTTGAATTCTGCGGTGCTTCCTTCAGCTTACTCAGCTTGTCAAATACATTGTGATTTTAACTTTTTAAGGTCAAATATATTACATTTACATTTTGTAAAGCGGTATTACCTTGCAAGGATAAAAGAGGAGCCCCATCAAAGAAAAGAAATATTTGTTTCATCTTCTCCACGGTTCTTTTGATTTCCTCTTTGCTAATCTGCCAGAAGCTATGGTCAAACCTGAAAATCTGTAATCATTTCACTCACTGTCTAAAGCAAAGAGGGATCCATCAGTTATTCTGATCCTCCACCATTCTTATTCTAGCAAAAGGTTCCTGTTCTTCTGTCGCATCACTTATGCTACAGATAAGATGACACGTTGGGTTTTTTTCATGTTTGGGCCCTATGCCAGTATAGCGAGGGCTTTTAAAGAGAGGCTCTTCTTGTTTCTTGATGTGAATTCCCTTAGAGATTCATCAAAGCTATGAGATGGCACAGATTCTTCCAGCTGGTTCAAATCTTGCAGCTTTTGGACAATATATCTGGAGGGCCAACGTAGAAAAGGCTAGGCTAGCATCAGAAAGGCACCCTTTTGGTCTAGCTAATTGATAGGAGAATGCAGTTGGATTTACCTTAAGTGTTATTGAACTCCAGAAGTAGTTCTTCGTGTGAACCCTTTCCATTTGGACTTTGACTGAGTTGTTAATCTAATTTATTGTTCCTGCCACTTCAGGGAGGAACCGTGAGTATGCGTATGAAATAATACAAGCAGGAAATAGAAGAGGATACCCCCCAGAACTCCATCTTCGAGCCTTCTCTTCACACCCAGTTCTTGACTTCTAACAAGGCATCTTCTAGGATTTCCTACCCACCCATCCTTTTCTTCCTCTTTCCTGTGCATTGACCTGGCCAGTTTTCTTCTAGAATTGCAACATAGCAACATCAGCCTGGCAACCACGTTCAATGCACAAAAGAAAAACAGACAAGCAGCATTAAGAGACAGGACACATTTGTAGGAGTCTCTTGTTCCTGGGGATGCCTACCTGAGCACAGAGTGAAAATAAGCGAGAAAAATAGCTTCACCTTAATTCATGGGAGGTTTCCATTGGGAAGACTCTGACTGTGACGTGAGATGGTCCTGGCCACTCCTTGGTACTCAGGGGCCCCCATTTCCTTCTGATTAAAGGTCACCTTGGATCCAAGCCTTTGTGCAAAGAATGAGCTTGTTGATGGGAGTGCAGATATTCAATTCCAGGCAAGAGCTAGCATTAATGAAGCATTAAGCTTAAGTAATCAAACTTCAAAATGCAAAGACATGCAGCACAGTAGCCAGAGGCATGTTCAGTTCTACCCCCCCCTCTCTATTTCTTGCCATTTGAGAGGGAAAAAAGGGAGGGCTTCTGAGCCCACAGAAGTCCAGGGTAATTCAGAGGTGGGCAGCCCCAAGACTACATGCAGCCCCCAACATTTGCGAATTTGCTTTTGCTTCATTTTTTTGCAGTCCCTGCAGCCACTAAAATACCAAACATGGCAGCCTATTTTGAGACAAGACGCACATAGACTGTAGTCTGCCAACCCTAAAATGGGATTGGAAAGGGGGGTGGAAATAAAGGAACCCCCCAAGCCCATTAAAAGGCAGAATAGTCTTCTCTGCTCATGAGTGTGACGTGGCCCAGGAGGGAAGCTGTTGGACTAGGACCTGGCATCTGCTTATCAGTTGTGGAAGTCTTCTGGGTGACTTTGGGCTATTTCATTTTTTTCTCTACTCAACCTATCTCTCAGGGATTGGGGTGAAATATTGGAGGAGGGAGGGCCTGTGTACCCCACCTTGAATACTCAGAGAAAAGACGCCCGATAAGTCTTATATATAAGCCCTTACCATATGTTCTGAGTCTTGGCCCCTTTGATCAGACTCTGGTCCTTCGGCATAGTCGCATCATCCTTGAGTATTTGATTTATGTGGAGTCAGCTTTCTTTGAAAGTCAGCACCAGCCATGGTGGCCTCCACCCTGTGTTTCAGTTATGCTACTGGGAGGTGTGGCAGTTTCATGGATCTTTCCTGGAGATCAGAAAGCTACATTTAGCTTCCTTGGTCGAGGAGGACCTGCCATGCAGTGTAATGCTGGATTACAGACATTTTAGGAAAGATCTGTACGGGAGAGGCACTTGGACCTGTCCATGTGTTGGGAAGATCTTTTCACAGTAATGTTTTTTTAGGAAGACCTTTCTAGGTGTCGTTTATTCACGTGCTTAAAGCCTTTTTAAGGAAGATCCTTGCGGCCACCTAAGTATTCTGCATATGTTCTTTCTCATCTATCTGTGGTTGGTTCTTCATCTTAGAACCTCTCTCAGAATCCATCTGGATCTGGCTCTTTGATCTAAGATTTTATGGATTTTTATTATAGTTCTTAATACAACTGTAGATTTTTGAAGTCAGTTGTATCCAAACTTCAGCCAGATTTCCCTAGTTTAATATACAAGAAAGTGAGCTGGACTTTGGAAGAAATACTTACCAACTTTCTGACAATCTGAATTGGACTTTTCTCTCTTTTGCACAGAAAGAGGCAACGTGTAATCTGGAACAAATTTCAGAAGTCGGCGATTGAAAACCATCCACACTCTTGTTCTTAGTCCTTAAAAGGCATAAAATATGTCAAACATTCTTTTTCATTTCATAAACAACAAAGTACTGCAGATACAGGGAGGAACTCTGAAACCCGTACTATGAAATTTGTAAATTGGACAGTCTTTTTCTCTAGGTTATGTTGAGCGTTACTGCAGATACATAGGCACGTTTCTTATGGGAAGGTTAACACATTAAAGAAGTAGCTGGATTTCATTTGTGAGTTAGTAGATCCAAAATATCCCATTAGAAAGAAGGAAAGGCTGCCAGAGTAAGAACGATTCAGATCACAACGTGACACCGGATGGAAGAATGGATACCATGTTATTTAAAGGATTAAAACGTTCCTCAGATATTATCTCTCACATCCAGCATGTAGCAGAGAAAATATTCCTCATGGCCAATCTGTAAGAATCAAATACAATCGCTGCAAATAGAGAGATTAAAAATGGTAAAGTCTGAGAACTTCTGCAAAAAGAGGTTGGCTAGATAAGATATTACAAGCAACTGGCAACTGAATCAATTAAGTGTGCAGAGACAGCTTCAAGCAGGGTGTTAAGAGAAACCCTACAAGCCGAGTGAATGCATACCCTGCCATATTGGGGTGTCAGCATTATTGCTCTAAAACTGGTGTGCAATGCTCTACAAGGCATTTCTTCTTGCAAAGGGGGGAAACAATGTAGATTTTAAACGGGCAGAAAATCAAAGGACTTAGAGAGTGACAACTTGTTTGTGTTATGAGGCTTGGTTGCGGAAAAACAAAGTTGCCCGGGGACATTTTTCCCATGCAGGTGGCGTTCAGCAGCCTAGCTGAATGTTTTCTACAGCTCCTGAAAATCCTTGCCCGTTAATTGCTGTAATCTCTTTTTAATTCCTTCTAAGACCATCTCTACACCATGTGGTAGCATACTTGTTGCAATCAAATCTGCACAGCCTGGGGCCTTATGGGCAGGCTCTCTGCAGCAGGCAGCCATCTGAGGTGGGTCTCTGCAGGGCTGGTGAGGAGGCAACCTGCTGGTTCCCTAGTTGATACCAAAAACATCGTCCTTCCTCCTTACATCCGCCTCTTCCCCACAAGGTGCTGGAGGGGAGAATGTGTTTTCAATTGTGGAGGAAACTGAGAGCAAAGGAAAGGTTATATTATCCATGACTTTGTTAGGGATGGAGCAGACAAGGAATTTAAACCCTGGCTGACACAGCGGGAGAGAAGAAGCAGGGCCCAATTTAAGTCCGTGATGAAGCATCAGCCCTTTTGGGAGGCTTTGTTTCGGTTGGAATTGCACAGGAAGAAAAATCCATATTTTCAAAGGACTTGTAGAAGCCAGCAGGCCCTGTTCAGTCTTTTATCCCTGGGTACAAAAGTTAGGAACTTCACATCTGCGGTGAAGTGTTTTGATTTTCATATTCTTCTCGCTACCATTGCATGAAGATCCTGTAATTCAGACCTGCAGCAGCTGAAAACACTTGTAGCTGAACCCAAAGGAAAGTTTCAGAAGGAACCTGAACCAGTCAGCCAATGTCATCTTAGTGTTGCCCTTTTGATTTGTGTGTATGACAAGCGAACCTGTTTCCCTGTTAAAAGCCTGTTCCGGGCATTTTGATGAAATACCAAGTGTAAGTGATTTTTGACTGACAAGCCATTGTTATTCTTGTGGGTTGCTGGCATTTTGGGGGTTTCTCGTTGTTTTTCCCCTCCTTTCCTTGCTCCGTTATCCAAAAGGTCTCAGGGATAAGAAGGAGAGGGCTGGGATAGATGTCAGCACTTGAGGTTTGCACAGCTAAAGCCAGATAAAACCACTTCAGAGGCAGCTGGTATCTAATGAGCTTCGGGATGGAGGGTGTCATGCCGGGGAGGCAGAGAGTTGAAAAGGAGATGATTGCCAGTTTATATTTTGGAAGGGATCTGTGTGGCTCTAACATTAAATGGTTCTTCTGGCTAAAACATTCAGCGGCATGCTTGACTGGGAGGAGAATCCGTACGTACCAGGATCCTCGCCCTTTGGGGGAGAAAGACTTATTTGCCATTTGTGTTAGTGGCTGCGCAAGGCCAGACTCCATGCATCCACACAAAATCAGGATTTAAGGACTACACAGATTTCAGAAGGTATCTTTAATGTTGGTCTGGGGTAAATACAGAATCTTGGAAGGTTAAGAGGAGTAATTATGGAGCCTTGGCAAAATTAACAGCATATATTCACAACAGAAGTCTAACCAAATTTAAGCAAGAATGATTTCCATTCCTACTGTATATTATGCAGCAAGGCAAATATAAGTATCTAGAACAGTGCTTCTCAACCTGGGCAAGTTTAAGATGGGTGGACGTCAACTCCCAGAATTCCCCAGCCAGCCATGCTGGGTTGACATCCACCCATCTTAAACTTGCCAAGGTTGAGAAGCACTGATATTGAATGTGATTTTTAAGGGGTAAAAGAACTGACTAAAGAATTGAAACCAGAGACACACCAATTTTTTAAACGATGTCTCTAAATACTGTACATTAATTAGAGTATGACAGGAGGTTAGAAACTAATATTTATCTGTAATGACTTTCCTCCTTTCCTTTCCTTTCCTTCCTTCCGTTTGCTTTTTTAGAAAAATGATTAAAAAAAAAAAAGAGGGGTTTCCCAGCCTCATCTATTAATTGTTGATTAAGGTGGGGAGTTCCATTAATTTGAAATGTTTCTTTACCATATTTATGCATGCTGCAATTGCAAGACTCTTGGCAGTTTAGAGTAATGATCATCAGCCCAAGAATTTTAGTAACATGTCCATGGTAGGAACTAGAATATATAAAATTTTAAAACCCTAAAATGAAAACCATGCTTTAAAAAAAACCCAACCAAACTGGCATCCTGTCACTCATCCTAGCCCCCCCCCCCCAGTAACTCAGTTTTCAGGAGTTTCTAGAAGGTCAGGAGAGAAGTGGGTCAACCTAATTTATGATTTCTTTGTTTTGCTGGCTGGGTGGAGATAGTTGTTACAGTCAGTTAAGTTCAGATTCCCTCTCAGCTGTGAAGTTCATTAGGTGACTGGGGCTCTGCTCGCATTCTCAGGGCGGTCGTGTGGGTAAGTGAAACCACCAAGATCCAGAGGTGGATGAGGATAAAGCTTCTGAATGAGGGTCAACGGTGGTGCTCTGCAGGAAATGAGCAATAATTCTTCCCATTCATGCTGAAGACACAGAATATCCATTCCTGTGGAAAAGTATCTCGAGGATGCCGTGGTGTCTCCAGGAAGAGAGAAATATCTGCAGGCCCAAAGGAGAGATGAAGGAGGACTATGGTGACACCCAGTGATTTGTTTTCTTTTTGCATGGACACAGGAATGCTCCTCTGCTTTCAGGGGTAGGGACTGTAAAATACCTAACACCAACCAACATATGTAGGTGCTGCTTTCCTTAGAGTATTTGGAGAAATGCAAGTGGCTGTTAACACAATTGTCCACGTTTTTACTATTGTGAGCACTTTGGATATGTGAGTAGGATGGGTAGAGGAGGGGGAAGAGAGGTCCCTGATCTCAGTGGAACACACAAAGAGGAAGTGACAGCAGTGAAAGTGTTTTTTGTTACCTCTCAGGCCTGAGCAATAATGTTAAAAACAAGCACATGCTATGTGGAGTTCAGAGCAACTTTCTCTTTCCCCATAATACATTTTCGATCTCCATTTATTGTCTCTCTGCATCTTTGTTTACACAGCATGGGGAGGGATCAGGCCAGGCAGTAAAGACAAAACACGTATTGGGAGCAGAGAATGTCAACTCTCAGATTGACTGTAGTGAATGGACAACTTGGATTATGACCAAGTTGCCATTTCTAGACTGAATATGGCCTGTAACAGTTACCTCTGGACCCCACCAGAGAAGATGCTAACAATTGCTGGGGAGGAAGACCCACAAAATATGTCATTACCTCTGAGTTGGTTTTCTAAGAAACTTGGTTCAGACTTGATTTGGTTCAGCTTGTCTTTCAGCCTTACCTACTGACTTCCTGTGAAAAAATGAATGTAGTTTACCCACACCAACCACAATAGTCTTTCTGTGAACGGTCATCTCACTGTAGCATTCGTCTTGTGATGGTGGAGGAGGTGAAGCCCATGACACTTTCTCAATATTTCCAGTGTCCCACTACCCCAACATTGGAAACGTCTGAAGAAACTTCACCCTAGGATCAGCTTCCTTATAGCAAGGCTGGAAGATTATTGAATGACAGACTCATCTTCCAGGTGTGAGATTTTTACCGACGCTGCAGGGGAACCCCAAAGCATGCATAAATAACAATTTGTTTTGTGAAAGAGAAGACATGGAGAAGAACTAGGCACGATCATTGGCCACAAATCTAGAGACGATATTAGGGAAGGGTACAATGGAATATTTTGAAAGTGTACAGAGTTGGCTGGCTGGCATATTATAGCTGCCTGGGCCTTTTCTTAACCTGTAGAAGGAAATGATTGGAAACATAGTCTAGGACATTCTAGACCTGCCAGACTGAGCTCTTTCTGGAGTCACATGGTAGCAAGTATTGGAAGGCTCAAATATAGAAATAGACACTTTGTTGAGGAAGACTTTCCCAGGTCATCAGTCTTGATGGGTCACATAGTTTGGCTCCTGACTTGGATGTTGTAACATTAGAACAGGGACCCTCTCTTCCGTGACCCAGGGAAGGCCCTGTATCAAGACTGTCTTCTCCTAAGCAGTAAAGCCAGAATAGGGACCAACCTTTGTTGTCTTCTGGGCCTTGAACATTTAAATTTTAAATTCTTTTCTGCCAGCTTAATGACTACATACTTGTGTTTCTACAATGAATCCTGAGGGTTGGGACACTGTTTTTCCCCCAGAAGAACTTGGGGCATTAAACAGGTTGCTGTGCCTTGCAATAAAATCAGTGGATGAACACTGGGGAGCACAGAGAAGAAATCTTTATCCATTTTTATTTTCCAATGTATTTATTTGTTTGGTAGCATAATGAAAAATGTATATTTTTCTCCTGGAGTTGATAGTTGTAGTATACTGTAAAATTACTGCTCCACTCTAACACTTGCTAATTGAGCTGGAAAATCATCACAAGGCAAGTGCACAGTAGAGGTTCACATGACTTCTAAGAGCCAGGAGCTTATCTGGGCAATGATGAAACAGCTGGAGGGAGTGTGGGAAGCTAAATCTTATCTTCACATTTGATCAAGTCAGAGTCTGTCAGAGGAAGGATGTGAAGTACAGAAATAGTGGTGATTGTGGAATTTGATAAGAATGGTGCCAGCATGCACAATCATTGCTGGGTTCACTGTTGCACAAAGCCACCTAATGATCTGTTTGGTTTAGGACTTAGTGGGTTGTGCAAGCCTAGCCATGATGGCTTAGTAAAGCATGGTTTATTGCAAGACTTTACAACCTGAAGTTCCAAGCCTGGGTGTGACCCTTGAAAGCCTTGGCTGAGGGATACAGAGACCTTCCAAAAGTTTCCAGCAAACTGAGACTTTGAAGGTGACAGAAGGGGAAAAGTGATAAATATGTGGGGGTTAATCTTGTTAATTAATGATATCTAATTTTAATTAAGCTTACCTTTAAATCAAGTGTTAGTTTTTGTCCAGAGTGGCAACTCCTTATTTATAATGGAACTTGAAATATGCAAGGCCCCAACCAAGGATAAGCAAATATCCAGGAGAAGGACAAAGAACAATCCGAGGTGGTTGGGCAGAGGCCCCTGTGGAAAGTCTGCCATTCTTTCTCCTGTTTCTCTGCCACTGGAGACCAAAGAGAGCTCTGATGTTCCTCAGATTACCTTGTCACTTTCGTAGCCCTTTTTCAAGAGGTAATAGGTTGTCTACTTGAGCATTAGAGATGATTGCTGAAATACGTGATGCAGCGAGAAAGGCTGGATGTTAAAGATGCTCGAAGGCTGCTGAGTGATTTTGTGCCTCCAGGTCATGGCTAATTAACTATGTGTGGCCAGAAGGAGCAAACAGGAAAAAATGTAACACTATGCTCTGGAAGCAGTCACCAATCCTCCCTTCTTCCCTCCGAAAGTTGGATATGTTCCCTTGTCCGGTCACACCTAGAAGAGTAAAAGTGATTGCCATGAGGAAGTGGTAGAGAAGATGGGATTTCTCCAATATATTGGTAGCAAGATTGGAGCTCAGATGAGACTCGGGTGTGACAGCTGTTACAGAATCTGGGGTGCGCATGGACTTACTGGCAATAATACATCAATTGATACGATAACTGGGTGTCTTGTCTTCTATGTTCGTAATTGCAGAGATGAACCTTCAGTTCATGCTCCCACTTCCAGCAGATGGGAGCCATGCCTCGTGCCTAGATTTGAGGAGATGTTTCACTTTTAGATTTTTGGAAAGTATCCAAGAATTAGGACTCCAGAGCCAAATTGAAATTTGAGAGATGAAACCTTTTGGAAACTTTGCACGAAAGAAGTGGACGAGAGGACATCAGATAAAAAGGCAACAGGAAATCTTCCACTGTTTGAATGCAATTATTTCATGGCTGTCATTCACTCATCAGCCTGGACTTCCCTTGTGGGTCTGCTACCTTCAACTATTGCTCTAAATGCTGAAATTAGTTTTGGGTTTCTTCACAAAGCTGTTGGGAACTGCAGTCTGGAGAAAGCAGCAGGTCACTGAACCGAGAAGCGATTTAAGTTCAGCTGCATATGACTCTCAGCTTCCAAGTATTAGCACAATAATGAATTTCCATCCTCACTTTGAGAGAAAAATATCATTGAAGGCTGTCAAATTAATTGATCCTCCCAGCATCCCACTCTTCTGTTTTCTGCCATGCATGGCTTGCTGATCTGTTGAATCATTTCCCAAGTCAACCTGGTATCCTGTAGAAGAAATTGAAGCATGTGATAGCTGTTGAAATCAGAAAAATAGGGTCCATGTTAATTCAAGTGAGACCTTTTAAGCTGATCCAACTAAAGGGGCTGTTGGCTTACCTGTTGGGCTGATTCTGAGGTTAAAATGTGTAATTGTGCCCCCTAGGAATGCAGGGAGCATCTTGTGACAGAGAAGCATCGTCAGCATCTGTCTGGGTTTCAGCTAGTCTGTGTAAAGAGATAAGGTGGGCGACAGGGAAAGGAGTCCCCTAAGGTCCCATTCAAGCAAGCCCATCAGTTTCTTCTGCCTATTAATGCTTCTGGGTCAGGCCATGATCCTTATCTGGACAAAAATGAAGCTAACCTTGGTTGGTTGGACTCTTCAGTGATGCTCTGCCTGCTCTCTTGCTTCTTTCTGCCCGCCTGGCCGCTCCTGTCTCCATTTCCAGACCCTTCTGTCTGCTGCTCCTTCTTTATTTCAGTTTGTCCCAGACAAGAGATTAGGAGTGGATAAGAGATTGTGTTTCATGAGGGGGAAGGAGCTGGTCTTCCCCTTCTTCACAGTACAAGTGGTGTGTGATGGAAAAGACAGAGTGGTGGTGTTGCAACATGCATTGTCTTTTAATAGAAATTGCAAGGTTCTGAGCCAAAAAAGATGGGATGGTAGCAGTTCTATTTTGCTAATAGCATGTAGTTGACCCTGGATTTGACCTTACACTGGGCCTCCTGTGGATATCTCCAGCACTCTGTCCAGCTCTGACATGCTTCATCTCCAATACACTTGACAATTTGTATGAACTAGTGTTGACAAGTACTAAAGCTGCCATTAGAAGCTACCAGGGGTAGAACTATCCCATTTCCAGATCTGCACACAACTACCTTGGCTGATGAGTTTAAAAAAAAACCTACAGGATGGAACATCTCTCTTGATATTGAACAGATCCCAGATAATAAGGTAGTTCTGTCCACCAACATTGGCCATTGGCTGATCTCAAAAGGGAAGGCTTTCAAAGGTTTCCTGTTCCAACCACGGGCAACAGTTCTTTTCCCTAACTCCAGCACTCAGCTGATTCTGATTTCTGCCTCAGAAATCTGCTCTGCTTTGCTCTAAGTTCCCTCTCTACAGCTGCCTGGAACTCAGCTCTGACACTGCTATGGTTGAGTCTGGGTCCAGGAAGGAATGCAGCTGGGAGTCCAGTTCAGTTGCAGAAGGGGAAGAGGCATGTGTGAACCTCTTCCCCTTCTGCAAGGGCAGTAGAGGCATTGCGGTTGGCCAGCTGGGTTCAAGGGTGTGAGAGGGGTTTGGAGGCCAGAAGGAGATGTGAAGAGATCCAGGACACCAGTCTGGAAAAGGAAGTTGGAGAAAAGTTAGTCTTCACACTTGAAACAAGTTTCGCAGGCTGATGAACTGGCTGATGCAAGGGATATATAATTCCTGGTCTGCTTCAGACGTTTGGAGAATCACCAGATAATACTCAAAGAGGTCAGCTGGCTCTTCTCAGGGCCATAATTGCAATCTGGAGAGCACTAATTTCTTTGTGGTCCTCCAGGAGTTGTTGAACTATCTGTCTCAACATCCCTTTCCTTTGGCTATGCTTCCTAGGGATATTGGGAATTGAAGTTCAGCAGTATCTGGACAGCTCTGGGTTGCCTGTCCCTAGTCAAGTCTGCCTGGCTATCTAAAGGCCCAGAACACTGGTGCAGAAAGATGCTGTTGGAGAAGCAAAACTGTTGGGAAGCCAGATTTAGCACATACACCCATAATGGCTTTTTGCTTAATTACGTGGAGCTCTCAAAGGGGCAACTAGTGTGGACCTTCCTTGCCATCCTTCGGTTCTCTTGCCCCTTTATTTGAAAAGCAGGGACTCCTTCCATCTCCTCCTTTGTAGGCCCAAATCCTCTGCTCAGCATCCATGACGCGGCAGGAAAGTGCCAAAGCACATGCTGCTATTCTTGGTTCCCAATTTATATTGAGGTTCTGCCTAAGGGCACAAAGCTGAGACGAAATAAGAACTTAGAAGAGCGAAGATGACTAAACCTAGTGTGAACTACAGATGAGATTTGCTATCCAGCCTGAGCACTGCTCCTTTGAAATGGTTATGCTTTGGAGACAGATGACAAAAGCATAATTGCTTCCCTTGCTTGTGTGAAGTTTCCTTATGAGCAGCAATCCAGTCAAAGCAATTCAGTGCCCAACCCTCTGAGTCAAGTTGCTGCCAGTCAGTATTGATAATACTGAGCTAGATGGAGCAAGAATCTGCTTCTGTTGAACACCATTTCCTTTGTTCTTAAGCTACTTCACTTCTTGGAGATTGTTTTTCTGCCAGCCTCCTTTTCCCTGGCAAGAATGTGGGGGAAATTTAGCTCAATGGATTAATCATCCCCTGCTGATCTTCTGTGCAATTGTGAAGCAGTTGTCACCCTTCCTAAGATGCCAGTCTCTCTCTGTTTCCCTCCTGACGCCCATAACCCTAATTTATGTTCACCCCCACAGTCTCTTTCAAAGAGATGAGTCTGTCACAGAAAACAAGGGAATTGATTTCTAGCTGGCTGTCGGTGGATCTTGAGGTCTTCACCAACCCACCTGCATTGTGAATCATGAAGCAAATACTTTCAGTTGAGAGCTTCAGCTGGGACTTTCATCATTATATACTTGTGTGTGTGTGCGTGTGTGCATGCACTAAGGAAAAGGACAAGAAGAAAAGCTAATGTTAGTGGGGAGATAACTAGAAGAACCATAATGTATATTGTTCATGGCTTCCTACTCAGTTGATCTGCTTGGCAGGAAGTATTTCAACATCTCTGAAGTGCAACATTCTGATCATCTGACCATCTACCTGGAGACATAAAAGCATGTTATTTCATTAAGAGAGCTGACCTCTTTTCTCAGAACAAATTGTACAGCAGGGATGGGGAACCTGTGCCCCTTCAGATGATGCTGTACCACAATTCCAGTGACTCTAATCAACACGGCTGGAGATTAATACTGCTGGGAATTGTAGTTCAACCGAGGTCAAAAGAGTCATGTAACCTCTGTGCTATTTTCATCTCATTCTTGACCTGAAGAAGTTGCTTTCATGGCATAGACATAGAAATTGGGTGTGGCTTTCCACCAGGGTCTGGTCCCTGGTTCATCTTTCTCCTGGTCTTCAAGCTAGAGTCTCCAATCCTCTGGACCAAAGGATGATGCTGGTTTTCAAATGATAACATGAGAAGAGCACATGTTGGCCAGAAAGCTTGCTTAGAACTTCATGTTGCTCTTTTCCTCTCCCTCTTTTTTATTCAATTTCCTTTTTGGTCCCATCAGCCAGCTTCCATCCCAACTCTGAAAAAACAGCTTTTTTTCATTGCATTTGCTGGAAGTCATTTCTAGTTGTCCATCCCCTTTTCATCGTAAGTTCACTTTATATATCAAGCTGCCACCCCGAGGTCAGAGGTCTTGGCAAGAAGCAATTATTATTAAAAAAGAAAAAGAAAGCTGGCCACTCTCAGTGTACAAAGAGACTATTAAAGACAAGAAGTTAGTCATACAAGGTGTGGGAGACTTAATGTAGGAAAAGCCTCTTTCACTGACTGATAGAAAGCAAAGCATCCTCATTAGAGCTGCATTGTTGAACTGTCCTGGGGGAGGAGATGTGTGTAGCATGATGTCACTGAGACATCAAAACCTGCCAGTTGTAAGAAGAAAATTTAAGAACCAGCCAATAGGCTGAGCCATCTCCCTAGACTGCCACCCTTCCCACGTCCCATGATCCAGTTTGTCTTGTTTCCTGTTTTTAATATTTCTTACAACAGCCTGCCACTAATTAGAGATGATTGACTTCTACATGGGGACCTGATATTTGGAGAAGGCTGATCAGTGAGTTGCGATTCAGGTGGGGAATTTTGATCACAGTGTCCCTACCTGTGGGAGTGTGGAGTCAGGGTGTGAAACATGGACTCTCATCCCCAGAAGAGCGAACACGAGATAAGAGAATGAGACTGGCCCCTCCCTAAGGAATGCAGAGGATGTTTGTGGGGTGACCCTGAGAGTTGCTCTCAGTCTGAGAAGATTCTGTAATGGGAGTTGAGCCAATAAACCTTGCTGGATTGAATCTGTATTGTCTCCTGGAGTTTCCTGGGCTAATCCTGACACTACCTCAGAGTGAGAGCATTAGAGCAATCATGCAGCCCATCTGTTTGAAACTGCAGGACTCTAGAACTCTACTGCCCTTCTGCTGTCTTGGTTGTTTGCCCCTTGGGAATGTGGTCAGAAGAGGCTCCTGGAAATCAGGAAATCACAAAGGAACATTGTGATTGTTTCAGAAGTTCTACATATTTAACAAAAAGGAACTTAGCAAGCTAAAGGTTTCTTACATGCCTAAATATTTCAGGCCAAGATGAGATACATTGCTCTTACTGATCACTGTTTGGAATGTACCCAGGTTGGCCCTCCGTGGACCGGTTCTCTTTTCTACTGGCCCAGTTTCACGTCAGTGGCCTTGAATCGTGAGAAGCAGCTCAATATCAAAACAGTGTCAGCAATAAATAAATCAACAGTGTCCCAAATAATTGAAGATTCCCATCAGGAAACAGTGGTCTGTCTTCATGTTTGAAGGCACTGCTCACTTTCTCTATGTGCTGGTCAAGGCTTGATCCAGAAAGGGGATGTGACTGTTGCTGCTCAACCAGCTATCAACACATAGAGGAAATAAGGAGCATACTACAAGAAAAGTGGAACTTGTGAAGACCACGAGGAGCCACCAGGATCTAAGCACAAATATGTCCTTTCTGCAGCTCAGGTCATTTTGACCACGTCTGGATCTCTGTCACAGTATTTGGAATTATCTCTTCCTTGCCTTCTAACTCACCCAGTCCAGGTTTGGGTGAGGAAGGGCTGTTTTTGAGGAGGGACCTCTTGTGTTCTCCTTGGAACCTGAGGGAAAATTGTTTATCTCCCTTTTTCAAAAATCCTACCTCCCTTCCATTTCCTAGCCTTTCATTTTTGTGCATCAAGATTCCAGCAGGAGCTTGTCTAAGAAGGCAGTCTTGTGTTTCCAGCAACGGCTGCTGTTCATGGACAGTGAGCTGCTGACATTTAGAAAAATCTCAGAATCTCAAGCGAGAGGAAGAACCAAAAGATTTTCCAGTGAAAAGGTCAAAGCTTGGGGAGGGGGCACGCAGAAGAAGAAAAAGAAAATATTGTTTTAACATTGGTTTCTTGGTCTGCCACAGGATCTAAGCCAGCTGAAGTGGGGATTAGAAAACAGGGACTGAACCAGGACAGTAGAAGTGGCCAGCGGTGAGCAGAACGTTGCCATACGAAAATTTGATGG